>CATNNA010000009.1:719056-1438112 GCA_950106755.1 Climacium dendroides
AGCATAGGAAAGCAATAGGGTTGTCTTAAAATTAAGTTTTTCCATGAATCCTAATGATTTTGAACATTTGCAACTTGTGTGTTATGTTTTTGGACATGCTTGCACGTCAAACCCATATAATTTATTGGTTTGGGTTCTATTAAATAGATCATGATTTTTAGAGTATTTGTTTTGAAATCCATTTCAAATGAAGAAGACAGCATAGGAAAGCAATAGGGTTGTCTTAAAATTAAGTTTTTCCATGAATCCTAATGATTTTGAACATTTGCAACTTGTGTGTTACGTTTTTGGACATGCTTGCACGTCAAACCCATATAATTTATTGGTTTGGGTTCTATTAAATACAGCATGTTTTTAAGAGTATTTATTTTGAAATCCATTTCAAATGAAGAAGACAGTGTAGGAAAGCAATAGGGTTGTCTTAAAATTAAGTTTTTCCATGAATCCTAATGATTTTGAACATTTGCAACTTGTGTGTTATGTTTTTGGACACGCTTACACGTCAAACCCATATAATTTATTGGTTTGGGTTCTTTTAAATACATCATGATATTTAGTGTATTTGTTTTGAAATGCATCTCAAATGAAGAAGACAACGCAGGAAAGCAATAGGGTTGTCTTAAAATTAAGTTTTTCCATGAATCCTAATGATTTTGAACATTTGCAACTTGTATGTTACGTTTTTGGACATGCTTGCACGTCAAACCCATATAATTTATTGGTTTGGGTTCTATTAAATACAGCATCATTTTTAGAGTATTTGTTTTGAAATCCATTTCAAATGAAGAAGACAGCATAGGAAAGCAATAGGGTTGTCTTAAAATTAAGTTTTTCCATGAATCCTAATGATTTTGAACATTTGCAACTTGTGTGTTACGTTTTTGCACATGCTTGCACGTCAAACCCATATAATTTATTGGTTTGGGTTCTATTAAATAGATCATGATTTTTAGAGTATTTGTTTTGAAATCCATTTCGAATGAAGAAGACAACATAGGAAACCAATAGGGTTGTCTTAAAATTAAGTGTTTCCATGAATCCTAATGATTTTGAACATTTGCAACTTGTGTGTTATGTTTTTGGACATGCTTGCACGTCAAACCCATATAATTTATTGGTTTGGGTTCTATTAAATAGATCATGATTTTTAGAGTATTTGTTTTGAAATCCATTTCAAATGAAGAAGACAGCATAGGAAAGCAATAGGGTTGTCTTAAAATTAAGTTTTTCCATGAATCCTAATGATTTTGAACATTTGCAACTTGTGTGTTACGTTTTTGGACATGCTTGCACGTCAAACCCATATAATTTATTGGTTTGGGTTCTATTAAATACAGCATGTTTTTAAGAGTATTTATTTTGAAATCCATTTCAAATGAAGAAGACAGTGTAGGAAAGCAATAGGGTTGTCTTAAAATTAAGTTTTTCCATGAATCCTAATGATTTTGAACATTTGCAACTTGTGTGTTATGTTTTTGGACACGCTTACACGTCAAACCCATATAATTTATTGGTTTGGGTTCTTTTAAATACATCATGATATTTAGTGTATTTGTTTTGAAATGCATGTCAAATGAAGAAGACAACGCAGGAAAGCAATAGGGTTGTCTTAAAATTAAGTTTTTCCATGAATCCTAATGATTTTGAACATTTGCAACTTGTATGTTACGTTTTTGGACATGCTTGCACGTCAAACCCATATAATTTATTGGTTTGGGTTCTATTAAATAGATCATGATTTTTAGAGTATTTGTTTTGAAATCCATTTCAAATGAAGAAGACAGCATAGGAAAGCAATAGGGTTGTCTTAAAATTAAGTTTTTCCATGAATCCTAATGATTTTGAACATTTGCAACTTGTGTGTTACGTTTTTGGACATGCTTGCACGTCAAACCCATATAATTTATTGGTTTGGGTTCTATTAAATAGATCATGATTTTTAGAGTATTTGTTTTGAAATCCATTTCGAATGAAGAAGACAGCATAGGAAAGCAATAGGGTTGTCTTAAAATTAAGTTTTTCCATGAATCCTAATGATTTTGAACATTTGCAACTTGTGTGTTACGTTTTTGGACATGCTTGCACGTCAAACCCATATAATTTATTGGTTTGGGTTCTATTAAATAGATCATGATTTTTAGAGTATTTGTTTTGAAATCCATTTCGAATGAAGAAGACAGCATAGGAAAGCAATAGGGTTGTCTTAAAATTAAGTTTTTCCATGAATCCTAATGATTTTGAACATTTGCAACTTGTGTGTTATGTTTTTGGACATGCTTGCACGTCAAACCCATATAATTTATTGGTTTGGGTTCTATTAAATAGATCATGATTTTTAGAGTATTTGTTTTGAAATCCATTTCAAATGAAGAAGACAGCATAGGAAAGCAATAGGGTTGTCTTAAAATTAAGTTTTTCCATGAATCCTAATGATTTTGAACATTTGCAACTTGTGTGTTACGTTTTTGGACATGCTTGCACGTCAAACCCATATAATTTATTGGTTTGGGTTCTATTAAATACAGCATGTTTTTAAGAGTATTTGTTTTGAAATCCATTTCAAATGAAGAAGACAGCATAGGAAAGCAATAGGGTTGTCTTAAAATTAAGTTTTTCCATGAATCCTAATGATTTTGAACATTTGCAACTTGTGTGTTATGTTTTTGGACATGCTTACACGTCAAACCCATATAATTTATTGGTTTGGGTTCTTTTAAATACATCATGATATTTAGTGTATTTGTTTTGAAATGCATCTCAAATGAAGAAGACAACGCAGGAAAGCAATAGGGTTGTCTTAAAATTAAGTTTTTCCATGAATCCTAATGATTTTGAACATTTGCAACTTGTATGTTACGTTTTTGGACATGCTTGCACGTCAAACCCATATAATTTATTGGTTTGGGTTCTATTAAATACAGCATCATTTTTAGAGTATTTGTTTTGAAATCCATTTCAAATGAAGAAGACAGCATAGGAAAGCAATAGGGTTGTCTTAAAATTAAGTTTTTCCATGAATCCTAATGATTTTGAACATTTGCAACTTGTGTGTTACGTTTTTGGACATGCTTGCACGTCAAACCCATATAATTTATTGGTTTGGGTTCTATTAAATACAGCATCATTTTTAGAGTATTTGTTTTGAAATCCATTTCGAATGAAGAAGACAGCATAGGAAAGCAATAGGGTTGTCTTAAAATTAAGTTTTTCCATGAATCCTAATGATTTTGAACATTTGCAACTTGTGTGTTATGTTTTTGGACATGCTTGCACGTCAAACCCATATAATTTATTGGTTTGGGTTCTATTAAATAGATCATGATTTTTAGAGTATTTGTTTTGAAATCCATTTCAAATGAAGAAGACAGCATAGGAAAGCAATAGGGTTGTCTTAAAATTAAGTTTTTCCATGAATCCTAATGATTTTGAACATTTGCAACTTGTGTGTTACGTTTTTGGACATGCTTGCACGTCAAACCCATATAATTTATTGGTTTGGGTTCTATTAAATACAGCATGTTTTTAAGAGTATTTATTTTGAAATCCATTTCAAATGAAGAAGACAGTGTAGGAAAGCAATAGGGTTGTCTTAAAATTAAGTTTTTCCATGAATCCTAATGATTTTGAACATTTGCAACTTGTGTGTTATGTTTTTGGACACGATTACACGTCAAACCCATATAATTTATTGGTTTGGGTTCTTTTAAATACATCATGATATTTAGTGTATTTGTTTTGAAATGCATCTCAAATGAAGAAGACAACGCAGGAAAGCAATAGGGTTGTCTTAAAATTAAGTTTTTCCATGAATCCTAATGATTTTGAACATTTGCAACTTGTATGTTACGTTTTTGGACATGCTTGCACGTCAAACCCATATAATTTATTGGTTTGGGTTCTATTAAATACAGCATCATTTTTAGAGTATTTGTTTTGAAATCCATTTCAAATGAAGAAGACAGCATAGGAAAGCAATAGGGTTGTCTTAAAATTAAGTTTTTCCATGAATCCTAATGATTTTGAACATTTGCAACTTGTGTGTTACGTTTTTGCACATGCTTGCACGTCAAACCCATATAATTTATTGGTTTGGGTTCTATTAAATAGATCATGATTTTTAGAGTATTTGTTTTGAAATCCATTTCGAATGAAGAAGACAGCATAGGAAACCAATAGGGTTGTCTTAAAATTAAGTTTTTCCATGAATCCTAATGATTTTGAACATTTGCAACTTGTGTGTTATGTTTTTGGACATGCTTGCACGTCAAACCCATATAATTTATTGGTTTGGGTTCTATTAAATAGATCATGATTTTTAGAGTATTTGTTTTGAAATCCATTTCAAATGAAGAAGACAGCATAGGAAAGCAATAGGGTTGTCTTAAAATTAAGTTTTTCCATGAATCCTAATGATTTTGAACATTTGCAACTTGTGTGTTACGTTTTTGGACATGCTTGCACGTCAAACCCATATAATTTATTGGTTTGGGTTCTATTAAATACAGCATGTTTTTAAGAGTATTTATTTTGAAATCCATTTCAAATGAAGAAGACAGTGTAGGAAAGCAATAGGGTTGTCTTAAAATTAAGTTTTTCCATGAATCCTAATGATTTTGAACATTTGCAACTTGTGTGTTATGTTTTTGGACACGCTTACACGTCAAACCCATATAATTTATTGGTTTGGGTTCTTTTAAATACATCATGATATTTAGTGTATTTGTTTTGAAATGCATCTCAAATGAAGAAGACAACGCAGGAAAGCAATAGGGTTGTCTTAAAATTAAGTTTTTCCATGAATCCTAATGATTTTGAACATTTGCAACTTGTATGTTACATTTTTGGACATGCTTGCACGTCAAACCCATATAATTTATTGGTTTGGGTTCTATTAAATACAGCATCATTTTTAGAGTATTTGTTTTGAAATCCATTTCAAATGAAGAAGACAGCATAGGAAAGCAATAGGGTTGTCTTAAAATGAAGTTTTTCCATGAATCCTAATGATTTTGAACATTTGCAACTTGTGTGTTACGTTTTTGGACATGCTTGCACGTCAAACCCATATAATTTATTGGTTTGGGTTCTTTTAAATACAGCATGATATTTAGTGTATTTGTTTTGAAATGCATATCAAATGAAGAAGATAATGTAGGAAAGCAATAGGGTTGTCTTAAAATTAAGTTTTTCCATGAATCCTAATGATTTTGAACATTTGCAACTTGTGTGTTACGTTTTTGGACATGCTTGCACGTCAAACCCATATAATTTATTGGTTTGGGTTCTATTAAATACAGCATGATTTTTAGAGTATTTGATTTGAAATCTATTTCAAATGAAGAAGACAGCGTAGGAAAGCAATAGGGTTGTCTTAAAATTAAGCTTTTCCATGAATCCTAATGATTTTGAACATTTGCAACTTGTGTATTACGTTTTTGGAGATGCTTGAACATCAAACCTATATAATTTATTGGTTTGGGATCTATTGAATAGAGCATGATTTCTAGAGTATTTATATTGAAATCCATTTCAAATGAAGAAGACAACATAGGAAAGCTATAGGGTTGTCTTAAAATTAAGTTTTTCCATGAATCCTAATGATTTTGAACATTTGCAACTTGTGTGTTACGTTTTTGGACATGCTTGCACGTCAAACCCATATAATTTATTGGTTTGGGTTCTATTAAATACAGCATGATTTTTAGAGTATTTGATTTGAAATCCATTTCAAATGAAGAAGACAGCGTAGGAAAGCAATAGGGTTGTCTTAAAATTAAGCTTTTCCATGAATCCTAATGATTTTGAACATTTGCAACTTGTGTATTACGTTTTTGGAGATGCTTGAACATCAAACCTATATAATTTATTGGTTTGGGATCTATTGAATAGAGCATGATTTCTAGAGTATTTATTTTGAAATCCATTTCAAATGAAGAAGACAACATAGGAAAGCTATAGGGTTGTCTTAAAATTAAGTTTTTCCATGAATCCTAATGATTTTGAACATTTGCAACTTGTGTGTTACGTTTTTGGACATGCTTGCACGTCAAACCCATATAATTTATTGGTTTGGGTTCTATTAAATACAGCATGATTTTTAGAGTATTTGATTTGAAATCCATTTCAAATGAAGAAGACAGCGTAGGAAAGCAATAGGGTTGTCTTAAAATTAAGTTTTTCCATGAATCCTAATGATTTTGAACATTTGCAACTTGTGTGTTACGTTTTTGGACATGCTTGCACGTCAAACCCATATAATTTATTGGTTTGGGTTCTATTAAATACAGCATGATTTTTAGAGTATTTGTTTTGAAATCCATTTCAAATGAAGAAGACAACATAGGAAAGCTATAGGGTTGTCTTAAAATTAAGTTTTTCCATGAATCCTAATGATTTTGAACATTTGCAACTTGTGTGTTACGTTTTTGGACATGCTTGCACGTCAAACCCATATAATTTATTGGTTTGGGTTCTATTAAATACAGCATCATTTTTAGAGTATTTGTTTTGAAATCCATTTCAAATGAAGAAGACAGCATAGGAAAGCAATAGGGTTGTCTTAAAATTAAGTTTTTCCATGAATCCTAATGATTTTGAACATTTGCAACTTGTGTGTTACGTTTTTGGACATGCTTGCACGTCAAACCCATATAATTTATTGGTTTGGGTTCTATTAAATACAGCATGATTTTTAGAGTATTTGATTTGAAATCTATTTCAAATGAAGAAGACAGCGTAGGAAAGCTATAGGGTTGTCTTAAAATTAAGTTTTTCCATGAATCCTAATGATTTTGAACATTTGCAACTTGTGTGTTACGTTTTTGGACATGCTTGCACGTCAAACCCATATAATTTATTGGTTTGGGTTCTTTTAAATACAGCATGATATTTAGTGTATTTGTCTTGAAATGCATATCAAATGAAGAAGATAATGTAGGAAAGCAATAGGGTTGTCTTAAAATTAAGTTTTTCCATGAATCCTAATGATTTTGAACATTTGCAACTTGTGTGTTACGTTTTTGGACATGCTTGCACGTCAAACCCATATAATTTATTGGTTTGGGTTCTATTAAATACAGCATGTTTTTAAGAGTATTTATTTTGAAATCCATTTCAAATGAAGAAGACAGTGTAGGAAAGCAATAGGGTTGTCTTAAAATTAAGTTTTTCCATGAATCCTAATGATTTTGAACATTTGCAACTTGTGTGTTACGTTTTTGGACATGCTTGCACGTCAAACCCATATAATTTATTGGTTTGGGTTCTTTTAAATACAGCATGATATTTAGTGTATTTGTCTTGAAATGCATATCAAATGAAGAAGATAATGTAGGAAAGCAATAGGGTTGTCTTAAAATTAAGTTTTTCCATGAATCCTAATGATTTTGAACATTTGCAACTTGTGTGTTACGTTTTTGGACATGCTTGCACGTCAAACCCATATAATTTATTGGTTTGGGTTCTATTAAATACAGCATGTTTTTAAGAGTATTTATTTTGAAATCCATTTCAAATGAAGAAGACAGCGCAGGAAAGCAATAGGGTTGTCTTAAAATTAAGTTTTTCCATGAATCCTAATGATTTTGAACATTTGCAACTTGTGTATTACGTTTTTGGACATGCTTGCACGTCAAACCCATATAATTTATTGGTTTGGGTTCTATTAAATACAGCATGATTTTTAGAGTATATGTTTTGAAATCCATTTCGAATGAAGAAGACAACGTAGGAAAGCTATAGGGTTGTCTTAAAATTAAGTTTTTCCATGAATCCTAATGATTTTGAACATTTGCAACTTGTATGTTACGTTTTTGGACATGCTTGCACGTCAAACCCATATAATTTATTGGTTTGGGTTCTATTAAATAGATCATGATTTTTAGAGTATTTGTTTTGAAATCCATTTCAAATGAAGAAGACAGCATAGGAAAGCAATAGGGTTGTCTTAAAATTAAGCTTTTCCATGAATCCTAATGATTTTGAACATTTGCAACTTGTGTATTACGTTTTTGGAGATGCTTGAACATCAAACCTATATAATTTATTGGTTTGGGATCTATTGAATAGAGCATGATTTCTAGAGTATTTATATTGAAATCCATTTCAAATGAAGAAGACAACATAGGAAAGCTATAGGGTTGTCTTAAAATTAAGTTTTTCCATGAATCCTAATGATTTTGAACATTTGCAACTTGTGTGTTACGTTTTTGGACATGCTTGCACGTCAAACCCATATAATTTATTGGTTTGGGTTCTATTAAATACAGCATGATTTTTAGAGTATTTGTTTTGAAATCCATTTCAAATGAAGAAGACAGCATAGGAAAGCAATAGGGTTGTCTTAAAATTAAGTTTTTCCATGAATCCTAATGATTTTGAACATTTGCAACTTGTGTGTTACGTTTTTGGACATGCTTGCACGTCAAACCCATATAATTTATTGGTTTGGGTTCTATTAAATAGAGCATGATTTCTAGAGTATTTATATTGAAATCCATTTCAAATGAAGAAGACAACATAGGAAAGCTATAGGGTTGTCTTACAATTAAGTTTTTCCATGAATCCTAATGATTTTGAACATTTGCAACTTGTGTGTTACGTTTTTGGACATGCTTGCACGTCAAACCCATATAATTTATTGGTTTGGGTTCTATTAAATAGAGCATGATTTCTAGAGTATTTATATTGAAATCCATTTCAAATGAAGAAGACAACATAGGAAAGCTATAGGGTTGTCTTAAAATTAAGTTTTTCCATGAATCCTAATGATTTTGAACATTTGCAACTTGTGTGTTATGTTTTTGGACATGCTTGCACGTCAAACCCATATAATTTATTGGTTTGGGTTCTTTTAAATACAGCATGATATTTAGTGTATTTGTTTTGAAATGCATATCAAATGAAGAAGATAATGTAGGAAAGCAATAGGGTTGTCTTAAAATTAAGTTTTTCCATGAATCCTAATGATTTTGAACATTTGCAACTGGTGTGTTACGTTTTTGGACATGCTTGCACGTCAAACCCATATAATTTATTGGTTTGGGTTCTATTAAATACAGCATGATTTTTAGAGTATTTGATTTGAAATCTATTTCAAATGAAGAAGACAGCGTAGGAAAGCAATAGGGTTGTCTTAAAATTAAGCTTTTCCATGAATCCTAATGATTTTGAACATTTGCAACTTGTGTATTACGTTTTTGGAGATGCTTGAACATCAAACCTATATAATTTATTGGTTTGGGATCTATTGAATAGAGCATGATTTCTAGAGTATTTATATTGAAATCCATTTCAAATGAAGAAGACAACATAGGAAAGCTATAGGGTTGTCTTAAAATTAAGTTTTTCCATGAATCCTAATGATTTTGAACATTTGCAACTTGTGTGTTACGTTTTTGGACATGCTTGCACGTCAAACCCATATAATTTATTGGTTTGGGTTCTATTAAATACAGCATGATTTTTAGAGTATTTGATTTGAAATCCATTTCAAATGAAGAAGACAGCGTAGGAAAGCTATAGGGTTGTCTTAAAATTAAGTTTTTCCATGAATCCTAATGATTTTGAACATTTGCAACTTGTGTGTTACGTTTTTGGACATGCTTGCACGTCAAACCCATATAATTTATTGGTTTGGGTTCTTTTAAATACAGCATGATATTTAGTGTATTTGTTTTGAAATGCATATCAAATGAAGAAGATAATGTAGGAAAGCAATAGGGTTGTCTTAAAATTAAGTTTTTCCATGAATCCTAATGATTTTGAACATTTGCAACTTGTGTGTTATGTTTTTGGACATGCTTGCACGTCAAACCCATATAATTTATTGGTTTGGGTTCTTTTAAATACATCATGATATTTAGTGTATTTGTTTTGAAATGCATCTCAAATGAAGAAGACAGCATAGGAAAGCAATAGGGTTGTCTTAAAATTAAGTTTTTCCATGAATCCTAATGATTTTGAACATTTGCAACTTGTATGTTACGTTTTTGGACATGCTTGCACGTCAAACCCATATAATTTATTGGTTTGGGTTCTTTTAAATACAGCATGATTTTTAGAGTATTTGTTTTGAAATCCATTTCAAATGAAGAAGACAACGTACGAAAGCTATAGGGTTGTCTTAAAATTAAGTTTTTCCATGAATCCTAATGATTTTGAACATTTGCAACTTGTGTGTTACGTTTTTGGACATGCTTGCACGTCAAACCCATATAATTTATTGGTTTGGGTTCTATTGAATACAGCATGATTTTTAGAGTATTTGTTTTGAAATCCATTTCAAATGAAGAAGACAGCGCAGGAAAGCAATAGGGTTGTCTTAAAATTAAGTTTTTCCATGAATCCTAATGATTTTGAACATTTGCAACTTGTGTATTAAGTTTTTGGACATGCTTGCACGTCAAACCCATATAATTTATTGGTTTGGGTTCTATTAAATACAGCATGATTTTTAGAGTATATGTTTTGAAATCCATTTCGAATGAAGAAGACAACGTAGGAAAGCTATAGGGTTGTCTTAAAATTAAGTTTTTCCATGAATCCTAATGATTTTGAACATTTGCAACTTGTATGTTACGTTTTTGGACATGCTTGCACGTCAAACCCATATAATTTATTCGTTTGGGTGCTATTAAATACAACATGATTTTTAGAATACTTGTTTTGAAATCCATTTCAAATGAAGAAGACAGCATAGGAAAGCAATAGGGTTGTCTTAAAATTAAGTTTTTCCATGAATCCTAATGATTTTGAACATTTGCAACTTGTGTGTTACGTTTTTGGACATGCTTGCACGTCAAACCCATATAATTTATTGGTTTGGGTTCTATTAAATAGAGCATGATTTCTAGAGTATTTATATTGAAATCCATTTCAAATGAAGAAGACAACATAGGAAAGCTATAGGGTTGTCTTACAATTAAGTTTTTCCATGAATCCTAATGATTTTGAACATTTGCAACTTGTGTGTTACGTTTTTGGACATGCTTGCACGTCAAACCCATATAATTTATTGGTTTGGGTTCTATTAAATAGAGCATGATTTCTAGAGTATTTATATTGAAATCCATTTCAAATGAAGAAGACAACATAGGAAAGCTATAGGGTTGTCTTAAAATTAAGTTTTTCCATGAATCCTAATGATTTTGAACATTTGCAACTTGTGTGTTATGTTTTTGGACATGCTTGCACGTCAAACCCATATAATTTATTGGTTTGGGTTCTTTTAAATACAGCATGATATTTAGTGTATTTGTTTTGAAATGCATATCAAATGAAGAAGATAATGTAGGAAAGCAATAGGGTTGTCTTAAAATTAAGTTTTTCCATGAATCCTAATGATTTTGAACATTTGCAACTGGTGTGTTACGTTTTTGGACATGCTTGCACGTCAAACCCATATAATTTATTGGTTTGGGTTCTATTAAATACAGCATGATTTTTAGAGTATTTGATTTGAAATCTATTTCAAATGAAGAAGACAGCGTAGGAAAGCAATAGGGTTGTCTTAAAATTAAGCTTTTCCATGAATCCTAATGATTTTGAACATTTGCAACTTGTGTATTACGTTTTTGGAGATGCTTGAACATCAAACCTATATAATTTATTGGTTTGGGATCTATTGAATAGAGCATGATTTCTAGAGTATTTATATTGAAATCCATTTCAAATGAAGAAGACAACATAGGAAAGCTATAGGGTTGTCTTAAAATTAAGTTTTTCCATGAATCCTAATGATTTTGAACATTTGCAACTTGTGTGTTACGTTTTTGGACATGCTTGCACGTCAAACCCATATAATTTATTGGTTTGGGTTCTATTAAATACAGCATGATTTTTAGAGTATTTGATTTGAAATCCATTTCAAATGAAGAAGACAGCGTAGGAAAGCTATAGGGTTGTCTTAAAATTAAGTTTTTCCATGAATCCTAATGATTTTGAACATTTGCAACTTGTGTGTTACGTTTTTGGACATGCTTGCACGTCAAACCCATATAATTTATTGGTTTGGGTTCTTTTAAATACAGCATGATATTTAGTGTATTTGTTTTGAAATGCATATCAAATGAAGAAGATAATGTAGGAAAGCAATAGGGTTGTCTTAAAATTAAGTTTTTCCATGAATCCTAATGATTTTGAACATTTGCAACTTGTGTGTTATGTTTTTGGACATGCTTGCACGTCAAACCCATATAATTTATTGGTTTGGGTTCTTTTAAATACATCATGATATTTAGTGTATTTGTTTTGAAATGCATCTCAAATGAAGAAGACAGCATAGGAAAGCAATAGGGTTGTCTTAAAATTAAGTTTTTCCATGAATCCTAATGATTTTGAACATTTGCAACTTGTATGTTACGTTTTTGGACATGCTTGCACGTCAAACCCATATAATTTATTGGTTTGGGTTCTTTTAAATACAGCATGATTTTTAGAGTATTTGTTTTGAAATCCATTTCAAATGAAGAAGACAACGTACGAAAGCTATAGGGTTGTCTTAAAATTAAGTTTTTCCATGAATCCTAATGATTTTGAACATTTGCAACTTGTGTGTTACGTTTTTGGACATGCTTGCACGTCAAACCCATATAATTTATTGGTTTGGGTTCTATTAAATACAGCATGATATTTAGTGTATTTGTTTTGAATTGCATATCAAATGAAGAAGATAATGTAGGAAAGCAATAGGGTTGTCTTAAAATTAAGTTTTTCCATGAATCCTAATGATTTTGAACATTTGCAACTTGTGTATTAAGTTTTTGGACATGCTTGCACGTCAAACCCATATAATTTATTGGTTTGGGTTCTATTAAATACAGCATGATTTTTAGAGTATATGTTTTGAAATCCATTTCGAATGAAGAAGACAACGTAGGAAAGCTATAGGGTTGTCTTAAAATTAAGTTTTTCCATGAATCCTAATGATTTTGAACATTTGCAACTTGTATGTTACGTTTTTGGACATGCTTGCACGTCAAACCCATATAATTTATTCGTTTGGGTGCTATTAAATACAACATGATTTTTAGAATACTTGTTTTGAAATCCATTTCAAATGAAGAAGACAGCATAGGAAAGCAATAGGGTTGTCTTAAAATTAAGTTTTTCCATGAATCCTAATGATTTTGAACATTTGCAACTTGTGTGTTACGTTTTTGGACATGCTTGCACGTCAAACCCATATAATTTATTGGTTTGGGTTCTATTAAATACAGCATGTTTTTAAGAGTATTTATTTTGAAATCCATTTCAAATGAAGAAGACAGTGTAGGAAAGCAATAGGGTTGTCTTAAAATTAAGTTTTTCCATGAATCCTAATGATTTTGAACATTTGCAACTTGTGTGTTACGTTTTTGGACATGCTTGCACGTCAAACCCATATAATTTATTGGTTTGGGTTCTATTGAATACAGCATGATTTTTAGAGTATTTGTTTTGAAATCCATTTCAAATGAAGAAGACAGCGTAGGAAAGCAATAGGGTTGTCTTAAAATTAAGCTTTTCCATGAATCCTAATGATTTTGAACATTTGCAACTTGTGTATTACGTTTTTGGAGATGCTTGAACATCAAACCTATATAATTTATTGGTTTGGGATCTATTGAATAGAGCATGATTTCTAGAGTATTTATATTGAAATCCATTTCAAATGAAGAAGACAACATAGGAAAGCTATAGGGTTGTCTTAAAATTAAGTTTTTCCATGAATCCTAATGATTTTGAACATTTGCAACTTGTGTGTTACGTTTTTGGACATGCTTGCACGTCAAACCCATATAATTTATTGGTTTGGGTTCTATTAAATACAGCATGATTTTTAGAGTATTTGTTTTGAAATCCATTTCAAATGAAGAAGACAGCATAGGAAAGCAATAGGGTTGTCTTAAAATTAAGTTTTTCCATGAATCCTAATGATTTTGAACATTTGCAACTTGTGTGTTACGTTTTTGGACATGCTTGCACGTCAAACCCATATAATTTATTGGTTTGGGTTCTATTAAATAGAGCATGATTTCTAGAGTATTTATATTGAAATCCATTTCAAATGAAGAAGACAACATAGGAAAGCTATAGGGTTGTCTTACAATTAAGTTTTTCCATGAATCCTAATGATTTTGAACATTTGCAACTTGTGTGTTACGTTTTTGGACATGCTTGCACGTCAAACCCATATAATTTATTGGTTTGGGTTCTTTTAAATACAGCATGATATTTAGTGTATTTGTTTTGAAATGCATATCAAATGAAGAAGATAATGTAGGAAAGCAATAGGGTTGTCTTAAAATTAAGTTTTTCCATGAATCCTAATGATTTTGAACATTTGCAACTTGTGTGTTATGTTTTTGGACATGCTTGCACGTCAAACCCATATAATTTATTGGTTTGGGTTGTTTTAAATACATCATGATATTTAGTGTATTTGTTTTGAAATGCATCTCAAATGAAGAAGACAACGCAGGAAAGCAATAGGGTTGTCTTAAAATTAAGTTTTTCTATGAATCCTAATGATTTTGAACATTTGCAACTTGTATGTTACGTTTTTGGACATGCTTGCACGTCAAACCCATATAATTTATTGGTTTGGGTTCTATTAAATACAGCATCATTTTTAGAGTATTTGTTTTGAAATCCATTTCAAATGAAGAAGACAGCGTAGGAAAGCAATAGGGTTGTCTTAAAATTAAGTTTTTCCCTAAGTCCTAATGATTTTGAACATTTGCAACTTGTGTATTACGTTTTTAGACATGCTTGCTCGTCAAACCCATATAATTTATTGGTTTGGGTTCTACTAAATACAGCATGATTTTTAGAGTATTTGTTTTGAAATCCATTTCAAATGAAGAAGACAACGTAGGAAAGCTATAGGGTTGTCTTAAAATTAAGTTTTTCCATGAATCCTAATGATTTTGAACATTTGCAACTTGTGTGTTACGTTTTTGGACATGCGTGCACGTCAAACCCATATAATTTATTGGTTTGGGTTCTATTGAATACAGCATGATTTTTAGAGTATTTGTTTTGAAATCCATTTCGAATGAAGAAGACAGCATAGGAAAGCAATAGGGTTGTCTTAAAATTAAGTTTTTCCATGAATCCTAATGATTTTGAACATTTGCAACTTGTGTGTTACGTTTTTGGACATGCTTGCACGTCAAACCCATATAATTTATTGGTTTGGGTTCTTTTAAATACAGCATGATATTTAGTGTATTTGTTTTGAAATGCATATCAAATGAAGAAGATAATGTAGGAAAGCAATAGGGTTGTCTTAAAATTAAGTTTTTCCATGAATCCTAATGATTTTGAACATTTGCAACTTGTGTGTTATGTTTTTGGACATGCTTGCACGTCAAACCCATATAATTTATTGGTTTGGGTTGTTTTAAATACATCATGATATTTAGTGTATTTGTTTTGAAATGCATCTCAAATGAAGAAGACAACGCAGGAAAGCAATAGGGTTGTCTTAAAATTAAGTTTTTCTATGAATCCTAATGATTTTGAACATTTGCAACTTGTATGTTACGTTTTTGGACATGCTTGCACGTCAAACCCATATAATTTATTGGTTTGCGTTCTATTAAATACAGCATCATTTTTAGAGTATTTGTTTTGAAATCCATTTCAAATGAAGAAGACAGCGTAGGAAAGCAATAGGGTTGTCTTAAAATTAAGTTTTTCCCTAAGTCCTAATGATTTTGAACATTTGCAACTTGTGTATTACGTTTTTAGACATGCTTGCTCGTCAAACCCATATAATTTATTGGTTTGGGTTCTACTAAATACAGCATGATTTTTAGAGTATTTGTTTTGAAATCCATTTCAAATGAAGAAGACAACGTAGGAAAGCTATAGGGTTGTCTTAAAATTAAGTTTTTCCATGAATCCTAATGATTTTGAACATTTGCAACTTGTGTGTTACGTTTTTGGACATGCGTGCACGTCAAACCCATATAATTTATTGGTTTGGGTTCTACTAAATACAGCATGATTTTTAGAGTATTTGTTTTGAAATCCATTTCAAATGAAGAAGACAGCATAGGAAAGCAATAGGGTTGTCTTAAAATTAAGTTTTTCCATGAATCCTAATGATTTTGAACATTTGCAACTTGTGTGTTACGTTTTTGGACATGCTTGCACGTCAAACCCATATAATTTATTGGTTTGGGTTCTATTAAATACAGCATGTTTTTAAGAGTATTTATTTTGAAATCCATTTCAAATGAAGAAGATAATGTAGGAAAGCAATAGGGTTGTCTTAAAATTAAGTTTTTCCATCAGTCCTAATGATTTTGAACATTTGCAACTTGTGTGTTACGTTTTTGGACATGCTTGCACGTCAAACCCATATAATTTATTGGTTTGGGTTCTATTAAATACAGCATGATATTTAGTGTATTTGTTTTGAATTGCATATCAAATGAAGAAGATAATGTAGGAAAGCAATAGGGTTGTCTTAAAATTAAGTTTTTCCATGAATCCTAATGATTTTGAACATTTGCAACTTGTGTGTTATGTTTTTGGACATGCTTGCACGTCAAACCCATATAATTTATTGGTTTGGGTGCTATTAAATACAGCATGATTTTTAGAGTATTTGTTTTGAAATCCATTTCAAATGAAGAAGACAGCATAGGAAAGCAATAGGGTTGTCTTAAAATTAAGTTTTTCGATGAATCCTAATGATTTTGAACATTTGCAACTTGTGTGTTACGTTTTTGGACATGCTTGCACGTCAAACCCATATAATTTATTGGTTTGGGTGCTATTAAATACAGCATGATTTTTAGAGTATTTGTTTTGAAATCCATTTCAAATGAAGAAGACAGCATAGGAAAGCAATAGGGTTGTCTTAAAATTAAGTTTTTCCATGAATCCTAATCATTTTGAACATTTGCAACTTGTGTGTTACGTTTTTGGACATGCTTGCACGTCAAACCCATATAATTTATTGGTTTGGGTTCTATTAAATACAGCATGTTTTTAAGAGTATTTATTTTGAAATCCATTTCAAATGAAGAAGATAATGTAGGAAAGCAATAGGGTTGTCTTAAAATTAAGTTTTTCCATCAGTCCTAATGATTTTGAACATTTGCAACTTGTGTGTTACGTTTTTGGACATGCTTGCACGTCAAACCCATATAATTTATTGGTTTGGGTTCTATTAAATACAGCATGATATTTAGTGTATTTGTTTTGAATTGCATATCAAATGAAGAAGATAATGTAGGAAAGCAATAGGGTTGTCTTAAAATTAAGTTTTTCCATGAATCCTAATGATTTTGAACATTTGCAACTTGTGTGTTATGTTTTTGGACATGCTTGCACGTCAAACCCATATAATTTATTGGTTTGGGTTCTTTTAAATACATCATGATATTTAGTGTATTTGTTTTGAAATGCATCTCAAATGAAGAAGACAACGCAGGAAAGCAATAGGGTTGTCTTAAAATTAAGTTTTTCTATGAATCCTAATGATTTTGAACATTTGCAACTTGTATGTTACGTTTTTGGACATGCTTGCACGTCAAACCCATATAATTTATTGGTTTGCGTTCTATTAAATACAGCATCATTTTTAGAGTATTTGTTTTGAAATCCATTTCAAATGAAGAAGACAGCGTAGGAAAGCAATAGGGTTGTCTTAAAATTAAGTTTTTCCCTAAGTCCTAATGATTTTGAACATTTGCAACTTGTGTATTACGTTTTTAGACATGCTTGCTCGTCAAACGCATATAATTTATTGGTTTGGGTTCTATTAAATACAGCATGATTTTTAGAGTATTTGTTTTGAAATCCATTTCAAATGAAGAAGACAACGTAGGAAAGCTATAGGGTTGTCTTAAAATTAAGTTTTTCCATGAATCCTAATGATTTTGAACATTTGCAACTTGTGTGTTACGTTTTTGGACATGCTTGCACGTCAAACCCATATAATTTATTGGTTTGGGTTCTATTGAATACAGCATGATTTTTAGAATATTTGTTTTGAAATCCATTTCAAATGAAGAAGACAGCGCAGGAAAGCAATAGGGTTGTCTTAAAATTAAGTTTTTCCATGAATCCTAATGATTTTGAACATTTGCAACTTGTGTGTTACGTTTTTGGACATGCTTGCACGTCAAACCCATATAATTTATTGGTTTGGGTTCTATTAAATACAGTATGATTTTTAGAGTATATGTTTTGAAATCCATTCCGAATGAAGAAGACAACGTAGGAAAGCTATAGGGTTGTCTTAAAATTAAGTTTTTCCATCAGTCCTAATGATTTTGAACATTTGCAACTTGTGTGTTACGTTTTTGGACATGCTTGCACGTCAAACCCATATAATTTATTGGTTTGGGTTCTATTAAATACAGCATGATATTTAGTGTATTTGTTTTGAATTGCATATCAAATGAAGAAGATAATGTAGGAAAGCAATAGGGTTGTCTTAAAATTAAGTTTTTCCATGAATCCTAATGATTTTGAACATTTGCAACTTGTGTGTTATGTTTTTGGACATGCTTGCACGTCAAACCCATATAATTTATTGGTTTGGGTGCTATTAAATACAGCATGATTTTTAGAGTATTTGTTTTGAAATCCATTTCAAATGAAGAAGACAGCATAGGAAAGCAATAGGGTTGTCTTAAAATTAAGTTTTTCGATGAATCCTAATGATTTTGAACATTTGCAACTTGTGTGTTACGTTTTTGGACATGCTTGCACGTCAAACCCATATAATTTATTGGTTTGGGTGCTATTAAATACAGCATGATTTTTAGAGTATTTGTTTTGAAATCCATTTCAAATGAAGAAGACAGCATAGGAAAGCAATAGGGTTGTCTTAAAATTAAGTTTTTCCATGAATCCTAATCATTTTGAACATTTGCAACTTGTGTGTTACGTTTTTGGACATGCTTGCACGTCAAACCCATATAATTTATTGGTTTGGGTTCTATTAAATACAGCATGTTTTTAAGAGTATTTATTTTGAAATCCATTTCAAATGAAGAAGATAATGTAGGAAAGCAATAGGGTTGTCTTAAAATTAAGTTTTTCCATCAGTCCTAATGATTTTGAACATTTGCAACTTGTGTGTTACGTTTTTGGACATGCTTGCACGTCAAACCCATATAATTTATTGGTTTGGGTTCTATTAAATACAGCATGATATTTAGTGTATTTGTTTTGAATTGCATATCAAATGAAGAAGATAATGTAGGAAAGCAATAGGGTTGTCTTAAAATTAAGTTTTTCCATGAATCCTAATGATTTTGAACATTTGCAACTTGTGTGTTATGTTTTTGGACATGCTTGCACGTCAAACCCATATAATTTATTGGTTTGGGTTCTTTTAAATACATCATGATATTTAGTGTATTTGTTTTGAAATGCATCTCAAATGAAGAAGACAACGCAGGAAAGCAATAGGGTTGTCTTAAAATTAAGTTTTTCTATGAATCCTAATGATTTTGAACATTTGCAACTTGTATGTTACGTTTTTGGACATGCTTGCACGTCAAACCCATATAATTTATTGGTTTGCGTTCTATTAAATACAGCATCATTTTTAGAGTATTTGTTTTGAAATCCATTTCAAATGAAGAAGACAGCGTAGGAAAGCAATAGGGTTGTCTTAAAATTAAGTTTTTCCCTAAGTCCTAATGATTTTGAACATTTGCAACTTGTGTATTACGTTTTTAGACATGCTTGCTCGTCAAACGCATATAATTTATTGGTTTGGGTTCTATTAAATACAGCATGATTTTTAGAGTATTTGTTTTGAAATCCATTTCAAATGAAGAAGACAACGTAGGAAAGCTATAGGGTTGTCTTAAAATTAAGTTTTTCCATGAATCCTAATGATTTTGAACATTTGCAACTTGTGTGTTACGTTTTTGGACATGCTTGCACGTCAAACCCATATAATTTATTGGTTTGGGTTCTATTGAATACAGCATGATTTTTAGAATATTTGTTTTGAAATCCATTTCAAATGAAGAAGACAGCGCAGGAAAGCAATAGGGTTGTCTTAAAATTAAGTTTTTCCATGAATCCTAATGATTTTGAACATTTGCAACTTGTGTGTTACGTTTTTGGACATGCTTGCACGTCAAACCCATATAATTTATTGGTTTGGGTTCTATTAAATACAGTATGATTTTTAGAGTATATGTTTTGAAATCCATTCCGAATGAAGAAGACAACGTAGGAAAGCTATAGGGTTGTCTTAAAATTAAGTTTTTCCATGAATCCTAATGATTTTGAACATTTGCAACTTGTATGTTACGTTTTTGGACATGCTTGCACGTCAAACCCATATAATTTATTGGTTTGGGTGCTATTAAATACAGCATGATTTTTAGAGTATTTGTTTTGAAATCCATTTCAAATGAAGAAGACAGCATAGGAAAGCAATAGGGTTGTCTTAAAATTAAGTTTTTCGATGAATCCTAATGATTTTGAACATTTGCAACTTGTGTGTTACGTTTTTGGACATGCTTGCACGTCAAACCCATATAATTTATTGGTTTGGGTTCTATTAAATACAGCATGTTTTTAAGAGTATTTATTTTGAAATCCATTTCAAATGAAGAAGATAATGTAGGAAAGCAATAGGGTTGTCTTAAAATTAAGTTTTTCCATCAGTCCTAATGATTTTGAACATTTGCAACTTGTGTGTTACGTTTTTGGACATGCTTGCACGTCAAACCCATATAATTTATTGGTTTGGGTTCTATTAAATACAGCATGATTTTTAGAGTATTTGTTTTGAAATCCATTTCAAATGAAGAAGACAGTGTAGGAAAGCAATAGGGTTGTCTTAAAATTAAGTTTTTCCATGAATCCTAATTATTTTGAACATTTGCAACTTGTGTGTTACGTTTTTGGACATGCTTGCACGTCAAACCCATATAATTTATTGGTTTGGGTTCTATTAAATAGATCATGATTTTTAGAGTATTTGTTTTGAAATCCATTTCAAATGAAGAAGACAGCATAGGAAAGCAATAGGGTTGTCTTAAAATTAAGTTTTTCCATGAATCCTAATGATTTTGAACATTTGCAACTTGTGTATTACGTTTTTGGAGATGCTTGAAAATCAAACCTATATAATTTATTGGTTTGGGATCTATTGAATAGAGCATGATTTCTAGAGTATTTATATTGAAATCCATTTCAAATGAAGAAGACAACATAGGAAAGCTATAGGGTTGTCTTAAAATTAAGTTTTTCCATGAATCCTAATGATTTTGAACATTTGCAACTTGTGTGTTACGTTTTTGGACATGCTTGCACGTCAAACCCATATAATTTATTGGTTTGGGTTCTATTAAATACAGCATGATTTTTAGAGTATATGTTTTGAAATCCATTTCGAATGAAGAAGACAACGTAGGAAAGCTATAGGGTTGTCTTAAAATTAAGTTTTTCCATGAATCCTAATGATTTTGAACATTTGCAACTTGTATGTTACGTTTTTGGACATGCTTGCACGTCAAACCCATATAATTTATTGGTTTGGGTTCTATTAAATAGATCATGATTTTTAGAGTATTTGTTTTGAAATCCATTTCAAATGAAGAAGACAGCATAGGAAAGCAATAGGGTTGTCTTAAAATTAAGTTTTTCCATGAATCCTAATGATTTTGAACATTTGCAACTTGTGTATTACGTTTTTGGAGATGCTTGAACATCAAACCTATATAATTTATTGGTTTGGGATCTATTGAATAGAGCATGATTTCTAGAGTATTTATATTGAAATCCATTTCAAATGAAGAAGACAACATAGGAAAGCTATAGGGTTGTCTTAAAATTAAGTTTTTCCATGAATCCTAATGATTTTGAACATTTGCAACTTGTGTGTTACGTTTTTGGACATGCTTGCACGTCAAACCCATATAATTTATTGGTTTGGGTTCTATTAAATACAGCATGATTTTTAGAGTATTTGTTTTGAAATCCATTTCAAATGAAGAAGACAGCATAGGAAAGCAATAGGGTTGTCTTAAAATTAAGTTTTTCCATGAATCCTAATGATTTTGAACATTTGCAACTTGTGTGTTATGTTTTTGGACATGCTTGCACGTCAAACCCATATAATTTATTGGTTTGGGTTCTTTTAAATACAGCATGATATTTAGTGTATTTGTTTTGAAATGCATCTCAAATGAAGAAGACAACGCAGGAAAGCAATAGGGTTGTCTTAAAATTAAGTTTTTCCAAGAATCCTAATGATTTTGAACATTTGCAACTTGTATGTTACGTTTTTGGGCATGCTTGCACGTCAAACCCATATAATTTATTGGTTTGGGTTCTATTGAATACAGCATCATTTTTAGAGTATTTGTTTTGAAATCCATTTCCAATGAAGAAGACAGCGTAGGAAAGCAATAGGGTTGTCTTAAAATTAAGTTTTTCCCTAAGTCCTAATGATTTTGAACATTTGCAACTTGTGTATTACGCTTTTGGAGATGCTTGCTCGTCAAACCTATATAATTTATTGGTTTGGGATCTATTGAATAGAGCATGATTTCTAGAGTATTTGTTTTGAAATCCATTTCAAATGAAGAAGACAGTGTAGGAAAGCAATAGGGTTGTCTCAAAATTAAGTTTTTCCATGAATCCTAATTATTTTGAACATTTGCAACTTGTGTGTTACGTTTCTGGACATGCTTGCACGTCAAACCCATATAATTTATTGGTTTGGGTTCTATTAAATACAGTATGTTTTTAAGAGTATTTATTTTGAAATCCATTTCAAATGAAGAAGATAATGTAGGAAAGCAATAGGGTTGTCTTAAAATTAAGTTTTTCCATGAATCCTAATGATTTTGAACATTTGCAACTTGTGTGTTACATTTTTGGACATGCTTGCACGTCAAACCCATATAATTTATTGGTTTGGGTTCTATTAAATACAGCATGATTTTTAGAGTATTTGTTTTGAAATCCATTTCAAATGAAGAAGACAGCATAGGAAAGCAATAGGGTTGTCTTAAAATTAAGTTTTTCCATGAATCCTAATGATTTTGAACATTTGCAACTTGTGTGTTACGTTTTTGGACATGCTTGCACGTCAAACCCATATAATTTATTGGTTTGGGTTCTATTAAATACAGCATGATTTTTAGAGTATTTGTTTTGAAATCCATTTCAAATGAAGAAGACAACGTAGGAAAGCTATAGGGTTGTCTTAAAATTAAGCTTTTCCATGAATCCTAATGATTTTGAACATTTGCAACTTGTGTATTACGTTTTTGGAGATGCTTGAACATCAAACCTATATAATTTATTGGTTTGGGATCTATTGAATAGAGCATGATTTCTAGAGTATTTATATTGAAATCCATTTCAAATGAAGAAGACAACATAGGAAAGCTATAGGGTTGTCTTAAAATTAAGTTTTTCCATGAATCCTAATGATTTTGAACATTTGCAACTTGTGTGTTACGTTTTTGGACATGCTTGCACGTCAAACCCATATAATTTATTGGTTTGGGTTCTATTGAATACAGCATCATTTTTAGAGTATTTGTTTTGAAATCCATTTCCAATGAAGTAGACAGCGTAGGAAAGCAATAGGGTTGTCTTAAAATTAAGTTTTTCCCTAAGTCCTAATGATTTTGAACATTTGCAACTTGTGTATTACGTTTTTGGAGATGCTTGCTCGTCAAACCTATATAATTTATTGGTTTGGGATCTATTGAATACATCATGATTTCTAGAGTATTTATATTGAAATCCATTTCAAATGAAGAAGACAACATAGGAAAGCTATAGGGTTGTCTTAAAATTAAGTTTTTCCATGAATCCTAATGATTTTGAACATTTGCAACTTGTGTGTTACGTTTTTGGACATGCTTGCACGTCAAACCCATATAATTTATTGGTTTGGGTTCTATTGAATACAGCATGATTTTTAGAGTATTTGTTTTGAAATCCATTTCAAATGAAGAAGACAGCGCAGGAAAGCAATAGGGTTGTCTTAAAATTAAGTTTTTCCATGAATCCTAATGATTTTGAACATTTGCAACTTGTGTGTTACGTTTTTGGACATGCTTGCACGTCAAACCCATATAATTTATTGGTTTGGGTTCTATTAAATAGATCATGATTTTTAGAGTATTTGTTTTGAAATCCATTTCAAATGAAGAAGACAACGTAGGAAAGCTATAGGGTTGTCTTAAAATTAAGTTTTTCCATGAATCCTAATGATTTTGAACATTTGCAACTTGTGTGTTACGTTTTTGGACATGCTTGCACGTCAAACCCATATAATTTATTGGTTTGGGTTCTATTAAATACAGCATCATTTTTAGAGTATTTGTTTTGAAATCCATTTCAAATGAAGAAGACAGTGTAGGAAAGCAATAGGGTTGTCTTAAAATTAAGTTTTTCCATGAATCCTAATGATTTTGAACATTTGCAACTTGTGTGTTACGTTTTTGGACATGCTTGCACGTCAAACCCATATAATTTATTGGTTTGGGTTCTATTGAATACAGCATCATTTTTAGAGTATTTGTTTTGAAATCCATTTCCAATGAAGAAGACAGCGTAGGAAAGCAATAGGGTTGTCTTGAAATTAAGTTTTTCCATGAATCCTAATGATTTTGGACATTTGCAACTTGTGTGTTACGTTTTTGGACATGCTTGCACGTCAAACCCATATAATTTATTGGTTTGGGTTCTATTAAATAGATCATGATTTTTAGAGTATTTGTTTTGAAATCCATTTCAAATGAAGAAGACAACGTAGGAAAGCTATAGGGTTGTCTTAAAATTAAGTTTTTCCATGAATCCTAATGATTTTGAACATTTGCAACTTGTGTGTTACGTTTTTGGACATGCTTGCACGCCAAACCCATATAATTTATTGGTTTGGGTTCTATTAAATAGATCATGATTTTTAGAGTATTTGTTTTGAAATCCATTTCAAATGAAGAAGACAACGTAGGAAAGCAATAGGGTTGTCTTAAAATTAAGTTTTTCCATGAATCCTAATGATTTTGAACATTTGCAACTTGTGTGTTACGTTTTTGGACATGCTTGCACGTCAAACCCATATAATTTATTGGTTTGGGTTCTATTAAATACAGCATGATTTTTAGAGTATTTGTTTTGAAATCCATTTCAAATGAAGAAGACAATGTAGGAAAGCTATAGGGTTGTCTTAAAATTAAGTTTTTCCATGAATCCTAATGATTTTGAACATTTGCAACTTGTGTGTTACGTTTTTGGACATGCTTGCACGCCAAACCCATATAATTTATTGGTTTGGGTTCTATTAAATAGATCATGATTTTTAGAGTATTTGTTTTGAAATCCATTTCAAATGAAGAAGACAACGTAGGAAAGCTATAGGGTTGTCTTAAAATTAAGTTTTTCCATGAATCCTAATGATTTTGAACATTTGCAACTTGTGTGTTACTTTTTTGGACATGCTCGCACGTCAAACCCATATAATTTATTGGTTTGGGTTCTATTAAATAGATCATGATTTTTAGAGTATTTGTTTTGAAATCCATTTCAAATGAAGAAGACAACGTAGGAAAGCTATAGGGTTGTCTTGAAATTAAGTTTTTCCATGAATCCTAATGATTTTGGACATTTGCAACTTGTGTGTTACGTTTTTGGACATGCTTGCACGTCAAACCTATATAATTTATTGGTTTGGGTTCTATTAAATAGATCATGATTTTTAGAGTATTTGTTTTGAAATCCATTTCCAATGAAGAAGACAGCGTAGGAAAGCAATAGGGTTGTCTTAAAATTAAGTTTTTCCCTAAGTCCTAATGATTTTGAACATTTGCAACTTGTGTATTACGCTTTTGGAGATGCTTGCTCGTCAAACCTATATAATTTATTGGTTTGGGATCTATTGAATAGAGCATGATTTCTAGAGTATTTGTTTTGAAATCCATTTCAAATGAAGAAGACAGTGTAGGAAAGCAATAGGGTTGTCTCAAAATTAAGTTTTTCCATGAATCCTAATTATTTTGAACATTTGCAACTTGTGTGTTACGTTTCTGGACATGCTTGCACGTCAAACCCATATAATTTATTGGTTTGGGTTCTATTAAATAGATCATGATTTTTAGAGTATTTGTTTTGAAATCCATTTCCAATGAAGAAGACAGCGTAGGAAAGCAATAGGGTTGTCTTAAAATTAAGTTTTTCCCTAAGTCCTAATGATTTTGAACATTTGCAACTTGTGTATTACGCTTTTGGAGATGCTTGCTCGTCAAACCTATATAATTTATTGGTTTGGGATCTATTCAATAGAGCATGATTTCTAGAGTATTTATATTGAAATCCATTTCAAATGAAGAAGACAACATAGGAAAGCTATAGGGTTGTCTTAAAATTAAGTTTTTCCATGAATCCTAATGATTTTGAACATTTGCAACTTGTGTGTTACGTTTTTGGACATGCTTGCACGTCAAACCCATATAATTTATTGGTTTGGGTTCTATTAAATAGATCATGATTTTTAGAGTATTTGTTTTGAAATCCATTTCAAATGAAGAAGACAACGTAGGAAAGCTATAGGGTTGTCTTAAAATTAAGTTTTTCCATGAATCCTAATCATTTTGAACATTTGCAACATGTGTGTTACGTTTTTGGACATGCTTGCACGTCAAACCCATATAATTTATTGGTTTGGGTTCTATTAAATACAGCATGATTTTTAGAGTATTTGTTTTGAAATCCATTTCAAATGAAGAAGACAACGTAGGAAAGCTATAGGGTTGTCTTAAAATGAAGTTTTTCCATGAATCCTAATCATTTTGAACATTTGCAACATGTGTGTTACGTTTTTGGACATGCTTGCACGTCAAACCCATATAATTTATTGGTTTGGGTTCTATTAAATACAGCATGATTTTTAGAGTATTTGTTTTGAAATCCATTTCAAATGAAGAAGACAGCATAGGAAAGCAATAGGGTTGTCTTAAAATTAAGTTTTTCCATGAATCCTAATCATTTTGAACATTTGCAACTTGTGTGTTACGTTTTTGGACATGCTTGCACGTCAAACCCATATAATTTATTGGTTTGGGTTCTATTAAATACAGCATGTTTTTAAGAGTATTTATTTTGAAATCCATTTCAAATGAAGAAGACAGTGTATGAAAGCAATAGGGTTGTCTTAAAATTAAGTTTTTCCATGAATCCTAATGATTTTGAACATTTGCAACTTGTGTGTTACGTTTTTGGACATGCTTGCACGTCAAACCCATATAATTTATTGGTTTGGGTTCTATTAAATACAGCATCATTTTTAGAGTATTTGTTTTGAAATCCATTTCAAATGAAGAAGACAGTGTAGGAAAGCAATAGGGTTGTCTTAAAATTAAGTTTTTCCATGAATCCTAATGATTTTGAACATTTGCAACTTGTGTGTTACGTTTTTGGACATGCTTGCACGTCAAACCCATATAATTTATTGGTTTGGGTTCTATTGAATACAGCATCATTTTTAGAGTATTTGTTTTGAAATCCATTTCCAATGAAGAAGACAGTGTATGAAAGCAATAGGGTTGTCTTGAAATTAAGTTTTTCCATGAATCCTAATGATTTTGGACATTTGCAACTTGTGTGTTACGTTTTTGGACATGCTTGCACGTCAAACCCATATAATTTATTGGTTTGGGTTCTATTAAATAGATCATGATTTTTAGAGTATTTGTTTTGAAATCCATTTCAAATGAAGAAGACAACGTAGGAAAGCTATAGGGTTGTCTTAAAATTAAGTTTTTCCATGAATCCTAATGATTTTGAACATTTGCAACTTGTGTGTTACTTTTTTGGACATGCTCGCACGTCAAACCCATATAATTTATTGGTTTGGGTTCTATTAAATAGATCATGATTTTTAGAGTATTTGTTTTGAAATCCATTTCAAATGAAGAAGACAACGTAGGAAAGCTATAGGGTTGTCTTGAAATTAAGTTTTTCCATGAATCCTAATGATTTTGGACATTTGCAACTTGTGTGTTACGTTTTTGGACATGCTTGCACGTCAAACCTATATAATTTATTGGTTTGGGTTCTATTAAATAGATCATGATTTTTAGAGTATTTGTTTTGAAATCCATTTCCAATGAAGAAGACAGCGTAGGAAAGCAATAGGGTTGTCTTAAAATTAAGTTTTTCCCTAAGTCCTAATGATTTTGAACATTTGCAACTTGTGTATTACGCTTTTGGAGATGCTTGCTCGTCAAACCTATATAATTTATTGGTTTGGGATCTATTGAATAGAGCATGATTTCTAGAGTATTTGTTTTGAAATCCATTTCAAATGAAGAAGACAGTGTAGGAAAGCAATAGGGTTGTCTCAAAATTAAGTTTTTCCATGAATCCTAATTATTTTGAACATTTGCAACTTGTGTGTTACGTTTCTGGACATGCTTGCACGTCAAACCCATATAATTTATTGGTTTGGGTTCTATTAAATAGATCATGATTTTTAGAGTATTTGTTTTGAAATCCATTTCCAATGAAGAAGACAGCGTAGGAAAGCAATAGGGTTGTCTTAAAATTAAGTTTTTCCCTAAGTCCTAATGATTTTGAACATTTGCAACTTGTGTATTACGCTTTTGGAGATGCTTGCTCGTCAAACCTATATAATTTATTGGTTTGGGATCTATTCAATAGAGCATGATTTCTAGAGTATTTATATTGAAATCCATTTCAAATGAAGAAGACAACATAGGAAAGCTATAGGGTTGTCTTAAAATTAAGTTTTTCCATGAATCCTAATGATTTTGAACATTTGCAACTTGTGTGTTACGTTTTTGGACATGCTTGCACGTCAAACCCATATAATTTATTGGTTTGGGTTCTATTGAATACAGCATCATTTTTAGAGTATTTGTTTTGAAATCCATTTCCAATGAAGAAGACAGCGTAGGAAAGCAATAGGGTTGTCTTGAAATTAAGTTTTTCCATGAATCCTAATGATTTTGGACATTTGCAACTTGTGTGTTACGTTTTTGGACATGCTTGCACGTCAAACCCATATAATTTATTGGTTTGGGTTCTATTAAATAGATCATGATTTTTAGAGTATTTGTTTTGAAATCCATTTCAAATGAAGAAGACAACGTAGGAAAGCTATAGGGTTGTCTTAAAATTAAGTTTTTCCATGAATCCTAATGATTTTGAACATTTGCAACTTGTGTGTTACGTTTTTGGACATGCTTGCACGCCAAACCCATATAATTTATTGGTTTGGGTTCTATTAAATAGATCATGATTTTTAGAGTATTTGTTTTGAAATCCATTTCAAATGAAGAAGACAACGTAGGAAAGCAATAGGGTTGTCTTAAAATTAAGTTTTTCCATGAATCCTAATGATTTTGAACATTTGCAACTTGTGTGTTACGTTTTTGGACATGCTTGCACGTCAAACCCATATAATTTATTGGTTTGGGTTCTATTAAATACAGCATGATTTTTAGAGTATTTGTTTTGAAATCCATTTCAAATGAAGAAGACAATGTAGGAAAGCTATAGGGTTGTCTTAAAATTAAGTTTTTCCATGAATCCTAATGATTTTGAACATTTGCAACTTGTGTGTTACGTTTTTGGACATGCTTGCACGCCAAACCCATATAATTTATTGGTTTGGGTTCTATTAAATAGATCATGATTTTTAGAGTATTTGTTTTGAAATCCATTTCAAATGAAGAAGACAACGTAGGAAAGCTATAGGGTTGTCTTAAAATTAAGTTTTTCCATGAATCCTAATGATTTTGAACATTTGCAACTTGTGTGTTACTTTTTTGGACATGCTCGCACGTCAAACCCATATAATTTATTGGTTTGGGTTCTATTAAATAGATCATGATTTTTAGAGTATTTGTTTTGAAATCCATTTCAAATGAAGAAGACAACGTAGGAAAGCTATAGGGTTGTCTTGAAATTAAGTTTTTCCATGAATCCTAATGATTTTGGACATTTGCAACTTGTGTGTTACGTTTTTGGACATGCTTGCACGTCAAACCTATATAATTTATTGGTTTGGGTTCTATTAAATAGATCATGATTTTTAGAGTATTTGTTTTGAAATCCATTTCCAATGAAGAAGACAGCGTAGGAAAGCAATAGGGTTGTCTTAAAATTAAGTTTTTCCCTAAGTCCTAATGATTTTGAACATTTGCAACTTGTGTATTACGCTTTTGGAGATGCTTGCTCGTCAAACCTATATAATTTATTGGTTTGGGATCTATTGAATAGAGCATGATTTCTAGAGTATTTGTTTTGAAATCCATTTCAAATGAAGAAGACAGTGTCGGAAAGCAATAGGGTTGTCTCAAAATTAAGTTTTTCCATGAATCCTAATTATTTTGAACATTTGCAACTTGTGTGTTACGTTTCTGGACATGCTTGCACGTCAAACCCATATAATTTATTGGTTTGGGTTCTATTAAATAGATCATGATTTTTAGAGTATTTGTTTTGAAATCCATTTCCAATGAAGAAGACAGCGTAGGAAAGCAATAGGGTTGTCTTAAAATTAAGTTTTTCCCTAAGTCCTAATGATTTTGAACATTTGCAACTTGTGTATTACGCTTTTGGAGATGCTTGCTCGTCAAACCTATATAATTTATTGGTTTGGGATCTATTCAATAGAGCATGATTTCTAGAGTATTTATATTGAAATCCATTTCAAATGAAGAAGACAACATAGGAAAGCTATAGGGTTGTCTTAAAATTAAGTTTTTCCATGAATCCTAATGATTTTGAACATTTGCAACTTGTGTGTTACGTTTTTGGACATGCTTGCACGTCAAACCCATATAATTTATTGGTTTGGGTTCTATTAAATAGATCATGATTTTTAGAGTATTTGTTTTGAAATCCATTTCAAATGAAGAAGACAACGTAGGAAAGCTATAGGGTTGTCTTAAAATTAAGTTTTTCCATGAATCCTAATCATTTTGAACATTTGCAACATGTGTGTTACGTTTTTGGACATGCTTGCACGTCAAACCCATATAATTTATTGGTTTGGGTTCTATTAAATACAGCATGATTTTTAGAGTATTTGTTTTGAAATCCATTTCAAATGAAGAAGACAACGTAGGAAAGCTATAGGGTTGTCTTAAAATGAAGTTTTTCCATGAATCCTAATCATTTTGAACATTTGCAACATGTGTGTTACGTTTTTGGACATGCTTGCACGTCAAACCCATATAATTTATTGGTTTGGGTTCTATTAAATACAGCATGATTTTTAGAGTATTTGTTTTGAAATCCATTTCAAATGAAGAAGACAACGTAGGAAAGCTATAGGGTTGTCTTAAAATGAAGTTTTTCCATGAATCCTAATCATTTTGAACATTTGCAACTTGTGTGTTACGTTTTTGGACATGCTTGCACGTCAAACCCATATAATATATTGGTTTGGGTTCTATTGAATACAACATGATTTTTAGAGTATTTGTTTTGAAATCCATTTCAAATGAAGAAGACAACGTAGGAAAGCTATAGGGTTGTCTTAAAATTAAGTTTTTCCATGAATCCTAATCATTTTGAACATTTGCAACTTGTGTGTTACGTTTTTGGACATGCTTGCACGTCAAACCCATATAATTTATTGGTTTGGGTTCTATTCAATACAACATGATTTTTAGAGTATTTGTTTTGAAATCCATTTCAAATGAAGAAGACAACGTAGGAAAGCTATAGGGTTGTCTTAAAATTAAGTTTTTCCATGAATCCTAATCATTTTGAACATTTGCAACTTGTGTGTTACGTTTTTGGACATGCTTGCACGTCAAACCCATATAATATATTGGTTTGGGTTCTATTGAATACAACATGATTTTTAGAGTATTTGTTTTGAAATCCATTTCAAATGAAGAAGACAACGTAGGAAAGCTATAGGGTTGTCTTAAAATTAAGTTTTTCCATGAATCCTAATCATTTTGAACATTTGCAACTTGTGTGTTACGTTTTTGGACATGCTTGCACGTCAAACCCATATAATTTATTGGTTTGGGTTCTATTAAATACAGCATGATTTTTAGAGTATTTGTTTTGAAATCCATTTCAAATGAAGAAGACAACGTAGGAAAGCTATAGGGTTGTCTTAAAATTAAGTTTTTCCATGAATCCTAATCATTTTGAACATTTGCAACTTGTGTGTTACGTTTTTGGACATGCTTGCACGTCAAACCCATATAATATATTGGTTTGGGTTCTATTGAATACAACATGATTTTTAGAGTATTTGTTTTGAAATCCATTTCAAATGAAGAAGACAACGTAGGAAAGCTATAGGGTTGTCTTAAAATTAAGTTTTTCCATGAATCCTAATCATTTTGAACATTTGCAACTTGTGTGTTACGTTTTTGGACATGCTTGCACGTCAAACCCATATAATTTATTGGTTTGGGTTCTATTCAATACAACATGATTTTTAGAGTATTTGTTTTGAAATCCATTTCAAATGAAGAAGACAACGTAGGAAAGCAATAGGGTTGTCTTAAAATTAAGTTTTTCCATGAATCCTAATCATTTTGAACATTTGCAACTTGTGTGTTACGTTTTTGGACATGCTTGCACGTCAAACCCATATAATATATTGGTTTGGGTTCTATTGAATACAACATGATTTTTAGAGTATTTGTTTTGAAATCCATTTCAAATGAAGAAGACAACGTAGGAAAGCTATAGGGTTGTCTTAAAATTAAGTTTTTCCATGAATCCTAATCATTTTGAACATTTGCAACTTGTGTGTTACGTTTTTGGACATGCTTGCACGTCAAACCCATATAATTTATTGGTTTGGGTTCTATTAAATACAGCATGATTTTTGGAGTATTTGTTTTGAAATCCATTTCAAATGAAGAAGACAGCGTAGGAAAGCAATAGGGTTGTCTTAAAATTAAGTTTTTCCATGAATCCTAATGATTTTGAACATTTGCAACTTGTGTGTTATGTTTTTGGACATGCTTGCACGTTAAACCCATATAATTTATTGGTTTGGGTTCTATTAAATAGATCATGATTTTTAGAGTATTTGTTTTGAAATCCATTTCAAATGAAGAAGACAACGTAGGAAAGCTATAGGGTTGTCTTAAAATTAAGTTGTTCCATGAATCCTAATCATTTTGAACATTTGCAACTTGTGTGTTACGTTTTTGGACATGCTTGCACGTCAAACCCATATAATTTATTGGTTTGGGTTCTATTAAATACAGCAGGATTTTTAGAGTATTTGTTTTGAAATCCATTTCAAATGAAGAAGACAACGTAGGAAAGCTATAGAGTTGTCTTAAAATTAAGTTTTTCCATGAATCCTAATGATTTTGAACATTTGCAACTTGTGTGTTACGTTTTTGGACATGCTTGCACGTCAAACCCATATAATTTATTGGTTTGGGTTCTATTAAATACAACATGATTTTTAGAGTATTTGTTTTGAAATCCATTTCAAATAAAGAAGACAACGTAGGAAAGCTATAGGGTTGTCTTAAAATTAAGTTTTTCCATGAATCCTAATTATTTTGAACATTTGCAACTTGTGTGTTACGTTTCTGGACATGCTTGCACGTCAAACCCATATAATTTATTGGTTTGGGTTCTATTAAATAGATCATGATTTTTAGAGTATTTGTTTTGAAATCCATTTCCAATGAAGAAGACAGCGTAGGAAAGCAATAGGGTTGTCTTAAAATTAAGTTTTTCCCTAAGTCCTAATGATTTTGAACATTTGCAACTTGTGTATTACGCTTTTGGAGATGCTTGCTCGTCAAACCTATATAATTTATTGGTTTGGGATCTATTCAATAGAGCATGATTTCTAGAGTATTTATATTGAAATCCATTTCAAATGAAGAAGACAACATAGGAAAGCTATAGGGCTGTCTTAAAATTAAGTTTTTCCATGAATCCTAATGATTTTGAACATTTGCAACTTGTGTGTTACGTTTTTGGACCTGCTTGCACGTCAAACCCATATAATTTATTGGTTTGGGTTCTATTAAATAGATCATGATTTTTAGAGTATTTGTTTTGAAATCCATTTCAAATGAAGAAGACAACGTAGGAAAGCTATAGGGTTGTCTTAAAATTAAGTTTTTCCATGAATCCTAATCATTTTGAACATTTGCAACTTGTGTGTTACGTTTTTGGACATGCTTGCATGCCAAACCCATATAATTTATTGGTTTGGGTTCTATTAAATAGATCATGATTTTTAGAGTATTTGTTTTGAAATCCATTTCAAATGAAGAAGACAACGTAGGAAAGCTATAGGGTTGTCTTGAAATTAAGTTTTTCCATGAATCCTAATGATTTTGGACATTTGCAACTTGTGTGTTACGTTTTTGGACATGCTTGCACGTCAAACCTATATAATTTATTGGTTTGGGTTCTATTAAATAGATCATGATTTTTAGAGTATTTGTTTTGAAATCCATTTCAAATGAAGAACACAACGTAGGAAAGCTATAGGGTTGTCTTAAAATTAAGTTTTTCCATGAATCCTAATGATTTTGAACATTTGCAACTTGTGTGTTACGTTTTTGGACATGGTTGCACGTCAAACCCATATAATATATTGGTTTGGGTTCTATTGAATACAACATGATTTTTAGAGTATTTGTTTTGAAATCCATTTCAAATGAAGAAGACAACGTAGGAAAGCTATAGGGTTGTCTTAAAATTAAGTTTTTCCATGAATCCTAATCATTTTGAACATTTGCAACATGTGTGTTACGTTTTTGGACATGCTTGCACGTCAAACCCATATAATTTATTGGTTTGGGTTCTATTAAATACAGCATGATTTTTAGAGTATTTGTTTTGAAATCCATTTCAAATGAAGAAGACAACGTAGGAAAGCTATAGGGTTGTCTTAAAATGAAGTTTTTCCATGAATCCTAATCATTTTGAACATTTGCAACTTGTGTGTTACGTTTTTGGACATGCTTGCACGTCAAACCCATATAATATATTGGTTTGGGTTCTATTGAATACAACATGATTTTTAGAGTATTTGTTTTGAAATCCATTTCAAATGAAGAAGACAACGTAGGAAAGCTATAGGGTTGTCTTAAAATTAAGTTTTTCCATGAATCCTAATCATTTTGAACATTTGCAACTTGTGTGTTACGTTTTTGGACATGCTTGCACGTCAAACCCATATAATTTATTGGTTTGGGTTCTATTCAATACAACATGATTTTTAGAGTATTTGTTTTGAAATCCATTTCAAATGAAGAAGACAACGTAGGAAAGCTATAGGGTTGTCTTAAAATTAAGTTTTTCCATGAATCCTAATCATTTTGAACATTTGCAACTTGTGTGTTACGTTTTTGGACATGCTTGCACGTCAAACCCATATAATATATTGGTTTGGGTTCTATTGAATACAACATGATTTTTAGAGTATTTGTTTTGAAATCCATTTCAAATGAAGAAGACAACGTAGGAAAGCTATAGGGTTGTCTTAAAATTAAGTTTTTCCATGAATCCTAATCATTTTGAACATTTGCAACTTGTGTGTTACGTTTTTGGACATGCTTGCACGTCAAACCCATATAATTTATTGGTTTGGGTTCTATTCAATACAACATGATTTTTAGAGTATTTGTTTTGAAATCCATTTCAAATGAAGAAGACAACGTAGGAAAGCAATAGGGTTGTCTTAAAATTAAGTTTTTCCATGAATCCTAATCATTTTGAACATTTGCAACTTGTGTGTTACGTTTTTGGACATGCTTGCACGTCAAACCCATATAATATATTGGTTTGGGTTCTATTGAATACAACATGATTTTTAGAGTATTTGTTTTGAAATCCATTTCAAATGAAGAAGACAACGTAGGAAAGCTATAGGGTTGTCTTAAAATTAAGTTTTTCCATGAATCCTAATCATTTTGAACATTTGCAACTTGTGTGTTACGTTTTTGGACATGCTTGCACGTCAAACCCATATAATTTATTGGTTTGGGTTCTATTAAATACAGCATGATTTTTAGAGTATTTGTTTTGAAATCCATTTCAAATGAAGAAGACAACGTAGGAAAGCAATAGGGTTGTCTTAAAATTAAGTTTTTCCATGAATCCTAATGATTTTGAACATTTGCAACTTGTGTGTTATGTTTTTGGACATGCTTGCACGTTAAACCCATATAATTTATTGGTTTGGGTTCTATTAAATAGATCATGATTTTTAGAGTATTTGTTTTGAAATCCATTTCAAATGAAGAAGACAACGTAGGAAAGCTATAGGGTTGTCTTAAAATTAAGTTTTTCCATGAATCCTAATGATTTTGAACATTTGCAACTTGTGTGTTACGTTTTTGGACATGCTTGCACGTCAAACCCATATAATATATTGGTTTGGGTTCTATTGAATACAACATGATTTTTAGAGTATTTGTTTTGAAATCCATTTCAAATGAAGAAGACAACGTAGGAAAGCTATAGGGTTGTCTTAAAATTAAGTTTTTCCATGAATCCTAATCATTTTGAACATTTGCAACTTGTGTGTTACGTTTTTGGACATGCTTGCACGTCAAACCCATATAATTTATTGGTTTGGGTTCTATTCAATACAACATGATTTTTAGAGTATTTGTTTTGAAATCCATTTCAAATGAAGAAGACAACGTAGGAAAGCAATAGGGTTGTCTTAAAATTAAGTTTTTCCATGAATCCTAATCATTTTGAACATTTGCAACTTGTGTGTTACGTTTTTGGACATGCTTGCACGTCAAACCCATATAATATATTGGTTTGGGTTCTATTGAATACAACATGATTTTTAGAGTATTTGTTTTGAAATCCATTTCAAATGAAGAAGACAACGTAGGAAAGCTATAGGGTTGTCTTAAAATTAAGTTTTTCCATGAATCCTAATCATTTTGAACATTTGCAACTTGTGTGTTACGTTTTTGGACATGCTTGCACGTCAAACCCATATAATTTATTGGTTTGGGTTCTATTAAATACAGCATGATTTTTAGAGTATTTGTTTTGAAATCCATTTCAAATGAAGAAGACAACGTAGGAAAGCAATAGGGTTGTCTTAAAATTAAGTTTTTCCATGAATCCTAATGATTTTGAACATTTGCAACTTGTGTGTTATGTTTTTGGACATGCTTGCACGTTAAACCCATATAATTTATTGGTTTGGGTTCTATTAAATAGATCATGATTTTTAGAGTATTTGTTTTGAAATCCATTTCAAATGAAGAAGACAACGTAGGAAAGCTATAGGGTTGTCTTAAAATTAAGTTTTTCCATGAATCCTAATGATTTTGAACATTTGCAACTTGTGTGTTACGTTTTTGGACATGCTTGCACGTCAAACCCATATAATATATTGGTTTGGGTTCTATTGAATACAACATGATTTTTAGAGTATTTGTTTTGAAATCCATTTCAAATGAAGAAGACAACGTAGGAAAGCTATAGAGTTGTCTTAAAATTAAGTTTTTCCATGAATCCTAATGATTTTGAACATTTGCAACTTGTGTGTTACGTTTTTGGACATGCTTGCACGTCAAACCCATATAATTTATTGGTTTGGGTTCTATTAAATACAACATGATTTTTAGAGTATTTGTTTTGAAATCCATTTCAAATAAAGAAGACAACGTAGGAAAGCTATAGGGTTGTCTTAAAATTAAGTTTTTCCATGAATCCTAATCATTTTGAACATTTGCAACTTGTGTGTTACGTTTTTGGACATGCTTGCACGTCAAACCCATATAATTTATTGGTTTGGGTTCTATTAAATACATCATGATTTTTAGAGTATTTGTTTTGAAATCCATTTCAAATAAAGAAGACAACGTAGGAAAGCTATAGGGTTGTCTTAAAATTAAGTTTTTCCATGAATCCTAATCATTTTGAACATTTGCAACTTGTGTGTTACGTTTTTGGACATGCTTGCACGTCAAACCCATATAATTTATTGGTTTGGGTTCTATTAAATAGATCATGATTTTTAGAGTATTTGTTTTGAAATCCATTTCAAATGAAGAAGACAACGTAAGAAAGCAATAGGGTTGTCTTAAAATTAAGTTTTTCCATGAATCCTAATGATTTTGAACATTTGCAACTTGTGTGTTATGTTTTTGGACATGCTTGCACGTCAAACCCATATAATTTATTGGTTTGGGTTCTATTAAATAGATCATGATTTTTAGAGTATTTGTTTTGAAATCCATTTCAAATGAAGAAGACAACGTAGGAAAGCTATAGGGTTGTCTTAAAATTAAGTTTTTCCATGAATCCTAATCATTTTGAACATTTGCAACTTGTGTGTTACGTTTTTGGACATGCTTGCACGTCAAACCCATATAATTTATTGGTTTGGGTTCTATTAAATAGATCATGATTTTTAGAGTATTTGTTTTGAAATCCATTTCAAATGAAGAAGACAACGTAAGAAAGCAATAGGGTTGTCTTAAAATTAAGTTTTTCCATGAATCCTAATCATTTTGAACATTTGCAACTTGTGTGTTACGTTTTTGGACATGCTTGCACGTCAAACCCATATAATTTATTGGTTTGGGTTCTATTGAATACAACATGATTTTTAGAGTATTTGTTTTGAAATCCATTTCAAATGAAGAAGACAACGTAGGAAAGCTATAGGGTTGTCTTAAAATTAAGTTTTTCCATGAATCCTAATCATTTTGAACATTTGCAACTTGTGTGTTACGTTTTTGGACATGCTTGCACGTCAAACCCATATAATTTATTGGTTTGGGTTCTATTAAATAGATCATGATTTTTAGAGTATTTGTTTTGAAATCCATTTCAAATGAAGAAGACAACGTAAGAAAGCAATAGGGTTGTCTTAAAATTAAGTTTTTCCATGAATCCTAATCATTTTGAACATTTGCAACTTGTGTGTTATGTTTTTGGACATGCTTGCACGTCAAACCCATATAATTTATTGGTTTGGGTTCTATTAAATAGATCATGATTTTTAGAGTATTTGTTTTGAAATCCATTTCAAATGAAGAAGACAGCGTAGGAAAGCAATAGGGTTGTCTTAAAATTAAGTTTTTCCATGAATCCTAATGATTTTGAACATTTGCAACTTGTGTGTTACGTTTTTGGACATGCTTGCACGTCAAACCCATATAATTTATTGGTTTGGGTTCTATTAAATACAGCATGATTTTTAGAGTATTTGTTTTGAAATCCATTTCAAATGAAGAAGACAGCGTAGGAAAGCAATAGGGTTGTCTTAAAATTAAGCTTTTCCATGAATCCTAATGATTTTGAACATTTGCAACTTGTGTATTACGTTTTTGGAGATGCTTGAACATCAAACCTATATAATTTATTGGTTTGGGATCTATTGAATAGAGCATGATTTCTAGAGTATTTATATTGAAATCCATTTCAAATGAAGAAGACAACATAGGAAAGCTATAGGGTTGTCTTAAAATTAAGTTTTTCCATGAATCCTAATCATTTTGAACATTTGCAACTTGTGTGTTACGTTTTTGGACATGCTTGCACGTCAAACCCATATAATTTATTGGTTTGGGTTCTATTAAATAGATCATGATTTTTAGAGTATTTGTTTTGAAATCCATTTCAAATGAAGAAGACAACGTAAGAAAGCAATAGGGTTGTCTTAAAATTAAGTTTTTCCATGAATCCTAATCATTTTGAACATTTGCAACTTGTGTGTTACGTTTTTGGACATGCTTGCACGTCAAACCCATATAATTTATTGGTTTGGGTTCTATTAAATACAGCATGATTTTTAGAGTATTTGTTTTGAAATCCATTTCAAATGAAGAAGACAGCATAGGAAAGCAATAGGGTTGTCTTAAAATTAAGTTTTTCCATGAATCCTAATGATTTTGAACATTTGCAACTTGTGTGTTACGTTTTTGGACATGCTTGCACGTCAAACCCATATAATTTATTGGTTTGGGTTCTATTAAATACAGCATGATTTTTAGAGTATTTGTTTTGAAATCCATTTCAAATGAAGAAGACAGCGTAGGAAAGCAATAGGGTTGTCTTAAAATTAAGCTTTTCCATGAATCCTAATGATTTTGAACATTTGCAACTTGTGTATTACGTTTTTGGAGATGCTTGAACATCAAACCTATATAATTTATTGGTTTGGGATCTATTGAATAGAGCATGATTTCTAGAGTATTTATATTGAAATCCATTTCAAATGAAGAAGACAACATAGGAAAGCTATAGGGTTGTCTTAAAATTAAGTTTTTCCATGAATCCTAATGATTTTGAACATTTGCAACTTGTGTGTTACGTTTTTGGACATGCTTGCACGTCAAACCCATATAATTTATTGGTTTGGGTTCTATTGAATACAGCATCATTTTTAGAGTATTTGTTTTGAAATCCATTTCCAATGAAGAAAACAGCGTAGGAAAGCAATAGGGTTGTCTTAAAATTAAGTTTTTCCCTAAGTCCTAATGATATTGAACATTTGCAACTTGTGTATTACGTTTTTGGAGATGCTTGCTCGTCAAACCTATATAATTTATTGGTTTGGGATCTATTGAATACATCATGATTTCTAGAGTATTTATATTGAAATCCATTTCAAATGAAGAAGACAACATAGGAAAGCTATAGGGTTGTCTTAAAATTAAGTTTTTCCATGAATCCTAATGATTTTGAACATTTGCAACTTGTGTGTTACGTTTTTGGACATGCTTGCACGTCAAACCCATATAATTTATTGGTTTGGGTTCTATTAAATACAGCATGTTTTTAAGAGTATTTATTTTGAAATCCATTTCAAATGAAGAAGACAGCGCAGGAAAGCAATAGGGTTGTCTTAAAATTAAGTTTTTCCATGAATCCTAATCATTTTGAACATTTGCAACTTGTGTGTTACGTTTTTGGACATGCTTGCACGTCAAACCCATATAATTTATTGGTTTGGGTTCTTTTAAATACAGCATGATATTTAGAGTATTTGTTTTGAAATCCATTTCAAATGAAGAAGACAGCATAGGAAAGCAATAGGGTTGTCTTAAAATTAAGTTTTTCGATGAATCCTAATGATTTTGAACATTTGCAACTTGTGTGTTACGTTTTTGGACATGCTTGCACGTCAAACCCATATAATTTATTGGTTTGGGTTCTATTAAATACAACATGATTTTTAGAGTATTTGATTTGAAATCTATTTCAAATGATGAAGACAGCGTAGGAAAGCAATAGGGTTGTCTTAAAATTAAGCTTTTCCATGAATCCTAATGATTTTGAACATTTGCAACTTGTATATTACGTTTTTGGGGATGCTTGAACATCAAACCTATATAATTTATTGGTTTGGGATCTATTGAATAGAGCATGATTTCTAGAGTATTTGTATTGAAATCCATTTCAAATGAAGAAGACAACATAGGAAAGCTATAGGGTTGTCTTAAAATTAAGTTTTTCGATGAATCCTAATGATTTTGAACATTTGCAACTTGTGTGTTACGTTTTTGGACATGCTTGCACGTCAAACCCATATAATTTATTGGTTTGGGTTCTATTAAATACAGCATGTTTTTAAGAGTATTTATTTTGAAATCCATTTCAAATGAAGAAGATAATGTAGGAAAGCAATAGGGTTGTCTTAAAATTAAGTTTTTCCATGAGTCCTAATGATTTTGAACATTTGCAACTTGTGTGTTACGTTTTTGGACATGCTTGCACGTCAAACCCATATAATTTATTGGTTTGGGTTCTATTAAATAGATCATGATTTTTAGAGTATTTGTTTTGAAATCCATTTCAAATGAAGAAGACAGCATAGGAAAGCAATAGGGTTGTCTTAAAATTAAGCTTTTCCATGAATCCTAATGATTTTGAACATTTGCAACTTGTATATTACGTTTTTGGAGATGCTTGAACATCAAACCTATATAATTTATTGGTTTGGGATCTATTGAATAGAGCATGATTTCTAGAGTATTTGTATTGAAATCCATTTCAAATGAAGAAGACAACATAGGAAAGCTATAGGGTTGTCTTAAAATTAAGTTTTTCCATGAATCCTAATGATTTTGAACATTTGCAACTTGTGTGTTACGTTTTTGGACATGCTTGCACGTCAAACCCATATAATTTATTGGTTTGGGTTCTTTTAAATACAGCATGATATTTAGTGTATTTGTTTTGAAATGCATATCAAATGAAGAAGATAATGTAGGAAAGCAATAGGGTTGTCTTAAAATTAAGTTTTTCCATGAATCCTAATGATTTTGAACATTTGCAACTTGTGTGTTATGTTTTTGGACATGCTTGCACGTCAAACCCATATAATTTATTGGTTTGGGTTCTTTTAAATACAGCATGATATTTAGTGTATTTGTTTTGAAATGCATCTCAAATGAAGAAGACAACGCAGGAAAGCAATAGGGTTGTCTTAAAATTAAGTTTTTCCATGAATCCTAATGATTTTGAACATTTGCAACTTGTGTGTTACGTTTTTGGACATGCTTGCACGTGAAACCCATATAATTTATTGGTTTGGGTTCTTTTAAATACAGCATGATATTTAGTGTATTTGTTTTGAAATGCATCTCAAATGAAGAAGACAACCCAGGAAAGCAATAGGGTTGTCTTAAAATTAAGTTTTTCCATGAATCCTAATGATTTTGAACATTTGCAACTTGTATGTTACGTGTTTGGACATGCTTGCACGTCAAACCCATATAATTTATTGGTTTGGGTTCTATTGAATACAGCATCATTTTTAGAGTATTTGTTTTGAAATCCATTTCCAATGAAGAAGACAGCGTAGGAAAGCAATAGGGTTGTCTTAAAATTAAGTTTTTCCCTAAGTCCTAATGATTTTGAACATTTGCAACTTGTGTATTACGTTTTTAGACATGCTTGCTCGTCAAACCCATATAATTTATTGGTTTGGGTTCTATTAAATACAGCATGATTTTTAGAGTATTTGTTTTGAAATCCATTTCAAATGAAGAAGACAACGTAGGAAAGCAATAGGGTTGTCTTAAAATTAAGTTTTTCCATGAGTCCTAATGATTTTGAACATTTGCAACTTGTGTGTTACGTTTTTGGACATGCTTGCACGTCAAACCCATATAATTTATTGGTTTGGGTTCTATTAAATACAGCATGATTTTTAGAGTATTTGTTTTGAAATCCATTTCAAATGAAGAAGACAACGTAGGAAAGCAATAGGGTTGTCTTAAAATTAAGTTTTTCCATGAATCCTAATGATTTTGAACATTTGCAACTTGTGTGTTACGTTTTTGGACATGCTTGCACGTCAAACCCATATAATTTATTGGTTTGGGTTCTATTAAATACAGCATGATTTTTAGAGTATTTGTTTTGAAATCCATTTCAAATGAAGAAGACAGTGTAGGAAAGCAATAGGGTTGTCTTAAAATTAAGTTTTTCCATGAATCCTAATGATTTTGAACATTTGCAACTTGTGTGTTACGTTTTTGGACATGCTTGCACGTCAAACCCATATAATTTATTGGTTTGGGTTCTATTAAATAGATCATGATTTTTAGAGTATTTGTTTTGAAATCCATTTCAAATGAAGAAGACAGTGTAGGAAAGCAATAGGGTTGTCTTAAAATTAAGTTTTTCCATGAATCCTAATGATTTTGAACATTTGCAACTTGTGTGTTACGTTTTTGGACATGCTTGCACGTCAAACCCATATAATTTATTGGTTTGGGTTCTATTGAATACAGCATCATTTTTAGAGTATTTGTTTTGAAATCCATTTCCAATGAAGAAGACAGCGTAGGAAAGCAATAGGGTTGTCTTGAAATTAAGTTTTTCCATGAATCCTAATGATTTTGGACATTTGCAACTTGTGTGTTACGTTTTTGGACATGCTTGCACGTCAAACCCATATAATTTATTGGTTTGGGTTCTATTAAATAGATCATGATTTTTAGAGTATTTGTTTTGAAATCCATTTCAAATGAAGAAGACAACGTAGGAAAGCTATAGGGTTGTCTTAAAATTAAGTTTTTCCATGAATCCTAATGATTTTGAACATTTGCAACTTGTGTGTTACGTTTTTGGACATGCTTGCACGCCAAACCCATATAATTTATTGGTTTGGGTTCTATTAAATAGATCATGATTTTTAGAGTATTTGTTTTGAAATCCATTTCAAATGAAGAAGACAACGTAGGAAAGCTATAGGGTTGTCTTAAAATTAAGTTTTTCCATGAATCCTAATGATTTTGAACATTTGCAACTTGTGTGTTACGTTTTTGGACATGCTTGCACGTCAAACCCATATAATTTATTGGTTTGGGTTCTATTAAATACAGCATGATTTTTAGAGTATTTGATTTGAAATCCATTTCAAATGAAGAAGACAGCGTAGGAAAGCTATAGGGTTGTCTTAAAATTAAGTTTTTCCATGAATCCTAATGATTTTGAACATTTGCAACTTGTGTGTTACGTTTTTGGACATGCTTGCACGTCAAACCCATATAATTTATTGGTTTGGGTTCTATTAAATACAGCATGATTTTTAGAGTATTTGTTTTGAAATCCATTTCAAATGAAGAAGACAATGTAGGAAAGCTATAGGGTTGTCTTAAAATTAAGTTTTTCCATGAATCCTAATGATTTTGAACATTTGCAACTTGTGTGTTACGTTTTTGGACATGCTTGCACGCCAAACCCATATAATTTATTGGTTTGGGTTCTATTAAATAGATCATGATTTTTAGAGTATTTGTTTTGAAATCCATTTCAAATGAAGAAGACAACGTAGGAAAGCTATAGGGTTGTCTTAAAATTAAGTTTTTCCATGAATCCTAATGATTTTGAACATTTGCAACTTGTGTGTTACTTTTTTGGACATGCTCGCACGTCAAACCCATATAATTTATTGGTTTGGGTTCTATTAAATAGATCATGATTTTTAGAGTATTTGTTTTGAAATCCATTTCAAATGAAGAAGACAGTGTAGGAAAGCAATAGGGTTGTCTTAAAATTAAGTTTTTCCATGAATCCTAATGATTTTGAACATTTGCAACTTGTGTGTTACGTTTTTGGACATGCTTGCACGTCAAACCCATATAATTTATTGGTTTGGGTTCTATTGAATACAGCATCATTTTTAGAGTATTTGTTTTGAAATCCATTTCCAATGAAGAAGACAGCGTAGGAAAGCAATAGGGTTGTCTTGAAATTAAGTTTTTCCATGAATCCTAATGATTTTGGACATTTGCAACTTGTGTGTTACGTTTTTGGACATGCTTGCACGTCAAACCCATATAATTTATTGGTTTGGGTTCTATTAAATAGATCATGATTTTTAGAGTATTTGTTTTGAAATCCATTTCAAATGAAGAAGACAACGTAGGAAAGCTATAGGGTTGTCTTAAAATTAAGTTTTTCCATGAATCCTAATGATTTTGAACATTTGCAACTTGTGTGTTACGTTTTTGGACATGCTTGCACGCCAAACCCATATAATTTATTGGTTTGGGTTCTATTAAATAGATCATGATTTTTAGAGTATTTGTTTTGAAATCCATTTCAAATGAAGAAGACAACATAGGAAAGCTATAGGGTTGTCTTAAAATTAAGTTTTTCCATGAATCCTAATGATTTTGAACATTTGCAACTTGTATGTTACGTTTTTGGACATGCTTGCACGTGAAACCCATATAATTTATTGGTTTGGGTTCTTTTAAATACAGCATGATATTTAGTGTATTTGTTTTGAAATGCATCTCAAATGAAGAAGACAACCCAGGAAAGCAATAGGGTTGTCTTAAAATTAAGTTTTTCCATGAATCCTAATGATTTTGAACATTTGCAACTTGTATGTTACGTGTTTGGACATGCTTGCACGTCAAACCCATATAATTTATTGGTTTGGGTTCTATTGAATACAGCATCATTTTTAGAGTATTTGTTTTGAAATCCATTTCCAATGAAGAAGACAGCGTAGGAAAGCAATAGGGTTGTCTTAAAATTAAGTTTTTCCCTAAGTCCTAATGATTTTGAACATTTGCAACTTGTGTATTACGTTTTTAGACATGCTTGCTCGTCAAACCCATATAATTTATTGGTTTGGGTTCTATTAAATACAGCATGATTTTTAGAGTATTTGTTTTGAAATCCATTTCAAATGAAGAAGACAACGTAGGAAAGCAATAGGGTTGTCTTAAAATTAAGTTTTTCCATGAGTCCTAATGATTTTGAACATTTGCAACTTGTGTGTTACGTTTTTGGACATGCTTGCACGTCAAACCCATATAATTTATTGGTTTGGGTTCTATTAAATACAGCATGATTTTTAGAGTATTTGTTTTGAAATCCATTTCAAATGAAGAAGACAACGTAGGAAAGCAATAGGGTTGTCTTAAAATTAAGTTTTTCCATGAATCCTAATGATTTTGAACATTTGCAACTTGTGTGTTACGTTATTGGACATGCTTGCACGTCAAACCCATATAATTTATTGGTTTGGGTTCTATTAAATACAGCATGATTTTTAGAGTATTTGTTTTGAAATCCATTTCAAATGAAGAAGACAGTGTAGGAAAGCAATAGGGTTGTCTTAAAATTAAGTTTTTCCATGAATCCTAATGATTTTGAACATTTGCAACTTGTGTGTTACGTTTTTGGACATGCTTGCACGTCAAACCCATATAATTTATTGGTTTGGGTTCTATTAAATAGATCATGATTTTTAGAGTATTTGTTTTGAAATCCATTTCAAATGAAGAAGACAGTGTAGGAAAGCAATAGGGTTGTCTTAAAATTAAGTTTTTCCATGAATCCTAATGATTTTGAACATTTGCAACTTGTGTGTTACGTTTTTGGACATGCTTGCACGTCAAACCCATATAATTTATTGGTTTGGGTTCTATTGAATACAGCATCATTTTTAGAGTATTTGTTTTGAAATCCATTTCCAATGAAGAAGACAGCGTAGGAAAGCAATAGGGTTGTCTTGAAATTAAGTTTTTCCATGAATCCTAATGATTTTGGACATTTGCAACTTGTGTGTTACGTTTTTGGACATGCTTGCACGTCAAACCCATATAATTTATTGGTTTGGGTTCTATTAAATAGATCATGATTTTTAGAGTATTTGTTTTGAAATCCATTTCAAATGAAGAAGACAACGTAGGAAAGCTATAGGGTTGTCTTAAAATTAAGTTTTTCCATGAATCCTAATCATTTTGAACATTTGCAACTTGTGTGTTACGTTTTTGGACATGCTTGCACGCCAAACCCATATAATTTATTGGTTTGGGTTCTATTAAATAGATCATGATTTTTAGAGTATTTGTTTTGAAATCCATTTCAAATGAAGAAGACAACGTAGGAAAGCTATAGGGTTGTCTTAAAATTAAGTTTTTCCATGAATCCTAATGATTTTGAACATTTGCAACTTGTGTGTTACGTTTTTGGACATGCTTGCACGTCAAACCCATATAATTTATTGGTTTGGGTTCTATTAAATACAGCATGATTTTTAGAGTATTTGATTTGAAATCCATTTCAAATGAAGAAGACAGCGTAGGAAAGCTATAGGGTTGTCTTAAAATTAAGTTTTTCCATGAATCCTAATGATTTTGAACATTTGCAACTTGTGTGTTACGTTTTTGGACATGCTTGCACGTCAAACCCATATAATTTATTGGTTTGGGTTCTATTAAATACAGCATGATTTTTAGAGTATTTGTTTTGAAATCCATTTCAAATGAAGAAGACAATGTAGGAAAGCTATAGGGTTGTCTTAAAATTAAGTTTTTCCATGAATCCTAATGATTTTGAACATTTGCAACTTGTGTGTTACGTTTTTGGACATGCTTGCACGCCAAACCCATATAATTTATTGGTTTGGGTTCTATTAAATAGATCATGATTTTTAGAGTATTTGTTTTGAAATCCATTTCAAATGAAGAAGACAACGTAGGAAAGCTATAGGGTTGTCTTAAAATTAAGTTTTTCCATGAATCCTAATGATTTTGAACATTTGCAACTTGTGTGTTACTTTTTTGGACATGCTCGCACGTCAAACCCATATAATTTATTGGTTTGGGTTCTATTAAATAGATCATGATTTTTAGAGTATTTGTTTTGAAATCCATTTCAAATGAAGAAGACAGTGTAGGAAAGCAATAGGGTTGTCTTAAAATTAAGTTTTTCCATGAATCCTAATGATTTTGAACATTTGCAACTTGTGTGTTACGTTTTTGGACATGCTTGCACGTCAAACCCATATAATTTATTGGTTTGGGTTCTATTGAATACAGCATCATTTTTAGAGTATTTGTTTTGAAATCCATTTCCAATGAAGAAGACAGCGTAGGAAAGCAATAGGGTTGTCTTGAAATTAAGTTTTTCCATGAATCCTAATGATTTTGGACATTTGCAACTTGTGTGTTACGTTTTTGGACATGCTTGCACGTCAAACCCATATAATTTATTGGTTTGGGTTCTATTAAATAGATCATGATTTTTAGAGTATTTGTTTTGAAATCCATTTCAAATGAAGAAGACAACGTAGGAAAGCTATAGGGTTGTCTTAAAATTAAGTTTTTCCATGAATCCTAATGATTTTGAACATTTGCAACTTGTGTGTTACGTTTTTGGACATGCTTGCACGCCAAACCCATATAATTTATTGGTTTGGGTTCTATTAAATAGATCATGATTTTTAGAGTATTTGTTTTGAAATCCATTTCAAATGAAGAAGACAACGTAGGAAAGCTATAGGGTTGTCTTAAAATTAAGTTTTTCCATGAATCCTAATGATTTTGAACATTTGCAACTTGTGTGTTACGTTTTTGGACATGCTTGCACGTCAAACCCATATAATTTATTGGTTTGGGTTCTATTAAATACAGCATGATTTTTAGAGTATTTGATTTGAAATCCATTTCAAATGAAGAAGACAGCGTAGGAAAGCTATAGGGTTGTCTTAAAATTAAGTTTTTCCATGAATCCTAATGATTTTGAACATTTGCAACTTGTGTGTTACGTTTTTGGACATGCTTGCACGTCAAACCCATATAATTTATTGGTTTGGGTTCTATTAAATACAGCATGATTTTTAGAGTATTTGTTTTGAAATCCATTTCAAATGAAGAAGACAATGTAGGAAAGCTATAGGGTTGTCTTAAAATTAAGTTTTTCCATGAATCCTAATGATTTTGAACATTTGCAACTTGTGTGTTACGTTTTTGGACATGCTTGCACGCCAAACCCATATAATTTATTGGTTTGGGTTCTATTAAATAGATCATGATTTTTAGAGTATTTGTTTTGAAATCCATTTCAAATGAAGAAGACAACGTAGGAAAGCTATAGGGTTGTCTTAAAATTAAGTTTTTCCATGAATCCTAATGATTTTGAACATTTGCAACTTGTGTGTTACTTTTTTGGACATGCTCGCACGTCAAACCCATATAATTTATTGGTTTGGGTTCTATTAAATAGATCATGATTTTTAGAGTATTTGTTTTGAAATCCATTTCAAATGAAGAAGACAACGTAGGAAAGCTATAGGGTTGTCTTAAAATTAAGTTTTTCCATGAATCCTAATGATTTTGAACATTTGCAACTTGTGTGTTACTTTTTTGGACATGCTCGCACGTCAAACCCATATAATTTATTGGTTTGGGTTCTATTAAATAGATCATGATTTTTAGAGTATTTGTTTTGAAATCCATTTCAAATGAAGAAGACAACGTAGGAAAGCTATAGGGTTGTCTTAAAATTAAGTTTTTCCATGAATCCTAATGATTTTGAACATTTGCAACTTGTGTTACGTTTTTGGACATGCTTGCACGTCAAACCCATATAATTTATTGGTTTGGGTTCTATTAAATAGATCATGATTTTTAGAGTATTTGTTTTGAAATCCATTTCAAATGAAGAAGACAACGTAGGAAAGCTATAGGGTTGTCTTAAAATGAAGTTTTTCCATGAATCCTAATGATTTTGAACATTTGCAACTTGTGTGTTACGTTTTTGGACATGCTTGCACGTCAAACCCATATAATTTATTGGTTTGGGTTCTATTAAATAGATCATGATTTTTAGAGTATTTGTTTTGAAATCCATTTCCAATGAAGAAGGCAGCGTAGGAAAGCAATAGGGTTGTCTTAAAATTAAGTTTTTCCCTCAGTCCTAATGATTTTGAACATTTGCAACTTGTGTATTACGCTTTTGGAGATGCTTGCTCGTCAAACCTATATAATTTATTGGTTTGGGATCTATTCAATAGAGCATGATTTCTAGAGTATTTATATTGAAATCCATTTCAAATGAAGAAGACAACATAGGAAAGCTATAGGGTTGTCTTAAAATTAAGTTTTTCCATGAATCCTAATGATTTTGAACATTTGCAACTTGTGTGTTACGTTTTTGGACATGCTTGCACGTCAAACCCATATAATTTATTGGTTTGGGTTCTATTAAATAGATCATGATTTTTAGAGTATTTGTTTTGAAATCCATTTCAAATGAAGAAGACAACGTAGGAAAGCTATAGGGTTGTCTTAAAATTAAGTTTTTCCATGAATCCTAATCATTTTGAACATTTGCAACTTGTGTGTTACGTTTTTGGACATGCTTGCATGCCAAACCCATATAATTTATTGGTTTGGGTTCTATTAAATACAGCATGATTTTTAGAGTATTTGTTTTGAAATCCATTTCAAATGAAGAAGACAACGTAGGAAAGCTATAGGGTTGTCTTAAAATTAAGTTTTTCCATGAATCCTAATGATTTTGAACATTTGCAACTTGTGTGTTACGTTTTTGGACATGGTTGCACGTCAAACCCATATAATATATTGGTTTGGGTTCTATTGAATACAACATGATTTTTAGAGTATTTGTTTTGAAATCCATTTCAAATGAAGAAGACAACGTAGGAAAGCTATAGGGTTGTCTTAAAATGAAGTTTTTCCATGAATCCTAATCATTTTGAACATTTGCAACATGTGTGTTACGTTTTTGGACATGCTTGCACGTCAAACCCATATAATTTATTGGTTTGGGTTCTATTAAATACAGCATGATTTTTAGAGTATTTGTTTTGAAATCCATTTCAAATGAAAAAGACAACGTAGGAAAGCTATAGGGTTGTCTTAAAATGAAGTTTTTCCATGAATCCTAATCATTTTGAACATTTGCAACTTGTGTGTTACGTTTTTGGACATGCTTGCACGTCAAACCCATATAATATATTGGTTTGGGTTCTATTGAATACAACATGATTTTTAGAGTATTTGTTTTGAAATCCATTTCAAATGAAGAAGACAACGTAGGAAAGCTATAGGGTTGTCTTAAAATTAAGTTTTTCCATGAATCCTAATTATTTTGAACATTTGCAACTTGTGTGTTACGTTTTTGGACATGCTTGCACGTCAAACCCATATAATATATTGGTTTGGGTTCTATTGAATACAACATGATTTTTAGAGTATTTGTTTTGAAATCCATTTCAAATGAAGAAGACAACGTAGGAAAGCTATAGGGTTGTCTTAAAATTAAGTTTTTCCATGAATCCTAATCATTTTGAACATTTGCAACTTGTGTGTTACGTTTTTGGACATGCTTGCACGTCAAACCCATATAATATATTGGTTTGGGTTCTATTGAATACAACATGATTTTTAGAGTATTTGTTTTGAAATCCATTTCAAATGAAGAAGACAACGTAGGAAAGCTATAGGGTTGTCTTAAAATGAAGTTTTTCCATGAATCCTAATCATTTTGAACATTTGCAACTTGTGTGTTACGTTTTTGAACATGCTTGCACGTCAAACCCATATAATTTATTGGTTTGGGTTCTATTAAATACAGCATGATTTTTAGAGTATTTGTTTTGAAATCCATTTCAAATGAAGAAGACAACGTAGGAAAGCTATAGAGTTGTCTTAAAATTAAGTTTTTCCATGAATCCTAATGATTTTGAACATTTGCAACTTGTGTGTTACGTTTTTGGACATGCTTGCACGTCAAACCCATATAATTTATTGGTTTGGGTTCTATTAAATACAACATGATTTTTAGAGTATTTGTTTTGAAATCCATTTCAAATAAAGAAGACAACGTAGGAAAGCTATAGGGTTGTCTTAAAATTAAGTTTTTCCATGAATCCTAATCATTTTGAACATTTGCAACTTGTGTGTTACGTTTTTGGACATGCTTGCACGTCAAACCCATATAATTTATTGGTTTGGGTTCTATTAAATAGATCATGATTTTTAGAGTATTTGTTTTGAAATCCATTTCAAATAAAGAAGACAGCGTAGGAAAGCTATAGGGTTGTCTTAAAATTAAGTTTTTCCATGAATCCTAATCATTTTGAACATTTGCAACTTGTGTGTTACGTTTTTGGACATGCTTGCACGTCAAACCCATATAATTTATTGGTTTGGGTTCTATTAAATACAGCATGATTTTTAGAGTATTTGTTTTGAAATCCATTTCAAATGAAGAAGACAACGTAAGAAAGCAATAGGGTTGTCTTAAAATTAAGTTTTTCCATGAATCCTAATGATTTTGAACATTTGCAACTTGTGTGTTATGTTTTTGGACATGCTTGCACGTCAAACCCATATAATTTATTGGTTTGGGTTCTATTAAATAGATCATGATTTTTAGAGTATTTGTTTTGAAATCCATTTCAAATGAAGAAGACAACGTAGGAAAGCTATAGGGTTGTCTTAAAATTAAGTTTTTCCATGAATCCTAATCATTTTGAACATTTGCAACTTGTGTGTTACGTTTTTGGACATGCTTGCACGTCAAACCCATATAATTTATTGGTTTGGGTTCTATTAAATAGATCATGATTTTTAGAGTATTTGTTTTGAAATCCATTTCAAATGAAGAAGACAACGTAAGAAAGCAATAGGGTTGTCTTAAAATTAAGTTTTTCCATGAATCCTAATCATTTTGAACATTTGCAACTTGTGTGTTACGTTTTTGGACATGCTTGCACGTCAAACCCATATAATTTATTGGTTTGGGTTCTATTAAATAGATCATGATTTTTAGAGTATTTGTTTTGAAATCCATTTCAAATGAAGAAGACAACGTAAGAAAGCAATAGGGTTGTCTTAAAATTAAGTTTTTCCATGAATCCTAATCATTTTGAACATTTGCAACTTGTGTGTTACGTTTTTGGACATGCTTGCACGTCAAACCCATATAATTTATTGGTTTGGGTTCTATTAAATAGATCATGATTTTTAGAGTATTTGTTTTGAAATCCATTTCAAATGAAGAAGACAACGTAAGAAAGCAATAGGGTTGTCTTAAAATTAAGTTTTTCCATGAATACTAATCATTTTGAACATTTGCAACTTGTGTGTTATGTTTTTGGACATGCTTGCACGTCAAACCCATATAATTTATTGGTTTGGGTTCTATTAAATAGATCATGATTTTTAGAGTATTTGTTTTGAAATCCATTTCAAATGAAGAAGACAACGTAGGAAAGCTATAGGGTTGTCTTAAAATTAAGTTTTTCCATGAATCCTAATCATTTTGAACATTTGCAACTTGTGTGTTACGTTTTTGGACATGCTTGCACGTCAAACCCATATAATTTATTGGTTTGGGTTCTATTAAATAGATCATGATTTTTAGAGTATTTGTTTTGAAATCCATTTCAAATGAAGAAGACAACGTAAGAAAGCAATAGGGTTGTCTTAAAATTAAGTTTTTCCATGAATCCTAATCATTTTGAACATTTGCAACTTGTGTGTTACGTTTTTGGACATGCTTGCACGTCAAACCCATATAATTTATTGGTTTGGGTTCTATTAAATAGATCATGATTTTTAGAGTATTTGTTTTGAAATCCATTTCAAATGAAGAAGACAACGTAAGAAAGCAATAGGGTTGTCTTAAAATTAAGTTTTTCCATGAATCCTAATCATTTTGAACATTTGCAACTTGTGTGTTACGTTTTTGGACATGCTTGCACGTCAAACCCATATAATTTATTGGTTTGGGTTCTATTAAATAGATCATGATTTTTAGAGTATTTGTTTTGAAATCCATTTCAAATGAAGAAGACAACGTAAGAAAGCAATAGGGTTGTCTTAAAATTAAGTTTTTCCATGAATCCTAATCATTTTGAACATTTGCAACTTGTGTGTTACGTTTTTGGACATGCTTGCACGTCAAACCCATATAATTTATTGGTTTGGGTTCTATTAAATAGATCATGATTTTTAGAGTATTTGTTTTGAAATCCATTTCAAATGAAGAAGACAACGTAAGAAAGCAATAGGGTTGTCTTAAAATTAAGTTTTTCCATGAATACTAATCATATTGAACATTTGCAACTTGTGTGTTAGGTTTTTGGACATGCTTGCACGTCAAACCCATATAATTTATTGGTTTGGGTTCTATTAAATAGATCATGATTTTTAGAGTACTTGTTTTGAAATCCATTTCAAATGAAGAAGACAACGTAGGAAAGCTATAGGGTTGTCTTAAAATTAAGTTTTTCCATGAATCCTAATCATTTTGAACATTTGCAACTTGTGTGTTACGTTTTTGGACATGCTTGCACGTCAAACCCATATAATTTATTGGTTTGGGTTCTATTAAATAGATCATGATTTTTAGAGTATTTGTTTTGAAATCCATTTCAAATGAAGAAGACAACGTAGGAAAGCTATAGAGTTGTCTTAAAATTAAGTTTTTCCATGAATCCTAATGATTTTGAACATTTGCAACTTGTGTGTTACGTTTTTGGACATGCTTGCACGTCAAACCCATATAATTTATTGGTTTGGGTTCTATTAAATAGATCATGATTTTTAGAGTATTTGTTTTGAAATCCATTTCAAATAAAGAAGACAACGTAGGAAAGCTATAGGGTTGTCTTAAAATTAAGTTTTTCCATGAATCCTAATCATTTTGAACATTTGCAACTTGTGTGTTATGTTTTTGGACATGCTTGCACGTCAAACCCATATAATTTATTGGTTTGGGTTCTATTAAATACAGCATGATTTTTAGAGTATTTGTTTTGAAATCCATTTCAAATGAAGAAGACAACGTAGGAAAGCTATAGGGTTGTCTTAAAATTAAGTTTTTCCATGAATCCTAATCATTTTGAACATTTGCAACTTGTGTGTTATGTTTTTGGACATGCTTGCACGTCAAACCCATATAATTTATTGGTTTGGGTTCTATTAAATAGATCATGATTTTTAGAGTATTTGTTTTGAAATCCATTTCAAATGAAGAAGACAACGTAGGAAAGCTATAGGGTTGTCTTAAAATTAAGTTTTTCCATGAATCCTAATCATTTTGAACATTTGCAACTTGTGTGTTACGTTTTTGGACATGCTTGCACGTCAAACCCATATAATTTATTGGTTTGGGTTCTATTAAATAGATCATGATTTTTAGAGTATTTGTTTTGAAATCCATTTCAAATGAAGAAGACAACGTAGGAAAGCTATAGAGTTGTCTTAAAATTAAGTTTTTCCATGAATCCTAATGATTTTGAACATTTGAAACTTGTGTGTTACGTTTTTGGACATGCTTGCACGTCAAACCCATATAATTTATTGGTTTGGGTTCTATTAAATAGATCATGATTTTTAGAGTATTTGTTTTGAAATCCATTTCAAATAAAGAAGACAACGTAGGAAAGCTATAGGGTTGTCTTAAAATTAAGTTTTTCCATGAATCCTAATCATTTTGAACATTTGCAACTTGTGTGTTACGTTTTTGGACATGCTTGCACGTCAAACCCATATAATTTATTGGTTTGGGTTCTATTAAATAGATCATGATTTTTAGAGTATTTGTTTTGAAATCCATTTCAAATGAAGAAGACAACGTAGGAAAGCAATAGGGTTGTCTTAAAATTAAGTTTTTCCATGAATCCTAATCATTTTGAACATTTGCAACTTGTGTGTTACGTTTTTGGACATGCTTGCACGTCAAACCGATATAATTTATTGGTTTGGGTTTTATTAAATACAGCATGATTTCTAGAGTATTTGTTTTGAAATCCATTTCAAATGTCAAAGACAGTGTAGGAAAGCAATAGGGTTGTCTTAAAATTAAGTTTTTCCATGAATCCTAATCATTTTGAACATTTGCAACTTGTGTGTTACGTTTTTGGACATGCTTGCACGTCAAACCCATATAATTTATTGGTTTGGGTTCTATTAAATAGATCATGATTTTTAGAGTATTTGTTTTGAAATCCATTTCAAATGAAGAAGACAACGTAAGAAAGCAATAGGGTTGTCTTAAAATTAAGTTTTTCCATGAATCCTAATCATTTTGAACATTTGCAACTTGTGTGTTACGTTTTTGGACATGCTTGCACGTCAAACCCATATAATTTATTGGTTTGGGTTCTATTAAATAGATCATGATTTTTAGAGTATTTGTTTTGAAATCCATTTCAAATGAAGAAGACAACGTAAGAAAGCAATAGGGTTGTCTTAAAATTAAGTTTTTCCATGAATCCTAATCATTTTGAACATTTGCAACTTGTGTGTTACGTTTTTGGACATGCTTGCACGTCAAACCCATATAATTTATTGGTTTGGGTTCTATTAAATAGATCATGATTTTTAGAGTATTTGTTTTGAAATCCATTTCAAATGAAGAAGACAACGTAAGAAAGCAATAGGGTTGTCTTAAAATTAAGTTTTTCCATGAATACTAATCATTTTGAACATTTGCAACTTGTGTGTTATGTTTTTGGACATGCTTGCACGTCAAACCCATATAATTTATTGGTTTGGGTTCTATTAAATAGATCATGATTTTTAGAGTATTTGTTTTGAAATCCATTTCAAATGAAGAAGACAACGTAGGAAAGCTATAGGGTTGTCTTAAAATTAAGTTTTTCCATGAATCCTAATCATTTTGAACATTTGCAACTTGTGTGTTACGTTTTTGGACATGCTTGCACGTCAAACCCATATAATTTATTGGTTTGGGTTCTATTAAATAGATCATGATTTTTAGAGTATTTGTTTTGAAATCCATTTCAAATGAAGAAGACAACGTAGGAAAGCTATAGAGTTGTCTTAAAATTAAGTTTTTCCATGAATCCTAATCATTTTGAACATTTGCAACTTGTGTGTTACGTTTTTGGACATGCTTGCACGTCAAACCCATATAATTTATTGGTTTGGGTTCTATTAAATAGATCATGATTTTTAGAGTATTTGTTTTGAAATCCATTTCAAATGAAGAAGACAACGTAAGAAAGCAATAGGGTTGTCTTAAAATTAAGTTTTTCCATGAATACTAATCATATTGAACATTTGCAACTTGTGTGTTAGGTTTTTGGACATGCTTGCACGTCAAACCCATATAATTTATTGGTTTGGGTTCTATTAAATAGATCATGATTTTTAGAGTACTTGTTTTGAAATCCATTTCAAATGAAGAAGACAACGTAGGAAAGCTATAGGGTTGTCTTAAAATTAAGTTTTTCCATGAATCCTAATCATTTTGAACATTTGCAACTTGTGTGTTACGTTTTTGGACATGCTTGCACGTCAAACCCATATAATTTATTGGTTTGGGTTCTATTAAATAGATCATGATTTTTAGAGTATTTGTTTTGAAATCCATTTCAAATGAAGAAGACAACGTAGGAAAGCTATAGAGTTGTCTTAAAATTAAGTTTTTCCATGAATCCTAATGATTTTGAACATTTGCAACTTGTGTGTTACGTTTTTGGACATGCTTGCACGTCAAACCCATATAATTTATTGGTTTGGGTTCTATTAAATAGATCATGATTTTTAGAGTATTTGTTTTGAAATCCATTTCAAATAAAGAAGACAACGTAGGAAAGCTATAGGGTTGTCTTAAAATTAAGTTTTTCCATGAATCCTAATCATTTTGAACATTTGCAACTTGTGTGTTATGTTTTTGGACATGCTTGCACGTCAAACCCATATAATTTATTGGTTTGGGTTCTATTAAATACAGCATGATTTTTAGAGTATTTGTTTTGAAATCCATTTCAAATGAAGAAGACAACGTAGGAAAGCTATAGAGTTGTCTTAAAATTAAGTTTTTCCATGAATCCTAATGATTTTGAACATTTGCAACTTGTGTGTTACGTTTTTGGACATGCTTGCACGTCAAACCCATATAATTTATTGGTTTGGGTTCTATTAAATAGATCATGATTTTTAGAGTATTTGTTTTGAAATCCATTTCAAATAAAGAAGACAACGTAGGAAAGCTATAGGGTTGTCTTAAAATTAAGTTTTTCCATGAATCCTAATCATTTTGAACATTTGCAACTTGTGTGTTACGTTTTTGGACATGCTTGCACGTCAAACCCATATAATTTATTGGTTTGGGTTCTATTAAATAGATCATGATTTTTAGAGTATTTGTTTTGAAATCCATTTCAAATGAAGAAGACAACGTAGGAAAGCTATAGGGTTGTCTTAAAATTAAGTTTTTCCATGAATCCTAATCATTTTGAACATTTGCAACTTGTGTGTTACGTTTTTGGACATGCTTGCACGTCAAACCCATATAATTTATTGGTTTGGGTTCTATTAAATAGATCATGATTTTTAGAGTATTTGTTTTGAAATCCATTTCAAATGAAGAAGACAACGTAGGAAAGCTATAGAGTTGTCTTAAAATTAAGTTTTTCCATGAATCCTAATGATTTTGAACATTTGAAACTTGTGTGTTACGTTTTTGGACATGCTTGCACGTCAAACCCATATAATTTATTGGTTTGGGTTCTATTAAATAGATCATGATTTTTAGAGTATTTGTTTTGAAATCCATTTCAAATAAAGAAGACAACGTAGGAAAGCTATAGGGTTGTCTTAAAATTAAGTTTTTCCATGAATCCTAATCATTTTGAACATTTGCAACTTGTGTGTTACGTTTTTGGACATGCTTGCACGTCAAACCCATATAATTTATTGGTTTGGGTTCTATTAAATAGATCATGATTTTTAGAGTATTTGTTTTGAAATCCATTTCAAATGAAGAAGACAACGTAGGAAAGCAATAGGGTTGTCTTAAAATTAAGTTTTTCCATGAATCCTAATCATTTTGAACATTTGCAACTTGTGTGTTACGTTTTTGGACATGCTTGCACGTCAAACCGATATAATTTATTGGTTTGGGTTTTATTAAATACAGCATGATTTCTAGAGTATTTGTTTTGAAATCCATTTCAAATGTCAAAGACAGTGTAGGAAAGCAATAGGGTTGTCTTAAAATTAAGTTTTTCCATGAATCCTAATCATTTTGAACATTTGCAACTTGTGTGTTACGTTTTTGGACATGCTTGCACGTCAAACCCATATAATTTATTGGTTTGGGTTCTATTAAATAGATCATGATTTTTAGAGTATTTGTTTTGAAATCCATTTCAAATGAAGAAGACAACGTAAGAAAGCAATAGGGTTGTCTTAAAATTAAGTTTTTCCATGAATCCTAATCATTTTGAACATTTGCAACTTGTGTGTTACGTTTTTGGACATGCTTGCACGTCAAACCCATATAATTTATTGGTTTGGGTTCTATTAAATAGATCATGATTTTTAGAGTATTTGTTTTGAAATCCATTTCAAATGAAGAAGACAACGTAAGAAAGCAATAGGGTTGTCTTAAAATTAAGTTTTTCCATGAATCCTAATCATTTTGAACATTTGCAACTTGTGTGTTACGTTTTTGGACATGCTTGCACGTCAAACCCATATAATTTATTGGTTTGGGTTCTATTAAATAGATCATGATTTTTAGAGTATTTGTTTTGAAATCCATTTCAAATGAAGAAGACAACGTAGGAAAGCTATAGAGTTGTCTTAAAATTAAGTTTTTCCATGAATCCTAATGATTTTGAACATTTGAAACTTGTGTGTTACGTTTTTGGACATGCTTGCACGTCAAACCCATATAATTTATTGGTTTGGGTTCTATTAAATAGATCATGATTTTTAGAGTATTTGTTTTGAAATCCATTTCAAATAAAGAAGACAACGTAGGAAAGCTATAGGGTTGTCTTAAAATTAAGTTTTTCCATGAATCCTAATCATTTTGAACATTTGCAACTTGTGTGTTACGTTTTTGGACATGCTTGCACGTCAAACCCATATAATTTATTGGTTTGGGTTCTATTAAATAGATCATGATTTTTAGAGTATTTGTTTTGAAATCCATTTCAAATGAAGAAGACAACGTAGGAAAGCAATAGGGTTGTCTTAAAATTAAGTTTTTCCATGAATCCTAATCATTTTGAACATTTGCAACTTGTGTGTTACGTTTTTGGACATGCTTGCACGTCAAACCGATATAATTTATTGGTTTGGGTTTTATTAAATACAGCATGATTTCTAGAGTATTTGTTTTGAAATCCATTTCAAATGTCAAAGACAGTGTAGGAAAGCAATAGGGTTGTCTTAAAATTAAGTTTTTCCATGAATCCTAATCATTTTGAACATTTGCAACTTGTGTGTTACGTTTTTGGACATGCTTGCACGTCAAACCCATATAATTTATTGGTTTGGGTTCTATTAAATAGATCATGATTTTTAGAGTATTTGTTTTGAAATCCATTTCAAATGAAGAAGACAACGTAAGAAAGCAATAGGGTTGTCTTAAAATTAAGTTTTTCCATGAATCCTAATCATTTTGAACATTTGCAACTTGTGTGTTACGTTTTTGGACATGCTTGCACGTCAAACCCATATAATTTATTGGTTTGGGTTCTATTAAATAGATCATGATTTTTAGAGTATTTGTTTTGAAATCCATTTCAAATGAAGAAGACAACGTAAGAAAGCAATAGGGTTGTCTTAAAATTAAGTTTTTCCATGAATCCTAATCATTTTGAACATTTGCAACTTGTGTGTTACGTTTTTGGACATGCTTGCACGTCAAACCCATATAATTTATTGGTTTGGGTTCTATTAAATAGATCATGATTTTTAGAGTATTTGTTTTGAAATCCATTTCAAATGAAGAAGACAACGTAAGAAAGCAATAGGGTTGTCTTAAAATTAAGTTTTTCCATGAATACTAATCATTTTGAACATTTGCAACTTGTGTGTTATGTTTTTGGACATGCTTGCACGTCAAACCCATATAATTTATTGGTTTGGGTTCTATTAAATAGATCATGATTTTTAGAGTATTTGTTTTGAAATCCATTTCAAATGAAGAAGACAACGTAGGAAAGCTATAGGGTTGTCTTAAAATTAAGTTTTTCCATGAATCCTAATCATTTTGAACATTTGCAACTTGTGTGTTACGTTTTTGGACATGCTTGCACGTCAAACCCATATAATTTATTGGTTTGGGTTCTATTAAATAGATCATGATTTTTAGAGTATTTGTTTTGAAATCCATTTCAAATGAAGAAGACAACGTAGGAAAGCTATAGAGTTGTCTTAAAATTAAGTTTTTCCATGAATCCTAATCATTTTGAACATTTGCAACTTGTGTGTTACGTTTTTGGACATGCTTGCACGTCAAACCCATATAATTTATTGGTTTGGGTTCTATTAAATAGATCATGATTTTTAGAGTATTTGTTTTGAAATCCATTTCAAATGAAGAAGACAACGTAAGAAAGCAATAGGGTTGTCTTAAAATTAAGTTTTTCCATGAATACTAATCATATTGAACATTTGCAACTTGTGTGTTAGGTTTTTGGACATGCTTGCACGTCAAACCCATATAATTTATTGGTTTGGGTTCTATTAAATAGATCATGATTTTTAGAGTACTTGTTTTGAAATCCATTTCAAATGAAGAAGACAACGTAGGAAAGCTATAGGGTTGTCTTAAAATTAAGTTTTTCCATGAATCCTAATCATTTTGAACATTTGCAACTTGTGTGTTACGTTTTTGGACATGCTTGCACGTCAAACCCATATAATTTATTGGTTTGGGTTCTATTAAATAGATCATGATTTTTAGAGTATTTGTTTTGAAATCCATTTCAAATGAAGAAGACAACGTAGGAAAGCTATAGAGTTGTCTTAAAATTAAGTTTTTCCATGAATCCTAATGATTTTGAACATTTGCAACTTGTGTGTTACGTTTTTGGACATGCTTGCACGTCAAACCCATATAATTTATTGGTTTGGGTTCTATTAAATAGATCATGATTTTTAGAGTATTTGTTTTGAAATCCATTTCAAATAAAGAAGACAACGTAGGAAAGCTATAGGGTTGTCTTAAAATTAAGTTTTTCCATGAATCCTAATCATTTTGAACATTTGCAACTTGTGTGTTATGTTTTTGGACATGCTTGCACGTCAAACCCATATAATTTATTGGTTTGGGTTCTATTAAATACAGCATGATTTTTAGAGTATTTGTTTTGAAATCCATTTCAAATGAAGAAGACAACGTAGGAAAGCTATAGGGTTGTCTTAAAATTAAGTTTTTCCATGAATCCTAATCATTTTGAACATTTGCAACTTGTGTGTTATGTTTTTGGACATGCTTGCACGTCAAACCCATATAATTTATTGGTTTGGGTTCTATTAAATAGATCATGATTTTTAGAGTATTTGTTTTGAAATCCATTTCAAATGAAGAAGACAACGTAGGAAAGCTATAGGGTTGTCTTAAAATTAAGTTTTTCCATGAATCCTAATCATTTTGAACATTTGCAACTTGTGTGTTACGTTTTTGGACATGCTTGCACGTCAAACCCATATAATTTATTGGTTTGGGTTCTATTAAATAGATCATGATTTTTAGAGTATTTGTTTTGAAATCCATTTCAAATGAAGAAGACAACGTAGGAAAGCTATAGAGTTGTCTTAAAATTAAGTTTTTCCATGAATCCTAATGATTTTGAACATTTGAAACTTGTGTGTTACGTTTTTGGACATGCTTGCACGTCAAACCCATATAATTTATTGGTTTGGGTTCTATTAAATAGATCATGATTTTTAGAGTATTTGTTTTGAAATCCATTTCAAATAAAGAAGACAACGTAGGAAAGCTATAGGGTTGTCTTAAAATTAAGTTTTTCCATGAATCCTAATCATTTTGAACATTTGCAACTTGTGTGTTACGTTTTTGGACATGCTTGCACGTCAAACCCATATAATTTATTGGTTTGGGTTCTATTAAATAGATCATGATTTTTAGAGTATTTGTTTTGAAATCCATTTCAAATGAAGAAGACAACGTAGGAAAGCAATAGGGTTGTCTTAAAATTAAGTTTTTCCATGAATCCTAATCATTTTGAACATTTGCAACTTGTGTGTTACGTTTTTGGACATGCTTGCACGTCAAACCCATATAATTTATTGGTTTGGGTTCTATTAAATAGATCATGATTTTTAGAGTATTTGTTTTGAAATCCATTTCAAATAAAGAAGACAACGTAGGAAAGCAATAGGGTTGTCTTAAAATAAAGTTTTTCCATGAATCCTAATGATTTTGAACATTTGCAACTTGTGTGTTACGTTTTTGGACATGCTTGCACGTCAAACCCATATAATTTATTGGTTTGGGTTCTATTAAATAGATCATGATTTTTAGAGTATTTGTTTTGAAATCCATTTCAAATGAAGAAGACAACGTAGGAAAGCTATAGAGTTGTCTTAAAATGAAGTTTTTCCATGAATCCTAATTATTTTGAACATTTGCAACTTGTGTGTTATGTTTTTGGACATGCTTGCACGTCAAACCCATATAATATATTGGTTTGGGTTCTATTGAATACAACATGATTTTTAGAGTATTTGTTTTGAAATCCATTTCAAATGAAGAAGACAACGTAGGAAAGCTATAGGGTTGTCTTAAAATTAAGTTTTTCCATGAATCCTAATGATTTTGAACATTTGCAACTTGTGTGTTACGTTTTTGGACATGCTTGCACGTCAAACCCATATAATTTATTGGTTTGGGTTCTATTAAATAGATCATGATTTTTAGAGTATTTGTTTTGAAATCCATTTCAAATGAAGAAGACAACGTAGGAAAGCAATAGGGTTGTCTTAAAATTAAGTTTTTCCATGAATCCTAATCATTTTGAACATTTGCAACTTGTGTGTTACGTTTTTGGACATGCTTGCACGTCAAACCCATATAATTTATTGGTTTGGGTTCTATTAAATAGATCATGATTTTTAGAGTATTTGTTTTGAAATCCATTTCAAATGAAGAAGACAACGTAGGAAAGCTATAGGGTTGTCTTAAAATTAAGTTTTTCCATGAATCCTAATCATTTTGAACATTTGCAACTTGTGTGTTACGTTTTTGGACATGCTTGCACGTCAAACCCATATAATTTATTGGTTTGGGTTCTATTAAATACAGCATGATTTTTGGAGTATTTGTTATGAAATCCATTTCAAATGAAGAAGACAACGTAGGAAAGCAATAGGGTTGTCTTAAAATTAAGTTTTTCCATGAATCCTAATCATTTTGAACATTTGCAACTTGTGTGTTACGTTTTTGGACATGCTTGCACGTCAAACCCATATAATTTATTGGTTTGGGTTCTATTAAATAGATCATGATTTTTAGAGTATTTGTTTTGAAATCCATTTCAAATGAAGAAGACAACGTAGGAAAGCAATAGGGTTGTCTTAAAATTAAGTTTTTCCATGAATCCTAATCATTTTGAACATTTGCAACTTGTGTGTTACGTTTTTGGACATGCTTGCACGTCAAACCCATATAATTTATTGGTTTGGGTTCTATTAAATAGATCATGATTTTTAGAGTATTTGTTTTGAAATCCATTTCAAATGAAGAAGACAACGTAGGAAAGCTATAGAGTTGTCTTAAAATTAAGTTTTTCCATGAATCCTAATGATTTTGAACATTTGAAACTTGTGTGTTACGTTTTTGGACATGCTTGCACGTCAAACCCATATAATTTATTGGTTTGGGTTCTATTAAATAGATCATGATTTTTAGAGTATTTGTTTTGAAATCCATTTCAAATAAAGAAGACAACGTAGGAAAGCTATAGGGTTGTCTTAAAATTAAGTTTTTCCATGAATCCTAATCATTTTGAACATTTGCAACTTGTGTGTTACGTTTTTGGACATGCTTGCACGTCAAACCCATATAATTTATTGGTTTGGGTTCTATTAAATAGATCATGATTTTTAGAGTATTTGTTTTGAAATCCATTTCAAATGAAGAAGACAACGTAGGAAAGCAATAGAGTTGTCTTAAAATTAAGTTTTTCCATGAATCCTAATCATTTTGAACATTTGCAACTTGTGTGTTACGTTTTTGGACATGCTTGCACGTCAAACCCATATAATTTATTGGTTTGGGTTCTATTAAATAGATCATGATTTTTAGAGTATTTGTTTTGAAATCCATTTCAAATGAAGAAGACAACGTAGGAAAGCTATAGAGTTGTCTTAAAATTAAGTTTTTCCATAAATCCTAATGATTTTGAACATTTGAAACTTGTGTGTTACGTTTTTGGACATGCTTGCACGTCAAACCCATATAATTTATTGGTTTGGGTTCTATTGAATACAACATGATTTTTAGAGTATTTGTTTTGAAATCCATTTCAAATAAAGAAGACAACGTAGGAAAGCTATAGGGTTGTCTTAAAATTAAGTTTTTCCATGAATCCTAATCATTTTGAACATTTGCAACTTGTGTGTTACGTTTTTGGACATGCTTGCACGTCAAACCCATATAATTTATTGGTTTGGGTTCTATTAAATAGATCATGATTTTTAGAGTATTTGTTTTGAAATCCATTTCAAATGAAGAAGACAACGTAGGAAAGCAATAGAGTTGTCTTAAAATTAAGTTTTTCCATGAATCCTAATCATTTTGAACATTTGCAACTTGTGTGTTACGTTTTTGGACATGCTTGCACGTCAAACCCATATAATTTATTGGTTTGGGTTCTATTAAATACAGCATGATTTTTAGAGTATTTGTTTTGAAATCCATTTCAAATGAAGAAGACAACGTAGGAAAGCTATAGAGTTGTCTTAAAATTAAGTTTTTCCATGAATCCTAATGATTTTGAACATTTGAAACTTGTGTGTTACGTTTTTGGACATGCTTGCACGTCAAACCCATATAATTTATTGGTTTGGGTTCTATTGAATACAACATGATTTTTAGAGTATTTGTTTTGAAATCCATTTCAAATAAAGAAGACAACGTAGGAAAGCTATAGGGTTGTCTTAAAATTAAGTTTTTCCATGAATCCTAATCATTTTGAACATTTGCAACTTGTGTGTTACGTTTTTGGACATGCTTGCACGTCAAACCCATATAATTTATTGGTTTGGGTTCTATTAAATAGATCATGATTTTTAGAGTATTTGTTTTGAAATCCATTTCAAATGAAGAAGACAACGTAGGAAAGCAATAGAGTTGTCTTAAAATTAAGTTTTTCCATGAATCCTAATCATTTTGAACATTTGCAACTTGTGTGTTACGTTTTTGGACATGCTTGCACGTCAAACCCATATAATTTATTGGTTTGGGTTCTATTAAATAGATCATGATTTTTAGAGTATTTGTTTTGAAATCCATTTCAAATGAAGAAGACAACGTAGGAAAGCTATAGAGTTGTCTTAAAATTAAGTTTTTCCATAAATCCTAATGATTTTGAACATTTGAAACTTGTGTGTTACGTTTTTGGACATGCTTGCACGTCAAACCCATATAATTTATTGGTTTGGGTTCTATTAAATAGATCATGATTTTTAGAGTATTTGTTTTGAAATCCATTTCAAATAAAGAAGACAACGTAGGAAAGCTATAGGGTTGTCTTAAAATTAAGTTTTTCCATGAATCCTAATCATTTTGAACATTTGCAACTTGTGTGTTACGTTTTTGGACATGCTTGCACGTCAAACCCATATAATTTATTGGTTTGGGTTCTATTAAATAGATCATGATTTTTAGAGTATTTGTTTTGAAATCCATTTCAAATGAAGAAGACAACGTAGGAAAGCTATAGAGTTGTCTTAAAATGAAGTTTTTCCATGAATCCTAATCATTTTGAACATTTGCAACTTGTGTGTTACGTTTTTGGACATGCTTGCACGTCAAACCCATATAATTTATTGGTTTGGGTTCTATTAAATAGATCATGATTTTTAGAGTATTTGTTTTGAAATCCATTTCAAATGAAGAAGACAACGTAGGAAAGCTATAGAGTTGTCTTAAAATTAAGTTTTTCCATGAATCCTAATGATTTTGAACATTTGCAACTTGTGTGTTACGTTTTTGGACATGCTTGCACGTCAAACCCATATAATTTATTGGTTTGGGTTCTATTAAATAGATCATGATTTTTAGAGTATTTGTTTTGAAATCCATTTCAAATAAAGAAGACAACGTAGGAAAGCTATAGGGTTGTCTTAAAATTAAGTTTTTCCATGAATCCTAATGATTTTGAACATTTGCAACTTGTGTGTTACGTTTTTGGACATGCTTGCACGTCAAACCCATATAATTTATTGGTTTGGGTTCTATTGAATACAACATGATTTTTAGAGTATTTGTTTTGAAATCCATTTCAAATAAAGAAGACAACGTAGGAAAGCTATAGGGTTGTCTTAAAATTAAGTTTTTCCATGAATCCTAATCATTTTGAACATTTGCAACTTGTGTGTTACGTTTTTGGACATGCTTGCACGTCAAACCCATATAATTTATTGGTTTGGGTTCTATTAAATAGATCATGATTTTTAGAGTATTTGTTTTGAAATCCATTTCAAATGAAGAAGACAACGTAGGAAAGCAATAGAGTTGTCTTAAAATTAAGTTTTTCCATGAATCCTAATCATTTTGAACATTTGCAACTTGTGTGTTACGTTTTTGGACATGCTTGCACGTCAAACCCATATAATTTATTGGTTTGGGTTCTATTAAATACAGCATGATTTTTAGAGTATTTGTTTTGAAATCCATTTCAAATGAAGAAGACAACGTAGGAAAGCTATAGAGTTGTCTTAAAATTAAGTTTTTCCATGAATCCTAATGATTTTGAACATTTGCAACTTGTGTGTTACGTTTTTGGACATGCTTGCACGTCAAACCCATATAATTTATTGGTTTGGGTTCTATTAAATAGATCATGATTTTTAGAGTATTTGTTTTGAAATCCATTTCAAATAAAGAAGACAACGTAGGAAAGCTATAGGGTTGTCTTAAAATTAAGTTTTTCCATGAATCCTAATCATTTTGAACATTTGCAACTTGTGTGTTACGTTTTTGGACATGCTTGCACGTCAAACCCATATAATTTATTGGTTTGGGTTCTATTAAATAGATCATGATTTTTAGAGTATTTGTTTTGAAATCCATTTCAAATGAAGAAGACAACGTAGGAAAGCAATAGAGTTGTCTTAAAATTAAGTTTTTCCATGAATCCTAATCATTTTGAACATTTGCAACTTGTGTGTTACGTTTTTGGACATGCTTGCACGTCAAACCCATATAATTTATTGGTTTGGGTTCTATTAAATAGATCATGATTTTTAGAGTATTTGTTTTGAAATCCATTTCAAATGAAGAAGACAACGTAGGAAAGCTATAGAGTTGTCTTAAAATTAAGTTTTTCCATAAATCCTAATGATTTTGAACATTTGAAACTTGTGTGTTACGTTTTTGGACATGCTTGCACGTCAAACCCATATAATTTATTGGTTTGGGTTCTATTAAATAGATCATGATTTTTAGAGTATTTGTTTTGAAATCCATTTCAAATAAAGAAGACAACGTAGGAAAGCTATAGGGTTGTCTTAAAATTAAGTTTTTCCATGAATCCTAATCATTTTGAACATTTGCAACTTGTGTGTTACGTTTTTGGACATGCTTGCACGTCAAACCCATATAATTTATTGGTTTGGGTTCTATTAAATAGATCATGATTTTTAGAGTATTTGTTTTGAAATCCATTTCAAATGAAGAAGACAACGTAGGAAAGCTATAGAGTTGTCTTAAAATTAAGTTTTTCCATGAATCCTAATGATTTTGAACATTTGCAACTTGTGTGTTACGTTTTTGGACATGCTTGCACGTCAAACCCATATAATTTATTGGTTTGGGTTCTATTAAATAGATCATGATTTTTAGAGTATTTGTTTTGAAATCCATTTCAAATAAAGAAGACAACGTAGGAAAGCTATAGGGTTGTCTTAAAATTAAGTTTTTCCATGAATCCTAATGATTTTGAACATTTGCAACTTGTGTGTTACGTTTTTGGACATGCTTGCACGTCAAACCCATATAATTTATTGGTTTGGGTTCTATTAAATAGATCATGATTTTTAGAGTATTTGTTTTGAAATCCATTTCAAATGAAGAAGACAACGTAGGAAAGCAATAGGGTTGTCTTAAAATTAAGTTTTTCCATGAATCCTAATCATTTTGAACATTTGCAACTTGTGTGTTACGTTTTTGGACATGCTTGCACGTCAAACCCATATAATTTATTGGTTTGGGTTCTATTAAATAGATCATGATTTTTAGAGTATTTGTTTTGAAATCCATTTCAAATAAAGAAGACAACGTAGGAAAGCAATAGGGTTGTCTTAAAATTAAGTTTTTCCATGAATCCTAATCATTTTGAACATTTGCAACTTGTGTGTTACGTTTTTGGACATGCTTGCACGTCAAACCCATATAATTTATTGGTTTGGGTTCTATTAAATAGATCATGATTTTTAGAGTATTTGTTTTGAAATCCATTTCAAATGAAGAAGACAACGTAGGAAAGCTATAGAGTTGTCTTAAAATGAAGTTTTTCCATGAATCCTAATTATTTTGAACATTTGCAACTTGTGTGTTATGTTTTTGGACATGCTTGCACGTCAAACCCATATAATATATTGGTTTGGGTTCTATTGAATACAACATGATTTTTAGAGTATTTGTTTTGAAATCCATTTCAAATGAAGAAGACAACGTAGGAAAGCTATAGGGTTGTCTTAAAATTAAGTTTTTCCATGAATCCTAATGATTTTGAACATTTGCAACTTGTGTGTTACGTTTTTGGACATGCTTGCACGTCAAACCCATATAATTTATTGGTTTGGGTTCTATTAAATAGATCATGATTTTTAGAGTATTTGTTTTGAAATCCATTTCAAATGAAGAAGACAACGTAGGAAAGCAATAGGGTTGTCTTAAAATTAAGTTTTTCCATGAATCCTAATCATTTTGATCATTTGCAACTTGTGTGTTACGTTTTTGGACATGCTTGCACGTCAAACCCATATAATTTATTGGTTTGGGTTCTATTAAATAGATCATGATTTTTAGAGTATTTGTTTTGAAATCCATTTCAAATGAAGAAGACAACGTAGGAAAGCAGTAGGGTTGTCTTAAAATTAAGTTTTTCCATGAATCCTAATCATTTTGAACATTTGCAACTTGTGTGTTACGTTTTTGGACATGCTTGCACGTCAAACCCATATAATTTATTGGTTTGGGTTCTATTAAATACAGCATGATTTTTGGAGTATTTGTTATGAAATCCATTTCAAATGAAGAAGACAACGTAGGAAAGCAATAGGGTTGTCTTAAAATTAAGTTTTTCCATGAATCCTAATCATTTTGAACATTTGCAACTTGTGTGTTATGTTTTTGGACATGCTTGCACGTCAAACCCATATAATTTATTGGTTTGGGTTCTATTAAATAGATCATGATTTTTGGAGTATTTGTTATGAAATCCATTTCAAATGAAGAAGACAACGTAGGAAAGCAATAGAGTTGTCTTAAAATTAAGTTTTTCCATGAATCCTAATCATTTTGAACATTTGCAACTTGTGTGTTACGTTTTTGGACATGCTTGCACGTCAAACCCATATAATTTATTGGTTTGGGTTCTATTAAATACAGCATGATTTTTGGAGTATTTGTTATGAAATCCATTTCAAATGAAGAAGACAACGTAGGAAAGCAATAGGGTTGTCTTAAAATTAAGTTTTTCCATGAATCCTAATCATTTTGAACATTTGCAACTTGTGTGTTATGTTTTTGGACATGCTTGCACGTCAAACCCATATAATTTATTGGTTTGGGTTCTATTAAATAGATCATGATTTTTAGAGTATTTGTTTTGAAATCCATTTCAAATGAAGAAGACAACGTAGGAAAGCAGTAGGGTTGTCTTAAAATTAAGTTTTTCCATGAATCCTAATCATTTTGAACATTTGCAACTTGTGTGTTACGTTTTTGGACATGCTTGCACGTCAAACCCATATAATTTATTGGTTTGGGTTCTATTAAATACAGCATGATTTTTGGAGTATTTGTTATGAAATCCATTTCAAATGAAGAAGACAACGTAGGAAAGCAATAGGGTTGTCTTAAAATTAAGTTTTTCCATGAATCCTAATCATTTTGAACATTTGCAACTTGTGTGTTATGTTTTTGGACATGCTTGCACGTCAAACCCATATAATTTATTGGTTTGGGTTCTATTAAATAGATCATGATTTTTGGAGTATTTGTTATGAAATCCATTTCAAATGAAGAAGACAACGTAGGAAAGCAATAGAGTTGTCTTAAAATTAAGTTTTTCCATGAATCCTAATCATTTTGAACATTTGCAACTTGTGTGTTACGTTTTTGGACATGCTTGCACGTCAAACCCATATAATTTATTGGTTTGGGTTCTATTAAATAGATCATGATTTTTAGAGTATTTGTTTTGAAATCCATTTCAAATGAAGAAGACAACGTAGGAAAGCTATAGAGTTGTCTTAAAATGAAGTTTTTCCATGAATCCTAATTATTTTGAACATTTGCAACTTGTGTGTTATGTTTTTGGACATGCTTGCACGTCAAACCCATATAATATATTGGTTTGGGTTCTATTGAATACAACATGATTTTTAGAGTATTTGTTTTGAAATCCATTTCAAATGAAGAAGACAACGTAGGAAAGCTATAGGGTTGTCTTAAAATTAAGTTTTTCCATGAATCCTAATGATTTTGAACATTTGCAACTTGTGTGTTACGTTTTTGGACATGCTTGCACGTCAAACCCATATAATTTATTGGTTTGGGTTCTATTAAATAGATCATGATTTTTAGAGTATTTGTTTTGAAATCCATTTCAAATGAAGAAGACAACGTAGGAAAGCAATAGGGTTGTCTTAAAATTAAGTTTTTCCATGAATCCTAATCATTTTGATCATTTGCAACTTGTGTGTTACGTTTTTGGACATGCTTGCACGTCAAACCCATATAATTTATTGGTTTGGGTTCTATTAAATAGATCATGATTTTTAGAGTATTTGTTTTGAAATCCATTTCAAATGAAGAAGACAACGTAGGAAAGCAGTAGGGTTGTCTTAAAATTAAGTTTTTCCATGAATCCTAATCATTTTGAACATTTGCAACTTGTGTGTTACGTTTTTGGACATGCTTGCACGTCAAACCCATATAATTTATTGGTTTGGGTTCTATTAAATACAGCATGATTTTTGGAGTATTTGTTATGAAATCCATTTCAAATGAAGAAGACAACGTAGGAAAGCAATAGGGTTGTCTTAAAATTAAGTTTTTCCATGAATCCTAATCATTTTGAACATTTGCAACTTGTGTGTTATGTTTTTGGACATGCTTGCACGTCAAACCCATATAATTTATTGGTTTGGGTTCTATTAAATAGATCATGATTTTTGGAGTATTTGTTATGAAATCCATTTCAAATGAAGAAGACAACGTAGGAAAGCAATAGAGTTGTCTTAAAATTAAGTTTTTCCATGAATCCTAATCATTTTGAACATTTGCAACTTGTGTGTTACGTTTTTGGACATGCTTGCACGTCAAACCCATATAATTTATTGGTTTGGGTTCTATTAAATAGATCATGATTTTTAGAGTATTTGTTTTGAAATCCATTTCAAATGAAGAAGACAACGTAGGAAAGCTATAGAGTTGTCTTAAAATTAAGTTTTTCCATGAATCCTAATGATTTTGAACATTTGCAACTTGTGTGTTACGTTTTTGGACATGCTTGCACGTCAAACCCATATAATTTATTGGTTTGGGTTCTATTAAATAGATCATGATTTTTAGAGTATTTGTTTTGAAATCCATTTCAAATAAAGAAGACAACGTAGGAAAGCTATAGGGTTGTCTTAAAATTAAGTTTTTCCATGAATCCTAATCATTTTGAACATTTGCAACTTGTGTGTTACGTTTTTGGACATGCTTGCACGTCAAACCCATATAATTTATTGGTTTGGGTTCTATTAAATAGATCATGATTTTTAGAGTATTTGTTTTGAAATCCATTTCAAATGAAGAAGACAACGTAGGAAAGCAATAGGGTTGTCTTAAAATTAAGTTTTTCCATGAATCCTAATCATTTTGAACATTTGCAACTTGTGTGTTACGTTTTTGGACATGCTTGCACGTCAAACCCATATAATTTATTGGTTTGGGTTCTATTAAATAGATCATGATTTTTAGAGTATTTGTTTTGAAATCCATTTCAAATAAAGAAGACAACGTAGGAAAGCAATAGGGTTGTCTTAAAATTAAGTTTTTCCATGAATCCTAATCATTTTGAACATTTGCAACTTGTGTGTTACGTTTTTGGACATGCTTGCACGTCAAACCCATATAATTTATTGGTTTGGGTTCTATTAAATAGATCATGATTTTTAGAGTATTTGTTTTGAAATCCATTTCAAATGAAGAAGACAACGTAGGAAAGCTATAGAGTTGTCTTAAAATGAAGTTTTTCCATGAATCCTAATTATTTTGAACATTTGCAACTTGTGTGTTATGTTTTTGGACATGCTTGCACGTCAAACCCATATAATATATTGGTTTGGGTTCTATTGAATACAACATGATTTTTAGAGTATTTGTTTTGAAATCCATTTCAAATGAAGAAGACAACGTAGGAAAGCTATAGGGTTGTCTTAAAATTAAGTTTTTCCATGAATCCTAATGATTTTGAACATTTGCAACTTGTGTGTTACGTTTTTGGACATGCTTGCACGTCAAACCCATATAATTTATTGGTTTGGGTTCTATTAAATAGATCATGATTTTTAGAGTATTTGTTTTGAAATCCATTTCAAATGAAGAAGACAACGTAGGAAAGCAATAGGGTTGTCTTAAAATTAAGTTTTTCCATGAATCCTAATCATTTTGATCATTTGCAACTTGTGTGTTACGTTTTTGGACATGCTTGCACGTCAAACCCATATAATTTATTGGTTTGGGTTCTATTAAATAGATCATGATTTTTAGAGTATTTGTTTTGAAATCCATTTCAAATGAAGAAGACAACGTAGGAAAGCAGTAGGGTTGTCTTAAAATTAAGTTTTTCCATGAATCCTAATCATTTTGAACATTTGCAACTTGTGTGTTACGTTTTTGGACATGCTTGCACGTCAAACCCATATAATTTATTGGTTTGGGTTCTATTAAATACAGCATGATTTTTGGAGTATTTGTTATGAAATCCATTTCAAATGAAGAAGACAACGTAGGAAAGCAATAGGGTTGTCTTAAAATTAAGTTTTTCCATGAATCCTAATCATTTTGAACATTTGCAACTTGTGTGTTACGTTTTTGGACATGCTTGCACGTCAAACCCATATAATTTATTGGTTTGGGTTCTATTAAATATAGCATGATTTTTAGAGTATTTGTTTTGAAATCCATTTCAAATGAAGAAGACAACGTAGGAAAGCAATAGGGTTGTCTTAAAATTAAGTTTTTCCATGAATCCTAATCATTTTGAACATTTGCAACTTGTGTGTTACGTTTTTGGACATGCTTGCACGTCAAACCCATATAATTTATTGGTTTGGGTTCTATTAAATAGATCATGATTTTTAGAGTATTTGTTTTGAAATCCATTTCAAATGAAGAAGACAACGTAGGAAAGCTATAGAGTTGTCTTAAAATTAAGTTTTTCCATGAATCCTAATGATTTTGAACATTTGCAACTTGTGTGTTACGTTTTTGGACATGCTTGCACGTCAAACCCATATAATTTATTGGTTTGGGTTCTATTAAATAGATCATGATTTTTAGAGTATTTGTTTTGAAATCCATTTCAAATAAAGAAGACAACGTAGGAAAGCTATAGGGTTGTCTTAAAATTAAGTTTTTCCATGAATCCTAATCATTTTGAACATTTGCAACTTGTGTGTTACGTTTTTGGACATGCTTGCACGTCAAACCCATATAATTTATTGGTTTGGGTTCTATTAAATAGATCATGATTTTTAGAGTATTTGTTTTGAAATCCATTTCAAATGAAGAAGACAACGTAGGAAAGCAATAGGGTTGTCTTAAAATTAAGTTTTTCCATGAATCCTAATCATTTTGAACATTTGCAACTTGTGTGTTACGTTTTTGGACATGCTTGCACGTCAAACCCATATAATTTATTGGTTTGGGTTCTATTAAATAGATCATGATTTTTAGAGTATTTGTTTTGAAATCCATTTCAAATAAAGAAGACAACGTAGGAAAGCAATAGGGTTGTCTTAAAATTAAGTTTTTCCATGAATCCTAATCATTTTGAACATTTGCAACTTGTGTGTTACGTTTTTGGACATGCTTGCACGTCAAACCCATATAATTTATTGGTTTGGGTTCTATTAAATAGATCATGATTTTTAGAGTATTTGTTTTGAAATCCATTTCAAATGAAGAAGACAACGTAGGAAAGCTATAGAGTTGTCTTAAAATGAAGTTTTTCCATGAATCCTAATTATTTTGAACATTTGCAACTTGTGTGTTATGTTTTTGGACATGCTTGCACGTCAAACCCATATAATATATTGGTTTGGGTTCTATTGAATACAACATGATTTTTAGAGTATTTGTTTTGAAATCCATTTCAAATGAAGAAGACAACGTAGGAAAGCTATAGGGTTGTCTTAAAATTAAGTTTTTCCATGAATCCTAATGATTTTGAACATTTGCAACTTGTGTGTTACGTTTTTGGACATGCTTGCACGTCAAACCCATATAATTTATTGGTTTGGGTTCTATTAAATAGATCATGATTTTTAGAGTATTTGTTTTGAAATCCATTTCAAATGAAGAAGACAACGTAGGAAAGCAATAGGGTTGTCTTAAAATTAAGTTTTTCCATGAATCCTAATCATTTTGATCATTTGCAACTTGTGTGTTACGTTTTTGGACATGCTTGCACGTCAAACCCATATAATTTATTGGTTTGGGTTCTATTAAATAGATCATGATTTTTAGAGTATTTGTTTTGAAATCCATTTCAAATGAAGAAGACAACGTAGGAAAGCAGTAGGGTTGTCTTAAAATTAAGTTTTTCCATGAATCCTAATCATTTTGAACATTTGCAACTTGTGTGTTACGTTTTTGGACATGCTTGCACGTCAAACCCATATAATTTATTGGTTTGGGTTCTATTAAATACAGCATGATTTTTGGAGTATTTGTTATGAAATCCATTTCAAATGAAGAAGACAACGTAGGAAAGCTATAGGGTTGTCTTAAAATTAAGTTTTTCCATGAATCCTAATCATTTTGAACATTTGCAACTTGTGTGTTACGTTTTTGGACATGCTTGCACGTCAAACCCATATAATTTATTGGTTTGGGTTCTATTAAATATAGCATGATTTTTAGAGTATTTGTTTTGAAATCCATTTCAAATGAAGAAGACAACGTAGGAAAGCAATAGGGTTGTCTTAAAATTAAGTTTTTCCATGAATCCTAATCATTTTGAACATTTGCAACTTGTGTGTTACGTTTTTGGACATGCTTGCACGTCAAACCCATATAATTTATTGGTTTGGGTTCTATTAAATAGATCATGATTTTTAGAGTATTTGTTTTGAAATCCATTTCAAATAAAGAAGACAACGTAGGAAAGCAATAGGGTTGTCTTAAAATTAAGTTTTTCCATGAATCCTAATCATTTTGAACATTTGCAACTTGTGTGTTACGTTTTTGGACATGCTTGCACGTCAAACCCATATAATTTATTGGTTTGGGTTCTATTAAATAGATCATGATTTTTAGAGTATTTGTTTTGAAATCCATTTCAAATGAAGAAGACAACGTAGGAAAGCAATAGGGTTGTCTTAAAATTAAGTTTTTCCATGAATCCTAATCATTTTGAACATTTGCAACTTGTGTGTTACGTTTTTGGACATGCTTGCACGTCAAACCCATATAATTTATTGGTTTGGGTTCTATTAAATAGATCATGATTTTTAGAGTATTTGTTTTGAAATCCATTTCAAATGAAGAAGACAACGTAGGAAAGCAATAGGGTTGTCTTAAAATTAAGTTTTTCCATGAATCCTAATGATTTTGAACATTTGCAACTTGTGTGTTACGTTTTTGGACATGCTTGCACGTCAAACCCATATAATTTATTGGTTTGGGTTCTATTAAATAGATCATGATTTTTAGAGTATTTGTTTTGAAATCCATTTCAAATGAAGAAGACAACGTAGGAAAGCTATAGGGTTGTCTTAAAATTAAGTTTTTCCATGAATACTAATCATTTTGAACATTTGCAACTTGTGTGTTACGTTTTTGGACATGCTTGCACGTCAAACCCATATAATTTATTGGTTTGGGTTCTATTAAATAGATCATGATTTTTAGAGTATTTGTTTTGAAATCCATTTCAAATGAAGAAGACAACGTAGGAAAGCTATAGAGTTGTCTTAAAATGAAGTTTTTCCATGAATCCTAATTATATTGAACATTTGCAACTTGTGTGTTATGTTTTTGGACATGCTTGCACGTCAAACCCATATAATATATTGGTTTGGGTTCTATTGAATACAACATGATTTTTAGAGTATTTGTTTTGAAATCCATTTCAAATGAAGAAGACAACGTAGGAAAGCTATAGGGTTGTCTTAAAATTAAGTTTTTCCATGAATCCTAATGATTTTGAACATTTGCAACTTGTGTGTTACGTTTTTGGACATGCTTGCACGTCAAACCCATATAATTTATTGGTTTGGGTTCTATTAAATAGATCATGATTTTTAGAGTATTTGTTTTGAAATCCATTTCAAATGAAGAAGACAACGTAGGAAAGCAATAGGGTTGTCTTCAAATTAAGTTTTTCCATGAATCCTAATCATTTTGAACATTTGCAACTTGTGTGTTACGTTTTTGGACATGCTTGCACGTCAAACCCATATAATTTATTGGTTTGGGTTCTATTAAATAGATCATGATTTTTAGAGTATTTGTTTTGAAATCCATTTCAAATGAAGAAGACAACGTAGGAAAGCAGTAGGGTTGTCTTAAAATTAAGTTTTTCCATGAATCCTAATCATTTTGAACATTTGCAACTTGTGTGTTACGTTTTTGGACATGCTTGCACGTCAAACCCATATAATTTATTGGTTTGGGTTCTATTAAATACAGCATGATTTTTGGAGTATTTGTTATGAAATCCATTTCAAATGAAGAAGACAACGTAGGAAAGCAATAGGGTTGTCTTAAAATTAAGTTTTTCCATGAATCCTAATCATTTTGAACATTTGCAACTTGTGTGTTACGTTTTTGGACATGCTTGCACGTCAAACCCATATAATTTATTGGTTTGGGTTCTATTAAATAGATCATGATTTTTAGAGTATTTGTTTTGAAATCCATTTCAAATGAAGAAGACAACGTAGGAAAGCAATAGGGTTGTCTTAAAATTAAGTTTTTCCATGAATCCTAATGATTTTGAACATTTGCAACTTGTGTGTTACGTTTTTGGACATGCTTGCACGTCAAACCCATATAATTTATTGGTTTGGGTTCTATTAAATAGATCATGATTTTTAGAGTATTTGTTTTGAAATCCATTTCAAATGAAGAAGACAACGTAGGAAAGCTATAGGGTTGTCTTAAAATTAAGTTTTTCCATGAATCCTAATGATTTTGAACATTTGCAACTTGTGTGTTACGTTTTTGGACATGCTTGCACGTCAAACCCATATAATTTATTGGTTTGGGTTCTATTAAATAGATCATGATTTTTAGAGTATTTGTTTTGAAATCCATTTCAAATGAAGAAGACAACGTAGGAAAGCTATAGGGTTGTCTTAAAATTAAGTTTTTCCATGAATCCTAATGATTTTGAACATTTGCAACTTGTGTGTTACGTTTTTGGACATGCTTGCACGTCAAACCCATATAATTTATTGGTTTGGGTTCTATTAAATAGATCATGATTTTTAGAGTATTTGTTTTGAAATCCATTTCAAATGAAGAAGACAACGTAGGAAAGCAATAGGGTTGTCTTCAAATTAAGTTTTTCCATGAATCCTAATCATTTTGAACATTTGCAACTTGTGTGTTACGTTTTTGGACATGCTTGCACGTCAAACCCATATAATTTATTGGTTTGGGTTCTATTAAATAGATCATGATTTTTAGAGTATTTGTTTTGAAATCCATTTCAAATGAAGAAGACAACGTAGGAAAGCAGTAGGGTTGTCTTAAAATTAAGTTTTTCCATGAATCCTAATCATTTTGAACATTTGCAACTTGTGTGTTACGTTTTTGGACATGCTTGCACGTCAAACCCATATAATTTATTGGTTTGGGTTCTATTAAATACAGCATGATTTTTGGAGTATTTGTTATGAAATCCATTTCAAATGAAGAAGACAACGTAGGAAAGCAATAGGGTTGTCTTAAAATTAAGTTTTTCCATGAATCCTAATCATTTTGAACATTTGCAACTTGTGTGTTACGTTTTTGGACATGCTTGCACGTCAAACCCATATAATTTATTGGTTTGGGTTCTATTAAATAGATCATGATTTTTAGAGTATTTGTTTTGAAATCCATTTCAAATGAAGAAGACAACGTAGGAAAGCTATAGAGTTGTCTTAAAATGAAGTTTTTCCATGAATCCTAATTATATTGAACATTTGCAACTTGTGTGTTATGTTTTTGGACATGCTTGCACGTCAAACCCATATAATATATTGGTTTGGGTTCTATTGAATACAACATGATTTTTAGAGTATTTGTTTTGAAATCCATTTCAAATGAAGAAGACAACGTAGGAAAGCTATAGGGTTGTCTTAAAATTAAGTTTTTCCATGAATCCTAATCATTTTGAACATTTGCAACTTGTGTGTTACGTTTTTGGACATGCTTGCACGTCAAACCCATATAATTTATTGGTTTGGGTTCTATTAAATAGATCATGATTTTTAGAGTATTTGTTTTGAAATCCATTTCAAATGAAGAAGACAACGTAGGAAAGCAATAGGGTTGTCTTCAAATTAAGTTTTTCCATGAATCCTAATCATTTTGAACATTTGCAACTTGTGTGTTACGTTTTTGGACATGCTTGCACGTCAAACCCATATAATTTATTGGTTTGGGTTCTATTAAATAGATCATGATTTTTAGAGTATTTGTTTTGAAATCCATTTCAAATGAAGAAGACAACGTAGGAAAGCAGTAGGGTTGTCTTAAAATTAAGTTTTTCCATGAATCCTAATCATTTTGAACATTTGCAACTTGTGTGTTACGTTTTTGGACATGCTTGCACGTCAAACCCATATAATTTATTGGTTTGGGTTCTATTAAATAGATCATGATTTTTGGAGTATTTGTTATGAAATCCATTTCAAATGAAGAAGACAACGTAGGAAAGCAATAGGGTTGTCTTAAAATTAAGTTTTTCCATGAATCCTAATCATTTTGAACATTTGCAACTTGTGTGTTACGTTTTTGGACATGCTTGCACGTCAAACCCATATAATTTATTGTATTGGGTTCTATTAAATAGATCATGATTTTTAGAGTATTTGTTTTGAAATCCATTTCAAATGAAGAAGACAACGTAGGAAAGCTATAGGGTTGTCTTAAAATTAAGTTTTTCCATGAATCCTAATCATTTTGAACATTTGCAACTTGTGTGTTACGTTTCTGGACATGCTTGCACGTCAAACCCATATAATTTATTGGTTTGGGTTCTATTAAATACAGCATGATTTTTAGAGTATTTGTTTTGAAATCCATTTCAAATGAAGAAGACAACGTAGGAAAGCTATAGGGTTGTCTTAAAATTAAGTTTTTCCATGAATCCTAATCATTTTGAACATTTGCAACTTGTGTGTTACGTTTTTGGACATGCTTGCACGTCAAACCCATATAATTTATTGGTTTGGGTTCTATTGAATACAACATGATTTTTAGAGTATTTGTTTTGAAATCCATTTCAAATGAAGAAGACAACGTAGGAAAGCTATAGGGTTGTCTTAAAATTAAGTTTTTCCATGAATCCTAATCATTTTGAACATTTGCAACTTGTGTGTTACGTTTTTGGACATGCTTGCACGTCAAACCCATATAATTTATTGGTTTGGGTTCTATTAAATATAGCATGATTTTTGGAGTATTTGTTTTGAAATCCATTTCAAATGAAGAAGACAACGTAGGAAAGCAATAGGGTTGTCTTAAAATTAAGTTTTTCCATGAATCCTAATTATTTTGAACATTTGCAACTTGTGTGTTATGTTGTTGGACATGCTTGCACGTCAAACCCATATAATTTATTGGTTTGGGTTCTATTAAATAGATCATGATTTTTAGAGTATTTGTTTTGAAATCCATTTCAATTGAAGAAGACAACGTAGGAAAGCTATAGGGTTGTCTTAAAATTAAGTTTTTCCATGAATCCTAATCATTTTGAACATTTGCAACTTGTGTGTTACGTTTTTGGACATGCTTGCACGTCAAACCCATATAATTTATTGGTTTGGGTTCTATTGAATACAACATGATTTTTAGAGTATTTGTTTTGAAATCCATTTCAAATGAAGAAGACAACGTAGGAAAGCTATAGGGTTGTCTTAAAATTAAGTTTTTCCATGAATCCTAATCATTTTGAACATTTGCAACTTGTGTGTTACGTTTTTGGACATGCTTGCACGTCAAACCCATATAATTTATTGGTTTGGGTTCTATTGAATACAACATGATTTTTAGAGTATTTGTTTTAAAATCCATTTCAAATGAAGAAGACAACGTAGGAAAGCAATAGGGTTGTCTTAAAATTAAGTTTTTCCATGAATCCTAATCATTTTGAACATTTGCAACTTGTGTGTTACGTTTTTGGACATGCTTGCACGTCAAACCCATATAATATATTGGTTTGGGTTCTATTGAATACACCATGATTTTTAGAGTATTTGTTTTGAAATCCATTTCAAATGAAGAAGACAACGTAGGAAAGCTATAGGGTTGTCTTAAAATTAAGTTTTTCCATGAATCCTAATGATTTTGAACATTTGCAACTTGTGTGTTACGTTTTTGGACATGCTTGCACGTCAAACCCATATAATTTATTGGTTTGGGTTCTATTAAATAGATCATGATTTTTAGAGTATTTGTTTTGAAATCCATTTCAAATGAAGAAGACAACGTAGGAAAGCAATAGGGTTGTCTTCAAATTAAGTTTTTCCATGAATCCTAATCATTTTGAACATTTGCAACTTGTGTGTTACGTTTTTGGACATGCTTGCACGTCAAACCCATATAATTTATTGGTTTGGGTTCTATTAAATAGATCATGATTTTTAGAGTATTTGTTTTGAAATCCATTTCAAATGAAGAAGACAACGTAGGAAAGCAGTAGGGTTGTCTTAAAATTAAGTTTTTCCATGAATCCTAATCATTTTGAACATTTGCAACTTGTGTGTTACGTTTTTGGACATGCTTGCACGTCAAACCCATATAATTTATTGGTTTGGGTTCTATTAAATACAGCATGATTTTTGGAGTATTTGTTATGAAATCCATTTCAAATGAAGAAGACAACGTAGGAAAGCAATAGGGTTGTCTTAAAATTATGTTTTTCCATGAATCCTAATCATTTTGAACATTTGCAACTTGTGTGTTACGTTTTTGGACATGCTTGCACGTCAAACCCATATAATTTATTGGTTTGGGTTCTATTAAATACAGCATGATTTTTAGAGTATTTGTTTTGAAATCCATTTCAAATGAAGAAGACAACGTAGGAAAGCTATAGGGTTGTCTTCAAATTAAGTTTTTCCATGAATCCTAATCATTTTGAACATTTGCAACTTGTGTGTTACGTTTTTGGACATGCTTGCACGTCAAACCCATATAATTTATTGGTTTGGGTTCTATTAAATAGATCATGATTTTTAGAGTATTTGTTTTGAAATCCATTTCAAATGAAGAAGACAACGTAGGAAAGCTATAGGGTTGTCTTAAAATTAAGTTTTTCCATGAATCCTAATCATTTTGAACATTTGCAACTTGTGTGTTACGTTTTTGGACATGCTTGCACGTCAAACCCATATAATTTATTGGTTTGGGTTCTATTGAATACAACATGATTTTTAGAGTATTTGTTTTGAAATCCATTTCAAATGAAGAAGACAACGTAGGAAAGCTATAGGGTTGTCTTAAAATTAAGTTTTTCCATGAATCCTAATCATTTTGAACATTTGCAACTTGTGTGTTACGTTTTTGGACATGCTTGCACGTCAAACCCATATAATTTATTGGTTTGGGTTCTATTGAATACAACATGATTTTTAGAGTATTTGTTTTGAAATCCATTTCAAATGAAGAAGACAACGTAGGAAAGCAATAGGGTTGTCTTAAAATTAAGTTTTTCCATGAATCCTAATCATTTTGAACATTTGCAACTTGTGTGTTACGTTTTTGGACATGCTTGCACGTCAAACCCATATAATTTATTGGTTTGGGTTCTATTAAATACAGCATGATTTTTAGAGTATTTGTTTTGAAATCCATTTCAAATGAAGAAGACAACGTAGGAAAGCTATAGGGTTGTCTTAAAATTAAGTTTTTCCATGAATCCTAATCATTTTGAACATTTGCAACTTGTGTGTTACGTTTTTGGACATGCTTGCACGTCAAACCCATATAATTTATTGGTTTGGGTTCTATTGAATACAACATGATTTTTAGAGTATTTGTTTTGAAATCCATTTCAAATGAAGAAGACAACGTAGGAAAGCAATAGGGTTGTCTTAAAATTAAGTTTTTCCATGAATCCTAATCATTTTGAACATTTGCAACTTGTGTGTTACGTTTTTGGACATGCTTGCACGTCAAACCCATATAATATATTGGTTTGGGTTCTATTGAATACAACATGATTTTTAGAGTATTTGTTTTGAAATCCATTTCAAATGAAGAAGACAACGTAGGAAAGCTATAGGGTTGTCTTCAAATTAAGTTTTTCCTTGAATCCTAATCATTTTGAACATTTGCAACTTGTGTGTTACGTTTTTGGACATGCTTGCACGTCAAACCCATATAATTTATTGGTTTGGGTTCTATTAAATATAGCATGATTTTTGGAGTATTTGTTTTGAAATCCATTTCAAATGAAGAAGACAACGTAGGAAAGCAATAGGGTTGTCTTAAAATTAAGTTTTTCCATGAATCCTAATTATTTTGAACATTTGCAACTTGTGTGTTATGTTGTTGGACATGCTTGCACGTCAAACCCATATAATTTATTGGTTTGGGTTCTATTAAATAGATCATGATTTTTAGAGTATTTGTTTTGAAATCCATTTCAATTGAAGAAGACAACGTAGGAAAGCTATAGGGTTGTCTTAAAATTAAGTTTTTCCATGAATCCTAATCATTTTGAACATTTGCAACTTGTGTGTTACGTTTTTGGACATGCTTGCACGTCAAACCCATATAATTTATTGGTTTGGGTTCTATTGAATACAACATGATTTTTAGAGTATTTGTTTTGAAATCCATTTCAAATGAAGAAGACAACGTAGGAAAGCTATAGGGTTGTCTTAAAATTAAGTTTTTCCATGAATCCTAATCATTTTGAACATTTGCAACTTGTGTGTTACGTTTTTGGACATGCTTGCACGTCAAACCCATATAATTTATTGGTTTGGGTTCTATTGAATACAACATGATTTTTAGAGTATTTGTTTTGAAATCCATTTCAAATGAAGAAGACAACGTAGGAAAGCTATAGGGTTGTCTTAAAATTAAGTTTTTCCATGAATCCTAATCATTTTGAACATTTGCAACTTGTGTGTTACGTTTTTGGACATGCTTGCACGTCAAACCCATATAATTTATTGGTTTGGGTTCTATTCAATACAGCATGATTTTTAGAGTATTTGTTTTGAAATCCATTTCAAATGAAGAAGACAACGTAGGAAAGCAATAGGGTTGTCTTAAAATTAAGTTTTTCCATGAATCCTAATCATTTTGAACATTTGCAACTTGTGTGTTACGTTTTTGGACATGCTTGCACGTCAAACCCATATAATATATTGGTTTGGGTTCTATTGAATACAACATGATTTTTAGAGTATTTGTTTTGAAATCCATTTCAAATGAAGAAGACAACGTAGGAAAGCTATAGGGTTGTCTTAAAATTAAGTTTTTCCATGAATCCTAATGATTTTGAACATTTGCAACTTGTGTGTTACGTTTTTGGACATGCTTGCACGTCAAACCCATATAATTTATTGGTTTGGGTTCTATTAAATAGATCATGATTTTTAGAGTATTTGTTTTGAAATCCATTTCAAATGAAGAAGACAACGTAGGAAAGCAATAGGGTTGTCTTCAAATTAAGTTTTTCCATGAATCCTAATCATTTTGAACATTTGCAACTTGTGTGTTACGTTTTTGGACATGCTTGCACGTCAAACCCATATAATTTATTGGTTTGGGTTCTATTAAATAGATCATGATTTTTAGAGTATTTGTTTTGAAATCCATTTCAAATGAAGAAGACAACGTAGGAAAGCAGTAGGGTTGTCTTAAAATTAAGTTTTTCCATGAATCCTAATCATTTTGAACATTTGCAACTTGTGTGTTACGTTTTTGGACATGCTTGCACGTCAAACCCATATAATTTATTGGTTTGGGTTCTATTAAATAGATCATGATTTTTGGAGTATTTGTTATGAAATCCATTTCAAATGAAGAAGACAACGTAGGAAAGCAATAGGGTTGTCTTAAAATTATGTTTTTCCATGAATCCTAATCATTTTGAACATTTGCAACTTGTGTGTTACGTTTTTGGACATGCTTGCACGTCAAACCCATATAATTTATTGGTTTGGGTTCTATTAAATACAGCATGATTTTTAGAGTATTTGTTTTGAAATCCATTTCAAATGAAGAAGACAACGTAGGAAAGCAATAGGGTTGTCTTAAAATTAAGTTTTTCCATGAATCCTAATCATTTTGAACATTTGCAACTTGTGTGTTACGTTTTTGGACATGCTTGCACGTCAAACCCATATAATATATTGGTTTGGGTTCTATTGAATACAACATGATTTTTAGAGTATTTGTTTTGAAATCCATTTCAAATGAAGAAGACAACGTAGGAAAGCTATAGGGTTGTCTTAAAATTAAGTTTTTCCATGAATCCTAATCATTTTGAACATTTGCAACTTGTGTGTTACGTTTTTGGACATGCTTGCACGTCAAACCCATATAATTTATTGGTTTGGGTTCTATTAAATATAGCATGATTTTTGGAGTATTTGTTTTGAAATCCATTTCAAATGAAGAAGACAACGTAGGAAAGCAATAGGGTTGTCTTAAAATTAAGTTTTTCCATGAATCCTAATTATTTTGAACATTTGCAACTTGTGTGTTATGTTTTTGGACATGCTTGCACGTCAAACCCATATAATTTATTGGTTTGGGTTCTATTAAATAGATCATGATTTTTAGAGTATTTGTTTTGAAATCCATTTCAATTGAAGAAGACAACGTAGGAAAGCTATAGGGTTGTCTTAAAATTAAGTTTTTCCATGAATCCTAATCATTTTGAACATTTGCAACTTGTGTGTTACGTTTTTGGACATGCTTGCACGTCAAACCCATATAATTTATTGGTTTGGGTTCTATTGAATACAACATGATTTTTAGAGTATTTGTTTTGAAATCCATTTCAAATGAAGAAGACAACGTAGGAAAGCTATAGGGTTGTCTTAAAATTAAGTTTTTCCATGAATCCTAATCATTTTGAACATTTGCAACTTGTGTGTTACGTTTTTGGACATGCTTGCACGTCAAACCCATATAATTTATTGGTTTGGGTTCTATTCAATACAGCATGATTTTTAGAGTATTTGTTTTGAAATCCATTTCAAATGAAGAAGACAACGTAGGAAAGCAATAGGGTTGTCTTAAAATTAAGTTTTTCCATGAATCCTAATCATTTTGAACATTTGCAACTTGTGTGTTACGTTTTTGGACATGCTTGCACGTCAAACCCATATAATATATTGGTTTGGGTTCTATTGAATACAACATGATTTTTAGAGTATTTGTTTTGAAATCCATTTCAAATGAAGAAGACAACGTAGGAAAGCTATAGGGTTGTCTTAAAATTAAGTTTTTCCATGAATCCTAATCATTTTGAACATTTGCAACTTGTGTGTTACGTTTTTGGACATGCTTGCACGTCAAACCCATATAATATATTGGTTTGGGTTCTATTGAATACAACATGATTTTTAGAGTATTTGTTTTGAAATCCATTTCAAATGAAGAAGACAACGTAGGAAAGCTATAGGGTTGTCTTAAAATTAAGTTTTTCCATGAATCCTAATCATTTTGAACATTTGCAACTTGTGTGTTACGTTTTTGGACATGCTTGCACGTCAAACCCATATAATTTATTGGTTTGGGTTCTATTAAATATAGCATGATTTTTGGAGTATTTGTTTTGAAATCCATTTCAAATGAAGAAGACAACGTAGGAAAGCAATAGGGTTGTCTTAAAATTAAGTTTTTCCATGAATCCTAATTATTTTGAACATTTGCAACTTGTGTGTTATGTTTTTGGACATGCTTGCACGTCAAACCCATATAATTTATTGGTTTGGGTTCTATTAAATAGATCATGATTTTTAGAGTATTTGTTTTGAAATCCATTTCAATTGAAGAAGACAACGTAGGAAAGCTATAGGGTTGTCTTAAAATTAAGTTTTTCCATGAATCCTAATCATTTTGAACATTTGCAACTTGTGTGTTACGTTTTTGGACATGCTTGCACGTCAAACCCATATAATTTATTGGTTTGGGTTCTATTGAATACAACATGATTTTTAGAGTATTTGTTTTGAAATCCATTTCAAATGAAGAAGACAACGTAGGAAAGCTATAGGGTTGTCTTAAAATTAAGTTTTTCCATGAATCCTAATCATTTTGAACATTTGCAACTTGTGTGTTACGTTTTTGGACATGCTTGCACGTCAAACCCATATAATTTATTGGTTTGGGTTCTATTCAATACAGCATGATTTTTAGAGTATTTGTTTTGAAATCCATTTCAAATGAAGAAGACAACGTAGGAAAGCAATAGGGTTGTCTTAAAATTAAGTTTTTCCATGAATCCTAATCATTTTGAACATTTGCAACTTGTGTGTTACGTTTTTGGACATGCTTGCACGTCAAACCCATATAATATATTGGTTTGGGTTCTATTGAATACAACATGATTTTTAGAGTATTTGTTTTGAAATCCATTTCAAATGAAGAAGACAACGTAGGAAAGCTATAGGGTTGTCTTAAAATTAAGTTTTTCCATGAATCCTAATCATTTTGAACATTTGCAACTTGTGTGTTACGTTTTTGGACATGCTTGCACGTCAAACCCATATAATATATTGGTTTGGGTTCTATTGAATACAACATGATTTTTAGAGTATTTGTTTTGAAATCCATTTCAAATGAAGAAGACAACGTAGGAAAGCTATAGGGTTGTCTTAAAATTAAGTTTTTCCATGAATCCTAATCATTTTGAACATTTGCAACTTGTGTGTTACGTTTTTGGACATGCTTGCACGTCAAACCCATATAATTTATTGGTTTGGGTTCTATTGAATACAACATGATTTTTAGAGTATTTGTTTTGAAATCCATTTCAAATGAAGAAGACAACGTAGGAAAGCTATAGGGTTGTCTTAAAATTAAGTTTTTCCATGAATCCTAATCATTTTGAACATTTGCAACTTGTGTGTTACGTTTTTGGACATGCTTGCACGTCAAACCCATATAATATATTGGTTTGGGTTCTATTGAATACAACATGATTTTTAGAGTATTTGTTTTGAAATCCATTTCAAATGAAGAAGACAACGTAGGAAAGCTATAGGGTTGTCTTAAAATTAAGTTTTTCCATGAATCCTAATCATTTTGAACATTTGCAACTTGTGTGTTACGTTTTTGGACATGCTTGCACGTCAAACCCATATAATATATTGGTTTGGGTTCTATTGAATACAACATGATTTTTAGAGTATTTGTTTTGAAATCCATTTCAAATGAAGAAGACAACGTAGGAAAGCTATAGGGTTGTCTTAAAATTAAGTTTTTCCATGAATCCTAATCATTTTGAACATTTGCAACTTGTGTGTTACGTTTTTGGACATGCTTGCACGTCAAACCCATATAATTTATTGGTTTGGGTTCTATTAAATAGATCATGATTTTTAGAGTATTTGTTTTGAAATCCATTTCAAATGAAGAAGACAACGTAGGAAAGCTATAGGGTTGTCTTAAAATTAAGTTTTTCCATGAATCCTAATGATTTTGAACATTTGCAACTTGTGTGTTACGTTTTTGGACATGCTTGCACGTCAAACCCATATAATTTATTGGTTTGGGTTCTATCAAATAGATCATGATTTTTAGAGTATTTGTTTTGAAATCCATTTCAAATAAAGAAGACAACGTAGGAAAGCTATAGGGTTGTCTTAAAATTAAGTTTTTCCATGAATCCTAATGATTTTGAACATTTGCAACTTGTGTGTTACGTTTTTGGACATGCTTGCACGTCAAACCCATATAATTTATTGGTTTGGGTTCTATTAAATAGATCATGATTTTTAGAGTATTTGTTTTGAAATCCATTTCAAATAAAGAAGACAACGTAGGAAGGCTATAGGGTTGTCTTAAAATTAAGTTTTTCCATGAATCCTAATCATTTTGAACATTTGCAACTTGTGTGTTACGTTTTTGGACATGCTTGCACGTCAAACCCATATAATTTATTGGTTTGGGTTCTATTAAATAGATCATGATTTTTAGAGTATTTGTTTTGAAATCCATTTCAAATGAAGAAGACAACGTAGGAAAGCTATAGGGTTGTCTTAAAATTAAGTTTTTCCATGAATCCTAATGATTTTGAACATTTGCAACTTGTGTGTTACGTTTTTGGACATGCTTGCACGTCAAACCCATATAATTTATTGGTTTGGGTTCTATTAAATAGATCATGATTTTTAGAGTATTTGTTTTGAAATCCATTTCAAATAAAGAAGACAACGTAGGAAAGCTATAGGGTTGTCTTAAAATTAAGTTTTTCCATGAATCCTAATGATTTTGAACATTTGCAACTTGTGTGTTACGTTTTTGGACATGCTTGCACGTCAAACCCATATAATTTATTGGTTTGGGTTCTATTAAATAGATCATGATTTTTAGAGTATTTGTTTTGAAATCCATTTCAAATAAAGAAGACAACGTAGGAAGGCTATAGGGTTGTCTTAAAATTAAGTTTTTCCATGAATCCTAATGATTTTGAACATTTGCAACTTGTGTGTTACGTTTTTGGACATGCTTGCACGTCAAACCCATATAATTTATTGGTTTGGGTTCTATTAAATAGATCATGATTTTTGGAGTATTTGTTTTGAAATCCATTTCAAATGAAGAAGACAACGTAGGAAAGCAATAGGGTTGTCTTAAAATTAAGTTTTTCCATGAATCCTAATGATTTTGAACATTTGCAACTTGTGTGTTACGTTTTTGGACATGCTTGCACGTCAAACCCATATAATTTATTGGTTTGGGTTCTATTAAATAGATCATGATTTTTAGAGTATTTGTTTTGAAATCCATTTCAAATAAAGAAGACAACGTAGGAAGGCTATAGGGTTGTCTTAAAATTAAGTTTTTCCATGAATCCTAATCATTTTGAACATTTGCAACTTGTGTGTTACGTTTTTGGACATGCTTGCACGTCAAACCCATATAATTTATTGGTTTGGGTTCTATTAAATAGATCATGATTTTTAGAGTATTTGTTTTGAAATCCATTTCAAATAAAGAAGACAACGTAGGAAAGCTATAGGGTTGTCTTAAAATTAAGTTTTTCCATGAATCCTAATGATTTTGAACATTTGCAACTTGTGTGTTACGTTTTTGGACATGCTTGCACGTCAAACCCATATAATTTATTGGTTTGGGTTCTATTAAATAGATCATGATTTTTAGAGTATTTGTTTTGAAATCCATTTCAAATAAAGAAGACAACGTAGGAAGGCTATAGGGTTGTCTTAAAATTAAGTTTTTCCATGAATCCTAATGATTTTGAACATTTGCAACTTGTGTGTTACGTTTTTGGACATGCTTGCACGTCAAACCCATATAATTTATTGGTTTGGGTTCTATTAAATAGATCATGATTTTTGGAGTATTTGTTTTGAAATCCATTTCAAATGAAGAAGACAACGTAGGAAAGCAATAGGGTTGTCTTAAAATTAAGTTTTTCCATGAATCCTAATGATTTTGAACATTTGCAACTTGTGTGTTACGTTTTTGGACATGCTTGCACGTCAAACCCATATAATTTATTGGTTTGGGTTCTATTAAATAGATCATGATTTTTAGAGTATTTGTTTTGAAATCCATTTCAAATAAAGAAGACAACGTAGGAAGGCTATAGGGTTGTCTTAAAATTAAGTTTTTCCATGAATCCTAATCATTTTGAACATTTGCAACTTGTGTGTTACGTTTTTGGACATGCTTGCACGTCAAACCCATATAATTTATTGGTTTGGGTTCTATTAAATAGATCATGATTTTTAGAGTATTTGTTTTGAAATCCATTTCAAATAAAGAAGACAACGTAGGAAAGCTATAGGGTTGTCTTAAAATTAAGTTTTTCCATGAATCCTAATCATTTTGAACATTTGCAACTTGTGTGTTACGTTTTTGGACATGCTTGCACGTCAAACCCATATAATTTATTGGTTTGGGTTCTATTGAATACAACATGATTTTTAGAGTATTTGTTTTGAAATCCATTTCAAATGAAGAAGACAACGTAGGAAAGCTATAGGGTTGTCTTAAAATTAAGTTTTTCCATGAATCCTAATGATTTGGACATTTGCAACTTGTGTGTTACGTTTTTGGACATGCTTGCACGTCAAACCCATATAATTTATTGGTTTGGGTTCTATCAAATAGATCATGATTTTTAGAGTATTTGTTTTGAAATCCATTTCAAATAAAGAAGACAACGTAGGAAAGCTATAGGGTTGTCTTAAAATTAAGTTTTTCCATGAATCCTAATCATTTTGAACATTTGCAACTTGTGTGTTACGTTTTTGGACATGCTTGCACGTCAAACCCATATAATTTATTGGTTTGGGTTCTATTAAATAGATCATGATTTTTAGAGTATTTGTTTTGAAATCCATTTCAAATAAAGAAGACAACGTAGGAAGGCTATAGGGTTGTCTTAAAATTAAGTTTTTCCATGAATCCTAATGATTTTGAACATTTGCAACTTGTGTGTTACGTTTTTGGACATGCTTGCACGTCAAACCCATATAATTTATTGGTTTGGGTTCTATTAAATATAGCATGATTTTTGGAGTATTTGTTTTGAAATCCATTTCAAATGAAGAAGACAACGTAGGAAAGCAATAGGGTTGTCTTAAAATTAAGTTTTTCCATGAATCCTAATGATTTTGAACATTTGCAACTTGTGTGTTATGTTTTTGGACATGCTTGCACGTCAAACCCATATAATTTATTGGTTTGGGTTCTATTAAATAGATCATGATTTTTAGAGTATTTGTTTTGAAATCCATTTCAAATGAAGAAGACAACGTAGGAAAGCTATAGGGTTGTCTTAAAATTAAGTTTTTCCATGAATCCTAATCATTTTGAACATTTGCAACTTGTGTGTTACGTTTTTGGACATGCTTGCACGTCAAACCCATATAATTTATTGGTTTGGGTTCTATTGAATACAACATGATTTTTAGAGTATTTGTTTTGAAATCCATTTCAAATGAAGAAGACAACGTAGGAAAGCTATAGGGTTGTCTTAAAATTAAGTTTTTCCATGAATCCTAATCATTTTGAACATTTGCAACTTGTGTGTTACGTTTTTGGACATGCTTGCACGTCAAACCCATATAATTTATTGGTTTGGGTTCTATCAAATAGATCATGATTTTTAGAGTATTTGTTTTGAAATCCATTTCAAATAAAGAAGACAACGTAGGAAAGCTATAGGGTTGTCTTAAAATTAAGTTTTTCCATGAATCCTAATGATTTTGAACATTTGCAACTTGTGTGTTACGTTTTTGGACATGCTTGCACGTCAAACCCATATAATTTATTGGTTTGGGTTCTATTAAATAGATCATGATTTTTAGAGTATTTGTTTTGAAATCCATTTCAAATAAAGAAGACAACGTAGGAAGGCTATAGGGTTGTCTTAAAATTAAGTTTTTCCATGAATCCTAATGATTTTGAACATTTGCAACTTGTGTGTTACGTTTTTGGACATGCTTGCACGTCAAACCCATATAATTTATTGGTTTGGGTTCTATTAAATAGATCATGATTTTTGGAGTATTTGTTTTGAAATCCATTTCAAATGAAGAAGACAACGTAGGAAAGCAATAGGGTTGTCTTAAAATTAAGTTTTTCCATGAATCCTAATGATTTTGAACATTTGCAACTTGTGTGTTACGTTTTTGGACATGCTTGCACGTCAAACCCATATAATTTATTGGTTTGGGTTCTATTAAATAGATCATGATTTTTAGAGTATTTGTTTTGAAATCCATTTCAAATGAAGAAGACAACGTAGGAAAGCTATAGAGTTGTCTTAAAATTAAGTTTTTCCATGAATCCTAATCATTTTGAACATTTGCAACTTGTGTGTTACGTTTTTGGACATGCTTGCACGTCAAACCCATATAATTTATTGGTTTGGGTTCTATTAAATAGATCATGATTTTTAGAGTATTTGTTTTGAAATCCATTTCAAATAAAGAAGACAACGTAGGAAAGCAATAGGGTTGTCTTAAAATTAAGTTTTTCCATGAATCCTAATCATTTTGAACATTTGCAACTTGTGTGTTACGTTTTTGGACATGCTTGCACGTCAAACCCATATAATTTATTGGTTTGGGTTCTATTAAATAGATCATGATTTTTAGAGTATTTGTTTTGAAATCCATTTCAAATAAAGAAGACAACGTAGGAAAGCTATAGGGTTGTCTTAAAATTAAGTTTTTCCATGAATCCTAATCATTTTGAACATTTGCAACTTGTGTGTTACGTTTTTGGACATGCTTGCACGTCAAACCCATATAATTTATTGGTTTGGGTTCTATTGAATACAACATGATTTTTAGAGTATTTGTTTTGAAATCCATTTCAAATGAAGAAGACAACGTAGGAAAGCTATAGGGTTGTCTTAAAATTAAGTTTTTCCATGAATCCTAATCATTTTGAACATTTGCAACTTGTGTGTTACGTTTTTGGACATGCTTGCACGTCAAACCCATATAATTTATTGGTTTGGGTTCTATCAAATAGATCATGATTTTTAGAGTATTTGTTTTGAAATCCATTTCAAATAAAGAAGACAACGTAGGAAAGCTATAGGGTTGTCTTAAAATTAAGTTTTTCCATGAATCCTAATGATTTTGAACATTTGCAACTTGTGTGTTACGTTTTTGGACATGCTTGCACGTCAAACCCATATAATTTATTGGTTTGGGTTCTATTAAATAGATCATGATTTTTAGAGTATTTGTTTTGAAATCCATTTCAAATAAAGAAGACAACGTAGGAAGGCTATAGGGTTGTCTTAAAATTAAGTTTTTCCATGAATCCTAATCATTTTGAACATTTGCAACTTGTGTGTTACGTTTTTGGACATGCTTGCACGTCAAACCCATATAATTTATTGGTTTGGGTTCTATTAAATAGATCATGATTTTTAGAGTATTTGTTTTGAAATCCATTTCAAATGAAGAAGACAACGTAGGAAAGCTATAGGGTTGTCTTAAAATTAAGTTTTTCCATGAATCCTAATGACTTTGAACATTTGCAACTTGTGTGTTACGTTTTTGGACATGCTTGCACGTCAAACCCATATAATTTATTGGTTTGGGTTCTATTAAATAGATCATGATTTTTGGAGTATTTGTTTTGAAATCCATTTCAAATGAAGAAGACAACGTAGGAAAGCAATAGGGTTGTCTTAAAATTAAGTTTTTCCATGAATCCTAATGATTTTGAACATTTGCAACTTGTGTGTTACGTTTTTGGACATGCTTGCACGTCAAACCCATATAATTTATTGGTTTGGGTTCTATTAAATACAGCATGATTTTTGGAGTATTTGTTATGAAATCCATTTCAAATGAAGAAGACAACGTAGGAAAGCAATAGAGTTGTCTTAAAATTAAGTTTTTCCATGAATCCTAATCATTTTGAACATTTGCAACTTGTGTGTTATGTTTTTGGACATGCTTGCACGTCAAACCCATATAATTTATTGGTTTGGGTTCTATTAAATAGATCATGATTTTTAGAGTATTTGTTTTGAAATCCATTTCAAATGAAGAAGACAACGTAGGAAAGCTATAGAGTTGTCTTAAAATTAAGTTTTTCCATGAATCCTAATCATTTTGAACATTTGCAACTTGTGTGTTACGTTTTTGGACATGCTTGCACGTCAAACCCATATAATTTATTGGTTTGGGTTCTATTAAATAGATCATGATTTTTAGAGTATTTGTTTTGAAATCCATTTCAAATAAAGAAGACAACGTAGGAAAGCTATAGGGTTGTCTTAAAATTAAGTTTTTCCATGAATCCTAATCATTTTGAACATTTGCAACTTGTGTGTTACGTTTTTGGACATGCTTGCACGTCAAACCCATATAATTTATTGGTTTGGGTTCTATTAAATAGATCATGATTTTTAGAGTATTTGTTTTGAAATCCATTTCAAATAAAGAAGACAACGTAGGAAAGCAATAGGGTTGTCTTAAAATTAAGTTTTTCCATGAATCCTAATGATTTTGAACATTTGCAACTTGTGTGTTACGTTTTTGGACATGCTTGCACGTCAAACCCATATAATTTATTGGTTTGGGTTCTATTAAATAGATCATGATTTTTAGAGTATTTGTTTTGAAATCCATTTCAAATAAAGAAGACAACGTAGGAAAGCAATAGGGTTGTCTTAAAATTAAGTTTTTCCATGAATCCTAATCATTTTGAACATTTGCAACTTGTGTGTTACGTTTTTGGACATGCTTGCACGTCAAACCCATATAATTTATTGGTTTGGGTTCTATTAAATACAGCATGATTTTTGGAGTATTTGTTATGAAATCCATTTCAAATGAAGAAGACAACGTAGGAAAGCAATAGAGTTGTCTTAAAATTAAGTTTTTCCATGAATCCTAATGATTTTGAACATTTGCAACTTGTGTGTTATGTTTTTGGACATGCTTGCACGTCAAACCCATATAATTTATTGGTTTGGGTTCTATTAAATAGATCATGATTTTTAGAGTATTTGTTTTGAAATCCATTTCAAATGAAGAAGACAACGTAGGAAAGCTATAGAGTTGTCTTAAAATTAAGTTTTTCCATGAATCCTAATCATTTTGAACATTTGCAACTTGTGTGTTACGTTTTTGGACATGCTTGCACGTCAAACCCATATAATTTATTGGTTTGGGTTCTATTAAATAGATCATGATTTTTAGAGTATTTGTTTTGAAATCCATTTCAAATAAAGAAGACAACGTAGGAAAGCTATAGGGTTGTCTTAAAATTAAGTTTTTCCATGAATCCTAATCATTTTGAACATTTGCAACTTGTGTGTTACGTTTTTGGACATGCTTGCACGTCAAACCCATATAATTTATTGGTTTGGGTTCTATTAAATAGATCATGATTTTTAGAGTATTTGTTTTGAAATCCATTTCAAATAAAGAAGACAACGTAGGAAAGCAATAGGGTTGTCTTAAAATTAAGTTTTTCCATGAATCCTAATGATTTTGAACATTTGCAACTTGTGTGTTACGTTTTTGGACATGCTTGCACGTCAAACCCATATAATTTATTGGTTTGGGTTCTATTAAATAGATCATGATTTTTAGAGTATTTGTTTTGAAATCCATTTCAAATAAAGAAGACAACGTAGGAAAGCAATAGGGTTGTCTTAAAATTAAGTTTTTCCATGAATCCTAATCATTTTGAACATTTGCAACTTGTGTGTTACGTTTTTGGACATGCTTGCACGTCAAACCCATATAATTTATTGGTTTGGGTTCTATTAAATAGATCATGATTTTTAGAGTATTTGTTTTGAAATCCATTTCAAATAAAGAAGACAACGTAGGAAAGCAATAGGGTTGTCTTAAAATTAAGTTTTTCCATGAATCCTAATGATTTTGAACATTTGCAACTTGTGTGTTACGTTTTTGGACATGCTTGCACGTCAAACCCATATAATTTATTGGTTTGGGTTCTATTAAATAGATCATGATTTTTAGAGTATTTGTTTTGAAATCCATTTCAAATAAAGAAGACAACGTAGGAAAGCAATAGGGTTGTCTTAAAATTAAGTTTTTCCATGAATCCTAATCATTTTGAACATTTGCAACTTGTGTGTTACGTTTTTGGACATGCTTGCACGTCAAACCCATATAATTTATTGGTTTGGGTTCTATTAAATAGATCATGATTTTTAGAGTATTTGTTTTGAAATCCATTTCAAATGAAGAAGACAACGTAGGAAAGCTATAGGGTTGTCTTAAAATTAAGTTTTTCCATGAATCCTAATCATTTTGAACATTTGCAACTTGTGTGTTACGTTTTTGGACATGCTTGCACGTCAGACCCATATAATTTATTGGTTTGGGTTCTATTAAATACAGCATGATTTTTAGAGTATTTGTTTTGAAATCCATTTCAAATGAAGAAGACAACGTAGGAAAGCTATAGAGTTGTCTTAAAATTAAGTTTTTCCATGAATCCTAATCATTTTGAACATTTGCAACTTGTGTGTTACGTTTTTGGACATGCTTGCACGTCAAACCCATATAATTTATTGGTTTGGGTTCTATTGAATACAACATGATTTTTAGAGTATTTGTTTTGAAATCCATTTCAAATGAAGAAGACAACGTAGGAAAGCAATAGGGTTGTCTTAAAATTAAGTTTTTCCATGAATCCTAATGATTTTGAACATTTGCAACTTGTGTGTTACGTTTTTGGACATGCTTGCACGTCAAACCCATATAATTTATTGGTTTGGGTTCTATTAAATAGATCATGATTTTTAGAGTATTTGTTTTGAAATCCATTTCAAATAAAGAAGACAACGTAGGAAAGCAATAGGGTTGTCTTAAAATTAAGTTTTTCCATGAATCCTAATCATTTTGAACATTTGCAACTTGTGTGTTACGTTTTTGGACATGCTTGCACGTCAAACCCATATAATTTATTGGTTTGGGTTCTATTAAATAGATCATGATTTTTAGAGTATTTGTTTTGAAATCCATTTCAAATAAAGAAGACAACGTAGGAAAGCAATAGGGTTGTCTTAAAATTAAGTTTTTCCATGAATCCTAATGATTTTGAACATTTGCAACTTGTGTGTTACGTTTTTGGACATGCTTGCACGTCAAACCCATATAATTTATTGGTTTGGGTTCTATTAAATAGATCATGATTTTTAGAGTATTTGTTTTGAAATCCATTTCAAATAAAGAAGACAACGTAGGAAAGCAATAGGGTTGTCTTAAAATTAAGTTTTTCCATGAATCCTAATCATTTTGAACATTTGCAACTTGTGTGTTACGTTTTTGGACATGCTTGCACGTCAAACCCATATAATTTATTGGTTTGGGTTCTATTAAATAGATCATGATTTTTAGAGTATTTGTTTTGAAATCCATTTCAAATGAAGAAGACAACGTAGGAAAGCTATAGGGTTGTCTTAAAATTAAGTTTTTCCATGAATCCTAATCATTTTGAACATTTGCAACTTGTGTGTTACGTTTTTGGACATGCTTGCACGTCAGACCCATATAATTTATTGGTTTGGGTTCTATTAAATACAGCATGATTTTTAGAGTATTTGTTTTGAAATCCATTTCAAATGAAGAAGACAACGTAGGAAAGCTATAGAGTTGTCTTAAAATTAAGTTTTTCCATGAATCCTAATCATTTTGAACATTTGCAACTTGTGTGTTACGTTTTTGGACATGCTTGCACGTCAAACCCATATAATTTATTGGTTTGGGTTCTATTGAATACAACATGATTTTTAGAGTATTTGTTTTGAAATCCATTTCAAATGAAGAAGACAACGTAGGAAAGCAATAGGGTTGTCTTAAAATTAAGTTTTTCCATGAATCCTAATGATTTTGAACATTTGCAACTTGTGTGTTACGTTTTTGGACATGCTTGCACGTCAAACCCATATAATTTATTGGTTTGGGTTCTATTAAATAGATCATGATTTTTAGAGTATTTGTTTTGAAATCCATTTCAAATAAAGAAGACAACGTAGGAAAGCAATAGGGTTGTCTTAAAATTAAGTTTTTCCATGAATCCTAATGATTTTGAACATTTGCAACTTGTGTGTTACGTTTTTGGACATGCTTGCACGTCAAACCCATATAATTTATTGGTTTGGGTTCTATTAAATAGATCATGATTTTTAGAGTATTTGTTTTGAAATCCATTTCAAATAAAGAAGACAACGTAGGAAAGCAATAGGGTTGTCTTAAAATTAAGTTTTTCCATGAATCCTAATGATTTTGAACATTTGCAACTTGTGTGTTACGTTTTTGGACATGCTTGCACGTCAAACCCATATAATTTATTGGTTTGGGTTCTATTAAATAGATCATGATTTTTAGAGTATTTGTTTTGAAATCCATTTCAAATGAAGAAGACAACGTAGGAAAGCTATAGGGTTGTCTTAAAATTAAGTTTTTCCATGAATCCTAATCATTTTGAACATTTGCAACTTGTGTGTTACGTTTTTGGACATGCTTGCACGTCAGACCCATATAATTTATTGGTTTGGGTTCTATTAAATACAGCATGATTTTTAGAGTATTTGTTTTGAAATCCATTTCAAATGAAGAAGACAACGTAGGAAAGCTATAGAGTTGTCTTAAAATTAAGTTTTTCCATGAATCCTAATCATTTTGAACATTTGCAACTTGTGTGTTACGTTTTTGGACATGCTTGCACGTCAAACCCATATAATTTATTGGTTTGGGTTCTATTGAATACAACATGATTTTTAGAGTATTTGTTTTGAAATCCATTTCAAATGAAGAAGACAACGTAGGAAAGCTATAGGGTTGTCTTAAAATTAAGTTTTTCCATGAATCCTAATCATTTTGAACATTTGCAACTTGTGTGTTACGTTTTTGGACATGCTTGCACGTCAAACCCATATAATTTATTGGTTTGGGTTCTATTGAATACAACATGATTTTTAGAGTATTTGTTTTGAAATCCATTTCAAATGAAGAAGACAACGTAGGAAAGCTATAGGGTTGTCTTAAAATTAAGTTTTTCCATGAATCCTAATCATTTTGAACATTTGCAACTTGTGTGTTATGTTTTTGGACATGCTTGCACGTCAAACCCATATAATTTATTGGTTTGGGTTCTATTAAATAGATCATGATTTTTAGAGTATTTGTTTTGAAATCCATTTCAAATGAAGAAGACAACGTAGGAAAGCTATAGGGTTGTCTTAAAATTAAGTTTTTCCATGAATCCTAATGATTTTGAACATTTGCAACTTGTGTATTACGTTTTTGGACATGCTTGCATGTCAAATCTATATAATTTATTGGTTTGTGTTCTATTATATACAGCATGATTTTTAGAGTATTTGTTTTGAAATCCATTTCAAATGAATAAGACAGCACAGGAAAGCAATAGGGTTGTCTTAAAATTAAGTTTTTCGATGTATCCTAATGATTTTTAACATTTGCAACTTGTGTGTTACGTTTTTGGACATGCTTGCACGTCAAACCCATATAATTTATTGGTTTGGGTTCTATTGAATACAGCATGATTTTTAGAGTATTTATTTTGAAATCCATTTCAAATGAAGAAGACAGCATAGGAAAGCAATAGGGTTGTCTTAAAATTAAGTTTTTCCATGAATCCTAATGATTTTGAGCATTTGCAACTTGTGTGTTACGTTTTTGGACATGCTTGCACGTCTAACCCATATAATTTATTGGTTTGGGTTCTATTAAATACAGCGTGATTTTTAGAGTATTTATTTTGAAATCCATTTCAAATGAAGAAGATAATGTAGGAAAGCAATAGGGTTGTCTTAAAATTAAGTTTTTCCATGAATCCTAATGATTTTTAACATTTGCAACTTGTGTGTTACGTTTTTGGACATGCTTGCACGTCAAACCCATATAATTTATTGGTTTGGGTTCTATTGAATACAGCATGATTTTTAGAGTATTTATTTTGAAATCCATTTCAAATGAAGAAGACAGCATAGGAAAGCAATAGGGTTGTCTTAAAATTAAGTTTTTCCATGAATCCTAATGATTTTGAACATTTGCAACTTGTGTATTACGTTTTTGGACATGCTTGCATGTCAAATCTTTATAATTTATTGGTTTGTGTTCTATTAAATACAGCATAATTTTTAGAGTATTTGTTTTGAAATCCATTTCAAATGAAGAAGACAGCACACGAAAGCAATAGGGTTGTCTTAAAATTAAGTTTTTCCATGAATCCTAATGATTTTTAACATTTGCAACTTGTGTGTTACGTTTTTGGACATGCTTGCACGTCAAACCCATATAATTTATTGGTTTGGGTTCTATTGAATACAACATGATTTTTAGAGTATTTATTTTGAAATCCATTTCAAATGAAGAAGATAGCATAGGAAAGCAATAGGGTTGTCTTAAAATTAAGTTTTTCCATGAATCCTAATGATTTTGAACATTTGCAACTTGTGTATTACGTTTTTGGACATGCTTGCATGTCAAATCTATATAATTTATTGGTTTGTGTTCTATTATATACAGCATGATTTTTAGAGTATTTGTTTTGAAATCCATTTCAAATGAATAAGACAGCACAGGAAAGCAATAGGGTTGTCTTAAAATTAAGTTTTTCGATGTATCCTAATGATTTTAACATTTGCAACTTGTGTGTTACGTTTTTGGACATGCTTGCACGTCAAACCCATATAATTTATTGGTTTGGGTTCTATTGAATACAGCATGATTTTTAGAGTATTTATTTTGAAATCCATTTCAAATGAAGAAGACAGCATAGGAAAGCAATAGGGTTGTCTTAAAATTAAGTTTTTCCATGAATCCTAATGATTTTGAGCATTTGCAACTTGTGTGTTACGTTTTTGGACATGCTTGCACGTCTAACCCATATAATTTATTGGTTTGGGTTCTATTAAATACAGCGTGATTTTTAGAGTATTTATTTTGAAATCCATTTCAAATGAAGAAGATAATGTAGGAAAGCAATAGGGTTGTCTTAAAATTAAGTTTTTCCATGAATCCTAATGATTTTGAGCATTTGCAACTTGTGTGTTACGTTTTTGGACATGCTTGCACGTCTAACCCATATAATTTATTGGTTTGGGTTCTATTGAATACAGCATGATTTTTAGAGTATTTATTTTGAAATCCATTTCAAATGAAGAAGATAGCATAGGAAAGCAATAGGGTTGTCTTAAAATTAAGTTTTTCCATGAATCCTAATGATTTTGAGCATTTGCAACTTGTGTGTTACGTTTTTGGACATGCTTGCACGTCAAACCCATATAATTTATTGGTTTGGGTTCTATTAAATACAGCATGATTTTTAGAGTATTTGTTTTGAAATCCATTTCAAATGAAGAAGACAGCATAGGAAAGCAATAGGGTTGTCTTAAAATTAAGTTTTTCCATGAATCCTAATGATTTTGAGCATTTGCAACTTGTGTGTTACGTTTTTGGACATGCTTGCACGTCTAACCCATATAATTTATTGGTTTGGGTTCTATTGAATACAACATGATTTTTAGAGTATTTGTTTTGAAATCCATTTCAAATGAAGAAGACAACGTAGGAAAGCAATAGGGTTGTCTTAAAATTAAGTTTTTCCATGAATCCTAATGATTTTGAACATTTGCAACTTGTGTGTTACGTTTTTGGACATACTTGCACGTCAAACCCATATAATTTATTGGTTTGGGTTCTATTAAATAGATCATGATTTTTAGAGTATTTGTTTTGAAATCCATTTCAAATAAAGAAGACAACGTAGGAAAGCAATAGGGTTGTCTTAAAATTAAGTTTTTCCATGAATCCTAATGATTTTGAACATTTGCAACTTGTGTGTTACGTTTTTGGACATGCTTGCACGTCAAACCCATATAATTTATTGGTTTGGGTTCTATTAAATAGATCATGATTTTTAGAGTATTTGTTTTGAAATCCATTTCAAATAAAGAAGACAACGTAGGAAAGCAATAGGGTTGTCTTAAAATTAAGTTTTTCCATGAATCCTAATGATTTTGAACATTTGCAACTTGTGTGTTACGTTTTTGGACATGCTTGCACGTCAAACCCATATAATTTATTGGTTTGGGTTCTATTAAATAGATCATGATTTTTAGAGTATTTGTTTTGAAATCCATTTCAAATGAAGAAGACAACGTAGGAAAGCTATAGGGTTGTCTTAAAATTAAGTTTTTCCATGAATCCTAATCATTTTGAACATTTGCAACTTGTGTGTTACGTTTTTGGACATGCTTGCACGTCAGACCCATATAATTTATTGGTTTGGGTTCTATTAAATACAGCATGATTTTTAGAGTATTTGTTTTGAAATCCATTTCAAATGAAGAAGACAACGTAGGAAAGCTATAGAGTTGTCTTAAAATTAAGTTTTTCCATGAATCCTAATCATTTTGAACATTTGCAACTTGTGTGTTACGTTTTTGGACATGCTTGCACGTCAAACCCATATAATTTATTGGTTTGGGTTCTATTGAATACAACATGATTTTTAGAGTATTTGTTTTGAAATCCATTTCAAATGAAGAAGACAACGTAGGAAAGCTATAGGGTTGTCTTAAAATTAAGTTTTTCCATGAATCCTAATCATTTTGAACATTTGCAACTTGTGTGTTACGTTTTTGGACATGCTTGCACGTCTAACCCATATAATTTATTGGTTTGGGTTCTATTGAATACAACATGATTTTTAGAGTATTTGTTTTGAAATCCATTTCAAATGAAGAAGACAACGTAGGAAAGCTATAGGGTTGTCTTAAAATTAAGTTTTTCCATGAATCCTAATCATTTTGAACATTTGCAACTTGTGTGTTATGTTTTTGGACATGCTTGCACGTCAAACCCATATAATTTATTGGTTTGGGTTCTATTAAATAGATCATGATTTTTAGAGTATTTGTTTTGAAATCCATTTCAAATAAAGAAGACAACGTAGGAAAGCTATAGGGTTGTCTTAAAATTAAGTTTTTCCATGAATCCTAATGATTTTGAACATTTGCAACTTGTGTGTTACGTTTTTGGACATGCTTGCACGTCAAACCCATATAATTTATTGGTTTGGGTTCTATTAAATACAGCATGATTTTTAGAGTATTTGTTTTGAAATCCATTTCAAATGAAGAAGACAACGTAGGAAAGCTATAGGGTTGTCTTAAAATTAAGTTTTTCCATGAATCCTAATCATTTTGAACATTTGCAACTTGTGTGTTACGTTTTTGGACATGCTTGCACGTCAAACCCATATAATTTATTGGTTTGGGTTCTATTGAATACAACATGATTTTTAGAGTATTTGTTTTGAAATCCATTTCAAATGAAGAAGACAACGTAGGAAAGCTATAGGGTTGTCTTAAAATTAAGTTTTTCCATGAATCCTAATGATTTTGAACATTTGCAACTTGTGTATTACGTTTTTGGACATGCTTGCATGTCAAATCTATATAATTTATTGGTTTGTGTTCTATTATATACAGCATGATTTTTAGAGTATTTGTTTTGAAATCCATTTCAAATGAATAAGACAGCACAGGAAAGCAATAGGGTTGTCTTAAAATTAAGTTTTTCGATGTATCCTAATGATTTTTAACATTTGCAACTTGTGTGTTACGTTTTTGGACATGCTTGCACGTCAAACCCATATAATTTATTGGTTTGGGTTCTATTGAATACAGCATGATTTTTAGAGTATTTATTTTGAAATCCATTTCAAATGAAGAAGACAGCATAGGAAAGCAATAGGGTTGTCTTAAAATTAAGTTTTTCCATGAATCCTAATGATTTTGAGCATTTGCAACTTGTGTGTTACGTTTTTGGACATGCTTGCACGTCTAACCCATATAATTTATTGGTTTGGGTTCTATTAAATACAGCGTGATTTTTAGAGTATTTATTTTGAAATCCATTTCAAATGAAGAAGATAATGTAGGAAAGCAATAGGGTTGTCTTAAAATTAAGTTTTTCCATGAATCCTAATGATTTTTAACATTTGCAACTTGTGTGTTACGTTTTTGGACATGCTTGCACGTCAAACCCATATAATTTATTGGTTTGGGTTCTATTGAATACAGCATGATTTTTAGAGTATTTATTTTGAAATCCATTTCAAATGAAGAAGACAGCATAGGAAAGCAATAGGGTTGTCTTAAAATTAAGTTTTTCCATGAATCCTAATGATTTTGAACATTTGCAACTTGTGTATTACGTTTTTGGACATGCTTGCATGTCAAATCTTTATAATTTATTGGTTTGTGTTCTATTAAATACAGCATAATTTTTAGAGTATTTGTTTTGAAATCCATTTCAAATGAAGAAGACAGCACACGAAAGCAATAGGGTTGTCTTAAAATTAAGTTTTTCCATGAATCCTAATGATTTTTAACATTTGCAACTTGTGTGTTACGTTTTTGGACATGCTTGCACGTCAAACCCATATAATTTATTGGTTTGGGTTCTATTGAATACAACATGATTTTTAGAGTATTTATTTTGAAATCCATTTCAAATGAAGAAGATAGCATAGGAAAGCAATAGGGTTGTCTTAAAATTAAGTTTTTCCATGAATCCTAATGATTTTGAACATTTGCAACTTGTGTATTACGTTTTTGGACATGCTTGCATGTCAAATCTATATAATTTATTGGTTTGTGTTCTATTATATACAGCATGATTTTTAGAGTATTTGTTTTGAAATCCATTTCAAATGAATAAGACAGCACAGGAAAGCAATAGGGTTGTCTTAAAATTAAGTTTTTCGATGTATCCTAATGATTTTAACATTTGCAACTTGTGTGTTACGTTTTTGGACATGCTTGCACGTCAAACCCATATAATTTATTGGTTTGGGTTCTATTGAATACAGCATGATTTTTAGAGTATTTATTTTGAAATCCATTTCAAATGAAGAAGACAGCATAGGAAAGCAATAGGGTTGTCTTAAAATTAAGTTTTTCCATGAATCCTAATGATTTTGAGCATTTGCAACTTGTGTGTTACGTTTTTGGACATGCTTGCACGTCTAACCCATATAATTTATTGGTTTGGGTTCTATTAAATACAGCGTGATTTTTAGAGTATTTATTTTGAAATCCATTTCAAATGAAGAAGATAATGTAGGAAAGCAATAGGGTTGTCTTAAAATTAAGTTTTTCCATGAATCCTAATGATTTTGAGCATTTGCAACTTGTGTGTTACGTTTTTGGACATGCTTGCACGTCTAACCCATATAATTTATTGGTTTGGGTTCTATTGAATACAGCATGATTTTTAGAGTATTTATTTTGAAATCCATTTCAAATGAAGAAGATAGCATAGGAAAGCAATAGGGTTGTCTTAAAATTAAGTTTTTCCATGAATCCTAATGATTTTGAGCATTTGCAACTTGTGTGTTACGTTTTTGGACATGCTTGCACGTCAAACCCATATAATTTATTGGTTTGGGTTCTATTAAATACAGCATGATTTTTAGAGTATTTGTTTTGAAATCCATTTCAAATGAAGAAGACAGCATAGGAAAGCAATAGGGTTGTCTTAAAATTAAGTTTTTCGATGAATCCTAATGATTTTGAGCATTTGCAACTTGTGTGTTACGTTTTTGGACATGCTTGCACGTCAAACCCATATAATTTATTGGTTTGGGTTCTATTGAATACAGCATGATTTTTAGAGTATTTATTTTGAAATCCATTTCAAATGAAGAAGATAGCATAGGAAAGCAATAGGCTTGTCTTAAAATTAAGTTTTTCCATGAATCCTAATGATTTTGAACATTTGCAACTTGTGTATTACGTTTTTGGACATGCTTGCATGTCAAATCTATATAATTTATTGGTTTGTGTTCTATTATATACAGCATGATTTTTAGAGTATTTGTTTTGAAATCCATTTCAAATGAAGAAGACAGCACAGGAAAGCAATACGGTTCTTAAAATTAAGTTTTTCGATGTATCCTAATGATTTTTAACATTTGCAACTTGTGTGTTACGTTTTTGGACATGCTTGCACGTCAAACCCATATAATTTATTGGTTTGGGTTCTATTGAATACAGCATGATTTTTAGAGTATTTATTTTGAAATCCATTTCAAATGAAGAAGACAGCATAGGAAAGCAATAGGGTTGTCTTAAAATTAAGTTTTTCCATGAATCCTAATGATTTTGAGCATTTGCAACTTGTGTGTTACGTTTTTGGACATGCTTGCACGTCTAACCCATATAATTTATTGGTTTGGGTTCTATTAAATACAGCGTGATTTTTAGAGTATTTATTTTGAAATCCATTTCAAATGAAGAAGATAATGTAGGAAAGCAATAGGGTTGTCTTAAAATTAAGTTTTTCCATGAATCCTAATGATTTTGAACATTTGCAACTTGTGTGTTACGTTTTTGGACATGCTTGCACGTCAAACCCATATAATTTATTGGTTTGGGTTCTATTGAATACAGCATGATTTTTAGAGTATTTATTTTGAAATCCATTTCAAATGAAGAAGACAGCATAGGAAAGCAATAGGGTTGTCTTAAAATTAAGTTTTTCCATGAATCCTAATGATTTTGAACATTTGCAACTTGTGTATTACGTTTTTGGACATGCTTGCATGTCAAATCTTTATAATTTATTGGTTTGTGTTCTATTAAATACAGCATGATTTTTAGAGTATTTGTATTGAAATCCATTTCAAATGAATAAGACAGCACAGGAAAGCAATAGGGTTGTCTTAAAATTAAGTTTTTCGATGTATCCTAATGATTTTTAACATTTGCAACTTGTGTGTTACGTTTTTGGACATGCTTGCACGTCAAACCCATATAATTTATTGGTTTGGGTTCTATTGAATACAGCATGATTTTTAGAGTATTTATTTTGAAATCCATTTCAAATGAAGAAGACAGCATAGGAAAGCAATAGGGTTGTCTTAAAATTAAGTTTTTCCATGAATCCTAATGATTTTGAGCATTTGCAACTTGTGTGTTACGTTTTTGGACATGCTTGCACGTCAAACCCATATAATTTATTGGTTTGGGTTCTATTAAATACAGCATGATTTTTAGAGTATATGTTTTGAAATCCATTTCGAATGAAGAAGACAACGTAGGAAAGCTATAGGGTTGTCTTAAAATTAAGTTTTTCCATGAATCCTAATGATTTTGAACATTTGCAACTTGTATGTTACGTTTTTGGACATGCTTGCACGTCAAACCCATATAATTTATTGGTTTGTGTTCTATTAAATACAGCATGATTTTTAGAGTATTGATTTTGAAATCCATTTCAAATGAAGAAGACAACATAGGAAAGCAATAGGGTTGTCTTAAAATTAAGTTTTTCCATGAATCCTAATGATTTTGAGCATTTGCAACTTGTGTGTTACGTTTTTGGACATGCTTGCACGTCAAACCCATATAACTTATTGGTTTGGGTTCTATTAAGTAGATCATGATTTTTAGAGTATTTATTTTGAAATCCATTTCAAATGAAGAAGACAGCATAGGAAAGCTATAGGGTTGTTTTAAAATTAAGTTTTTCCATGAATCCTAATGATTTTAAACATTTGCAACTTGTGTACTACGTTTTTGGAAATGCTTGCACGTCAGACCCATATAATTTATTGGTTTGCGTTCTATCAAATACAGCATGATTTTTAGAGTATTTGTTTTGAAATCCATTTCAAATAAAGAAGACAACGTAGGAAAGCTATAGGGTTGTCTTAAAATTAAGTTTTTCCATGAATCCTAATCATTTTGAACATTTGCAACTTGAGTGTTAAGTTTTTGGACATGCTTGCACGTCAAACCCATATAATTTATTGGTTTGGGTTCTATTGAATACAACATGATTTTTAGAGTATTTGTTTTGAAATCCATTTCAAATGAAGAAGACAACGTAGGAAAGCAATAGGGTTGTCTTAAAATTAAGTTTTTCCATGAATCCTAATGATTTTGAACATTTGCAACTTGTGTGTTACGTTTTTGGACATGCTTGCACGTCAAACCCATATAATTTATTGGTTTGGGTTCTATTAAATAGATCATGATTTTTAGAGTATTTGTTTTGAAATCCATTTCAAATGAAGAAGACAACGTCGGAAAGCTATAGGGTTGTCTTAAAATTAAGTTTTTCCATGAATCCTAATCATTTTGAACATTTGCAACTTGTGTGTTACGTTTTTGGACATGCTTGCACGTGAAACCCATATAATTTATTGGTTTGGGTTCTATTAAATACAGCATGATTTTTAGAGTATTTGTTTTGAAATCCATTTCAAATGAAGAAGACAACGTAGGAAAGCTATAGAGTTGTCTTAAAATTAAGTTTTTCCATGAATCCTAATCATTTTGAACATTTGCAACTTGTGTGTTACGTTTTTGGACATGCTTGCACGTCAAACCCATATAATTTATTGGTTTGGGTTCTATTGAATACAACATGATTTTTAGAGTATTTGTTTTGAAATCCATTTCAAATGAAGAAGACAACGTAGGAAAGCTATAGGGTTGTCTTAAAATTAAGTTTTTCCATGAATCCTAATCATTTTGAACATTTGCAACTTGTGTACTACGTTTTTGGACATGCTTGCACGTCAGACCCATATAATTTATTGGTTTGGGTTCTATTAAATACAGCATGATTTTTAGAGTATTTGTTTTGAAATCCATTTCAAATGAAGAAGACAGCGTAGGAAAGCAATAGGGTTGTTTTAAAATTAAGTTTTTCCATGAATACTAATGATTTTGAACATTTGCAACTTGTGTGTTACGTTTTTGGACATGCTTGCACGTCAAACCCATATAATTTATTGGTTTGGGTTCTATTGAATACAGCATGATTTTTAGAGTATTTATTTTGAAATCCATTTCAAATGAAGAAGATAGCATAGGAAAGCAATAGGGTTGTCTTAAAATTAAGTTTTTCCATGAATCCTAATGATTTTGAGCATTTGCAACTTGTGTGTTACGTTTTTGGACATGCTTGCACGTCAAACCCATATAATTTATTGGTTTGTGTTCTATTAAATACAGCGTGATTTTTAGAGTATTTATTTTGAAATCCATTTCAAATGAAGAAGACAGCATAGGAAAGCAATAGGGTTGTCTTAAAATTAAGTTTTTCGATGAATCCTAATCATTTTGAACATTTGCAACTTGTGTGTTACGTTTTTGGACATGCTTGCACGTCAAACCCATATAATTTATTGGTTTGTGTTCTATTAAATACAGCATGATTTTTAGAGTATTTATTTTGAAATCCATTTCAAATGAAGAAGACAACATAGGAGAGCAATAGGGTTGTCTTAAAATTAAGTTTTTCCATGAATCCTAATGCTTTTGAGCATTTGCAACTTGTGTGTCACGTTTTTGGACATGCTTGCACGTCAAACCCATATAACTTATTGGTTTGGGTTCTATTAAATAGATCATGATTTTTAGAGTATTTATTTTGAAATCCATTTCAAATGAAGAAGACAGCATAGGAAAGCTATAGGGTTGTTTTAAAATTAAGTTTTTCCATGAATCCTAATGGTTTTTAACATTTGCAACTTGTGTACTACGTTTTTGGACATGCTTGCACGTCAGACCCATATAATTTATTGGTTTGCGTTCTATCAAATACAGCATGATTTTTAGAGTATTTATTTTGAAATCCATTTCAAATGAAGAAGACAGCATAGGAAAGCTGTAGGGTTGTTTTAAAATTAAGTTTTTCCATGAATCCTAATGATTTTGAACATTTGCAACTTGTGTACTACGTTTTTGGACATGCTTGCACGTCAGACCCATATAATTTATTGGTTTGGGTTCTATTAAATACAGCATGATTTTTAGAGTATTGATTTTGAAATCCATTTCAAATGAAGAAGACAGCGTAGGAAAGCAATACGGTTGTTTTAAAATTAAGTTTTTCCATGAATACTAATGATTTTGAACATTTGCAACTTGTGTGTTACGTTTTTGGACATGCTTGCACGTCAAACCCATATAATTTATTGGCTTGGGTTCTATTAAATACAGTATGATTTTTAGTGTATTTGTTTTGAAATGCATATCAAATGAAGAAGATAATGTAGAAAAGCAATAGGGTTGTCTTAAAATTAAGTTTTTCCATGAATCCTAATCATTTTGAACATTTGCAACTTGTGTGTTACGTTTTTGGACATGCTTGCACGTCAAACCCATATAATTTATTGGTTTGTGTTCTATTAAATACAGCATGATTTTTAGAGTATTTGTTTTGAAATCCATTTCAAATGAAGAAGACAACGTAGGAAAGCTATAGAGTTGTCTTAAAATTAAGTTTTTCCATGAATCCTAATCATTTTGAACATTTGCAACTTGTGTGTTACGTTTTTGGACATGCTTGCACGTCAAACCCATATAATTTATTGGTTTGGGTTCTATTGAATACAACATGATTTTTAGAGTATTTGTTTTGAAATCCATTTCAAATGAAGAAGACAACGTAGGAAAGCTATAGGGTTGTCTTAAAATTAAGTTTTTCCATGAATCCTAATCATTTTGAACATTTGCAACTTGTGTGTTACGTTTTTGGACATGCTTGCACGTCAAACCCATATAATTTATTGGTTTGGGTTCTATTAAATAGATCATGATTTTTAGAGTATTTGTTTTGAAATCCATTTCAAATAAAGAAGACAACGTAGGAAAGCTATAGGGTTGTCTTAAAATTAAGTTTTTCCATGAATCCTAATCATTTTGGGCATTTGCAACTTGTGTGTTACGTTTTTGGACATGCTTGCACGTCTAACCCCTATAATTTATTGGTTTGGGTTCTATTAAATACAGCGTGATTTTTAGAGTATTTATTTTGAAATCCATTTCAAATGAAGAAGATAATGTAGGAAAGCAATAGGGTTGTCTTAAAATTAAGTTTTTCCATGAATCCTAATCATTTTGAACATTTGCAACTTGTGTGTTACGTTTTTGGACATGCTTGCACGTCAAACCCATATAATTTATTGGTTTGGGTTCTATTAAATAGATCATGATTTTTAGAGTATTTGTTTTGAAATCCATTTCAAATGAAGAAGACAACGTAGGAAAGCTATAGGGTTGTCTTAAAATTAAGTTTTTCCATGAATCCTAATCATTTTGAACATTTGCAACTTGTGTGTTACGTTTTTGGACATGCTTGCACGTCAAACCCATATAATTTATTGGTTTGGGTTCTATTAAATAGATCATGATTTTTAGAGTATTTGTTTTGAAATCCATTTCAAATGAAGAAGACAACGTAGGAAAGCTATAGGGTTGTCTTAAAATTAAGTTTTTCCATGAATCCTAATCATTTTGAACATTTGCAACTTGTGTGTTACGTTTTTGGACATGCTTGCACGTCAAACCCATATAATTTATTGGTTTGTGTTCTATTAAATACAGCGTGATTTTTAGAATATTTATTTTGAAATCCATTTCAAATGAAGAAGACAGCATAGGAAAGCTATAGGGTTGTCTTAAAATTAAGTTTTTCGATGAATCCTAATGATTTTGAACATTTGCAACTTGTGTGTTACGTTTTTGGACATGCTTGCACGTCAAACCCATATAATTTATTGGTTTGTGTTCTATTAAATACAGCATGATTTTTAGAGTATTTGTTTTGAAATCCATTTCAAATAAAGAAGACAACGTAGGAAAGCTATAGGGTTGTCTTAAAATTAAGTTTTTCCATGAATCCTAATCATTTTGGGCATTTGCAACTTGTGTGTTACGTTTTTGGACATGCTTGCACGTCTAACCCCTATAATTTATTGGTTTGGGTTCTATGAAATACAGCGTGATTTTTAGAGTATTTATTTTGAAATCCATTTCAAATGAAGAAGATAATGTAGGAAAGCAATAGGGTTGTCTTAAAATTAAGTTTTTCCATGAATCCTAATCATTTTGAACATTTGCAACTTGTGTGTTACGTTTTTGGACATGCTTGCACGTCAAACCCATATAATTTATTGGTTTGGGTTCTATTAAATAGATCATGATTTTTAGAGTATTTGTTTTGAAATCCATTTCAAATGAAGAAGACAATGTAGGAAAGCTATAGGGTTGTCTTAAAATTAAGTTTTTCCATGAATCCTAATGATTTTGAACATTTGCAACTTGTGTGTTACGTTTTTGGACATGCTTGCACGTCAAACCCATATAATTTATTGGTTTGGGTTCTATTAAATAGATCATGATTTTTAGAGTATTTGTTTTGAAATCCATTTCAAATGAAGAAGACAACGTCGGAAAGCTATAGGGTTGTCTTAAAATTAAGTTTTTCCATGAATCCTAATCATTTTGAACATTTGCAACTTGTGTGTTACGTTTTTGGACATGCTTGCACGTCAAACCCATATAATTTATTGGTTTGGGTTCTATTAAATACAGCATGATTTTTAGAGTATTTGTTTTGAAATCCATTTCAAATGAAGAAGACAACGTAGGAAAGCTATAGAGTTGTCTTAAAATTAAGTTTTTCCATGAATCCTAATCATTTTGAACATTTGCAACTTGTGTGTTACGTTTTTGGACATGCTTGCACGTCAAACCCATATAATTTATTGGTTTGGGTTTTATTGAATACAACATGATTTTTAGAGTATTTGTTTTGAAATCCATTTCAAATGAAGAAGACAACGTAGGAAAGCTATAGGGTTGTCTTAAAATTAAGTTTTTCCATGAATCCTAATCATTTTGAACATTTGCAACTTGTGTACTACGTTTTTGGACATGCTTGCACGTCAGACCCATATAATTTATTGGTTTGGGTTTTATTAAATACAGCATGATTTTTAGAGTATTTATTTTGAAATCCATTTCAAATGAAGAAGACAGCGTAGGAAAGCAATAGGGTTGTTTTAAAATTAAGTTTTTCCATGAATACTAATGATTTTGAACATTTGCAACTTGTGTGTTACGTTTTTGGACATGCTTGCACGTCAAACCCATATAATTTATTGGTTTGGGTTCTATTGAATACAGCATGATTTTTAGAGTATTTATTTTGAAATCCATTTCAAATGAAGAAGATAGCATAGGAAAGCAATAGGGTTGTCTTAAAATTAAGTTTTTCCATGAATCCTAATGATTTTGAGCATTTGCAACTTGTGTGTTACGTTTTTGGACATGCTTGCACGTCAAACCCATATAATTTATTGGTTTGTGTTCTATTAAATACAGCGTGATTTTTAGAGTATTTATTTTGAAATCCATTTCAAATGAAGAAGACAGCATAGGAAAGCAATAGGGTTGTCTTAAAATTAAGTTTTTCGATGAATCCTAATGATTTTGAACATTTGCAACTTGTGTGTTACGTTTTTGGACATGCTTGCACGTCAAACCCATATAATTTATTGGTTTGTGTTCTATTAAATACAGCATGATTTTTAGAGTATTTATTTTGAAATCCATTTCAAATGAAGAAGACAACATAGGAGAGCATTAGGGTTGTCTTAAAATTAAGTTTTTCCATGAATCCTAATGCTTTTGAGCATTTGCAACTTGTGTGTTACGTTTTTGGACATGCTTGCACGTCAAACCCATATAACTTATTGGTTTGGGTTCTATTAAATAGATCATGATTTTTAGAGTATTTATTTTGAAATCCATTTCAAATGAAGAAGACAGCATAGGAAAGCTATAGGGTTGTTTTAAAATTAAGTTTTTCCATGAATCCTAATGATTTTTAACATTTGCAACTTGTGTACTACGTTTTTGGACATGCTTGCACGTCAGACCCATATAATTTATTGGTTTGCGTTCTATCAAATACAGCATGATTTTTAGAGTATTTATTTTGAAATCCATTTCAAATGAAGAAGACAGCATAGGAAAGCTGTAGGGTTGTTTTAAAATTAAGTTTTTCCATGAATCCTAATGATTTTGAACATTTGCAACTTGTGTACTACGTTTTTGGACATGCTTGCACGTCAGACCCATATAATTTATTGGTTTGCGTTCTATCAAATACAGCATGATTTTTAGAGTATTTATTTTGAAATCCATTTCAAATGAAGAAGACAGCATAGGAAAGCTGTAGGGTTGTTTTAAAATTAAGTTTTTCCATGAATCCTAATGATTTTGAACATTTGCAACTTGTGTACTACGTTTTTGGACATGCTTGCACGTCAGACCCATATAATTTATTGGTTTGGGTTCTATTAAATACAGCATGATTTTTAGAGTATTTATTTTGAAATCCATTTCAAATGAAGAAGACAGCGTAGGAAAGCAATACGGTTGTTTTAAAATTAAGTTTTTCCATGAATACTAATGATTTTGAACATTTGCAACTTGTGTGTTACGTTTTTGGACATGCTTGCACGTCGAACCCATATAATTTATTGGCTTGGGTTCTATTAAATACAGTATGATTTTTAGTGTATTTGTTTTGAAATGCATATCAAATGAAGAAGATAATGTAGAAAAGCAATAGGGTTGTCTTAAAATTAAGTTTTTCCATGAATCCTAATGATTTTGAACATTTGCAACTTGTGTGTTACGTTTTTCGACATGCTTGCACATCGAACCCATATAATTTATTGGCTTGGGTTCTATTAAATACAGTATGATTTTTAGTGTATTTGTTTTGAAATGCATATCAAATGAAGAAGACAGCGTAGGAAAGCAATAGGGTTGTCTTAAAATTAAGTTTTTCCATGAATCCTAATGATTTTGAACATTTGCAACTTGTGTGTTACGTTTTTGGACATGCTTGCACGTCAGACCCATATAATTTATTGGTTTGGGTTCTATTAAATACAGCATGATTTTTAGTGTATTTGTTTTGAAATGCATATCAAATGAAGAAGATAATGTAGGAAAGCAATAGGGTTGTCTTAAAATTAAGTTTTTCCATGAATCCTAATGATTTTGAACATTTGCAACTTGTGTACTACGTTTTTGGACATGCTTGCACGTCAGACCCATATAATTTATTGGTTTGGGTTCTATTAAATACAGCATGATTTTTAGAGTATTTATTTTGAAATCCATTTCAAATGAAGAAGACAGCGTAGGAAAGCAATAGGGTTGTTTTAAAATTAAGTTTTTCCATGAATCCTAATGATTTTGAACATTTGCAACTTGTCTGTTACGTTTTTGGACATGCTTGCACGTCAGACCCATATAATTTATTGGTTTGGGTTCTATTGAATACAGCATGATTTTTAGAGTATTTATTTTGAAATCCATTTCAAATGAAGAAGACAGCATAGGAAAGCTATAGGGTTGTTTTAAAATTAAGTTTTTCCATGAATCCTAATGATTTTGAGCATTTGCAACTTGTGTGTTACGTTTTTGGAAATGCTTGCAGGTCGAACCCATATAATTTATTGGCTTGGGTTCTATTAAATACAGCATGTTTTTTAGAATATTTGTTTTGAAATCCATTTCAAATGAAGAAGACAGCACAGGAAAGCAATAGGGTTGTCTTAAAATTATGTTTTTCCATGAATCCTAATGATTTTGAACATTTGCAACTTGTGTGTTACGTTTTTGGACATGCTTGCACGTCGAACCCATATAATTTATTGGTTTGTGTTCTATTGAATACAACATGATTTTTAGAGTATTTATTTTGAAATCCATTTCAAATGAAGAAGACAGCATAGGAAAGCAATAGGGTTGTCTTAAAATTAAGTTTTTCCATGAATCCTAATGATTTTGAACATTTGCAACTTGTGTATTACGTTTTTGGACATGCTTGCATGTCAAATCTATATAATTTATTGGTTTGTGTTCTATTAAATACAGCATGATTTTTAGAGTATTTGTTTTGAAATCCATTTCAAATGAAGAAGACAGCACAGGAAAGCAATAGGGTTGTCTTAAAATTAAGTTTTTCGATGAATCCTAATGATTTTTAACAATTGCAACTTGTGTGTTACGTTTTTGGACATGCTTGCACGTCGAACCCATATAATTTATTGGCTTGGGTTCTATTAAATACAGTATGATTTTTAGTGTATTTGTTTTGAAATGCATATCAAATGAAGAAAATAATGTAGAAAAGCAATAGGGTTGTCTTAAAATTAAGTTTTTCCATGAATCCTAATGATTTTGAACATTTGCAACTTGTGTGTTACGTTTTTGGACATGCTTGCACGTCAAACCCATATAATTTATTGGTTTGGGTTCTATTAAATAGATCATGATTTTTAGAGTATTTGTTTTGAAATCCATTTCAAATGAAGAAGACAACGTAGGAAAGCTATAGGGTTGTCTTAAAATTAAGTTTTTCCATGAATCCTAATGATTTTGAACATTTGCAACTTGTGTGTTACGTTTTTGGACATGCTTGCACGTCAAACCCATATAATTTATTGGTTTGGGTTCTATTAAATAGATCATGATTTTTAGAGTATTTGTTTTGAAATCCATTTCAAATGAAGAAGACAACGTCGGAAAGCTATAGGGTTGTCTTAAAATTAAGTTTTTCCATGAATCCTAATCATTTTGAACATTTGCAACTTGTGTGTTACGTTTTTGGACATGCTTGCACGTCAAACCCATATAATTTATTGGTTTGGGTTCTATTAAATACAGCATGATTTTTAGAGTATTTGTTTTGAAATCCATTTCAAATGAAGAAGACAACGTAGGAAAGCTATAGAGTTGTCTTAAAATTAAGTTTTTCCATGAATCCTAATCATTTTGAACATTTGCAACTTGTGTGTTACGTTTTTGGACATGCTTGCACGTCAAACCCATATAATTTATTGGTTTGGGTTTTATTGAATACAACATGATTTTTAGAGTATTTGTTTTGAAATCCATTTCAAATGAAGAAGACAACGTAGGAAAGCTATAGGGTTGTCTTAAAATTAAGTTTTTCCATGAATCCTAATGATTTTGAACATTTGCAACTTGTGTACTACGTTTTTGGACATGCTTGCACGTCAGACCCATATAATTTATTGGTTTGGGTTCTATTAAATACAGCATGATTTTTAGAGTATTTATTTTGAAATCCATTTCAAATGAAGAAGACAGCGTAGGAAAGCAATAGGGTTGTTTTAAAATTAAGTTTTTCCATGAATACTAATGATTTTGAACATTTGCAACTTGTGTGTTACGTTTTTGGACATGCTTGCACGTCAAACCCATATAATTTATTGGTTTGTGTTCTATTGAATACAGCATGATTTTTAGAGTATTTGTTTTGAAATCCATTTCAAATGAATAAGACAGCACAGGAAAGCAATAGGGTTGTCTTAAAATTAAGTTTTTCGATGAATCCTAATGATTTTTAACATTTGCAACTTGTGTACTACGTTTTTGGACATGCTTGCACGTCAGACCCATATAATTTATTGGTTTGGGTTCTATTAAATACAGCATGATTTTTAGAGTATTTATTTTGAAATCCATTTCAAATGAAGAAGACAACGTAGGAAAGCTATAGGGTTGTTTTAAAATTAAGTTTTTCCATGAATACTAATGATTTTGAACATTTGCAACTTGTGTGTTACGTTTTTGGACATGCTTGCACGTCGAACCCATATAATTTATTGGCTTGGGTTCTATTAAATACAGTATGATTTTTAGTGTATTTGTTTTGAAATGCATATCAAATGAAGAAGATAATGTAGAAAAGCAATAGGGTTGTCTTAAAATTAAGTTTTTCCATGAATCCTAATGATTTTGAACATTTGCAACTTGTGTGTTACGTTTTTGGACATGCTTGCACGTCAAACCCATATAATTTATTGGTTTGGGTTCTATTAAATAGATCATGATTTTTAGAGTATTTGTTTTGAAATCCATTTCAAATGAAGAAGACAACGTAGGAAAGCTATAGGGTTGTCTTAAAATTAAGTTTTTCCATGAATCCTAATGATTTTGAACATTTGCAACTTGTGTGTTACGTTTTTGGACATGCTTGCACGTCAAACCCATATAATTTATTGGTTTGGGTTCTATTAAATAGATCATGATTTTTAGAGTATTTGTTTTGAAATCCATTTCAAATGAAGAAGACAACGTCGGAAAGCTATAGGGTTGTCTTAAAATTAAGTTTTTCCATGAATCCTAATCATTTTGAACATTTGCAACTTGTGTGTTACGTTTTTGGACATGCTTGCACGTCAAACCCATATAATTTATTGGTTTGGGTTCTATTAAATACAGCATGATTTTTAGAGTATTTGTTTTGAAATCCATTTCAAATGAAGAAGACAACGTAGGAAAGCTATAGAGTTGTCTTAAAATTAAGTTTTTCCATGAATCCTAATCATTTTGAACATTTGCAACTTGTGTGTTACGTTTTTGGACATGCTTGCACGTCAAACCCATATAATTTATTGGTTTGGGTTCTATTAAATAGATCATGATTTTTAGAGTATTTGTTTTGAAATCCATTTCAAATGAAGAAGACAACGTAGGAAAGCTATAGGGTTGTCTTAAAATTAAGTTTTTCCATGAATCCTAATGATTTTGAACATTTGCAACTTGTGTGTTACGTTTTTGGACATGCTTGCACGTCAAACCCATATAATTTATTGGTTTGGGTTCTATTAAATAGATCATGATTTTTAGAGTATTTGTTTTGAAATCCATTTCAAATGAAGAAGACAACGTAGGAAAGCTATAGGGTTGTCTTAAAATTAAGTTTTTCCATGAATCCTAATGATTTTGAACATTTGCAACTTGTGTGTTACGTTTTTGGACATGCTTGCACGTCAAACCCATATAATTTATTGGTTTGGGTTCTATTAAATAGATCATGATTTTTAGAGTATTTGTTTTGAAATCCATTTCAAATGAAGAAGACAACGTAGGAAAGCTATAGAGTTGTCTTAAAATTAAGTTTTTCCATGAATCCTAATCATTTTGAACATTTGCAACTTGTGTGTTACGTTTTTGGACATGCTTGCACGTCGAACCCATATAATTTATTGGCTTGGGTTCTATTAAATACAGTATGATTTTTAGTGTATTTGTTTTGAAATGCATATCAAATGAAGAAGATAATGTAGAAAAGCAATAGGGTTGTCTTAAAATTAAGTTTTTCCATGAATCCTAATGATTTTGAACATTTGCAACTTGTGTGTTACGTTTTTGGACATGCTTGCACGTCAAACCCATATAATTTATTGGTTTGGGTTCTATTAAATAGATCATGATTTTTAGAGTATTTGTTTTGAAATCCATTTCAAATGAAGAAGACAACGTAGGAAAGCTATAGGGTTGTCTTAAAATTAAGTTTTTCCATGAATCCTAATGATTTTGAACATTTGCAACTTGTGTGTTACGTTTTTGGACATGCTTGCACGTCAAACCCATATAATTTATTGGTTTGGGTTCTATTAAATAGATCATGATTTTTAGAGTATTTGTTTTGAAATCCATTTCAAATGAAGAAGACAACGTCGGAAAGCTATAGGGTTGTCTTAAAATTAAGTTTTTCCATGAATCCTAATCATTTTGAACATTTGCAACTTGTGTGTTACGTTTTTGGACATGCTTGCACGTCAAACCCATATAATTTATTGGTTTGTGTTCTATTAAATACAGCGTGATTTTTAGAGTATTTATTTTGAAATCCATTTCAAATGAAGAAGACAGCATAGGAAAGCAATAGGGTTGTCTTAAAATTAAGTTTTTCGATGAATCCTAATGATTTTGAACATTTGCAACTTGTGTGTTACGTTTTTGGACATGCTTGCACGTCAAACCCATATAATTTATTGGTTTGTGTTCTATTAAATACAGCATGATTTTTAGAGTATTTATTTTGAAATCCATTTCAAATGAAGAAGACAACATAGGAGAGCAATAGGGTTGTCTTAAAATTAAGTTTTTCCATGAATCCTAATGCTTTTGAGCATTTGCAACTTGTGTGTTACGTTTTTGGACATGCTTGCACGTCAAACCCATATAACTTATTGGTTTGGGTTCTATTAAATAGATCATGATTTTTAGAGTATTTATTTTGAAATCCATTTCAAATGAAGAAGACAGCATAGGAAAGCTATAGGGTTGTTTTAAAATTAAGTTTTTCCATGAATCCTAATGATTTTTAACATTTGCAACTTGTGTACTACGTTTTTGGACATGCTTGCACGTCAGACCCATATAATTTATTGGTTTGCGTTCTATCAAATACAGCATGATTTTTAGAGTATTTATTTTGAAATCCATTTCAAATGAAGAAGACAGCATAGGAAAGCTGTAGGGTTGTTTTAAAATTAAGTTTTTCCATGAATCCTAATGATTTTGAACATTTGCAACTTGTGTACTACGTTTTTGGACATGCTTGCACGTCAGACCCATATAATTTATTGGTTTGCGTTCTATCAAATACAGCATGATTTTTAGAGTATTTATTTTGAAATCCATTTCAAATGAAGAAGACAGCATAAGAAAGCAATAGGGTTGTCTTAAAATTAAGTTTTTCCATGAATCCTAATGATTTTGAACATTTGCAACTTGTGTATTACGTTTTTGGACATGCTTGCATGTCAAATCTATATAATTTATTGGTTTGTGTTCTATTAAATACAGCATGATTTTTAGAGTATTTGTTTTGAAATCCATTTCAAATGAAGAAGACAGCACAGGAAAGCAATAGGGTTGTCTTAAAATTAAGTTTTTCGATGAATCCTAATGATTTTTAACAATTGCAACTTGTGTGTTACGTTTTTGGACATGCTTGCACGTCAAACCCATATAATTTATTGGTTTGTGTTCTATTGAATACAGCATGATTTTTAGAGTATTTATTTTGAAATCCATTTCAAATGAAGAAGACAGCATAGGAAAGCTATAGGGTTGTTTTAAAATTAAGTTTTTCCATGAATCCTAATGATTTTGAGCATTTGCAACTTGTGTGTTACGTTTTTGGACATGCTTGCACGTCGAACCCATATAATTTATTGGCTTGGGTTCTATTAAATACAGTATGATTTTTAGTGTATTTGTTTTGAAATGCATATCAAATGAAGAAGATAATGTAGGAAAGCAATAGGGTTGTCTTAAAATTAAGTTTTTCCATGAATCCTAATGATTTTGAACATTTGCAACTTGTGTATTACGTTTTTGGACATGCTTGCATGTCAAATCTATATAATTTATTGGTTTGTGTTCTATTAAATACAGCATGATTTTTAGAGTATTTGTTTTGAAATCCATTTCAAATGAATAAGACAGCACAGGAAAGCAATAGGGTTGTCTTAAAATTAAGTTTTTCGATGAATCCTAATGATTTTCAACATTTGCAACTTGTGTGTTACGTTTTTGGACATACTTGCACGTCAAACCCATATAATTTATTGGTTTGGGTTCTATTAAATACAGCATGATTTTTAGAGTATTTATTTTGAAATCCATTTCAAATGAAGAAAACAGCATAGGAAAGCTATAGGGTTGTTTTAAAATTAAGTTTTTCCATGAATCCTAATGATTTTGAACATTTGCAACTTGTGTGTTACGTTTTTGGACATGCTTGCACGTCAAACCCATATAATTTATTGGTTTGTGTTCTATTGAATACAGCATGATTTTTAGAGTATTTATTTTGAAATCCATTTCAAATGAAGAAGACAGCATAGGAAAGCTATAGGGTTGTTTTAAAATTAAGTTTTTCCATGAATCCTAATGATTTTGAACATTTGCAACTTGTGTGTTACGTTTTTGGACATGCTTGCACGTCGAACCCATATAATTTATTGGTTTGTGTTCTATTGAATACAACATGATTTTTAGAGTATTTATTTTGAAATCCATTTCAAATGAAGAAGACAGCGTAGGAAAGCAATAGGGTTGTCTTAAAATTACGTTTTTCCATGAATCCTAATGATTTTGAACATTTGCAACTTGTGTGTTACATTTTTGGACATGCTTGCACGTGAAATCCATATAATTTATTGGTTTGGGTTCTATTAAATACAGCATGATTTTTAGAATATTTGTTTTGAAATCCATTTCAAATGAAGAAGACAGTGCAGGAAAGCAATAGGCTGGTTTGTCTTAAAGTTAATTTTTTCCATGAATCCTAATTATTTTGAACAATTGCAACTTGTGTGTTACGTTTTTGGACATGTTTGCACGTCAAACCGATATAATTTATTGGTTTGGTTTTATTAAATACAGCATGATTTCTAGAGTATTTGTTTTGAAATCCATTTCAAATGAAGAAGAGAGTGTAGGAAAGCAATAGGGTTGTCTTAAAATTAAGTTTTTCCATGAATCCTAATGATTTTGAACATTTGCAACTTGTGTGTTACGTTTTTGGACATGCTTGCACGTCAAACCCATATAATTTATTGGTTTGGGTTCTATTGAATACAGCATGATTTTTAGAGTATTTGTTTTGAAATCCATTTCAAATGAAGAAGACAGCATAGGAAAGCAATAGGGTTGTCTTAAAATTACGTTTTTCCATGAATCCTAATTATTTTGAACATTTGCAACTTGTGTGTTACGTTTTTGGACATGCTTGCACGTGAAACCCATATAATTTATTGGTTTGGGTTCTATTAAATACAGCATGATTTTTATAGTATTTATTTTGAAATCCATTTCAAATGAAGAAGACAGCATAGGAAAGCAATAGGGTTGTCTTAAAATTAAGTTTTTCGATGAATCCTAATGATTTTGAACATTTGCAACTTGTGTGTTACGTTTTTGGACATGCTTGCACGTCAGACCCATATAATTTATTGGTTTGGGTTCTATTAAATACAGCATGATTTTTAGAGTATTTGTTTTGAAATCCATTTCAAATGAAGAAGACAGCGTAGGAAAGCTATAGGGTTGTCTTAAAATTAAGTTTTTCCATGAAACCTAATGATTTTGAACATTTGCAACTTGTGTGTTACGTTTTTGGACATGCTTGCACGTCAAACCCATATAATTTATTGGTTTGGGGTCTATTAAATACAGCATGATTTTTAGAGTATTTATTTTGAAATCCATTTCAAATGAAGAAGACAGCATAGGAAAGCAATAGGGTTGTCTTAAAATTAAGTTTTTCCATGAATCCTAATGATTTTGAACATTTGCAACTTGTGTGTTACGTTTTTGGACATGCTTGCACGTCAAACCCATATAATTTATTGGTTTGGGGTCTATTAAATACAGCATGATTTTTAGAGTATTTATTTTGAAATCCATTTCAAATGAAGAAGACAGCATAGGAAAGCAATAGGGTTGTCTTAAAATTAAGTTTTTCCATGAATCCTAATGATTTTGAACATTTGCAACTTGTGTGTTACGTTTTTGGACATGCTTGCACGTCAGACCCATATAATTTATTGGTTTGGGTTCTATTAAATACAGCATGTTTTTTAGAGTATTTGTTTTGAAATCCATTTCAAATGAATAAGACAGTACAGGAAAGCAATAGGGTTGTCTTAAAATTAAGTTTTTCCATGAATCCTAATGATTTTGAACATTTGCAACTTGTGTGTTACGTTTTTGGACATGCTTGCACGTCGAACCCATATAATTTATTGGTTTGTGTTCTATTGAATACAACATGATTTTTAGAGTATTTATTTTGAAATCCATTTCAAATGAAGAAGACAGCGTAGGAAAGCAATAGGGTTGTCTTAAAATTACGTTTTTCCATGAATCCTAATGATTTTGAACATTTGCAACTTGTGTGTTACATTTTTGGACATGCTTGCACGTGAAATCCATATAATTTATTGGTTTGGGTTCTATTAAATACAGCATGATTTTTAGAATATTTGTTTTGAAATCCATTTCAAATGAAGAAGACAGTGCAGGAAAGCAATAGGCTGGTTTGTCTTAAAGTTAATTTTTTCCATGAATCCTAATTATTTTGAACAATTGCAACTTGTGTGTTACGTTTTTGGACATGTTTGCACGTCAAACCGATATAATTTATTGGTTTGGTTTTATTAAATACAGCATGATTTCTAGAGTATTTGTTTTGAAATCCATTTCAAATGAAGAAGAGAGTGTAGGAAAGCAATAGGGTTGTCTTAAAATTAAGTTTTTCCATGAATCCTAATGATTTTGAACATTTGCAACTTGTGTGTTACGTTTTTGGACATGCTTGCACGTCAAACCCATATAATTTATTGGTTTGGGTTCTATTGAATACAGCATGATTTTTAGAGTATTTGTTTTGAAATCCATTTCAAATGAAGAAGACAGCATAGGAAAGCAATAGGGTTGTCTTAAAATTACGTTTTTCCATGAATCCTAATTATTTTGAACATTTGCAACTTGTGTGTTACGTTTTTGGACATGCTTGCACGTGAAACCCATATAATTTATTGGTTTGGGTTCTATTAAATACAGCATGATTTTTATAGTATTTATTTTGAAATCCATTTCAAATGAAGAAGACAGCATAGGAAAGCAATAGGGTTGTCTTAAAATTAAGTTTTTCGATGAATCCTAATGATTTTGAACATTTGCAACTTGTGTGTTACGTTTTTGGACATGCTTGCACGTCAGACCCATATAATTTATTGGTTTGGGTTCTATTAAATACAGCATGATTTTTAGAGTATTTGTTTTGAAATCCATTTCAAATGAAGAAGACAGCGTAGGAAAGCTATAGGGTTGTCTTAAAATTAAGTTTTTCCATGAAACCTAATGATTTTGAACATTTGCAACTTGTGTGTTACGTTTTTGGACATGCTTGCACGTCAAACCCATATAATTTATTGGTTTGGGGTCTATTAAATACAGCATGATTTTTAGAGTATTTATTTTGAAATCCATTTCAAATGAAGAAGACAGCATAGGAAAGCAATAGGGTTGTCTTAAAATTAAGTTTTTCCATGAATCCTAATGATTTTGAACATTTGCAACTTGTGTGTTACGTTTTTGGACATGCTTGCACGTCAAACCCATATAATTTATTGGTTTGGGGTCTATTAAATACAGCATGATTTTTAGAGTATTTATTTTGAAATCCATTTCAAATGAAGAAGACAGCATAGGAAAGCAATAGGGTTGTCTTAAAATTAAGTTTTTCCATGAATCCTAATGATTTTGAACATTTGCAACTTGTGTGTTACGTTTTTGGACATGCTTGCACGTCAGACCCATATAATTTATTGGTTTGGGTTCTATTAAATACAGCATGTTTTTTAGAGTATTTGTTTTGAAATCCATTTCAAATGAATAAGACAGTACAGGAAAGCAATAGGGTTGTCTTAAAATTAAGTTTTTCCATGAATCCTAATGATTTTTAACATTTGCAACTTGTGTGTTACGTTTTTGGACATGCTTGCACGTCAAACCCATATAATTTATTGGTTTGGGTTCTATTGAATACAGCATGATTTTTAGAGTATTTGTTTTGAAATCCATTTCAAATGAAGAAGACAGCATAGGAAAGCAATAGGGTTGTCTTAAAATTACGTTTTTCCATGAATCCTAATTATTTTGAACATTTGCAACTTGTGTGTTACGTTTTTGGACATGCTTGCACGTGAAACCCATATAATTTATTGGTTTGGGTTCTATTAAATACAGCATGATTTTTATAGTATTTATTTTGAAATCCATTTCAAATGAAGAAGACAGCATAGGAAAGCAATAGGGTTGTCTTAAAATTAAGTTTTTCGATGAATCCTAATGATTTTGAACATTTGCAACTTGTGTGTTACGTTTTTGGACATGCTTGCACGTCAGACCCATATAATTTATTGGTTTGGGTTCTATTAAATACAGCATGATTTTTAGAGTATTTGTTTTGAAATCCATTTCAAATGAAGAAGACAGCGTAGGAAAGCTATAGGGTTGTCTTAAAATTAAGTTTTTCCATGAAACCTAATGATTTTGAACATTTGCAACTTGTGTGTTACGTTTTTGGACATGCTTGCACGTCAAACCCATATAATTTATTGGTTTGGGGTCTATTAAATACAGCATGATTTTTAGAGTATTTATTTTGAAATCCATTTCAAATGAAGAAGACAGCATAGGAAAGCAATAGGGTTGTCTTAAAATTAAGTTTTTCCATGAATCCTAATGATTTTGAACATTTGCAACTTGTGTGTTACGTTTTTGGACATGCTTGCACGTCAAACCCATATAATTTATTGGTTTGGGGTCTATTAAATACAGCATGATTTTTAGAGTATTTATTTTGAAATCCATTTCAAATGAAGAAGACAGCATAGGAAAGCAATAGGGTTGTCTTAAAATTAAGTTTTTCCATGAATCCTAATGATTTTGAACATTTGCAACTTGTGTGTTACGTTTTTGGACATGCTTGCACGTCAGACCCATATAATTTATTGGTTTGGGTTCTATTAAATACAGCATGTTTTTTAGAGTATTTGTTTTGAAATCCATTTCAAATGAATAAGACAGCACAGGAAAGCAATAGGGTTGTCTTAAAATTAAGTTTTTCCATGAATCCTAATGATTTTTAACATTTGCAACTTGTGTGTTACGTTTTTGGACATGCTTGCACGTCAAACCCATATAATTTATTGGTTTGGGTTCTATTGAATACAGCATGATTTTTAGAGTATTTATTTTGAAATCCATTTCAAATGAAGAAGACAGCATAGGAAAGCAATAGGGTTGTTTTAAAATTAAGTTTTTCCATGAATCCTAATGATTTTGAACATTTGCAACTTGTGTGTTACGTTTTTGGTCATGCTTGCACGTCAGACCCATATAATTTATTGGTTTGGGCTCTATTAAATACAGCATGTTTTTTAGAGTATTTGTTTTGAAATCCATTTCAAATGAAGAAGACAGCGTAGGAAAGCAATAGGGTTGTCTTAAAATTAAGTTTTTCCATGAAACCTAATGATTTTGAACATTTGCAACTTGTGTATTACGTTTTTGGACATGCTTGCATGTCAAATCTATATAATTTATTGGTTTGGGTTCTATTAAATACAGCATGATTTTTAGAGTATTTGTTTTGAAATCCATTTCAATTGAATAAGACAGCACAGGAAATCAATAGGGTTGTTTTAAAATTAAGTTTTTCTATGAATCCTAATTATTTTGAACATTTGCAACTTGTGTGTTACGTTTTTGGACATGCTTGCACGTCAAACCCATATAATTTATTGGTTTGGGTTCTATTGAATACAGCATGATTTTTAGAGTATTTGTTTTGAAATCCATTTCAAATGAAGAAGACAGCATAGGAAAGCATTAGGGTTGTCTTAAAATTACGTTTTTCCATGAATCCTAATTATTTTGAACATTTGCAACTTGTGTGTTACGTTTTTGGACATGCTTGCACGTGAAACCCATATAATTTATTGGTTTGGGTTCTATTAAATACAGCATGATTTTTATAGTATTTATTTTGAAATCCATTTCAAATGAAGAAGACAGCATAGGAAAGCAATAGGGTTGTCTTAAAATTAAGTTTTTCGATGAATCCTAATGATTTTGAACATTTGCAACTTGTGTGTTACGTTTTTGGACATGCTTGCACGTCAGACCCATATAATTTATTGGTTTGGGTTCTATTAAATACAGCATGATTTTTAGAGTATTTGTTTTGAAATCCATTTCAAATGAAGAAGACAGCGTAGGAAAGCTATAGGGTTGTCTTAAAATTAAGTTTTTCCATGAAACCTAATGATTTTGAACATTTGCAACTTGTGTGTTACGTTTTTGGACATGCTTGCACGTCAAACCCATATAATTTATTGGTTTGGGGTCTATTAAATACAGCATGATTTTTAGAGTATTTATTTTGAAATCCATTTCAAATGAAGAAGACAGCATAGGAAAGCAATAGGTTGTCTTAAAATTAAGTTTTTCCATGAATCCTAATGATTTTGAACATTTGCAACTTGTGTGTTACGTTTTTGGACATGCTTGCACGTCAAACCCATATAATTTATTGGTTTGGGGTCTATTAAATACAGCATGATTTTTAGAGTATTTATTTTGAAATCCATTTCAAATGAAGAAGACAGCATAGGAAAGCAATAGGGTTGTCTTAAAATTAAGTTTTTCCATGAATCCTAATGATTTTGAACATTTGCAACTTGTGTGTTACGTTTTTGGACATGCTTGCACGTCAAACCCATATAATTTATTGGTTTGGGGTCTATTAAATACAGCATGATTTTTAGAGTATTTATTTTGAAATCCATTTCAAATGAAGAAGACAGCATAGGAAAGCAATAGGGTTGTCTTAAAATTAAGTTTTTCCATGAATCCTAATGATTTTTAACATTTGCAACTTGTGTGTTACGTTTTTGGACATGCTTGCACGTCAGACCCATATAATTTATTGGTTTGGGTTCTATTAAATACAGCATGTTTTTTAGAGTATTTGTTTTGAAATCCATTTCAAATGAAGAAGACAGCGTAGGAAAGCAATAGGGTTGTCTTAAAATTAAGTTTTTCCATGAAACCTAATGATTTTGAACATTTGCAACTTATGTATTACGTTTTTGGACATGCTTGCATGTCAAATCTATATAATTTATTGGTTTGTGTTCTATTAAATACAGCATGATTTTTAGAGTATTTATTTTGAAATCCATTTCAAATGAAGAAGACAGCATAGGAAAGCAATAGGGTTGTCTTAAAATTAAGTTTTTCCATGAATCCTAATGATTTTGAACATTTGCAACTTGTGTGTTACGTTTTTGGACATGCTTGCACGTCAAACCCATATAATTTATTGGTTTGGGGTCTATTAAATACAGCATGATTTTTAGAGTATTTATTTTGAAATCCATTTCAAATGAAGAAGACAGCATAGGAAAGCAATAGGGTTGTCTTAAAATTAAGTTTTTCCATGAATCCTAATGATTTTTAACATTTGCAACTTGTGTGTTACGTTTTTGGACATGCTTGCACGTCAGACCCATATAATTTATTGGTTTGGGTTCTATTAAATACAGCATGTTTTTTAGAGTATTTGTTTTGAAATCCATTTCAAATGAAGAAGACAGCGTAGGAAAGCAATAGGGTTGTCTTAAAATTAAGTTTTTCCATGAAACCTAATGATTTTGAACATTTGCAACTTGTGTATTACGTTTTTGGACATGCTTGCATGTCAAATCTATATAATTTATTGGTTTGTGTTCTATTAAATACAGCATGATTTTTAGAGTATTTATTTTGAAATCCATTTCAAATGAAGAAGACAGCATAGGAAAGCAATAGGGTTGTCTTAAAATTAAGTTTTTCCATGAATCCTAATGATTTTGAACATTTGCAACTTGTGTGTTACGTTTTTGGACATGCTTGCACGTCAAACCCATATAATTTATTGGTTTGGGGTCTATTAAATACAGCATGATTTTTAGAGTATTTATTTTGAAATCCATTTCAAATGAAGAAGACAGCATAGGAAAGCAATAGGGTTGTCTTAAAATTAAGTTTTTCCATGAATCCTAATGATTTTTAACATTTGCAACTTGTGTGTTACGTTTTTGGACATGCTTGCACGTCAGACCCATATAATTTATTGGTTTGGGTTCTATTAAATACAGCATGTTTTTTAGAGTATTTGTTTTGAAATCCATTTCAAATGAAGAAGACAGCGTAGGAAAGCAATAGGGTTGTCTTAAAATTAAGTTTTTCCATGAATCCTAATGATTTTGAACATTTGCAACTTGTGTATTACGTTTTTGGACATGCTTGCATGTCAAATCTATATAATTTATTGGTTTGTGTTCTATTAAATACAGCATGATTTTTAGAGTATTTGTTTTGAAATCCATTTCAAATGAATAAGACAGCACAGGAAATCAATAGGGTTGTTTTAAAATTAAGTTTTTCTATGAATCCTGATTATTTTGAACATTTGCAACTTGTGTGTTACGTTTTTGGACATGCTTGCACGTCAAACCAATATAATTTATTGGTTTGGGTTCTATTGAATACAACATGATTTTTAGAGTATTTGTTTTGAAATCCATTTCAAATGAAGAAGACGGCATAGGAAAGCAATAGGGTTGTCTTAAAATTAAGTTTTTCCATGAATCCTAATTATTTTGAACATTTGCAACTTGTGTGTTACGTTTTTGGACATGCTTGCACGTCAGACCCATATAATTTATTGGTTTGGGTTCTATTAAATACAGCATGATTTTTAGAGTATTTGTTTTGAAATCCATTTCAATTGAAGAAGTGTAGGAAAGCAATATGGTTCTCTTATAATAATTTTTCCAATGAATCCTACCTGATGAATTCATCCTCAAAATTTCAGTAGAAGTTTTATGTATTAGATAAAATGCAGAGGAAGAATTGGGTTGGCGCTTGCTATGCTATCCATTCATCATTAGAATTTTATAAGAATTGTTGTGTAAAACTTTCAAATAAATCTTCAAATAAAAATCTTAAAAACTTTCTGAAGAACTTAATTCTTTTGGAATCCAAAATCACTTCAATTGATTGAATTTCTCAAAATTATTTAGTAGTAGCAATAGATGATTGAAATCATGAAACTCACAGCTCACAAAAGAACAAAATCATAGAAGTGCACAGGAGTGTAAAGCCAAGAGAAGCAATGGATTTTCTACCTCTATAATATCATTCTATGGATCCTCTTTAATATCACCTTCATTTCAACAACTATATTATGTCTATAATATCACCCGGTGGAAAAAGTGATATTATAAAAGTGATTGTTGGAGATCAACTCATGGTGTACAAGTGAAAGGTCAATATGAACGTTTACCTTGTGGTTATGATATGTGATTCCTACTTGTGTTCATCTGATTTTAATTCTTGTATGATTTGAATATTGTTTGAGGAATTATCTTCTCCGTTTTCAAATGAAATTAAACTTCTGTAACTCTCATTTCGGTGGAATACTCTCATTTTAATGAATATTACGTTATGACTAATAGTGAGCAAAATTTGTGGTGATTGTTTTTGTGTTATTCAAAGTAATCAATAAGAATTTGTATATAGAACTGTTTTGATGGCTAGTCACTCCAAGGTTCATTGTGAAGAATGCTAGGATGGTGAATAATTATAAATAAGCTAAGAATTCTACCGCCATAAAGAAATTCATATGTATAATTCAAATTATAAATAAAGTTTCCCTAAAAATTTATATTGAAATCTTTAGGAACACTGGAGTGGCCTGAAGGTCTTTGACCAAGGGTGTCAGTTAAGTTTTTATATAGAATTCATAAGTGCTCTTTCAGGTTTTTTAGAATTACATCAATTATGTTACACAATAAAAAGGGGTAATTACTACAGTCAGTACCAATTCATCTAAGGAAACTATTAGTCAATCGTTCTTATAGTATGCACTTAATGCCTAGAACAAAATTGCAACTAATAATGATCGAATTTTTTTTGTTAAAATGGGAGGTCTCTGGCAGTAGTCAGTATACAAATGAAAGTTCGTACACCTTACTAAAGCCAATGATTTAGATAGTGAAAAAAAGAATGATTTCCAAATGAAGAAATCAATATTTAAAGATTAAAAGGTAAAGGATTCACTTCCAATTCTCGTTAAAAAATTCAGGAATGAAAATATGTATTCTACATAGGTTTTCATGTGAGGAAGCTTTTAGGTATCATTGGGATTGAATTTGAAGGATTGACTATCGTGGTTAAGTACAAAAAATGTTACGTTATTCAAATGAAGTTTTGTGATATTCATGTTTGTAAACAAACTTTTTAGTATTTTTGTTTCAACTAGAGGTCGGCGCTTGCTATGCTACGCATTCATCATTAGAATTTTATAATTTTTTTATATATTAGATAGAATGCAGAACAAAAATTTCAATAAATCTTCAAATAAAAATGACTAAAATCTTTGTATAATTTTTTTTAAAAGTAAGCATATATTGAAATGTACAATAGAAATTTATCGAATGATGAATGAAACATATGCAATGGTAAATACTATAAAAGATACACATACATTAGGGTTTAGGGTTAAAAATTTGACTCCATTGTTACAAAAAATGGCAATCCAAATTGAAGAATTGAAAAGAAAAATTTATAAATCTTAAAAGCTTTTTAAACAACTCAATTGTTGTGGAATCCAAAATCATTTCAATTGAATAAATTTTTCAAAATCATTTGGTAGTAGCAATAGAAAATTGAAATCATGAAAGCTCAAAGCTCACAAAAGCACAAAATCATAGAAATGCAAAGAAGTGTAAAGCCAAGAGAAGCAATGGATTTGCTTTCTCTATAATATCATCATATGGATCCTCTCTAATATCACCTTAATTGCAACAACTATATTATTTCTATAATATCACCCTTTGTAAAAAGTGATATTATAGAAGTGATTGCAAACTGCTACTCTATTTCTATGATATCATATTGTGTAAAAATACAATTTCTATGTATGCATGATTGACAATATTTTTACATAATATTTAAAATAATTATTTTACAAACTTATTGAAATCATTATCATGCAATCTATTCAAATATATCAAATTTTTACTAATATGTAATACAATGAATGCGTAGCATAGCAAGCACGAGCCCCTAGTATTAATGATAGCATTTGTGATATTACAGAGAGACTTATGATTTTAGTAGTATGATAAACAAACCAAATTTTGGAAAAAGGGTATCTATTATTATGTGAGGCTACAAAAAGGGACATATCACGGTCCAAGTACTTGGGACGGGTATTGAAGATGGTCGGGTATCAAAGGCGGGTATTGAAGAAGGCCGGGTACCTAAAACCACCTGGAAGAACTAGGTACCTAGACCGCCGGGTATTTGCCTGCAGAGTTCTGGAAACCTAGGGTTTGGTGTCTGCGCATTTTCATGCATGTTTGTTGTTTTGTCGTGCACCTCTGTTGTTCCCTCGTGAATCTCTGCTGTTCCCTCGTGAATCTCTGCTGTTCTCTCGTGCATCTCTGCTGTTCTCTCGTGAATCTCTGCTGTTCCCTCGTGAATCTCTTGTTGCATCTTTGTTGTTTGTGCATTTCGCACTTGCCGGCAGTTGACACGCATTTTTTTTAGCACGGGCGTCGTGAAGAAGAGGACCTTGTTTTCCGCATTGATTTGTGTGTGACTTTGGAGTTCGATTCAATTGGGGGGACTTGAAGCTGTGAAGAAGCGGACCTCAAGGCGGGCGTCGTGAAGAAGCGAACCTTGAGCATTGTTTTCTGTGTGATTTTGGAGTTCCATTCGATCGGGGGGACTTGAAGCTGCCGGGTGGTGCTGTGTGTTTGCATCTGAAGGAGGTGCAGCTTGATCTCAAGGACATGCAGCTTGAAGCAGGGTTTGGGGTTTGAGGTAAAAACCTGACTCCATTCATCACTGTTGTAGGAGTGCAATGGTTCTCTTAAGGCGTGTTTAAGGGTTTAGGGGTTTTTAAGGGTTTTCTTGGGTCTTTTCTCAATTCCTCCAAGGTCTGTCAGTTCTGTGCTCAACGACGCTAGGATTTTGCGCAATAGGAGTCTTGCTTTTGCGTTCTGAATTTTTGTTACTGTGAATTTTCACAATTGTCTAAAGGAGGCTTGATCCACTTGGGAGAGTCTTTCCTCGAGAGTTTGTGTCCAGTAAAGCGGACCATCTTCGAGAATTTGTGTTTGTGAGCCATGGCTATGGCGTCTACTGATGCGAGGAGGTTTCCAGTGAAGTCCAGGTCGGTCTTGGGAGTGTTCCTGTTCTTAAGATTGGAGTCTCTGTTCCTCTTAGGGTACTAATGTGAAAGTGGCACTTCTGCTTCTTTGGACACTTAGGGTTTGGGATTGGTTTTTTTGCTTTGTATTTGCTTTGTGTTGGGAATATTGTTGCATTTCCTCTACAGTGTGGAATTCAAAATAATGGAGGAGGTACTTTCACGACATTTCATGATTTGTATGCATAAGATGTTATTTCTACATTGTATGAGATGCAAGCTGCGTGCATTTCTAAGATGCAAGCTGCATGCATTTCTACAAGATGCATTTCTGCAAGCTGCGTGCATTTCTAAGATGCAAGCTGCGTGCATTTCTACAAGATGCATTTCTGCAAGCTACGTGCATTTCTACAAATGCATATCTGCGTTTCTACATTGTTGGATTCAGCTACTTGTGTGAATCTTCATTATACTTGTGTGGGGATTGTATTGTGCCAGAGCACTTTGCCGAGGTTCTGAAGAGCAAGGTTGTGTAACCTTATTCTACTTCAAAGAATAGGTACTGGTGGATAAGCTACAACAACAACAACGAGGTTAGTATCTAGAACTTCATTGTTTGTTTTTCCTTGCTCACATGTGGTTGCACAATTTATTCTAGAAAATGAGCTTCTGGAGATAAGAGTTGTGTATTCTGTTGGGTGGTATTTGCTCCCAACAGATTGGATCTTTCTTTGTAATTGTTGGAAGGAATGTGGTTGCTTGGAATATGTTTGCAGTTTGTTTCTTGGCATTTGGTTTGCAATGTAAGTTTTTTAAAATTGGTTTGTTTTTTGCATTTCAGATTGACAATTGTAGCACTGGAGTTACAAGATTGTAGAGTCCATAATAAGCAGCTACACTGAAAGTAGGAGCTAAGTTGAGGCTGAAGTTGCATAGCGCTTGCTTGTAGAAACTCAAATATGTATTAATTTCAATTCTTTTGCACCATCTCAACTTTGAATAGTGATTTCTGTGATTGTTGTAAAGCTAGCTGCAATGTCCAATGGGGTTTAACTTGCGGGATGTATCGTGTGCGTAGGTTCCTTTTTTAGTTCTCGTGAGGTTTGTTGTTTTCTGTTAGAATTCATGGTTTGGGAGTTTCTAGATGGAAACATGCTTGTTTGGGATGTTGTAGGTTTGTACAATGACTTTTTGGTTTTAGGTTTAGGTAATCTGCTGGTTTGAGATGTTTTTGATTTCTTTGGCTTTTTTCAACTCTTGAATTTGTTGAAAATGTGGATAATATTGCAGGTTTAGGAGATTAATCCATCTGCATTGCATTTTAAGATCCTCATTTTTTAATTCCCGAGGTGAGTTATAATGCATAGGACTTTGTTTAGGGTTTAGGGTTCAGAAAATGGCATTCATTATTTAGAGTCTAGTACTTCAGTTCCAGGGTTTGTTTAGGGTTCAATGCTTAGGGTCCAGGGTTATTTTAGGGTCCATTGCTTAGGGTTTAGGGTTTAGGGATTCCTTAAGGTCTACGAATTAGAATTCAGAATGTCAAGGAAAGAAATGACCAGTCACAACCACACAAATTCCCCAGAATCAGCCCAATACTACCCGGGTATCATCTTGTCAAACTGAATTTCTAAACGTACCACGAATGTAAGGCGCCTGAACGAAACTGCAATTCAGGTGGCATCGACCTGAATTGCATATCCCTTCAAACACATATCCTAGGTCCGGGCAAGTTCCATGAAAATTTTCAGATGGGATAAATCTGCATTTCAGGTTGGTCCGACCTGAAATGTACACCTACTAACATTTTCTGTACAAAGCAGGCAACTAAATGGAAGGGAATTGGACTAATATGTCAGAAGACAAATAACAAAGTCGTCCAAATTCAATGTAGATCAGGTCGGTCCGACCTGAACTGCAAAGAACACCTTATGCAATCTGACGTGTCAAATAAGTTGTAAGACCAACAAATAAATAACTATCACGATATTAGACACCTATTTATAAACAAATGGACTAATAAATGAGTTCATTAACGTGTCGGTAATGTACGTCACATGACCCACACTACAATTCAGGTTGCATCGACCTGAATTGCAAAGCCCCACAAATCATATCCTCTCCCAAATCTTTGCATTTATCCGTGCTATTTCATGGACAATGTTCACATAAGATGAACATGCATTTCAGGTCGGACTGACCTGAAATGTACACCTACTAGCATTGTCAGTACAAGGCAAGCAACTGAGTAGCATACATTATCACTAACATCCCAGAAGAGAAATAACATGATCGTCAAAATTAAATGCAAATCAAGTCGATCCGACCTGAACTGCAAAGAACACCCTATGCAATCTGACGTGTCAAATAATTTGTAAGACCAACAAATAAATTACTATTACGATATTAGACACCTATTTGTAAACAAGTTGACTAATAAATTTATTCATTAACGTACCGGTAATGTACGTCACATGACCCACACTACAATTCAGGTCGATGCGACCTGAATTGCAGAGCCCTATAAATCATATCCTCTCCCAAATTTCTCCATTTGTCCGTACTATTTCATGGACAATGTTCACATGAGATGAACATGCATTTCAGGTCGGTCCGACTTGAACTGCCAGTTCCAAAGTGAGAACAATACGTACTAGGACGATCCGATAACATTAATCAATAACATTGAGGCCATCACAATAGCAGAAATATTTGCATATTCCAACTAGAACTTCAGGTCGAGTCGACCTGAAGCGTATGAAGCAAAATGAACCGAGTCCAAGTAGATCAAACACATAGAAGATGAAATGTAGAAGCTCCATGTACTGGTTTTTAGGTCGGGTCGATCTGAATCAACATAGCAACAACTCTTGTTCTAACAACATCCCGTTTGGATAATGAATGCAGAATGGATGACCAAATTGAGAAGTTGGAGACCTTCTACGTACGTTGTGCGCATGAATCCTCTGGGGAGGAAGGGGATGACTTTGACAATGACGGAGACTACTGGGAATTCAAAAATCCCGAAAAGGTTGAGAGTTGGAGTTTCCACATGATTCCTTTCAAGAACCTCATTTGCTTCGCTGCAAAGTTCAAAGACACTGACCATTTCTTCAACATATCCTTTGATGAGAAGATAAAGGACGTTGCCCACGACAGTGGTCCATTCTTGAAAATTCGGTGTGTTACAGTTGTGACTGGTACACCCGAAAGCGAGCAGTACCACTTTACTATTCGCTTGGACTCCTCAAGATGTGCCTTCAACATATCGCACTTCCTGTCAATGCTGGAACCGACTGAGTACAGAACGGAGATTCCCGACCTTGAAAAGAAAGTTGACTACAACTACTTCAAGACAAAGGACGGGAAGTTGGCAACGGGGAAGGCCCTATACTCTCGCCTGAAGACACTCCTGAACGACTTCACAATTCTGAAGACGAAGCTTGAGCTGAAGAAGAAAGACATGACTGTCAGAACTGTCTCCCAGGAGTTTCCAAGTAACGTGGAGGGACAGAGCTCAATGGGTACACCTGGAACCCAACAAAGTCGGGGGACAAGAAAGTCCATGCAGGCCGCTACTCCAGCACGAGCTCCCAGGAAAAGTAAGTTTGCATCAACCTCAACAGCGGCAACAACAGCGCAAGACCCTAGTGCAGTTTTACTAGGGGAACTCAGTTTTGTATCCGCGGTAACTGAGGTCCCGGTCCCTTATGACGCCAAGAAATTGCACGATTACATTGCGTCCGCGGAGGCATACAAGGCCTACTGGAAGCACTATACGAACGCCTACATCTTTGGCCTGGAGGATAAGAAGACAATTTCCATTGAGCAGCTCATCAAGGCCCCAGAGGACTTAAACATCCGTAGCCATGAAATGAAGCTCGCGGAGGACATGATGACATACCTCTGGGAAATGCCAGATAAGTCTACAAAACAAACATTGTGTGTCATGCCAGTGGATTGCTTCGAGAAGCCAAAGCCGGAGGACTGGCCAGCACTTGAAAGGAAGAACTTCTACATCATCAATGGGCAGCACAGTGTGACTGCCAGCAAAATGATGGTAGACCAAAACCTTGACGAAGAGATTGTCAAGAACTTTCGTCAATGGGATTGCTACGTGGTCTGGTCCACAGATGCCCAGAAACTACACGACATTTCGGTGTACTACAATAGGGTCAATTACTTCGTGGCACAGAAGCCCTCGTGGTCAACAAACATTCTGGGAGCCAGAAAAGTGTGGGAACTCATGGGGAGGCCACGCAATTCGAGGGAAGCGGCTCCAATAGCGACAATGTCCAATGTCAGGCGAAACGTTGAGAGTACAACAAATAAGAAGATGGAGCTTCACGCCCTGGACGCAAGCCTCGGGCTCATGTCCTCCTTGAACGAGTTGAACCGCGAGAGGTGGAGGGAGTTCAAACGAAGTCGGAACTTCACGAGTGCCACCATGAATGTGCTGCTAGAGCAGCCAGGGAACGAATACTGGGTGGAGGCGAAGCAGTCAAGAGCAAAGGGGAAGAGCGCTGAGGAGATGTCAATGTACGCGGCTGAGTTCTTCCGGGTCTTCCTGCAGCAGAGAAACAATTTTGTGCCCCCAAAATCCACTGCATACTATCGTCTATATGACGTTATGTATAAGACGCACCAGGATTAGCCTAGAGGCGTGCTCACTACAGAGAACGTCAAGGACATCAAGCTTGGAGTGTGGGACCTGCGTTACACCCCGAATGTGGTGTCAAAGTCTAAGTGTACGCCAGCCGATCCATACTTCGCTGTAGTTGTTGAGTCCTTCCAAGAAAAGGGCCAACCCCTTCTCGAGGACATTCCGGTGTGGGTGCTCATTTGTTCCGACCTCACCGAGCAAACGCAAGCACTTCATTTCATAGACAGCAATCCTGCGTTGAAGGAGTACTCCATGAGTTTTTCTAACTACATGCCCTCACCCAATGAGCGTATCGGTGACTTGTCTGCACGAAGCAAGAAGGCGGTGGAACCAATTTACCTGACCATCCTACAAAGCCCAAGCAATGCTAGGACGGTGAGAATGAGGTCTTCCTATGATGCTTCCAATACTGAAACATTTACGAGGCCCGGGGCTTACAACGAGCTAGAGTTCAGGATTAATAATAGTGAGCTACGGATGGAGTTCTTCCTCAATCTTGTGAGGAAATTCTGCGCTCCTGGAGAAAGCGTAATGTCATTCTTCGCTGGGTCGAAGTTCACGTGTGCTACGATGGTAAGCCTGAACACAATGAATTCCACAATGTAATGTTTTGGCTATGGTTAAGGTCGATTCGACCTGAATAAAATGAACATATATTTCTTCTTGAAATTATAAGGTGATAGAAACCAGGTCGGGTCGGCCTGACTCGTAGCATTGACTGGATTGTGTTCCTCCATAGTTTGGCTCGACCTGACCGGTTCCATTGAGTGCCCGAGAGTGAACTTCAGGTCGGGTCGACCTGACCCAATCTACTGCTGACGTTACATGAAATACCATTGTATCCTCGTTAGGGAATTTTCATACTATCGTAATCTGATAGTATGTGACGCTGTATGTGACTTTGCAGATGAGTGGGGTTAATGTGTTTGCTGTGGGGGACTCGGAGGAGTCTGACCAGTGGACTAAAATTGCAACCACTGTGAAGAAACTGGATAAGAACGATTTTCTTTCAGAGGGATACTTTGTCGATGAGGGCAAATTCCCGCGCCGACCATCAGGGTCAAGCACGCCTTCGTCATCAAAGCGCAAGGGGAAGGCAACTGGAGAGGCAAGCACGCCGTCCAGTCGGAGGTCATCTGCAATCATATTGTGTGAGTCCTCCGACAGCGATGGGGCAGCTGGTGATGACGACGTTCCCATGGATCGGAGCACCCCTCCAGTGATCCGCTCTCAAAGCATTCGGGGATCATCAACGTCGTCGGGTCAACCACCTGACACCTCTGCCATGCCGTCTCCAACCTCCAAGGAGAAGCGGAAGAGGGGAAGATCGCAAGCCAACGACGACTATGATGCAGAAATTGCAGAGCTGAAGAAGAGGCGGGAACTGGATCAAATGATGTTTGACAGGCAGGCTAGGGAGATGGCGGAGTTGCGACAGTTTATGGTGGCAATGTCACAAAAGAACGACTCCAAACTGGAGGCCATTATCAACAGTCTTGGTGGGGCCATGCCTCTAGCATTCGTACAGCCATCTCAGGTTGACCAAGTGCTTTTACTACAGGGAGCGCCAGCAAGACCAACGATGAGTGGATCCTCAAGCTTACCCTCCACTCCACGATTGATTGGGGTGCCTTCTGTCTCTCTCACTCCTCTTGTAGGTTCCGCAGATCCTCCAGCTTCTCCTCCTACTAAGGAGTGCCCCTCGACCCCTGCACCTCCACCTGATGACGAGGACATGGCTCGAGTTCCACTTGATGGTGGCAGGTCCTCAGAGACCTTGGAGTCTAGACCGAAGATACCCGCGGATCCTGCCATTGCCATTGATGATGATCGGAGTCATGCATTGGATGGCCAAGATGCACCATCAGGTTGACCACGCAATCACTCGATGTCATTTGTATAGAATTAGCTCGACTCGAGCTGATTTGTGTCATAGGTTGTACTTAGATAGAGACCCTTAGTGTGGGAGACAATACTTTTTGATAGAAAACAATCTTTTGACAAATCCATATCTTCATGTAAGATGATGACTTTTTTGTACTTAATTTTATTAATCAATTATACGGATTTTTCTGTAAAAATTTTAAGTCTTGTTTGTCTAGCCCTTCCTGAATTACAGAACCTCCTCTGATGGCTTTCTCAACTGGACCGAATGATCTTCCAAAATCTATTGCTCCTGTACAGCATGTACAATGTCCAACATTTGGTTGTGGCATTATAGAAGCTACAAGTGGAGGTGCACCAGAATCTAAGTCCATGCGCTTAGATGATGATGTCTCTATTCCCGACGCTCAACTTCTGGAGATTGAAATGCCAGACCCTGTTGGACCGACGCTGTCTTTGCCGGAAAAGGTAACCTCATGCCCATGCGTCCTTGATCTCTGCGCTAATAGGTACCTCTGTGTTCATATATAGTCTGCGACAATTGGATTTTGCCTTTTTCCTTGAGTTTCGAAATGTGTCAGTGCAGCTTAGTAACTGGCTGCACATTTGTCCGTTTGATAGCAGGGATCGGTTCCCCCATCTGAACGTGGAGATACGTCGAAGGATGTTGAGATTCCATTGACGTCCAGGGTGACCGTCGCCGAGAAGTGGTTGAATGTTGTCCTGGACTTGAATGGAGTCTTGTGTGTCTGTGAAGACGCCAAGTACAAGGGGTGGGCTGTGCACATCGGGAATGCAGACCAACCGCACTCCGCCACGATTCCTGCGATTGTGGGACCGAAGGCGGTCTTTGTGCGCCTAAATTGCGCTCATTTCCTTCGTGAGCTAGGATTGATAGCACACGTTTCTATTTGGAGCTCCATGAAGAAGTTTACCGTTCAAAAAATCGTCGATTATCTTTTTGTTGGTCTGGATAAGCCTCGCATTATACTTGGGCAGGAATCTTGCACGACGCTCAAGTGTGAGGAACAGGGCCGGATAGTCACATTCAGGGAGCCAGGCACCACCAAGGACCTGTTCGTGAAGGACGCGAACACCTTGTTTAATAATTTCAATGGGCAATTTCTTCGAGAGAATACTGTCATAGTTGACGATAGTCCTATGAAGCACCTCATGAACAAGTCGGAGAACGTTGTTCTCCCCATCAGTTGGTCTCCCTAGGGTAACGGCCCCAGGGACTCATATTTGGACATGGTCCTTTTGCCCTGGCTCAGGTGACTTCACGTAGCTCGAGATGAAGGGTTGAAATCATTTCGCAAGAGTAGTGCGGGGAAAATTGGGCGGAAGATGTTGTATGACGAGAGAAATTGTGGCATGTACAATAGTCTTATGGATGCAGTCAGAGTGTCTTCAGCGTACCGATAGCGCACTGCATTTCATTGCTGTTCATGAGCCACGTGGATGTAGTGACTGTGTCATCGTCTAATCGGCGTTACGAGAGGGTAGTTTATTTATTGCTTTAGTTCAGGTCGAGTCGTGCTGAATGGCATGTGGATTGTTCTCTGAGTTCCTAGTGAACTTCAGCTCGCCTCGACCTTAATGGCTCGTGCATTTGCATGTATGGTTAGAGATATACGTAATTTCTGTAATATAATTTTTTTATGAATACCTTTCTGTATTTTCTTCTTCCTCCAGTTTAGGTCGGGTCGACCTCATTCGATGGCCAGGACTTCCTAGACTGCAAATTTGCTATTGGAGTTTACTTGTAAATGTAATGACAGTTACAATTTTTGATTAAATTGTTCTAATCTCTTTGTTTTCTTAGAATTTGGGAACGTCGTCCTCTCTAGTTCGGCACACTAGTCTTCCGTGCATTGCATCAGCTGACTCTTTCTCCGACTACGGGCAGAATCTAATTCTAAGTACAGGAAACTTCATGTGTTCGGCTGCCACTGCAAATTTGACAATGGACTTCTTCCTAAAGCCCGTTGATGATGGGGTGGTGGATAGTCCCCCGGGTTCAACTCCACATCGTCCAAAATCATGTTCTCCATCGCCCATGAAGTCTAGCGATGTTTTTGCTACACCAATGTCGTCCTCACCTTGCGATAGAGCAACACAGCGGAAACTATATGGTGAGGATGTGGGTCCTTCTTCGGATGTTCAAGGAAGTATGTGGGCTTTCCAAGCTCATGAATTACAAGCAAGTACAACCACAGGCCGAAGATGACGAAGGCAATCGTGGAGCTCAAGAGTAAATGACACGTATAGTACTTGTTCATAGTGTAGAGTCATACATTCATACTTCATGAAAGCTCAATGTGCATATTACAAAAGAACTCAGAGCTCGAGTGAATCACACTCGTAGCTTTTACAATGTACGCAGAACAATGTAATGAACTACATTACTGGCCTTTATAGTTCGTTGCCTGTAATATAGTGTCACTGGACCTAGCCAAACATAGTTGAAGATGTATGGAACAACTCATGGTGTACAAGTGAAAGGTCAATATGAACGTTTACCTTGTGGTTATGATATTTGATTCCTACTTGTGTTCATCTGATTTTAATTCTTGTATGATTTGAATATTGTTTGAGGAATTCTCTTCTCCATTTTCAAATGAAATTAAACTTCTGTAACTCTCATTTCGGTGGAATACTCTCATTTTAATGAATATTACGTTTGTGGCCCTTGACAGGTCAGCTTTGGCGCCATTTCTGCGATTGGTAGTCATTTTCTAGTAGCCTTTTAGTCACCAGTCATTTCTTGATTGGTCACATTTGACCTTGTTTTCTACTAGTGTGTTATTGATCCGTTTCCCGTGAAGTCGGTCCCCTAATTCAAGAGAGGTAGTCCGCATTTGCATTTGACTTTCCGGACTTCACTTTTACTTCATAATTGAATTCTTGGAGCAATAACACCCATCTTGCTATTCTTCCGGAAAGGTCAGGTTTGTTTACCAGATACTTGAGTGAATCATGATCCATGTGGAATATTACTCGATACCCAAGTAGGTAATGTCGGAACTTTCTACATGCGTAGACCACTGCCAACGCTTCCCGCTCCGTGGTGGTGTACTTCCTTTCCGCCAAGCTCATTTGTTTGCTGGAGTAGTAAATGGAGCATTCTCTCTGGTGACTGTCGTGTTGCCAGAGAATTGCTCCTAAACACCATCCGGAAGCGTCTAGGGTAACATGAAATTCCTTAGTCCAATCTGGTGAAGACAAAATAGGGGCCTTGACTAACGATGATTTCAAAGTCTCAAAAGCTTCTTGCTGTTCCGCATTCTACAAATACTCAGTATCCCTTTTTAGCAGTTTCGTAAGTGGAGTAGCTTTTCGGGCATATCCGTCTATAAATCTCCGATAATACCCTACACAACCAAGGAATCCTCGGATCTCTCGTACACAGGTTGGAGCAGAAAGGGTGAGTATGGCTTTGACCTTGTCCAGGTCTACCTCTAAACCCTTTCGACTGACCACATGTCCTAAGAGGATTCCAGATTCCATTCCGAAAAAGCACTTTCCGGGATGCAGTTTGAGATTTGTCTCCCTGCATCTCTGAAAGGTTTTCCGCAGGTATTCCAGGTGCGCGTCTTTGGAACTGTATATAGCAAAGTCATCGATGAATACCTCTAGGAAGTGGCGTAGAAAATCCTGGAAGATATCCATCATGAGTCGTTGGAAAGTTCCGGGGGCATTGCATAATCCGAAGGGCATCCGAGTGAATGCAAAGGTTCCCCATTCCGTTGTGAAGGTGGTCTTCAGCTGGTCTAATAAACGGATGAAAACCTGGTTGTATCTGGAGAAGCCATCAAGGAAGCTGTAACACTCATTTCCGGAAACTTGATCAAGAATGATGTCCGTAAAAGGAAGCGGAAAGTAGTCTTTCCAGGTTGCATCATTTAATTTCCGGAAGTCTTGGCATACCCAGATCTTGATCTTTCCTCCTAGGCCTGGTTTCTTTGGAACGACAACAATGGGTGAAACCCATTCTGAGTTGAGGACTGGGTAAATAAACCCGGCTTCTAACAAGGCATCAATTTCCTCCTTCACCATCAGAGAGTATCTTGGGTTTAACCGGTGCTGTCGTTGGCGTACCGGAACCGCTCCTTCGATAAGGTCGATCCGGTGTTCTCCTAGTTCTACTGGTATCCCACTGAGGTCGGAGGGTGCCCAAGTAAAGACATCGAGATAATCTTCTAGAAGCTTCTTGTATTTAGCTTTCTCCGGAGTAGACATTGCTTTGTTAACAAAGAAAGTCTTTCCTGGAGTAACACTCACCTCCTCATACTCCACTGGGCTTACTATAGGCTTCCTCCTTTCCGGCTCTGGTCCATCTTCCTCGTTCCGTAACTTGCTCCAAACGGATTCTTGATTTGTTCGACCCAATCCTACCGTCGGAAGATTCTCTTCGTTGAGCTGTCGTTTGATCCATTCGTATGATAACGGAACGCTCATCTCTCCTAATGACTGATCTTCCGGTATTGTTGGTGTTGGGGTTTCTGTTTCTTCCGTCGCAATTTCCAAGATGGGTTCCGGAAACTCAAAATCTGGTTCCGTAACAGACGTGAAGTAACTAGTCACGGAATTGGAGTTCTCCTGATTAGACCAGTCCGTAGTATATCCATCGGACTCACTAGTCTCCCCCAAGTGATCAACATGTTTCCAAGGTATTCGTATGGCAGGTTTCACCACCACGAATTCCTTGGCTCCCCAGTCAACCAGCACTCTTGCTGCATATAACCATGGTCTTCCTAATAGCATGGGAAAAGGCCTTCCCTTAGATACTCGGATGACTACATAATTTAGCAGATAAGTCTCTTTTCCGATCCGGGTTGGAATCCGGGCTAGCCTTCCTACCGGATACACTCTTGATTGATCTGCCATCCTCAAGACTTGATCGGTTTCTTGGAATGTCGTGTACCCTAGATCAAAGGCGGTGTCTTTCAGCATAAGGTTGACTCCCGATCCGCCATCAACTGGAACCCGGGTGACCGTACATCCTCCTACTTCGACTTCCAACTCTGGCGTTCCAAAGTCTTCGATCTGGGAGAAGTTGACTGTGACTGATGGAAGTTTGAATCGCCTGGTTCTTTTCTTCGTCCAAGCATCTCGGATCAATTTCTGATAATTTGCATTATCATGGAGGAGTTGCCCAAAGGTAACACTAGCCTTCTGATCTTTGATATCTTGTATGATGTCGTACGTATCTAAGTTTGGTATCGGATTAATTAGAACCGGAACGTCCTCAAACGTAACCTTCTTCTTTCTGGGATCCGGAATTACATCGATATTGTCCAAATTTTGTCGGACCTCCGAACCAATGTCAATGGGAATTGGAAGAGGTCCGACCCCTTTTTCTACTTCTACTATGGGTCTAATAGGATCCGTCTCTTCCGAGTGATCAGAATCACTCGGATCGGATTCTGGAATGGGAGTGCTCACCTGAGGCTTTTCTTTCCGTCTTTGCCTTCTAGTTCTATGCCTATTCCTTTGGTCTTTGGTGGAACTTTGAGTTGATACTCGATGAACGAGTCTTTCTAAAATTTCTGGAAGTTCCACCTTTGGTTGTCATTTTTCCGTATTCTCAATTCCAGCAATGGATCCGTAATTGAGTCCGGTTTGATCACAAGGTGGGACTTCTACATGTTTGTAAATAGTACGGATCTGTTGCGGTCTGGGACACTCATTCATTCCATGTCCATATTCTAAACAATTCTGGCATGGTAACCCTAGTGGGGCCCCTTGCCCTTGCCCTTTATGGGGACAGCTATTGGCATAATGTTGGGGACTTCCACACACGAAACAACATCCGGGTGGGAATCTAGAAGTAGAATAAGTACCTTGACTAGATCCAGTCGGTGGATGCGTATGCAAATTGGTGCGGATCAACTACTGAGGTGCTTTCCCTCTTCCGTATCCGGTTTGGATCTGGAATACTGGATTCACCGGATCTTCACACCCTTCCGGTTCCGGAAGTGTGTAGTACACTCCTTCTTCATCCACAAAATGGATCTGCTTCTGATGTCCTTGGGGGCATTCGCTTGCATAATGACTGGGTCTTCCACACCTTGCACACCATACATTAGCTCGAGAAGTCGGTACAATCCGTCGAGGCATCCGATTATCAGCTAGATTGACCTTGATTGCCTCTAAAGATTCTTGGATGCTCTTCATAAGTTTCTTGGAATCGTCCTCCTCCACCTTCACCTTGACGGTTCTTCTGTTAACCGTCTCGTTTTTACCTCGCGCCACTCGTCTGCTGCTAGAAGTCTCTGCCTCACTATCCGAACTGTCGGCGTTGTCGGATGACTCATCCGATCCGGTTCCGGAACTCCAGGTTTCGGAATCTGAATACCTCCCTCTTCGCTTCATCTTCTTCTCGTACTTTTTGCTCTTCCATTTCTCTCTTTTCTCGCTCTTCTTAATGGATCGTTGTAGCGATTGAGCTGAGTTCTCGTAATTTTGGGCTGACTCCATGGCTTCTCTTAGCGTTGCGGGTTGGGATTGTCGAATCTGAAAACCCATCTCCTCCGGAAAACCTGCCACATACTATTCCACTTGTATACTCGGGGCTACGTCCGTGGTTAGTTTTTTGATCAGGTCTTTCACCCTCTGACCATATTTTCGGACCGACTCGTTGGGTCTCATGGAGACTTTACTAAGTCTCCCCAAAGCTCTAGCTTCTCCTCCTACTTCTCTAAAGGTCCGTAGGAAGAGTTCCGTTAGACGGTCCCAGTTGTTCCGGGTATCTTCCGGAACATCCTGATACCATCTAAGGGCTTCACCTTTTAGTAGTCCCTGAAAAATTCTCTGTCTGGAAGCGGCATCTTCTTGATTAGCTACAGTAGTAGCTTCAAATTCCCCCATCCAATCATCTACATCCTTACTACCGTCTCCCCGGAACCTACTGTAACGGAGACGCGTGGTGGTCACCATGGTATTTGGTTTGTCAGAGAATCGTTCCTCTTCAGAGGTAACAGATTCCGCTTCTGGTTCCTCAACCGCTTCAGGGCTTTGGGAACATTCCGGAAGTACTTCTGGCCTAAGAGAAATTATAACCAGATCCTCTGCGGACTGTGACGTTGGTAACCCGTGCACCACTATTCGCCTATTTTCTTCCTCTTGACGTTCCGTCCGACGTAAAGCTGTATTTCTTCTTTGAGGCCTATTCATGAAGTTAGAATCAGATTCTCGTTCATTGGACCCTCATTCACTTAGTCTACAATCCGGCGAATGACTGAGCCCTAGCTTACTGTTCTGAACTACCTTTTCCAATCTTCTACTCTATTGATAATTTTATTCTTTTTTCAGTAGTTCCTCGGCAGCGGCGCCAAAAGTGTCATACGCGTAGTTAGCCGTAAGTATCCTTACAACGACAAATGGTTGCAAGATGACACAAATTATCGTTCCAGGGAACTTCTAGTAAGATATCGATTGAGTTAGAAGCATCCGGATTGTGACTACTCACTTAATCCCTCTTATTTCCCTACCTTATTCCGGAAACATAGTACATTCCGGATTCGGATACCTCCGGAACTTAGTTTCGTCTCTCTTCCGTCACTGGTTTTTGTTGCCTCTGTTTTACCCTCAGAGGGTCCGCCCTTGATCTAGAAAGGGGTGGGGACTCACCACTTGTGCAATATCCTCTCTATACTCTAAATCTACTAAACAACACACCCAAGACAACACCGCTGTAGGAGGAGGGAGGAGTATTCTTTCACAGTTTCCGGATTGGCCGATCCGGAATCAGGTCACATAAAGAAATTCTCACACCTCTCTTTACTACAATGACGGATCCAAACTCATAGACCCAAAGGAATAGAGTCTCAAGGGGAAGACAATGTACCAAGGGGGAGGTTGGTAGACTTTCCAGAGTAGCGAGAGTTCCTTTCCTTTGGCGGTTGCTTATCTCCGCACAGAACCCTCTTGGTTCTGGACTCGCAGGGCCCTCTACCTTCTTACCCAGATTGTCGTTCCGGCAATTTAAAAGCACGTCACACTTACACTCCCTTACTCAGCCCGCATTCCTTCCACTCAGCTCAACACCAACAGATCCGTAGCCCAAGATCCGGATTCCTCTTCTCCCTCCCTTCTCTTTCTCCAATACGAGGTTACATACACATGCATACACTCAGCCAAAAGACCCTGTCTAAGCAAAAGTGCAGCGAGAGGTATCCTGGCTGACTTAGATTAAGAAAAGAAAATTGTAATACATACGTGAAAGCACTAAAACGGAATGGAGTAGAATGGAATGACAGACAACTAACTTGCCTGCCCTTAAAATACTAACACAAAAACCCAAAGTCAACTCCTAAAAGCCTAAAAAGGAAACCCGGAAATCCAAGCAACCAATCACTGAAAACCTCGGGATATCCGGAAAGATTACTAACTACTGTCTGAGATTGCCGGATTTCTTGACTATCCGCCTCAGATTCCGGAAACCAGGTCCATGCTCGGAACCTCATTCTGGATCCTATACTTCTTCTCCTACCAACCCTAATGTTTTGGCTTCCGTCCTTTCTTTGAACGACTCCCCGCTTGGCTGGTAGGCGTCCCTTTCGTATTCTTTGCTGGCTTCGTTTTTGCTGTGGCTCGAGTCTGGATATGGCGCGTTGCGGGAGACGAATTGCTATCGTCTTCGGTTCCGGAAGTGGAGTGGGCACTCTCCTCCTCAGAATCTTCGATGACTTGAACTTCCTTCTCCTTCTCTGGCGTTGTATCCTCCAATGTTGCGGGTTCGCTTCTTTTCTCTGGCGTGGTCTCTTGCATGTACACAAATCCTTTCGGATTAGTCCGAGCCGGATTGGTCATTCCACCGATCCGGTTGATGAGATCTCCCTTGACTTGCTATCCCGAAACCTTGAATGATCCGGTCATCAAGTTCGGCATTGTTTGGGACTTGGGAACTTCCGGGGTTGAGAATTTGGATGGCACCGGAATCGATTTCGCGCTGGACTCAGGTTCCGGTTCCGAAGTTGACCTCAAATTCAACTCCGTCATCCGCATTTTGCTAGCGGAAGGCTCGGCTGGTGTGAGTATCCCCCTCAATCCCTCCATCCGGGTTGCATGATCCGCCACTGGTTTCCCAAGGGTACCTGAGACCAAAGGAAGTTCCGGAAAGGTGGAGAAATCCATCGCATGGTTTGGGTCGATAGCCGCCAATAACTGTTGGATCTCCTTCAAAACTCGCTCTATCCTCGCAGTGAAGTCTACGAGGATGGTTACTACCTTAGTTCCGGTAATGTGGCCTTCCAATATCATCTTCGAGTCAAACAAGACAGCTTTTGTGATGATGTCGGCTTTGATGTTGACTGCTCCGGATAGATTATTGACCAGAACGAGAGCCTCCTTCTCTTTCTCTTTTGCAGCTGCCATTTTCCCTTCCGCCCAATGTACTCGGGCCTAGAGTTGGTTCCGTTCCGCCTCCAACTCCTGGATCCGCTCCTCCCTCTTTGCTATATCTTCCGGCTTGGGCAATCGCTTAACAGCTTCCACGATCTAATCCGGCTCCACCTTCAAAACTTCCACGGTATCTATCACCAAATCCAACAGACCGTCGTGGAGTACCTTGGCTTCATGTATCCACTCGAGCCCCGCATTGAAAAATGCGGATTCCGTTTCCATTTCAGGTCCCTTGCTGGACTCCCCCCCTCTCCATCGTATGTGGCTTGGATCGCGACCCCGGATCGGTTGACTTCCTCTTTTTGGTCCTCGGATCGGTCAGACGTTCCTCGGGAAGTTCCTCCGGATCAGACTCAACCGGATCTTCCGCCTCCTCCCCGGAAAGTCTGTATGACAGGATCGCCTTTCTGGTGTCATACTGGATTACTTCCGCTGCACTCAAAAGTTCCTGTTGATGGTACAGATGAAACAAGTAGGTGCTAACTGGACTCGCCTTTGCTCGGGTCACGTGATCCACTAATTTATCCAGTATCCCGGCTATGATCCTACCCCAGTGTACTACCCGATTCTCCATAGCCCCCAAAATAGTATTGGCCACCGTAATGGTAACCCGTGTTGGCTTTTCCGGATACAAGATCGGAATCAGAAACTCTAGTATCCGCCTATATCTCTCGTCCTTGCATTCGCTGATAGCGAATCCGTCCTTAGGGTTTGCAGACCCAGTGAACTTTCCAGCTACAAAACGGTCCGTCCTCGATGCTAACCCGTTCCCACTCTTCCAGAACTGATAGACGTCCGACCAGATGTCCTCGGTCCACGCGACTGGCCGCCCTCTCAAAGTAAGCTCATACTGATTCGGAACACCGTGAAGTAGCTCTTGAATCATCTTTTCACTCTTGAGGTTCCATGGTCGGTGTAGTAGACCGACACATCCTAACTTAGTTAAGTCCTCCTCTAACTGCTTATGTAGTTCCAAGTTATCCGGAATGGCCGGAGAGATAACTTGGGCAGATACCGCTACCTTCCGTACTGGTTCGGATGCCATAAGATCTAAGTCAGAACGAGAGAAAAGTAGCTCTACTTCAGTCGCTAACTCACCACTCTTTCTCTCAACTACTCACACAGACAGTCTCAGAAGTACAGAACAAGAAAGTGAAGAGGAAAATCCTAGAAAGACAGCTTAAATACTAAACCGTCTTTTTACGGGTTTAAGGACAACGGCTACAGGTCCGTTGTATTAACGGTATCCTACTTCCGTAGCTACGAGACCTATACGGTAGGTTCCTGTGTTCCGGGTGAGTCCGGATTCCGGATCCGGATAAGTTCCAGTTACAGGTTGTGCCGGAACGCTTATTTCCTAATTCAAGCTATCTGGTCAAAAAAATCACGCTCTAACTAAAATTTTTTTATTTTTTTCTATTTTCCGCACCTACTTCTTGTATTATTGATCCGTTTCCAGATTCCGGATTCCCACAACTTGGCCCTAAAGTATTTGACAATTTAAGATTTACGGAGTTTTTTTTATCATATGAGTTTTCAAAATGCCATTTCTACTGCGAGAATCAGAAAACTTTTGAAATGAGACAAGTTGTGGCATTTGTAAACGTATGTAGTTAAACTATATAAGTTGGAGAATGTATAAATTTTTTTTAGAGACTATGACCATATGTTTATCCACGTACATTGCAAGATTTTTGTAGAAAAAGTGAATTATAAACCAAAATTTCTTGTGTGGGGCTTACCCAGAGTCTTCCGTTTTGAACCTTTTAAAGCAAAGTTGTAAGTTCTAGGAATTTTTATTTTATAATATAGACTACTCAAAAATTCAGCTCAAAATGTACACCACTCAAAATCATAAAAGAGAAAACAACCAAACCATTTCAAAATTAGATAAGTAGAAGTTTATAACTTCTACCTATTTTTTTTCCTCTCAATTCCACATTATTTTCATGAGTTTCATGGGTTTTTTCTAGGGTATTCTTAAAATCCAGTGTAGGTCTAATTATTTTGGAATGCGTGCACTAGAAAAACAAATTGGTGATTCGATGTGAAGGTCATGGATTTCACATGAGGGTGCTATTTACAACTTCTACCTATTTTTTTCCTTCTCAATTCCACATTATTTTCATGGGTTTCATGTTTTTTTTCAAGGGTATTCTTAAAATCCAGTGTGGGTCTAATTATTTTGGAATGTGTGCACTAGAAAAAAAAATTGGTGATTCGATGTGAAGGTCATGGATTTCACGTGAGGGTGCTATTTACAACTTCTACCTATTTTTTTTCCTTCTCAATTCCACATTATTTTCATGAGTTTCATGGGTTTTTTCTAAGGTATTCTTAAAATTCAGTGTGGGTCTAATTATTTTGGAATGCATGCACTAGAAAAACAAATTGGTGATTCGATGTGAAGGTCATGGATTTCACATGAGGGTGCTATTTATAAATTCTACCTATTTGATAAATGGCTCTTGAATATGTAAATATAGAAACAAGTACAACTTGAAGATTACTAAGACCTAATGAAATAATGCATGCTTTTGGAACAAAATGGTTTAAGAGGTAAAACTCTACTTTTGATAAAAGGCTTGAAAAATGTTTATTTATGAAATTCATTAATTTAGATCTTGCAATGTATGATAAATTTTTATTCTTAAATTTTAGAAAGATATACTTGAATGAACAAATACCTAAAAATTCTATTATTAAATCTACTAGAATTTTTTTTTTAATAGAGAAAGATTTTAAAGCAAGCATTAGTAAAATACTTAGGAAAATTTTTGATCCTATAACACCAAATGACTTTAGGAATTTAGGAATTAGAACTAGTTTTTCTTATAATATCATAGTTCTAAATAAGATATCATAAATAAAATGAATGTATGAAGCTCCATTCCTAAATAAAAGTTTATATTTTTTGACTTTTTTTTATCAAAAAGTAAAGTTTCATTGGATATTTTTTCTACCAAACTAAATTTATTCTCATCCACAACATTAAAAGAAAATTCTTCACCCCACAACAAAATTTTCATGACACACCATTCAAAGATGAAATCTACACCAAGTCCCAAAAGCATTTGCCAAAACGCCTGCCTGCCCCTGCCCGTAGAAAACACTGAATTTTTTTTATTTTTTACGTAAATTTTTAAAAAAAAATTCTGAACTCATATTTGCAATTAGAGGCCCCAAATTACTTTCGGGGAGTGCAGAGATTTTGAAAATCAGTTCAATACAAGGGGCTCTTTTAATTTTTTTGGGCGGGCAAGAGGTTGCCCGCACTGGGGCAAGCTTGGGCGGGCAAGAGGCTGCCCGGGCTTGGGCGGAACCCCAAAACCCTATGGCTGCCTTTTCATTTCGGAGGTTCGGTTCCGCTGTGGAGGGACATCGCTGCTGTTGAAGCTGCGATTGTGTTGCTGTCGATTTTGTAGGTTTCAAATGTATTTGGGGTTTAGTTCTGACGGGGAGGAGGTTATTGCGGTTTAGGTGAGTAGTTTCTTGGGCGCTTGTGGTTGCAGTAGCTAGCGTTTCTCTGAGCAGAATTTTGGCGGATTGTGCTTCTTTTTTCCCTTGCGGCGCTTTCCTTACGACGCTCCTCCAGCATTGTCCTTGGTGCGTGTTGTGTGTGTGTCTTGTAGTCCTGTGTGTCCTTGGTGCATGTTGTGCACTCCTCCAGCATCTCCTGTGTGTGTTGTTGTTGGTGTGTGTCTTGTTGTTGGCATGTGTGTTCTTGTTGGCGTGCCTTCTCTCTCCCGTGTTGTGTCTCTCTCCCATGTGTGTTCTTGTTGTTGTTGGCATGTGTATTTTTGCTGCGTTTCTGTAGAAGGTACACTTCACTTATTGTGGGAAATCAATTGTTGTTGTGTAGAGACTAGTAGTGTTTTTAGTTTTGGCGTGCGTTCTCTCTCTCGTGTTGTGTTCTCTCTCCCGTGTGTGTTTTTGTTGTTGTTGATGTGTGTGTTTTTGTTGTTGTTGATGTGTGTGTTTTTATTGTTGTTGACGTGTGTGTTTCTGCAGAAACCCTACAGAAGGCGCACTTCACTTATTGTGGGAAATCAGTTGTTGTTGTGTAGAGACCAGTAGTGTTTTTAGTTGTGGGGAGTACAAATTTCTGTTTTGGTGACGTTGGGAGTGGCAGCTGTACGTGTCATTCCACAACACCGGCAGTGTTCATCTCCAACATCACAGGTGATTCAATTTTTTGAACTTCAATTGAAGTTCTGTTTGTTACATCTCCTCCTTTGTTTACCCTGTTGGAATGGCCAAGGGCTTAGGGTTTAGGTTCACAATGCCTCTCGTTTCCAATCCTTCTTCTTTAGTTCCTACATGTATGATTCTTAGAGTTTCTGTGAGGTTTTCCTTTGTAGTAGGTTTAAAACAATTTCTATGTGTTCTAGGGTTTAGGTTTAGAAAAACTGAATACTAATTTGGGAGCAAACCCTAACCAAGGTTTATCCTCGACTCGAGGATAACCAGTAGAAGTAACTGAATCCAATCTCCCCAAATCACTATTTCCATCCGTGATTCAACTTTGTCTCCAATTTTCATGAAGTAATCGTCGAATCGAAGATAACGCAAAATAAAACGTCTAGATCAATTCCACTACCTAAACGAAACAAATTCAAAACCAATGACAGACTATAAACTATAATATCAAGAGCAGAAGCAAATAATTATCGTCGACCCGACGATACTTGAATACCAAATATGATAATAAATAAACGGCTGACAAAAAATCGAATGCGGAAGACCAAAAAAATATAACCTAAGTAACAAACTACAACACATAACTATAAATAATCCTCGAGTCGGAGATAAATAGGCCCACCAGACCCACCAGGTATCCTCGAGTCGAAGATCAGGGTTGTCGTGGACGTACGTCCGCGGCGAAATTGCGTCCAAAATCGGATGTCCGCACGTCCGCACGTCCGGACCCTGCGGACGCAGACGAACGGGCGGACGGATTGGTGGACAGGCCGGTCAGACTGGCGAACGGGCGGACGGACGAACGGTGGTTTTTCTTAGCGGACGGGCAGACGGGCCAGCGGATGGATGGGCGGACGGGCGAGCGGACGGAGTGGCGGACGGGCGGACGCGCGAACGGTTCAAGGGCCAAGGGGTTTAGCGAGTCTGGGAGTGACCGACTGAGAGAGTGAGGGTTTGTAACTTTGCATTTTGCAATTTTGCATGATTTTCAGTTTGTTTTAGGGTTCTTCTTACATATTTGTGAGTTTTGGCACTTCAGAAATTTTTACGTGCTACACACTTGAAATTGAGAACAAAAAATAACACAATGAAGATTTCTTCAATATCACTTGGGACAAAATCCCCCCAAAATGATAGTTTCATTAATTTTTTCAAGATAATTTGGCAACCTTGTACTACTATGAAATGCTCCGAGAACTAATAAATCTTAGCTATTCATCTCTCTAAATCGTAAGCATTTGAGCACCAAGTTCTGTAAATGTTCTTCATTCAAATCCTTTCTAAATTTGAATGCCTAGGGGTGGTAATCACTATCTCCTTTCACCTCTGCCCCGCTACTGTACTCTCTTTATTGGAATCCATCATCTTCATCACTCATGGTGTTCTCTTCATCGTCTGATGAAAGTGTTTGAGTTTCCCCTCTTTTCTCTTGTATTGTTGAAGATACACGAGCTTTCTTAGGCTTGCCCATCATTTGCTCGTTCTTTGCTTTCATCAAGGTTTTCCCTACACGTTCACGGAGGCGATCAACCGCTTTTCCTTTTCTCAACAGAAGTTCTGGAATAGACAAACACTTATCAAGGGGGGTTTTTCCTACATTCACTTTCTTCGTTGGAGAGATAGCAAACGGCTCCATTACTCGTTTGTTCTTTGCTTTAGAGGGTTCTTCCATCATCATTGTCATCCCTGCCTTTCTCCCTTCTTCAGTGAATGCCTCTATAGCATTTGAAGATTCCAGTGTCGGATCCGCTAGCCTTGTTGAAGATGCTAGTAGGCGGTTTCCTTTCTTCTTTAACATTGAGGCCAACGTCTCATCTTCCTCGTCATCGGTGAATGAAGAAATTTGCAATCTTCGATTTTTGGTACGTTCTATATCTTTCGAAATGATGGAAGCTCGTGTCGGACGTTGAGAACTTTCTGAACCCACCAAAGTAGTGCTTACACTATTAAATAGTGAGCGTGCACCTATTGGAGGAATGCTACGCGGTGGACGTACAAAACTTGTTGTGTTTTCCTTTGTGCCTTGGCCATTGTGAAGCAAGTTCGGACTTCCACATTCTATCAAACGTGAACGTACATTGTCTTGTGCCCCACTCGCTTCATGGTTTAGGCTACTTGGTTCCCCGTTGCTTTTGCTTGCCAATCCTCCTAGAGACTCCACGCTTATCTTGTCCACATTCATTTGCTTGCGGTCCTCAACGTTGTCATTCTTTTCTAGTTGGGCCACCACTATGGATGGAGACCTACTGCTTCCAATCACTTCATCTATTTCGGAAGTTCTAGCATTGGATGCTATGGTTCCATTAGAAGCCAGGACTTGGACATTTGCGTCCTCTTCGTTTAGATTGAGGACCTTGTCGCTACTTAGAAATCGGTTTCCATCTACAAACCTTGCTATGGAAGGTACGCCTTCATCATTTGTACAATCATTATCGTCCATTGGAAAGTCGTATTCGTCTCGGTCATTGTTGCCCATGTCATCATCATCCATATTTACTCTTCCAAACGGTTCACCTCCAAAATTGTATGTGTTGCCATCCAAATCTTCTTCTTCATTGAATATTGGGTCGTACCAATTTGCTTCTTGTCCATGTGCTTCATTCCCGTCCACACGAATACCTTCTTCTTCATCTTCGCTGCTCTCGTCATCTTCGTTTGGTCCCTCCGATTCTTCTGAATCTACATTTTCAAGGTACCACTTCTTCTCATCCCTCTCCTTGGATGCGGCCAACACTCTTGAATTAGTGTACACATACACCAAATCCGCAGCTCTCTTTGTTCTCAACTTATTCCGAGATTTGTTGTGAACAAAAGAATAGCTACTCCAATTCCGTTCACATGAAGATGAAGATACCAATTGGCCCAATATTCTCCTTGCAATTGGAGCAATGAGCTTCCTACATGCGCCTTCAAAATCCCACCAAGCGTGTGCCGATAATTTTTGTTCACTTGGATCCAACATGTTGTGGAAGGAAGGCTCCCTATGTCGAAACGCCATGAATTCCTTGACGACGTCCGCGTAGTCTGTAGGTTTTCATATTCGCATGAGAACACGCTTGCATGCCTCGGTGGCCTCTGAATCGTCAGCTAGTTCTTTATCGTGCAAAAGATAGGGATTCAAAAGAGCTCCTGCATATTGGAGATCGGTCTCTACCATTTCCCATCTAGCGTTGAACGCCTCCTTCAATGGTTTGGCAAATTCGGGGCTCAATAGAAAAGGTGGATTTTCTAACCCCCCCACATGCGACCGTATCTTCCTCATAATATGCAAAACTTTCCCTGAACATGGCGTCTTTGCATCTAAATCATGAAGGCCATACACAACAACGCCCATCAACTGCACAAAATTCGTGCAACGCCTCCAAAAATGCTCACTGTTTATTATCTTCTTTGTACACCGAGACTTTGTACGGTTCTTTTTCTTGTCATCCAACGTCCTCACATATTGTTCCCAACGCGGATCTGTCACACTCTGTTTAAGTGCTCCCTTCACTTTCAACAAGCGTTCAAGCGCAATGAAATTTGAAGCAAATCTTGTTTCGCCTGGCATCAATAAGCTGTGCTCTTTTTCGTATGAACGAAATATTGCAAGCGGCATGTGCCGCTTTCTAAAAAACGTAAGAACCATACGAGCTTTGGCCACGACATCCGCCACCCATGCTTCCTTCCCCCAATCTTTTAGCAACAAATTCAAAGCGTGCACCACACAACCTTGAAAAGAAATGTGAGGATATTTGTCTTTTATGATTCTACATGCTCGAGGGTTTACAGGAGCATTGTCTGTTGTTATTTGCACCACATTATGCGGACCCACCTCCTGTATGAATTTGTCCAAAATAGAGGCCAAGTACTCTACGTTTTTTACGAACCCACTTGTGTCCACCGATCCCAAAAATTGCTCCCCTACAGAAGATAGAAGCATACAATTCACCAATGGCCGATTTGTAACCGAACTCCATCCATCAATAGACAAGGTTGCTCCAAACTTTCTGATACTATCCTCGGTCCTCTTTTGCAACTTTAGCTTGATATCTTCTTTCGCTTCTTCTAGTAATTTAGTTCGTAGAGCGTCGTACGATGGTGGGCTGTATGGCTTACCAAACTCAGCTGTTTTCTTCACTGCTTCTTTGAAGGCCTCACTTCGAGCTACCGCAAATGGTATGTTGGCTGAATAGAAGAAATTGGCCCACAACGCATTCAAATTGCGTCTATCAACTTGTTCAAATCCATCTACTAGCCGACTTTGTCTTCGTGACCGATTGATGGAAGAGGGTGGAGTTGGACATTGTTCACTTGATGTTTCCACACTTTGATGTACCCTTGAAGACGCACGATGAATTTCAGACGGCACTGCACACGAGTCCTCTTGTGTTGAACGTGAAAAATCCCTTCCATTTGAGGCATTGCTTACAACCCTCCCTATGTTTTCACCATCTACATTATCAATGGCCGATCTTCGTGGAAATAACCCATTACAACCGGCAAAAAGAGTTCAAATTGACGAAGTCAATTTTGGACATATGCTTACCCCCCTGTCACGAACACCGTCTTTGCCTTCATATCCAAGGTGGCTCAACATGCGACACTTCCAATTTGCAAACACCAAGTCACATGCCTTGCACTGCACTTTACCGCTTGATGGAACAACATACCAACCGGAAAAATCCTTACTCATTGTGGAAAGCTCCGTTCAAATTCAAGTCCAAGTTCAAGTTCCAATCTTGTCTTCAGTTCCAAATGTTTAGGTTCAAATCACCATGTCACATGTATCAAATATAGTCTGTAAGCAAAGCCTTGGAAACCAAAGCCCCCCTTGTCCACTGAACTATGCATTACCAAGCAAGGGACACAAAGATTGCAGCTCCTAGCCCTTGGAAATCTTAGCGTTCAGTTTCTCAGAAGTGCTTGTAAATGCCTTCTTCCTTGCTCTTATACTCCTAATTTGTTGAATGTTGTATGCCTTAGAAGTAACCGTTGCCAACGGTCAGAAAACCTGGCGGACAGGGTGGGCGGATAGGGCGGATGGATGGTCGGTCGGGTCGGTCAAGGCGGCCGACCGGTAGGACAGGGGGGGCGGGCGGGCGGGCGGGCGGGTCGGACGGGTCAGACGGGCAGTCGTGCGGACAGGGCGGTTTTAGCCTTTTAGGGTGGTCAATTTTACTTAGTTACTTCTTTACTTTGAACTTTTGGGCTCTTAGTTCAGTTGGTTGCATTCCATCCTAGGGATAACTAGATTACGAAAGTAGTAGGAAATAAGTGTTAAGTACTACAACAAAATTCTCAATCAATGACACAATTCACTAAAAATTGAGCATAACATGCACATTTCAATAAAACTTAGTCCAAGAAAATGAATTTTATGATAAAAACATAATATATATATATTCAAATAAATAAATAATTACTTGCAACATGTTTTTCTTCACTACATGTATATGCAATACAAAAAAGTCATGATGGACATGGTGGGCCACGTACAATACTACTAGTCATAAAAAAAAATGAAGCCCACACTACATAATTATATCCGTAGTGCCATTAAAATACGACTACATAGGAAATTAAACATTTCACAATTACTTCAACACACTATTATCTTCTTCGGCATCACGAGATGTCCCCTCCCTCGCCATGAGTCTTCTACTTGTTCGACGAGGCACCGGTTGCGGACTATTTCCATGGCTGCTCCCTTCGCGGCTAGCTTGTACCTGCATGTCAACCCTCTCAAATTGTCGTTTGGTTTCCGGAGAGTGGTCATCCTCCTCTTCAATCTTCCGTTTATTCTTCTTCTTCGGAGACAGCTCCACTTCGTGGGCCCTCAAAGCCCTCACAACACAATCTATGTCATCCATCAGTTGTTTTATCATTTCATCCTCGCTTTTCATCATCCAAGCTTATTCGCCTCCTTCTCCTAGATACTTCCTCCACTTGGTTATAATGTCCTTCATGTTCATGTCAAATGCCCTTGCAACGTCTTCCATCTTATGCTCTGTAGATGATTTACCGTTTAGATCCACCACAGAACGAACTCTTGCTGCTTCTTCCAACTTCGACAAAATGAGGGCCCGCCCTATCAAATCCGTATTGTAGCCTGCAAATTGCTTTATGACTTTTGGATCACGCTCAACCTCCACCAAGAGGTCATTTGGACCCTCTCTCTTCCATTCCTTCTCGGGAATTCGAAAGAACTTTTGGTGCTGTGTGCTCCAATGTCCGCCTATGCTGCGACAAAACAACTCTCGAGCCTCGCTGTTCTTAATCTCGAAGGCACGCAACTCAACCTCCATGTTAGACGTCATCCAAAAGAATTTATCTTTGGTGGGAAATGGGCCATCGCATAACTCATATATTTGTGATCGAGCATCCCACTTCATTGGTTTCCCCCAATGCAAATAGTTTTGAAATTTGTATGGCTCTTGGTCAAGTGGAAGGTTCCATCGATTGTATTCGTGCCCCGTAGGCATACGGTACAAAATCCCTAGCATTTCATACAGCCTTGGACTCAAAGGAATACAGCATTCGGGACAACGGCATTGAAATTCCGCCGATCTTTGAATGCAAAACACATAGAATGTATGGCGACACTGTCCCAATGCTATAGCTCCTTCGGGCCCAAAACAACCTTGGCAAAGAGAACAATGACCCTCCAAGATGGGAGTATTTGGAAAACTTCCTGGCACAAGCTCCTTCTCATGTTGCTGGAAGTGAGTTGACAACGTGCCATAAGGGACCCATCCTTCCTCCGCTTCCAAAGTCCAATCAATGTTCTCCGTATCATAGGTCTTTCCGTGGTTTAGCCGCTCATACATCCTATCCATGTTCCTCCAAACCGTAAGTTTTAAATCAGGGTCCTTTCTTTCCTCCTCCAACTTCTCCACAAAACGCTCATAAGAACGCTTGACATTCTCGTATGCTGTGTCTGATTGCAATGCATACCTCAAGAGCCCGTTCATGAGTTCAGATGATATTGAGGAATGATCTTGTAGTTGTCGCGCCCACATCATCCACCGTAAATCCGCATTTTCCTTTGGAAGGATTTCACTTAGTACCCCTACTTCCATCATTCGTTTCATTATTGATTCGGCCTCATTCTTTCCTCGAACTGCCAAGTCCAATTGATGCCTTAACTCTTCAACTTCCGGATTTTGTGATTGCATGGAAGCATCTTCAAATGAGGGGAAAACTATGGATTTTGGACTCGGAATGCGCTATCGGAGTTCTACGGTCCCATCCTCAGCTTTGCCCTCGTCAAGAGGAAGAGATAGTTGATCGTTCTCTTGTGTTGGTTCACTTGCCTCTAATAGCCCTATTCCGCCAGGCGATTGTTGACCTGCCTTCTCGTTCTGTAATGTCCACAATGTTTTGCGATGCTCTTCTAACATCTCTTTGCATGTCTTCAACTCCAACACCAACTTCTCATTCATAGCCTTGAGATTCTCATTCATGGCCTTCAAATTGTCATTCGTTCGCTTCAAAGTCTTGTTATTTTTCTTGACACTCTCATAGTCATTACCCAAGGGCTTCAAGTTTGGGGTCGGCCTCCAATACAACGTGTTGTATTTGCTCTCCAATATCTCATACTTTGCCTTGAGGTCATCATGATCTTCTTTGGAGTAACGCACCTCCTTCAACTCCAAATTCTGCTGTTCCAAAAAAATTTTATGCTTAAGGTCTTCCAACTTCTCGTCTTGTAGTTTGTCCGCAAACTCGACAAACTTTCTAAAAGCCAAAGCACCATGAAGAACGGATGGTGTCATTTTCGTAAATGTATCAGTTATTTGCGCAAGAGCAGGCGTCAATACAGCCACAACTCTAGCTGTACATGATAGAGAATACGTCGTTCTAAATATCTCGCCAAATCCTGCTGTTGAATTGCCTGAAGTGGAGCTGCGTCCTTCATTTGTAGTGCCACCTTCATTAGGATTTCCTCCTACATGCTCAGGGCCACCTTCGTTTATAGTGCTCCCTTCATTTCCGCCATTTGTTGCTTCTCTCTGAATTTCAAATTGATTCCATTAGAGGGAACACTGCAACAAGTTCTCCATCTCTTCTAGTGGAGGCATCTTTTGTAGAGTCTTGAGATCCTCTAGGCCCAACAAAGCTAGCAACGGATGATCTTGGATAATCGGGGTCTCTTTGTCGTTGTTTACAGCAGCCTCGTCTTGAGAGTCCATCCTTACATCTGTCGGTTGAGTTGGATGCTCTTCATTTTGGTTTGGTGAAGTCCGAATTGCATTTTCAGGTCTGGACAGTAGGCTTGGTTTCTTCCTTGATTTAGGAGACGGAGGGACATAAAACATGATGTTTTGTGCTGTGTCTGCTAAAAACCGGTCAATACAAGCGTGAGCCTCCTTCACGTCTTGAATGTCTTCTCTATCTTCAATGTCTTTTATAGGATCCTCTTCTTGGTGCTTTTGTGACATTGATGTAGATCCATGTTCTGTTGGCCGAGGGAGCTTCATTGCAACGTTGCTTTCTGGCACCCCTTCTAACACGTTTTGTGTAGGGTTCAAATCCGTCAGTGGAATCAAAAACACCTCTCCCTCCACATCGTCTACAAGACAAGTGCTTCCTTTTGTGGGGTCCCCCATATAAACCGGTTCTACCGCCATTTTCTTTCCATTCAGTACTTCCGTACGACGCACTTGGATTTCAAGAGGGATCTGAATTGATTCCACAGCATCCTCTAATGCTTTCTTTTTTTTCACTTGCTTCAGGAAGTTGCGCCTTCGGAACAAACATATCAGGGATATGTTTCTGACGTCTGCCAATCGCAAGTGGCAATGTCGCTATCGTAGGATACGTACTCCAATCCACTTGACGGCCCAGTATGAGTTCAACGTAAACCATGCCGGCCAAGCTGTAGTTAATTTTGTCCTTGCTCATAGCCTTCTCCGGAAATAAGGCCTTCCACACCTCCATCGAATAGTGCACAAAATGATCATTGAGGCAATTCAATGGTTTAAAACAATATTCACGGGTGTGAAGAGGGTGACACTCTCGAGGCCACAACTTCCCAATGTGATACATTTTCACGTATTTGCGGCACAATTTAGAGGTCCAATACTCCACATCCTCTTTTTCCCAACCCATCTCAGCCTTGATGTTGACGTCATCCAAAATGTCAAACCGTAGCTTATGACCAACGCCCTTCGGCTTTGACTTCTTCTTGCCTTCAGTTGCAGCACTACTTGCCCCCGCCATGACTGCTTGAGTGTCGAGTACTCACTTGCAATTTTAGAATGGAAATTTCCAATATATAATCCCCGTTCTCTCAAAATATATAATGTGCTTCACTGTCTCCAAACGTATGTAAGTAACCAAGGACCAAAATCCAATGTAGTATGATCAAAATATGACCCCCACTCTTCACCACATAGGAGCAACTAGCGCGTGGAGCAATAGTAGCACATCCGACGTGGCAGTGATTTCCAAATGGAAGAGTGAAAGTGAAGAAATGTGTGTTGGCTGTCCGCCAATATACCCGTCCGCTCCCAGACCTAAAAGAGGCCCGGGACCGGACCTATCCCGGACCACGCGGACGTGGCCCGAGCCGGCGGACGGGCGGACGGAGCTGCCCCGTCCGCCGCCGAAGCGACCGGCTGGCTTGGTCCAGGTCCGCCCGGCGGACGAGCGGACGGGCGGACAAAGCTACCCCGTCCGCCGACCAAGCGGACGACTTGACTACGTCCGACCGCCCCGTCCGCCCCATCTGCCTAGCCCATCGCCTATTATTTCGAGGCGTCCAAATTTTTGACAATTTGGCATGAAACCTAGGATTCTTCTCGTCCGCCTTTACTTACTGTCAGTTTTTTGGGGTCAATTAAAGTTTCAGCATCCTATGCTTTTCTCATTAACCCAGAAAATAAGAAATAGACAAGTTATAATCAGATTTTAAATAATCATTTAGAGTTCTTTGAAGTTTACAATGAGATCCTAAACCCTAGAACCCTAAAACCCTAAAACCCTCAACTCTTAGTCTCCTACATTTCAGATTACGCCATTGTTTTGAGCAAATTGTAAATTTGTAATATTCATTTGAAATTGTATGCATACAAATTTTAACTAGATATAAAGGATATTATTTTTTTATTTATTTTTTCATCATGTAGGATATTTCGAAGGGAAAGAAAAAAACAAAAACATGATCAATATTAGTGATGAAGTGAAACGTTATAATTCCCAATTGACCAAATTGAGATGGTGCTACAATCACAACAATTACTTCAAGGGGTTTGGTTTTGGTTCTAGTTTTGAACGTCATGGACAATTTCCATTGACTTCAAGGTGTTTTGTACATATGGACTTATAGAGAAGCCAAAAATGTATATAACTTATGCATGTCACACACTACAATGCCATGTTTGTACTGTATTTTGTAATGCCCTTTTTTGATTAGGATTGTTTTAAAAGTAAGGATATACAAAGAGTGTAAGACTTCACAACATTTCTGAAATTAGTAGAACTGTAAAATCCTTACTCATTGTGAAAAGCATTATAATCTTCTAATCCATAAAAGATATGTTTTTGTGTTTTTTGTTTTTGTTTTTTGTTTTTTTTGTTATATATATATATATATATATTTATATATATTTATTTATTTATTTATATATATATATATATTTTTTTTTTCTTGGAGAATTTGCAACGTGAAGCAATAAAAAAAATTTAGTTTCTATTTGTATAATGTATAAGTTCTTCTTTTATCTAAGCCTGGGTTTATACTGTGCCTAAGGCCGGATGAAAGTCCGACCGGATTTGCCTTCGATCCATTCTTCAATCCGGCCCCAGTTTTTTCCATCCGGCCCTACTTAATCTAAAGTCTAAACCCCTTGGGCCGGATTTTCAATTCATGTGCTCTTCAATTTTATCAAGGCTCAATTAAAAAATGTCAATAAAAATATGCATGTTTATCTTTTATTTCTTTTTTAATTAAAAACAAAGATTTTTTTTTTTTGTTTCATTTTTTTTTTTGTTTCTATACATTTTATTTCTAAAATACAAAAAGAAGTTTATTTATTGATTACCTAAAAATAAAATAAAAATTTAATATTTTGGTTTTCCTCTTATATAGAATATGCATTTGTAATCAACATGTTTAATGCTAAAACATAGGTACTTTATTGTAGTCACTTAGATGATTTTCCTTTAAAGTTAAATTAAGTAAATCTATAAGGGAGTTGCTCTAAGAACACCCGTGCTCTAAAAGTGATCATGACGGAGAGGTACATTTTGCTTTAGTGAATGTACTAGCACATTTTAGGACATGGTCACTTTTAATGACCGTTGCCTTTCAACTTATTCGCCCTCCATAACTAATTACAGAATGATTTAAAAAATATGAAGGAAATCAAGTCACCAAAAAAATATGAGGATGAAGGGCCTAACGTGCATTTTAAAATCTACTCTATAATTTTTTAAATGAATCTTTAATGTGGTTTTTTCTCCAAGAGTTAGTGTATTTGAGGCTCATTTCCAAAAGCCCTCAACACTATGAAAGTCAAGTTTGTGATGGAAACTCTTGTACAAAATCTTGAATAAGAAAATCATAATCAATCATTTTGAAAATTGGATTTTTGATGCTAAAGTTAGATTTAAAATAAACTTATATATATATATATATATATATATATATATATATATATATATATATAAACTACTAAGAATAGCAACTTAGTTAAGTATTATTAGACTTAGAATCTCTATTCTCATAGATAATTTTCTTTCTTATTTAGTATTTAGGACGCTTTAATTCATTTAATTAAGATTTGTTATGAGATTTCAATTTGTTTTCATCAATTTTTTTTGAGATTTCAACTTATGTCCTGTTATAAATTCTGAAAATTTCACTACATGCCATATTTATATTATTTTTTAATTAATTTTTAACGAATCTGACTCAAGCATGATGAACTTCAATGTGTATAAGAACGGCCCGTTCATCGTCCGCTCATCCGCCGTCCACCTATCCGCCTGTCCGCCGTCCACCTGTCCGCCCGTCCGCTGTCCGTCCTCCCGTCCACTATCCGTCCGACAGTCCGCCGCCTGCTATCCGTCCGCCGCGCGGTCAGAGCGTCCGTCCGATGCAGTCCGTCGAGGCCGTGCGATTGGACACGCCGGGGCATATTGCCTGTTCAATCTGGCGGTCGGCCCGTCCGCCCGTCGGATTTGGGCAGTGATGTCAACATCGGCGGACGGTATAAAGAGGGGCGTGGACAGCCCATTCCGCGCAATTGTTTCCCTTGCGGAGTGGGCAAATCTAGCGCCAATTGGTATCTGTGAGCCCCTTCCGACTTGGAGCGTGAACAACTGTGAATGAATTAACTTAATTTTTTGTAATCTCTTCATTACCTTCTCAATTATAGAAATTGTAAACTTCTCACTCAAACATTGCATTCGGTGCGGAAAAGAAGGATTACCATGGCTCCAAAAGGATTTCCCAATCCGCTGAAGAAGAGTACAAAGGAAAAATCACAAGACATGGATTGGGACGCCTACTTCAACCACTTCTGTGTGGCTGAAGAGGGATGGCAATACGAGCCCAAAGCAGTATGGACTTGCACAACGTGCCGAGAGTATGTGAAAATGTCACACATTGCGAAACTCTGGCCAGCAGATAACACGGTTGTATTAGAGAGACAAGTAAGACGGTGGGAAGGTCCCATGAATACTTGCAAGAGTGAACATTTCAAGCAGAGATACGAGGAGATTTGGGCATCTTGCGGTCTAGGTGCTTCCAAACCAAATATCATGAACTATTCCACCATGGCAATGATTTGGGCGGAGATTGTACTCCAGAAAGATGTGGATTGGCGTACGGTGCCTGCAAAGGACAAGAAGACCAAATTGAGCTGTGACAAAGCGATGATAGACACCAATTGGGTTGGCCCAAGCGATTGCATGCCGGAGTGGTCTAATCGGGGTCAATTTGGATTTCCTCTGGAACCATTGCCAGATGCAGAGGACAATGATGATGATGACGAAGAAGACTTACCACCTCCACCTCCACTTCCACAAAGGCACGTACGTCGAGAAGAGCGCGAAGACTTGGACTTCCAAAATCAATTGCGAGAGGCAACAAGAAATAGTATTTTGGATCAAGGTCGCCCGCGTCAACAACGGTCACCACCTCGTCATGATCGTGATGTGCGTTGCCCGCAATATGGAGGAGGAAGTTTGCATTTTAGCCCTGGCCCCCACGATGACTTCCAAAACATACGAGGAAGCCATGGAAGCACACGGTTCACAGACTACGGTGGATCTCAATATGGTGGGTCGCAATTCTATCCGGGGACGAGAGGGCCGGACTCATATGGGCCTTGTGGAAGCTCATACTACACCAGCTCAAGCAAACGAGGGACAAGAGGGACCGAGGCAAATGCATCACCTCCTCCACCTCCACCATTTGGGGGTCCATACTTCTCCGATTACGAACAAGGAGGAGGGTCTGGCGGATATGGGCGATGTGGTGGCTTCGGTCCCACACCCGAAGGTCGAAATGACGATAGTAGTTCGGATTCAGAATAGAGTATAATGTAGTTTAACTATTTAAGGGTAGAGTAGAAGATGTCTTTTGACTTATTCGGAGGTTATGGATTTACTATTATTGTTTAAATGTATTTTGGTGACCACTTTGGTGACCATTAGTAGTCAATGATGTCACTATTTAAAACTTTGAACATGCACATCTATTGAACATGTTTAGTTGTAGTATCAAAAATCTCTTCTTGGAAATGCTTGACAGTGTTTTTTCTTTTTTAGATTTAGTGCAAGGGTACCGAATGCAATGTTGACTTTCTGTATTCTTTACCTGCTCTTGGAAGTTGGAAATGAGATTGAAATGCAATTAGTTCTGGAAAATAAATTAGAATCCAAATTCATTTGGAAGAATTGTATAATAGTATTGTGGATTTTGATTAGCCCTAATGTAATTGAGCTTATACACATTAAGCCTTCCAATTTTTTGTGTCACAAAGTTCAATGGTTTGACTTGCAAAAAATATTTGAACTCTTTTTTGCAATTTGAACACCCTCATAGGTAAACATTATAATTTTTAACTCCATAAGGGATATTGTTGTGCTTTCTTTTTTTCCATAATGTCTAGCATGTCTAGTTTGAATTTGTATGGTTAAAAACTTGAAATTTCAAGAAAATGATAAATGTAATGAAAATATTGACATTTCTTTAGAAGTAAAAATTTCAAGAAATTGAAGAAAGTTGAGAAGAAGCCTTGGGTCTATTTTTTTAATTATTAGGCATTGAAATGCCCAAATGCCCAATTCCTCCCAAACAAGAAGACCTACATGAAGCTTATTGAATGAAAAGGGGGAAAAATCACCCTAAAAATGAGACGGTAGAAATGAAGCGGACGATCTAAAAATCGCCCCCTCTGGACCGTCCGATCACGCAGACTGTCCGTCCGCCTGATCGGACGGGCCAGAGGGGGCGCACGGCCACCCCGTCCGCCCGATCGAATGGGCCAGAGGGGGCGGACGGCCACCCTGTCCGCCCGATCAGACGGCCTCTGTTCGACCGTGCGGACCAGACGAGGCGTCCGCCAACCCTAAACCATCCGATCGGACGGCCAGGAAGAGGCGGACGGCCTCTGTTCGACCGTGCGGACCGGACGAGGCGTCCGCCAACCCTAGACCATCCGATCGGACGGCCTCCGTCCGCTGTAGGATTGGAATGAGGCCGTCCGCCTCATATAAGACAAGCGGACGGACCGTCCGCTCTCACTTTTGCCTTCCCCCTTGCATGCAAGAGAGAGCGGAGAGCTAGTGGCTCCTTTCTTTGGGTAGGTAAGAATCTAGTATTTGGGGTAACTCTTGCCAAATTTTTTATAAAACTTTGACGTTCATCATTCTACCAGGTTATCAACATGCCGAGGGCGAAGAAGGCTTCCAAGGAGTCGAAGGGAAAAGAAGAAGCCCCCTCTATTCAGTGGACAAGGGAGAATCCCTCAGAGAGTTGCAAAGCATTCTTAATCAAATTGATTGTGAAGTTTTATGAGACAGAGACTACAGTGTCTCTTGACACTAAATATGTGCGATATGAAGAGGACTGCATCGGGAAATTCTTCGTGGATATGAGGCAGAGGATGTTGGACGCCTTGCACGTACCGCAGTGGATTGATGAAACGGAGAAGAAGAATTTCCCCAAATTTCTTGACAGCAAGGTGCATGATGCATTATGGAATGCTTCAGTCATTTTGGATAAATATTGGAGGAAGAAACGCGAAAATGATGAAGCCTTCGAGCATGTCATTATGAAAGCGGATTTATTCACCAAAAGGTGCCAACCATTTAAGAGGAGGCAGAATAGAGCAAGGTCAATTGGTTGGTGGACGAGCAAGCCTGGAATGGACCAAGCACAAAATACACGTCGCCTTCTAATAGCCCTTCCGGAAACGGCCACGGTGATTCCCGTAAATAACAAAATCATGCGGGGTGGCTATGCTACAATTCGGAGAGTGCGAATAGAAGGATGTGGGGAGATTCATCCATCATGGGAGTTTGCAGCAAAGATGTCTCTCCAAGAAGGTGAACGACCTGCTTTTGCAAAGATGGAACACAATACTGAGACTATGGCAGTAAGGATTCCGCATGCTGGAGTGATACGTTTTTTTGCAGTGCATTCCAAAAAGAATGAAGGATACTCATTCTGGTGGAACGGCGGTACATTGCGTGAAATGATGCGTCGGGATGACAACTATCCAGACAATATAGCCCTTCGAGTGTTGTATGAGCCGCATATAACAGAAGAAGAAATCATTGTTGCTAAAAATCTGAAGCGATTTAGAGCCAAACGCGTGGAGCTTGCATGGGCATTACTGCACATCATGAATGCGGTGCACACCGTTGGACATCTCCACAACGACATTTTTCCGGACAACATCATGTTTCATTTTCCTGAAGATGAGTCCCGGGTTTACATTGGAGTTTGTGATTGGGGGATGACTACAGTGTTGAGCGAGCCTATGAAGTCGTTGTATACATTCACATCAACAGCTGAAAAGGACGAAGCTATAAAGAGGAGGTGGTGGGTGGATCCCAGTATTACTTATGTACACGGAAGAGATGCGGATGTGCAAAACATCCCTTCTCTTTCCATGCAATCCGAGCAATATGCTGTTGCTAAATTAGCTGAACGAATCAGTAGGCAGTGCATGTCGGAGGCGTATCACAAGTTGCAGCGTGAATCAAGTAGCTCACATGTCAAGTACCTCCATCCACAATTTGTACAGGTGTTTGATACTTACTTGAAGCGCGTTCAAAACAAAGAGAGTACTTTGGCACAAGTCATCTTCCGTTTTAGTACTTCATTCAACTGGCCTGTTCCGGATGAACACTTCCGTGGTTCATATTGAAGTTCAAGAATAGTTCATATAAGTATATAGGCTGGTAGTATGCATAGATGCCAAGTAGTAATGTAGTATGTATACGAATTATATAGTTGCATAGCATATGTGCACCATTTTGATTTTTTAAGACCATTGAATGCCAATGTAGTTGGACTTTTATGTGCCTTTGTAATTGACGAGGATATTTTAATTGATAATGATTTTTAAAGTGTGTGAATTGTCCCTATCTTTTGTCATTGTTGGTTTGCAATTTTGCATAGAAAAGTCTAAAACCCTACAATTACGGAAATTGTGATTTTTTAAGTTGGTATTTGCAAGATTGGGAAGTTTTTGTTTTAAATTGTATGGTCTTCCAATTCTTTAATTTGCCATGTATGGTTGAAGATATTCAATTGGACAATGTATTATGTATAATTATAAATTGTCTTCTAGATTCTAGAAGCATGGTTTTTTGTTTGGTATCAATGGTGTGTTGTTAATTTTTTGAATGCAACGAGTTTGTCGGTTTCATTAAGATGTTAAAAAAAAATAGTAATTACCCCCTAAATGCTTGAGGACCCAAAATATTAAATATGGTGTTTGCAAAACTTAGAAGTTCAGTAAAACCTAACTATTTTTCATCATTTTAGTGAGGTAATAATTTTGGGAAATTCTTTTTGAAGTCTACTTTTGGCTCCAGAAGTCCGATCTTGCAATTAAAGGACAATGATTTTTTTGAAAGAGATATTATACAAGGGTACCTTGTGCAATCTTGACATTTCTTTTGTGTTAAGAGCTTTTGGAAATGAGCCTCAAATACAGTAGGTCTTGGAGGAAAATTCATATTGAAAATTCATATTAAAAAATTATAGAGTAAATTTTGCAAAGCTGTAAATTGATTGGGCAAGTTTGGCCTATTAACCTCATATTCTTTGGGTCCCCAACATTTTAGATTTGCCTTGCCAAAAAGGCTTCAACTTTTTTTTGTGATTTTAAGAGCATCATTGTCAAATGTTATAATCTTTCACTGTACAAGTGATATTGTTGTGCTTTTTTTTCCTATGCAATCTCTAACAAGTCTAGTTTGAATTTATATGGTTACAATTCCAAAAAAATTGATACATCTTACCAAAATGTGGGCTCTTTGTTCAATTTAGAGCAAATTAAAGGAAGTTTAAATTTGAAAATAAGGCTTCGGCATGTAGGGGTTACAACATCCTATGGTTATTTGGATGATTGAATTTGTTTGAACCATCAACCATTGTTTTCTTGGGCCAATTGAAGGCCCAAATGCCTAAAAAAAAATGGACTGCACCAAATCTATAGGTTAAATTTGAAGAAAAATTGGATGATAATGCCAAATTGCTCGAATTTGAAAGAAAAAAAATTGGATGAAATTGCACACATCAAATGTAACTCATTTAAATATGTCGATGAAAAGATAATTCTATCCAAAATATAAATGAATACTAAAAAATTTAGTAACATTATTTTGTCATATATTGCCACTTTAGCAATCCTCCAAAAATTGGAAAAAAAACCATGGTTTCATCCCTACACCGAAGTTTACCTCATTTTCCGCCAGATGCCCCGATCGGACGACCCTACACCGACCCGTCTGCCCCGTCCGCCTTCCCGTCCGCCTCCCCATCCGCCTCCCCATCCGCCTCCCGGTCCGCCCTCCCGTCCGCCTCTCGTCCGCGTCCCCAGCCGCCCTACCCGGCCGCCCTCCCCGTTCGCCTCCCCGTCCGCCCTCCCGTCTGCCTCTTGGCCGCCCTCCCTGTTCGCCCTCCCCGTCCGCCCTCCCCGTCCGCCCTCCCGTCCGGCTCCCCGTCCACCCTCCCCGTCCGCCCTCCTGTCCGGCTCCCCGTCCGCCCTCCCCGTTCGCCCTCCTATCCGCCTCCCGTCCGCCCCGTCCGCCTCCCTGTCCGCTGGACGGTCAGAACGTCCTATGTCGGCAGACGTTCGGGAACCGGCGGACGTAGACGCTGGACGTCCGTCCGGATGTCCGAACGTCCGGACGTCCATGTAACCCTGTCGAAGATAAATAGTATTATATTGTAACCATGAACTCAAAGCTACAATCAATATAATTTACCTAATATAGTAAAGGAAAACAAAGTAAAGAAACAGAAAACCTGAGTCCACCACCAGTCAACAGCACAACCATTTCAAAAATCAAAATCATCGAGTCGAAAATATGCAATTTAGAAAACAGTATCTTCGAGTCGAGGATATCCACAAATGAGACAAATGCCAAGCCAATAAACAAACGCAAAGAACACTTCCAAATAATTACAATACAAGAGCACCTCATGAAATATCGATCACAATAACATAGAATCTTACTTTACCCATATCGTCGACTCGACGATAACGAAACTGTGGCATAACTGTAAATACAAAATGCATGTGCAGGAGAAAAGAAATGGCTGCTGTAGATGACTACAACTACTCAATGACCGAGAGCCACATTGAAGCCTTTGAACACCCTTCTCTAGGAGATCTGCTGTATGAAGACTTGGAGGCTACGTATAAAAAACTGTGGCGTTTTAAGGAGCACATAAGTACCTGGAGTTTTGGGGTTTGTCGATGGAAAAATTATGTGTACTTACGATACCGAGCCCAAGGAAACACGCAATATTTTCCATGGAATATAAAGGAGAAGGTGATCCTCATCGACGACTATCTGGAAAACTACGTCGTCATAACCCTTCGTGATGTGGACGAGGCAGGGAAGCCAGACGAACATACTCATTCACTAGTAATTGATGTGAATGCGTACCATGCAAAGTTCGACCTTGACAACTTGATGACATTCTTGGAGGGGTCCGAAATGGATTCGCTGATTGCTGAGTTTCAAAAATGTAGGTACGTCCTCTGCAAAGTCGAACGCTAGTAGACTTCGCCGGATATGGAAAACGCTCGACCATTATACAATGGCTAATTGTGTGCCTGCACCGGCGGTGGGAGGGAGTCAACCTAAGGGTACGAAGGCAGTATCAAATGTTGGACCCAATCCACGTCCTCCTCGTTCTGGTGACGGCAATCGGGGAACACGACCCGGTCAAGCAAGATCAGAGCCAAGGAAGCGAGATCCTCCTCCGACCGAGACGGGCGAGTCCAACAGAAAGAGGCAAAAATCAAATCTCGCCAGTGGCCAAGTGGGTGCAGGAAGCTCCGGATCAGCTCTGACTACAGTCGAGGCAACGCCAGCGACATCAGACGCTCCAATAGAAGATTACAAGAAGTTCGCCATAATACAAAGAAACTTCTGGGCCGAACACAAGTCCTGCTTCATTTTGGGTGAAGAGACTGTGAAAGTGCACATTAAGCAGTGCATTCTTGCGCGGGACCAGTACATCATTCGAACACTGCAGAGGGATATTGTAGAGTCAGTGAAGAATGAACTTGTCCAACTTGGGGACATCAAACAACGGCAGAAAGTCTGCTTCACCCCCATCGGTTTGGATAATCAACTCCTAAAGAAAAAGCCGACAAAGTGGGAGGAGATAGAGACTAGCCAATTTATAATAATAAACGGTCAGCATAGCATTACGACAACCAAGGAGCTTCAGAAGGCAGGCTGCGGAGAAGCCAGGAGGATAGAACTTCAGACGTGGGATGCTTTGATTGTATGGACTCTGGATCCCAACAAGTTAAGGAATATCTCCAAGTTCTACAACTGTACCAATCATCTTGATCACGCCCAACCCACATGGGGAAATCAGATTATCAGTTGTCGCAATATCTGGCTCTCCTACAAGCGCGCTACCGATATCGCCAAGGAGGATGTGGTCCGACATAACAAGGCCGTCTACAATCTCATTAAGTACAAGGTGAGAAAATGTACCACTCAACTATCTTCGAGTCGATGATATTGTTTCGATTACCAATAGATAGAATTAGAATTAAACATTTGTTGAGTTCAAGTCCATACACTACGTGCACAATCAAATTGCTACTCTACTGAATTTGCTTGAGTATCGTCGAGTCGAGGATTCGATCAATTTCATGTACTCCTGTTCTTTTCAATTGTATTAATAGATAATTTATTATCGTGCAGAGTTTCACGGACGCGGTTGTAGATAGGTACCAAAGCATCAATCCTGAAAAGGATGGTACGTCTGTAAAGGGTCCATCGGACCTAAAAAATGAAATCCAAATAATCACCTTGCGAGACGATCTCTTCGCTTTCTAGAAGACCTTCCTCACAAAGCACAACGAAGGCGAGCTCATCGAGCCAATTTCAGGAAAATTTTACAAGGACCTGAAGGGCTTTAAAAGAAAGTCCATGTCACTAAAGCGAGAGTTCTTCAGACATTGTGGCCACTTCACGGACACAGACTTTGCGGTATTTGCGCAGCACCTCCTCAACAAAACACCAAATCGCAGAGCTGCATATCCCAAGTTGTCCGTGTCCAAAACTAGAATTCTCGTGGCGGATAATATGGCAGTGGGCGACTGGGTTGAGCGTAGAAAGCGCAAAAAAGTCGTGCTCCAAGACCTTGCTGCAATAAATCCCGCTCTGAAGTTTCTTGACAATGGGGGCAATGTGATGACCGCAACCTAGCGATCATGGAAAGCAAGGCACAGGTTTACGTCCACGACTTGGGACTTTCTCCTTTCGCACCCCAAGAATGAGTACTTCAAGAGAAGGCTTCAAAACGAGGCGAAGGATCTCGTGAAGAATTTTCCTGAGGTTCTTCACATGTTCAGCACCTTCATGAAGTTGAAGTACCGGCTGCCAGATCCAACAGGGGGTGTGCAAGTAAGGGGGATTGATTTTCTGGCCAAGGTGTTGGTGACCAACTCAAAGTACAAGTACCTGCATCGAGAGATCAATCTCGCGCTTCTAGATGTGAGGGAGGCTCCAAGGTGCAAGGCCAACGATAATTTGGCAGAAGTGGACCCTCTTTTTAAGTTTCTATTGGAGAAGCTTGAGCCAAAAATGAATGAGCCTCTTGTTTGGCTCGTCATTTTACGCAACAAGGCTGACGTGAAGGTTGCAATGAGATTTGCAACGCAGAAGATGAAGGACTATGATTGCCAACAGTCGTATTATGTCCCAGCCAAGGCAGAGATGCTAGACAACTGCACCAATCGGAACATGGTTGACGATGTGCCTCTACTCTTTCTCTTTAAGAAAGACAACGAGTTTGCGACTTCTGTTCGTGGATTGGTTAAGCGTGAGTATGTAACGCCTATCAATTGCCAATACTACAATGAAGTCACCAAGAACACCAAGGCGAAGTGGAGGATCCACGTGACGGAATTGAGGATGGAGTTCTACCTGCAGATCCTCCAAGATTTTGCGGTGCCGGACAACAACGTACTTGGCATATACTGTGGGCCTAAATTCATGCTGGCGGCAAAGGTTTGTCACTATCTCATTACAGTAGTTATCCTCGACACGAGGATAATCATAGCCTCCTAGACTATACATATAATTGAATTTTATAGTATGTAGTTTCACGTATGTTGTGGGAGGGTGGCCTATCGTCGACCCGAGGACAACCACGTGGATATGATTCTAGCAGAGATACTCTCGTTCGTGTAATTACTAACTCAATTTTCATGTATGTGAATTTTGTTTTAGATGTTCAGGGCGTATTTCTATGGGTTCTGCGACAGGGTTGAGAGAAAGGGTTACCATAGAATTGCCTACCTAGCGGATAAAATGGACAAGAATGATTTCATGTTTTCAAATTCACCTTACTCCGTGGCATACGTCCGACCACCCAATCGCGTGCCTGTAGTGGTGAATTCAAATTCGCCACCGTCGCCGCCACCTTCGTTTGATTCACCGGCTGATGTCAATGCAAACAGGCAGCAGGAAACGGAGTTTGTTGGTCCACAGTTGACTGGTGATCCTGGCGTGGAGAGCATCGACCAATTCGGGACAAACACATTTCAGATATACATGTGGATGTCCACCTCTGCTGTGTCGGCTCCAACGTAAGTCGGGCTAGCTGTGGCGGAAGGAGAACGAGCTGCAATGCAAGACGAGACAATTGCAGCGCAAGATGAGCCTGCTGCAATGGAAGAACAGCTTCCCCGCTCAAATGAGGAGCTAGTTGGATCACAACCACCAGCGATAGCGGACGAAGGTATGGAAACCGACACCGAGTTCTAAGAGCAGTGGCGTGCTCAATCGAAGAAGAAGCAAAAGGGATCGGTGAAGAAAGCGTCAAAGGGAAAGCGTGTCCCTGAATCGGAGAAGGAACAAAATATGGAGGTTTCTCAGGAGAAGCAATCGTCGCTTGAAAAGATACCGTCCAAGTCGGAGAGCTCGGGCGGCATAATCGTGATCAGTGATGATGAGGAAATTGACAAACCGCATTCCTCTGATGAAGACGACGCGGAGGGCATGCCCAACACGAAGCCTATACTCCGACCTGACGGCACGGTCAAAGTCGAGGGTGACTGGTGGGCACACCAGGAGGAGGCCAGGCGGCGGAGGATCGCAAGGTAGCAGGCGAGGGAAGAGAAGGAGAGGGAACTCAAGGAGGCTATCGCCAGCATGCAAGCTGCCAATGCCAAAATCCACGACGTGTAGGCGGCACTATAAGAAAACTACGTTTTTGGGGTTGTTTTCCAAAAACGTGCAGTTGTTTTTTTAGACATCACTACGTCACTTGATTGACAACCAGTGGAGTCTGAATTTTGTGCAATGTCGGAGAAGACAGGCTACGTTTTTAGAAAAACACGTTCACGTCACGAAAAACATGCCTATTTTGGGTGATGTTGAAAAAAACATGACAAAATTTTTCCGGACATCTACAACAACAAGTTAAGTCCACGTCAGCAACTACGTTTGTTTTCACTACGTCAGACGTCGATCCAGTCACTGCTGACTACAAGTAGACGCTACCCTAAGCCAAAAAAGGCAGGGAAGGGCAGGTGCTCCCAAGGAAGACCCAAAAAAGGGCTTGGATGAATTGGATGGCTGTTTCAAGGTATAGGTGCAGGGCTGATTATGGATTTTTGGGTGTTTCTTATATAGACTTTTATAGTGACCACAACATGTATAACAAATTGTAAAATGGATGGGAACATAGTCTACTTCATTCTTAAAAGATGTCAACATAGTTTAAAATTTATTTGGCAAAATTTTCACTAAAAAAATGTAATAAAATTACATTTACAAGAGAAAGATGTTTGCAATTATTAATAACATTTGTGGACAACAAAGGTTTGTCAAAGAATGGATGCACTAGGCAAATGATGCTAATTGCATCTACAATATCAAACATGGAAGGTTAAATATTTTGCTTTACATTCTTTCACACTCATAGGATTCATCAAATGAATGACTTTTGAAATAATGTGGTCTTCTTCATTTTTTGGCTTTGGATTCCTTGAATTAGTTTCAAAGGCTTTTTCAAATAAACAAAGTGAACCCTTTTCCCGGGTTTTATCATCCTATACCAATTTTTTTTCTGGGTGCATATTTTTTTTGGCTTTCTCTATTTCACTTTTCGATTGAGAATATGCATGTATAGACTAAAGACTTGGCATTTTCTTCCAAGGCCAAACTGCCATGTACCCTTCATTTTCCCTCTTCCTTGAAAAAAAAAATAATGTCACTGGACATGGAGCCCTTTGAAATAATGTAGCCTTCTTCATTTTTTGGCTTTAGAGTCCTTCAATTAGTTTCAAAATCTTTTTCAAATAAAAAAATTAAAGTGAACCCTTTTCCCGGGTTTTACCATCCTATACCAATTTTTTTTTTGGTTTGCATATTTTTTTTGGCTTTCTCTATTTCACTTTTCGATTGAGAATATGCATGTATAGACTAAAGACTTGGCATTTTCTTTCAAGGCCAAATTGCCATGTACCCTTCATTTTCCCTCTTCCTTGAAAAAAAAATAATGCCATTGGACATGGAGCCCTTTGAAATAATGTAGCCTTCTTCATTTTTTGGCTTTAGAGTCCTTCAATTAGTTTCAAAATCTTTTTCAAATAAAAAAATTAAAGTGAACCCTTTTCCCGGGTTTTACCATCCTATACCATTTTCTTTTCGTTTGCATATTTTTTTTGGCTTTCTCTATTTCACTTTTCGATTGAGAATATGCATGTATAGACTAAAGACTTGGCATTTTCTTCCAAGGCCAAATTGCCATGTACCCTTCATTTTCCCTCTTCCTTGAAAAAAAAATAATGCCATTGGACATGGAGCCCTTTGAAATAATGTAGCCTTCTTCATTTTTTGGCTTTAGAGTCCTTCAATTAGTTTCAAAATCTTTTTCAAATAAAAAAATTAAAGTGAACCCTTTTCCCGGGTTTTACCATCCTATACCAATTTTTTTTTTGGTTTGCATATTTTTTTTGGCTTTCTCTATTTCACTTTTCGATTGAGAATATGCATGTGTAGAATAAAGACATGGCATTTTTTTTAATTGATTTAATTGTTTTATTTTCCATTATTTTTTTATATGGATGTCAGTCGTACCTACCTATAGTAGACATCACATGGACTTTTGCATGTCAAATTGATATGTAACATTATTTTTTCTTCATTTCTAACCATACCTTTAAGAAACCCTTCTTTCTTAAGTTCATTTTTACAATTTTTTTGTGGACAACTCTTTTCTCTTTTTCTATGGTACAAGAAAAATGTAGCGGCACTTGGAAGTGAAAATGTCCATGCAAACATGGTGAATTGCTAATGTGGAAGTGGAAATGAACAACAATTTCTCAAACATATCTTACCCTCATAAACATGGAAAATTAGATGTTATGCTCATTTACAGCATGCATGTCATGCACTAATACTAAACCTGTCAATGAGGATGCCAACTTAGACATCTCCTGAAATTGTTTTCTTCTCACAGAAGACATCTTATGCTACATTCCGCTAGACAAGGCAGCTCTACTTCTGCGATTTCAGTTCTTGAACTCTATGCTTCTTCTTCCAATTCTGAAGCTTCCTCTTTTTCTCTATTGTCCTCCCTTGCTACTGAAACAAAGACGCCACCATCTGCAACTGCTTGTCTTACGGGATCTAAGTCAAGCATCTGCGGTTGGAGCCCAACAAAGTTTGAGTCCCAACCCACATCTATCACACTAGGAATTGGCTGGTGCACCTCTAATTGCCCACGTCTTCCCCTAACGTCTGTATGACATACTATTTTCCAGCCTTGTCTTCCTGGATCATCAGAAAAAAAAACTTGTTGTACATGCAACGGGAATGCAAATGAGTCCGCATGCACTCGGCCATCCAAGCGGTTGAAGTTTGCCATGCTGAAGCCATATTGATCCCTCTTCATGTTTGGAAAGCGAGGATCTCGACTCTGCTGAATCCAATCACACACAAGGATTGTGGTGCAATGATTCCTGTAGTCAAGCTCTAGAATCTCTTCGATGTAGCCCACGTACTCATTGGTTCTCTCTAGGGGTTGGCCATTGCGAACCCCCCATCGAAGTTGTTGAGAGAAAGAAGCCACAACACCTGAATCGCGTGTTACTAGTCCAGCTTCTGCACTACGCATGCGCAAGTGCATTCCAAATGCATACATTTGGCGGTGCGCGATAGCAAATCTCTGTGGTGGTTGGCTATATTGCACAATATCCAAATGAACATTTTCACCTTCATCTTGAAGCATTTTTACTTTTGTTGTCAACCAATTAGAGAAAGGAGGCAAGTCAAGCAATTCAATTGGATAATGCACGGCCATTGTAGGGTGTCGTCGCCTGAAGTCCCTTCTAAATATTTCCCTCTCCTGCCATCTTTGTGTTCTTGCAGCAATGTACTCTCTGCATGCAAGTATACCAAAAATTAGCAAAACTAGTAGAAGAGACGGCTCAGGCGACTCCTGTCTGCACAAGCGTTGACATGTATCGCCATGTCTGATCTGATGTCCAATTTCTCTATTCTGTGTCATGCCCTATGTCCCCAAATACATCAAAACAAACATCCTCTTTGACAAATGACGAGGACATGTTCCTCTGCCTTTGTCTAATACAACATTGACCTGAACAACAAAGGACCTACTGTATGAAAAGGTCATGGACTGCATGATCCCAAGATGCTTATAGAAGCTACATATATTTTGACTTTGGGAGACAAAGAATTCGTCACACTCACTGGCGCCATTCTTCGAGACATGCTGCATTATCTAAGACAAAAGCATGTGCGAAGCCATGAAACTGATCGGACATCTTACGCTTCCGTTTGCAATTTGAACGCAGAATTTCATCATTCATGGTTGCATCCTCATCTGGGTCCCATACGCGGTGGGATGTTCTTCTATATTGTCTCATGTACTCTGTGCAAAAACCAAGTGTGTCCTCCATTTGGTACCCTTCTGCAATGCTACCTTCAGGATGCGCAAATGTTCTTACATAATCCTTCAATGTCTTCATGTAGCGCTCAATAGGGTACATCCACCTGCAATGAACTGGGCCACATTTGAACAACTGTTGAACCAAATGTGTCGGAAGGTGAGTCATGATGTTTAGAAACGTTGTTGGGAACTCCTTCTCCAACACGCAAGTGGCCATGACAACATCGCGCATCATTTCCTCCTCATCAACTTCATGTACCTCTTTGGCACAGAGGCGTTGGAAAACTCTACTCATTTTGATTATAGCCAAACACACGGTTTCATCCAAGACACCACGAACCGCTAGGGGAAGGATCTACCAATGACATTGCACACATACACAATAATCAGTTTAGATTATGACCAGGGGCAGTGTAGGACAATGATAGAAGTCATTAGGCATTAGCCCTAACATGCACGAGCATTAGAATCAAAAACATTGGTACCCACGTCAATTGTAATGTTTGAGCAGATCCAGCTATGTGTTTATTTTGAAATCACATTTGTGAGAGTGGTGTCATTTGGTATGTTTGAAGGAACATACTTTTGGATTTTGAGAGTAAAATCTACTTTTTGCGCAATGACCACTTTATCAAAATTTCCAACAAGAGAGCTTTTTCAAGGTACCTGCTGCATTAGTACATGATAATCATGTGTCTTCATGTATTGTAATTTTCCGTCCACCAAGCGCTTGTGAATGCTTCCTACATAGTTTGTGGGAGTTCTAATGTTCGATACAATTGCAATGAACTCCCTTCATTCGTTAGGATTCAAGATGAATGGGGCATGTGGCATATAGAATTGGTCTTGTTGTCTTTGTGGGGCTTGCAACCAAATCTCTTCCCGAATGCCTAGGTCCTCAGCATCCCTCCGACTTCCTGGACTATCATTCATTCCAAGTAAAGTCTTGACAATGTTTTCACACAAGTTCTTCTCACAATGCATGGGATCAAGGACGTGGCGTTCCAACAAGTTCTGCAATCACAGACGCAATAATTCAACGCAAACATTTGTCAGTGAACTTACATTACAAAGCAACCTAAACTTACAGTTCAAATGCTCATGTCCAAACAGTAGCCTCCAATGACGTCCATTCCAGCACTCTCTGTGACATCATACTAGATTAGACATGCCACATACAACATGTGCATGTCTACACTTGTTGCATGCGTCGTCTACCTTGACGTCCTCAGCGTACAAAACATGTCAAAGACTTTATGTTTTACCTTCCAGTAATCAAACTTATAGAAAGCACTCAAATGCTTCACCCCAGTTGTATGCACTGGATCATCAGGTCCATTCTCTTTTCCGCCCATATCCAAGTATAATTGTCGCCATGCCACATAGCGAATGACATCTTGCCCCGACATGATCCTTGGCACGCAACGGTGCTCCACCTTGCCATTAAATCTTCTATTCCGTCGATAAGGGTGGTTGCGAGGTAAATAACGACGGGCTCCACCATATACAATCTTCAAACCCCTTGTGCGTCCATTATGGAGCACATCACTTGTCTTTGCCATGCGTGAATCTGTATCTAGTCCACAAGAAGGGCAGCCCCTATAGCCCTTGCAACAAAGTCCTGAAATCAACCCTAAAGCTGGGAAATCTGAGATTGTCCAGAACAGCAATGCGCGCAATGTAAAACTTCGACTTCCTATGGGTTGGGAGAAATCTTGGGCTCCAACACCATGCCACAATTCATGCAACTCATTTAGTAGGGGGCGCATGAAGACGTCTATATTGTTAGAAGTAGGTGACTTCTTTCCTGAAATCAAAATGCACAAAGAGATGAAGAATTTCTTGGTGACAAACCATGGCTCCAGGTTGTAAATCAAGATTAGCACAGGCCATGTAGACCAATTTGTGTTGTTCAACTTGAAAGGATTGACACCGTCTAAGGCCAAACCTAGACGGAGGTTGCGAATCTCAGAACCAAAGTTGCCAAAAGCGATGTCTGTATCAACATGTTTCCATGCAGGGCTGTCCACAACTGAGCGCATGATGCCGTCATTGCTGACATGTTTTTTATAGCCTGTCAGCATGCGTGCCGAATGACCTTGGACGGAACTTTGTCTGTCCCAAAAATCCAACGACCTTGGCCACACTTAGGGCAAGTGTTTAGGCTGGCATATTCGTCTTCAAAAAGTACACACCCATTAGGGCATGCGTGAACATTGTTGTAACTCAAGCCTAGGCGGCGAATGCTTCAGCGTGCCTCATAGTGGTTGCCAGGCAACTTGTTTCCCGATGGCAACAAATCCACATGAAGGAAGCGGAACAACTCATCAGTAAATTTGTTGCTCACATGGAAGACATTGCACATGTTCATTAGGATAATAGTGGCCGAAACAATGCTTGTCTTTGAACCTGGAAAGACGATTGTGGTTGCTTCTTGGTACAATTCGTCCAAGCCATCCATTGTGTCCGCAGCAATGTCATCCTCATCAACCCCTTCTTGCATAGGCCTAGACTCCTCGTGCAACGCATCCCCCCTATCAAAGGCCTCCATCACCTGACGTTGGACCTCATGATATTCATCCAAAGGAGGAGGAACGTCTTCTTGCATATCATTTCCAACATCTGCATGAATGTTGCCTATGTCAAGTGCCTCATCTGAACCAACACCTTCTCGAACATCATCATCAAAAGCAACATCCTCCACCCATAGACCTCGAGAGGGGTAGCCATCCGGGGGGTCTCCCCCAAGGATGGATTCTTTGATGAAGGGATCCCGACCCACCATTGCATGGTGTCGTCGAATAACTTCAATACTTTTTCAACATGAGCCCTTGCAATTTCTACAAGGACACCTGTAAGAGCGTATGTTGTTCTCAGTGGCCACTCGCAACTCCGTTTGTAATATCAAGTCACCTATAGGAATGTGGCGTAGTGTGCGACCATCATCCGTAATTCATATGGTGGTTTGACGTCGACGTGCATCTACATTGGTACAGTAGGCCATGGGCACTATAGAGCTATTGCATGTGTACACAATTCATTTGAACAATTTTCACTTGGGTGGCAGAGCTCCTGCACGAAGACATCATACTTGTTAATACTTGCTATGCAAACATATTGTCATGAAAGACATCTTCTCTGACATCCTCCACAACATTCTATATTTTTAGTGACATGATAATATTGTCATGAAAGACGTCTTCTTTGACATCCTCCACAGCATTTTAGATTATTAGTGACATGATAGTAGATGTCTCTGCAGACGAGGATCATAGAGTGAAAGCCTTATTGTTCAAGTATTGTTTGTATACCAAACATACTTAGCAGGATTCCAAAATTTTCTGTGGTGTTCTCCAGTCTTTGGAAATGAGGAACGACGCAAACTAAGGGGAGTCATGCCAAGCTTCCTTGTCCATTTGTATCATTAATGCCTTTGCAAGCTCTAATTGACATGTATACCTCCACCTATTATATGACTAGAAATTCTGGTCAGCTAATTTTTGAAGTGAGAAAAATTTCTTAGGATCTATGTATTGAAATTTCTCTATCATGCATGTGGTTTTACTAGAAAACATGAAAATTACAAAGCACATGTCACGACTGATGTCTGCCGTGACATCCAAGATGACGGTTTACAGTACGGACCAAGTCAATCCATCATGATAGCTTCTTCTGTACGTGTCTCACGTGGATTTGGCAAAAAGAAAGGCAAACAGTAGACTCTATAGAATAGTTGATGGGCGCTGCAGACCTCATTTGCCTTCAAGATTTCAATTATTAGAGCTACGTTGTATCACTAACCGGAATGGCAATTCTCCCTGGACTTCGCAGCCGCACTAGGGTTGTACAGTTTGCGGAGGCACCAACTCCTACTCAATCTGACTCAGATGCTGCAATAGTTTGACAAATTTCATCTCGCACGCAATGAGAAGTACTCCCCCGCGCTCGATTTTGAAAAAGCCAGCGGAAGCAGGGAGTCGAAGGAGCACGCGCTTGTCCAAAGGCGATGACGGGCGACAAGCAGCAGCAGTCGGAGCAGTAGCTCCCGTTTCAGAAGCGGCACCTGCCTCCATGGTTCGTGAAGCGCTGCCTCCTTTCTTTAATTTCTGATGTGAAGATTGAAATTTTCAATTCCCCCACCAAGATCCAAGCCAGCAACGAGATTGGACCCGGAGCTTCCCTGCGCCCACCTGCCGCGGTGTTAGGGTGCGCCTGACCCCGGCTATAGGGTCGGGTCTCGGGTATAGGCCACCGTGGCAGCTTTAAGCCCGCCGTCTTGTCGTTGTTTCTCCCCTGTCCTCTGTGATGTCCTCGTCTTGAATTTGCTGTAGTATGCGACCTCCTCTCCAGCCCCAACTGCCCTTGCAATATTCGGAAGTATCGCAATTTGTTTGTTTGATTCGTCAATTTCTTGGTGGTTGTCAATGATCATTTGATTGTGAGGGAAATTGCAGCAGGGTACGTCCAAATCAGTGGAGGAGGGCAACATTTCCGATTGGTGAACCTTTAAACTTTGTAGCGGTTGGTGTTTGGTGGGGGTTTGATTTTCTAGGTCTTGGCTCAATTGACTTGTGCCTTGGGGTTCTTGTAACAGGACGGTGAGTTTTTTGTACATTGGCGAGACCCCCCTGGCAACATGACGCGGCCAAGGCAATCGGGAAAGTAGAGGGGGGAGCCGCCTGCCGACTTCCAGGGTTCCGGTTCCGAAGCAGCCACCCCAGTCATGCGGATGCACGCTGAAGGGGAGCGGCGGACGAAGGCGCGGGAGGATCTGGGAGCCAATTCACGGGGGAAGGAGATCCGGCAGCTGCCAACGAAACGAACCAGGGTTTCTTCAATTCCATCGGAGCCAGAAGAGGAGGAGGAGATGGATGCTGGGACGGAGCAGGAGCTTGAAGTATTTGGCGGCTTAGAACATAGCGTTGGCATAGCTGAACATGAGCAGTCGTGGAGGTAAGCAACCCACATTATAACTTTTTGTTTGAAATTATTGGAAGTCGTGATGCAAGACAGTTGCAAGTGTGTTGGGTGTCAGCGGTGACATTTTCTATAACAGGTATGCGTTTTCTCAGACGTCATTTCTGACGTCCCGTGTGACGCTCGTCCAATGTGATGTCAAAGTAGACGTCAAGCGTGACATCTCTTTGTTTACCATGTTAGGAGGTTGTCACGGAAGATGTCAAACGAGACATGTTCTTCGATTCATTCCAGTACTTAGTGATAGTCATTTGTTTTCATGTATTCTAAGCCAAAGAAACTGAACTTCAGTATAGTAGTTGACGTCCTCCTACCATACTTGAGGATTCTTGTGTCTGTAAGGCAATTGCCCTTCTCTTGGTTGTGTGGTGCCACCACAGGTTTCGGTAGTCAGTATAGGGTTTGACTTTCTTGGTCTGCTTTTTCCAAATATTTTTAGTTTTGGTTGTGTAATTTGATTGGCCTCCTATTTTAATACTACCAAATAGAAACTGTTCTAATACTACCAACGAATCAGTACAGTACTGAATTGGATGTCTCAGCGGACACAATTTTGGATGTCAAGAGCAATGTCAGCCACTGCCAAAGCAAGACTTGGCATTTATTGTTCAACCCTAAACCTTGAACCTCAACTTTGAGAATTGATCTATATTGTTCCCTTCAGAAGTAGGTTTTTATGCTAACTTTGATATCACTTATGCAGCCAAGGCTACAACACTGATGACTCCAACTGTGACACCGATGAAGCCATAGAGGCTATGCATCCCACGGAGCAACGTAGAGGTGTGCCCTCTTCGACAATGAAGAAACCAATTGAACTAGATGTACAAAGACAACCACATGGATCTATGAGGGACACTTTGGAAAAGGATGTCAAAAAGTATGCGAAGTCCCTTGATCCAACAACCGGATGGGAAGGACAACCAAAAGAAATGAGGAGGGGATTTTTCAAGCGCCTCTACACGGGTTTGAACCTTTGAACTACCCTTCCCCTATTTTCTAAATGCCATTTTTTCAAGTTCTCTTACCTTCCTTTGCATATGTCTTTTCGGATGTCCCAATTGACATCTTCTATGACATGATCTTACCTATTTTTGTCCTTTGTCTACAGCAACCACCGAATGAATTTCAATGTTGAGTAAAGCAAGTCCTAAGCTGATTACATGTTCTCTCAGACTGGCAGATGGTGGAGGATTCGGATCGAGTTAGCGAGAAATGGCTTCAGCCCTTCATCACCAAAGTGCTCATTAACATGCGATGGAGAATTGGGCAAATGATTGCTTCAGGTATGGACAGGCCCAAGGATATCAAGAAATTTTATTGGGACACGATCGAAGCTGCGCGTGGCACTGAGGCAGCCCAGAAAAAGTCAGCCCAAATGCGGTCAATTTCGAGGGGGAAGGCTTCCACGACAACTCAACTGAAGGTTATTGAAAGAGAGGTGGTTGCTCGCTTGGTGAGTGCGATTCTAAACACAAAACGCTCAATTGACCATGAATTCATTCCATTTCAGTACATGTGTGTGGATACTTGATACATTTCTAGTTTTGTACCAACAAGTTCGATGGTCCCGCTGACGTCTGCTTCAACATTCAAGATAGCAGGTTGCCCTGTTTTTGCTGACATGAACTCTGTTGTCTTTGTTGACATATTCTTCTTTGTTTTTACTCTACACCAATTAAATTTACCGTTGACCTGCTTTTGGGATGTCCTTGTGTATGTCCTTGTGTGCAGACCATGCTAAACAGCAGGAGGCCATTTGACATTGAGATAGATGCAGAAGTTGCTAAGGAATTTGCCCGAATTGAAGAGGAGAAGCGTAGAGCAAAACCAAGTATTGGGCAAGAGCTCGAGGACATGCGAGCTCGGGTGAGTAACCTTGAAGGTAGCATGGTTGAATTGAAAGGGAGCGTGGCCAAAATGGGAGACGACATGATGACATCACACAAGCGCGTGGAGGAAATGTTTAAAGAGCTGATGCAGAACTTATCCTCAAGTTCAGCAGATGCATTTCAGCTTGCTTCCAAGAACTTCCTCCAACCTATGCTGCATCCTGTTGCCATTCCAGAAGTTGTAGCGCCCGTCATTCCCGATGTCCACGAAGACGTCCCCGAAGATGTTGGAGGCAATGTCACTACGGGAGAGGATGGTATCTCATCTGACCATGAGGCAGTCCTTCCAGAAGAATCCGGCCACGGCTTAAACCTACAACAGGACAACATCGCACAGGGAGAAGTGGAGGGCAAGAAAGAAGCAGAGGATGCCTCTGCGTTGGTGGCTAGCGATGCACCAGAGGAGGCAACGGGTGTAGTTGGAGTTGATGCCGCCAAGAGTCCAGGGCAACATGTAAGTTTTTTGTCCTTCCATCAAAGGTTCAAACTTGAATTAAGTCACAATCTTTTCATAGGCTCTTTTTTTGATTTTTTTTATCTCTATGCCAGAAAACATAGAAATCACTATAGTGCTTGGATGTGCTTGAGAACTACATGACTGATCAATAGAATGGCTACGATTTTCATGTTGTATGTGATGTCATAGTAGACGTCTGAGTTGACGTCTCGAATGACATCCACATTATCATGAGAAAAAAAATATAAAATCTAATTTGCCATGGCTCATGCTGTTTCAGAATGATGAAGACGTCCCAACAAAGTTCATAGGGCGCCCTCGGCATGCAGTGAAGCCGAATCCAATGTAGAGGGCAGGGAGGGCGGTGGCCAATGCTAGCAAAGCATCTGCTAGCACACCCCTTCCTAAACCCTCAGCACCTAAAGCAATTGGACTTCCAAAACCGAACCCGTCTACAGCAAAGGTAGTAAACCATACCTTTTCAATTGTTGTGTATTTTGAATTTTGTCTTCTTCACCCTCATTTCAAGTGAGATTTCCTTTTAAGCCTTGTTTTTCTTAGAAAAGTCTAAACTTCCATTGAACTCTTCTAAATTGTCTTCCACTATTTCAGGCAACGACCACGAAAAAAGCTGATGCCCCTCGGAAGAAGTAAAATGGTGTGATACTATTCTCACAACCGACATCAAAGGAGGCTAGTTTTACAACACTACGTTTGTCCCATATAGGTACTCAAATGAAATATGCAGCTATTAGTTGTTTTTTCTACCTTAGACCAGAACATTACAATGTGTCCTTCAAAATATTTGTAGAGGAAGAACATCTTTCTTGTAAAGGATGTCCGGTTTCTATAGATCTTTAAAATTTGTGTCCATGCCTTGTGTGTGAAGTTCTCCCTCATATGCATATGGAATGCGTCATGTTTCTCTTGATTTGCAATTGGAGAAACAAGACTTGGATGGGGTGGGCAAGTCATTCTTGTCTTTTCTTATGTCCTTGGTCATGTCCTTCAAAATTCAGTCATGTATAAGTTGTTGTCTGTAGCAAATGTGGAAGCCATAGTTTGCACTCCGCCTAATGTTGTTCAAAACATGTTTCATTTGTTTCTATGTCAGCCAAAACATGTTTTTAACATGCCAGTGATGTCCTCGGTGCACACCTGCCTTTTTCTAAATGTTATAGTGAACAGAGCATTAACAGTCACAAGTGGGAGTGCTTGTCCTTGATGATATCCTGAACAACAACAGGAAGAACACATGCATTTGAACAAACAAGGCCTTGATGTTCTTGTTGACGATTTATGATACTGTCCTTGTTCCTTTACATGTCTACTGAAACATACAGTATAACACAGAAGACCGACCTTAAAACCCGTGATTGTCACAAATGATGTCACAAAAAACATAGTTGTGTCTTCAATGATGTCACGCGCAACATTAGATTTTCACTAAAAGAAGCAGTGCATAGTCCACGTCATCAAATGCCACGTCAGATTTTACGTCGTCCACGTCACCCTTGAAGGGGTCCACGTCACTATCCACATCATATGCCACATCAAGAAGGGAATGGATGAAAAAGAATCCCATGTGGCACTGCCCGCCAATGTGGCACCCACGTGGAGTGCCAAATGGCACATTCTAGGGAACTTGCATTTCCATGTCTCAATCCATGTCAATCCAAAAACAAGCCCAAATTTGCATGTTTTTTGCAAAACATGGGGACGTTTTTTGCCTGTCCATTATAACGCATTTTAGGTGACATCTACGTTGACAGAAAATGGCGTTTTTTCTGACGTCACAAAACTGCCGGTTTTCTTATAGTGCGGAGTCCAACGCCAAGATTTACAACCTGGAGAACCAGTTGAGCCAACTCCTTGCCACGATTCAGTCCCAGTCTTGCGGATCGCTAGTACTCCCTGTGGCGCTTCGGAGTGCATCAGAGCCACAACCTCCCAAATCCACATCCAGCAATGCCGCGACGGCAGATATCCAGAAATTGGTGTCTGGGTTGCCGGATCCTCGAATCGACGATAAGAGGGAGGGATCCCAACAACAAAGAGTGTCCTCCCCCAATGAAGCGGGGTTTGAGGTTGTGGTCCCTGAGACTCAGCAAACCTCTCTGGTGGAGGAGAGTTATCGTCGACTCGACGATAACACTAAAGAAGGAGAGCTGCCTGGTTCTGGTGCGGAGGCTGCCAACGAGCCCCAAGTTCTAGAGCAGTCGGATTGTCAGACGTCTACGCAAGATCTTCATGCATTGTAGTCGCTTGCTTCTTCAGAGGAAATGGTGGACTATGGAGAGAACGAGAAAGACGTTCTAGAGGACTTGGAGGGCGAGGGGCATGACGCATCCGTCCTGACAGAGGTGGAGGATGAACCGCATGGGATTGAATCTTCGCAGGTACAACCCTCTGATCCCTACAATTTCGATTGACTCATAAGTTTGTATGCGGAGTGGTAGATGTCTGTCTTGTTTGGCTGGCAGCGGCAAAGTCTTTGTGTAGGTCTGCAAATGCTCATTTGTATTCTTGCTGCTTGATAGGATGGCGTGGCCACTCCTTGATTGCTTGGTGCGGACAACGAACCCGTTTGTGGCTGCAGTGCGTCTAGACTAGTGTAGCATAGACATGAGTGTACAATTTACTCGACACTAGATAGATTCTAAGAAACATCTATGCAAAAAATTTCACTTGTAAATAAAATGTACAAGTTGCCGTATGAAAATGGACTGCAAGTCTAATTGTCTTTTGTTGTCCATGTTTTCTTGATTAGCTCAAAAAACATAAAAGCATGCATCGCCCGTTGCCAATGAAAGCATTTCCTAAGGGGAGCAAGCAACCAGTTAGTGGATTTGAGTGTTCCTTCCCGTTGTCTGGCTCACCTGAATCTGCATTTAATCAGGTAACTCCATTTCTATGTTGTCTTGCATTGATCAGGTAGGTTTGAAGGTCGCGAGAGAGGTCGTCCCGAGAAATGTAGCGCCGGTAGAGCTCCAACCGAGGAAGAACTGGCTGAACATTGTCTTCGACTTGAACGGCGTGCTCTGCCAAGTCACCACGAAGGCGTATGGGCTCAATAATAGATTCCAGCCCTACAAAGTGGAAGACAATGTTCTATGCCACAGGAACCCCACGATCATTGGACCCAAAGCGGTTTTCGCTTGCCAAAATGTAGGGGAATTCCTCAAGGAGGTCTCGTACATTACGAACAGGGTTCTCGTGTGGAGTTCCATGTTCAAGACAAACACGAAACCCATAGCTGCACATCTGTTTAGCGGATGCAGGCCCCCGTTTGATGTACTGAGTCAGGATCAATGCAAAAAAATAGAATGCTCTCCGGGACAATATTTCCACCTAGGAATAAGACAGGTGATGATGAAAGTCCTGGCCGAGACATTGTTCCTTAATCCCGGCGGGGACACATCCTTCAATGCCGATAACACCCTCCTCATCGACGACTCCCTCTGGAAGGGGGTTTGCAATGAGAGAGGGAACAACGTGATTCTCAAAACCTGGGATCACGAGAAGCGGAGAGACAACGTCCTCATGAGGGACCTCCTGCCGTGGCTCCGCCGGCTCATCTTGGACTGCCAACCGGGAGGATTGAGAGAATACGTGGAGGCCAATCGCATTGGTCTCAAACCGCTTGTCGCTTGTGACTACGATCACAACCGGATTGTGAAAGCCATGAGAGAATATGCACAGAACATGGGGGTGCAATACGATTTGCCATCAGAGAATTTAGTCATAGGGAGAGGCCGCCGTAGGATGTAGAGTAACACGTCCAAGCCGTTGGGACTCGATTGACAATTTGTATTTTATATAATCTTGTATGCTACATTAATGTGTAAATATATTTGCTGTTTTTTTACCACACAATTGTATTTGGGTACGCTTTCGTGGGACTCTCTCGTGTCTCTTGTTTTGAATATGGGGTTGTCATGGGTGGGGGACTTCCATGAACTTTGCTTCGGCAGACCGTGGGAGGAGCGAGTGCGAAACGACCCTCTCCTAAGCGCAAGTTGACGAGGAGTCTTCTATCCGGGTCAGAGAAAACGCTGTCAAATGGATCGAATTCGGTTGGGGGGAGCTGTGGTCCTGCGCCTATTTCCAAACCGTACATGCTGCGCTTAGCGGCAGACGCAACGTCTGCGGCCATAGACTACTCGAAGGGCGACATCGAGGACGGCGTGGTAGACAATCCCCCGAGTCGAGGGCCGGTGAGGACCCCTATCTGCTCACCGTCCCCGCTCAAGAGGACATCCTCGACACGAGGGGGATCGTTCTCGCCAACTCCCCGGACGGAGATAGCGACGAACAGAAAACTGGAGTTGCCTGTGGGGGAATCCTTGGGGGATCCTCGAGTCCAAGATGATCTTCCAGCCTCCCCAACATGTTCGCCCATTCTGGTCAGAGACCTGAATACTAGATCTCCGTCTCGGGGTTCCATGAAGAGTGAGCAGGTCCGACAGCGGGCTCCACTTGTTACCAAGTCTGTGTCTAGGGGTTCCCTCCGGAGTGAGCAAGTGCAACCGCAAGTTGCACCTGAGTTACCTCGGGTCGAGGATAATCATCCTCGTCTTTCTTTATGTGGAGGAGGTAGACGGTCGCTGTCAGGGGACTCACTTTTCCGTCAAAGTATTATCAGAGACCAACGACGATCTCTCGCCTCCAAATCAACTGGATTTGGTCTTCCGTATATAAACAATGACAATATGATGCTGCCAAAGCCGCCTCATCAACGGTCGAGATCTCATTCCGCTTCCGAGCTTCCTCCAAGTATCCGTAAGAAGAAGCATAAGGATAGTGGTTCTCATAGTGTGGGCTTCTTTGCTGCGGTGGACAATGGAAGTGGACCGCACTATCGTTCTCGACGCGAGGATATCTTAAGAGGTTTGGCGAAATTGAAAGCGCAAGAGGCAGCCACGAGCAACTGTACAGGCAAATAGCGATGTCTAGGGATGTGAGATAATTTTTCGAAGCCATATGCTTCTTAGCGTCCCGAAACCCTATTAATAGCATCATAATTAGAATTACAAAAAGAAATGTATTCAAATGTTGAAGGCTCTATGTACAACCAACCTCTTCATTTCTATGTAGATTTTTAACATTCAACGGCTTTAGGTAATAGTTATATGTCTTTTTGAGCTCAATTCCCTGTATATCGCCTTATTCTTGGCACACTATAATTAAAAATGAATTCTTATCATCGTAATTCTTGGTCACATTTCAATTACCAGTTCTATGACTTTTGCCAATCCATATTCATAAATATTTGGTGTTGAAATCCGTGTATTGTTGGATTCAAGGATTACTAACCCAAGGACCTTCATGTCAAAAAATTTGTTGCTGTCGTACGCGCAGTTAGCCGTAAGTATCCTTACAACGACAAATGGTTGCAAGATGACACGAATTATCGTTCCAGGGAACTCTAGTATGATATCGATTGAATGAGAAGTATCCGGATTGTGACTACTCACTTAATCTCCCTTATTTCACTTCACTACCTTATTCCGGAAACTTAGTACATTCCGGATTCCGTTCCGGATCCGGACACACTCGGAACTAAGTTCTGTCTCTCTTCCGTCACTGGTTTTTGTTGCCTCTGTTTTACCCTCAAAGGGTCCGCCCTTGATCTAGAAAGGGGTGGGGACTCACCACTTGTACAATTATCCTCTCTGTACTCTAAATCTACTAAACAACACACCCAAGACAACATAGTTGTAGGAGGAGGGAGGAGTATTCTCTCACAGTTTCCGGATTGGCCGATCCGGAATCAGGTCACACAGAGCACTTTTCACACCTCTCTTACTACAACGACAGATCAGAACTTATAGACCCAAAAGAATAGAATCTCAAGGAGAAGACAATTTACCAAGGGGGAGGTTGGCAGACTTTCCGAAGTAGCGGGAGATCCTTTCCTTTGGCGGTTGCTTAACTCCGCACAGAACCCTCCTGGTTCCGGACTCGCACGGACCTCTACCGTCTTATCCGGATTGTCGTTCCGGCAGTTTAAAAGCACGTTGCACTTACACTCCCTTACTTAGCTTTGCATTCCTTCTCACTAGTGCCACCCCCAGATGATCCATAGCTCAAGATCTGGATTCCTTCTCTCCCTCCCTTCTCTTTCTCTAGTACCAGATCATACACCCATGCATACACTCAGCCCAAAAGACCCTGTCTAAGCAAAAGTGCAGCTAAAGGTATCCTAGCTGACTTAGATTAAGAAAAGAAAATTGTAATACATACGTGAAAGCACGAAAATCCAATGGAGTAGGATGGAATGGAATGGCAGACAACTAACTTGCCTGCCTTTAAAATACTAACACAAAAACCCAAAGTCAACTCCTAAAAGCCTAAAAAGGAAACCCGGAAATCCAGGCCACCAATCCCTGAACCTCCCGAAATATCCGGAAAGATTACTAACAGTCGTCCGAGATAACCGGATTTCCTTACTATCCGCCTAAAATTCCGGAAACCGGGTCCAAGTTCGGAATCCCATTCTTCCTATACTTCCTCTCCTACCAATCCTAATGTCTTGGCTTCCGTCCTTTCATTGAACGACTCCCCGCTTGGCTGATAGGCATCCCCTTCGTGTTCTTGGCTGGCGTAGTTTTTGCTGTGGCCCGAGTCTGGATATGGCGCGTTGCTGGAGAGGGATCGCTGTCGCCTTCGGTTCCGGAAGTAGAGTGGGCACTCTCCTCGTCAAAATCTTCAATAACTTGGACTTCCTTCTCCTTCTCTGATGTTGTATCCTCCAATGTTGCAGGTTCGCTTCCTTTCTCCGACGTGGTCTCTTGCATGTGCACAAATCCTTTCGGATTAGTCCGAGCCGGATTGGTCATCCCACCGATCCGGTTGATGAGATCTCCCCTAACCTGCTGTCCCGGAACCTTGAATGATCCGGTCATCAAATTTGGCATTGTTTGTGCCTTGGGAACTTCCGGAGTTGAGAACTTAGATGGCACCGGAACCGTTTTCGCGCTAGACTCCGGTTCCGGTTCCGAGGCTGGCCTCAGATTCAACTCCGTCATCCGTATCTTACTGGCGGAAGGCTCGGTTGGTGTGAATATTCCCCTCAGGCCCTCCATCCGGGTTGCCTGATCCGCCACTGGCTTCTCTGGGGTACCTGCGACAAAAGGAAGTTCCGGAAAGGTGGAGAAATCCATCGCATGGTTTGGGTCGATGGCCGCCAGCAACTTCTGGATCTCCTTGAAAACTCGCTCTATTCTCGCGGTGAAGTCTACGAGGATGGTTACTACCTTGGTTCCAGTAATGTGGCCTTCTGATATCATCTTCGAGTCAAACAAGGCAGCTTTCGTGATGATGTCAGCTTTGATGTTGACTACCCCGATTAGATTCTTGACCAGAACGAGAGCCTCCTTCTCTTTCTCCTTCGCAGCTACCATTTCCCCTTCCGCCCAATTCACCCGGGTCTGGAGTAGGTTCCGTTCCGCCTCCAACTCCTGGATCCGCTCATCCCTCTTCTTCAGATCCTCCGGCTTGGGCAGTCGCTTGACAGCTTCCACGATCTGATCCGGATCCACCTTCAATACTTCCGCGGTATCTATCACCAAATCCGACAATCCGTCGTGAAGTACCTTGGCTTCACGTATCCACTTGAGCCCCGCATTGAAAAATGCGGATTCTGTTTCCATCTCAGGTCCCTTGCTGGACTCCCCCCTCTCCATTGTCGGTGGCTTGATTCTCGACTCCGGATCGGTTGACTTCTTCTTCTTGGTCCTTGGGTCGGTCAGACGTTCCTCGGAAAGTTCCTCCGGTTCAGACTCGACCGGATCCTCCGCTTCCTCCCCGGAAAGTCCGTATGACAGGAGCGTCTTTCCGGTGTCATACTGAATTATTTCCGCCGCACTCAAAAGTTCTTGTTGATGGTACAGATGAAACAAATACGTGCTAACTAGACTCGCCTTAGCTCTAGTTACGTGATCCGCTAATTTAGCCGCTATCCCGGCTATGACCCTACCCCAATGCACTATCCGGTTCTCCATAGCCCCAAAGATAGTATTGGCCACCGTAATGGTAACCCGCGTTGGCTTTTCCGGATATAAGATTGGAATCAAAAACTCTAGGATCCGCCTATGTCTCTCGTCCTTACACTCGCTGATAACAAAGCCGTCCTTAGGGTTTGCAGTCCCGGTGAACTTCCCGGCTACAAAACGGTCTGTCCTCGATGCTAAACCGTTCCCACTCTTCCGGAACTGATAAACATCCGCCCAGATGTCCTCGGTCCACGCGACTGGTCGTCCTCTCAAAGTAAGCTCATACTGATTCGGAACACCGTGAAGTAGTTCTTGAATCATCTCCTCACTCTTGAGATTCCACGGTCGGTGTAGTAAACCGACACATCCTAACCTAGTCAAGTCCTCCTCTAACTGTTTGTGTAGTTCCGGGCTATCCGGAATGGCCGGAGAGATAATCCGGGCAGATACCGCTATCTTCCGTACTGGTCCGGATGCCATAAGATCTAAGTGAGAACGAAGGGAAAGTAGTTCTACCTCAGTCGCTAACTCACCACTCTTTCTCTCAACTACTCACACAAACAGTCTCAGGTACAGAAAAGTGAAGAGGAAACCCTAGGAAGACGGCTTAAGTACTAAACTGTCTTTCTATGGTCTTTAAGGACAACGGCTACAGGTCCGTTGTCTCAACGGTATCCTACTTCCGTAGCTACGGGACCTATACGGTAGGTTCCTATATTCCGGATGAGTCCGGATTCCGGATCCGGATAAGTTCCGGTTACGGGTGGTGCCGGAACGCTTATTTCCTAATTCAAGTTATCTGGTCCAAAAATCACACTCTAACTATAATTTTTTTTTTATTTTTTTTATTTTTCGCACCTATTTCTTGCATTATTGATCAGTCTCCGGATTCCGGATTCCCACAGTTGTTGATGTTAGTTAGAATCCATTTGTCGTTGGGTTCAACAACTATTACCTCCAAAGAGCTTTGCACTGCATTTTTCAAAGTCTCAAAATTACCAATTTGTCTCAATTTAATGAATAAGGCCTTTTAGGATTATGTTGACTTATAGTCATGCAAAAGTGCAAAATAGTTTAGACCGTAGGATGTGATTGGATTTCTAATGTTTCTGGTCTTCTTTTCAGTAGACTGATAGTAGGATGATAATTGGGGAGCATTGGTTCTACTGTTTTGTTGAATGTTAGTGTTTCTATCGATGTAGGTGGATGAAATATTGCAAAAGATTGGGTAGTTTATTGTATCTTTCTTTTGTATAGGGTTCTAGTTGGAAATGGGTTGAATGAAGTATGAGTAGACTACTTGCATGTGATTGGATTTCCACCTTTTGCTTGGTGTTTTTTAGGTAGATAATTGCTTTCTCATACCATGTAAGTACGTGATTTCACCTATCTCCATTCATTTCCAAGTTTCACTTCTTAATAGGTTGCATGTATATACATTTTCATGTGAATGTTGCCTCTTTGTAGCAGAAATTGGCTAACCATTTATAATTTCTAGAATTGTATTTGACAATAGTGTATCTCGTGAAATGAGAATATTTCATGAAGCAGTACACCTTGAAGATATGAACCCATCCTAAGTGAGTCCTTAGGTTTTTATAGGTCATATGTAGTGTTGTTGTAGTTGTGTGGAAGTGATTCTTTTCGCTCTTTTGCCATGTTAAAGTGCCGTCTCAATCATAGAAGAGTCATTGTCTAGTCACACAGTCAATTGTAGTCATAGTAGAGTCACTTTGTAGTCACATAGTTACATGCAAATATAACAGAGTCACTACGTAGTCATAGACTAGTCAAAAGCAGTCATGAATCTAATATTTTTTTGGTTGTCAACGGCCTTGGACTCTTCAGAGGACGATGGAGTTCCACCAACATTGAAGAAGACAACACGGAAGCGACCTAGGAGTGCTTCTTCTTTAGCACTTGTGCCTGCAGGTGGAGTTCATGGAGGTTGAGACTCTTTCCACATGCCTCCACCGGGTTATTGGGGTTCTAGTCCATGGATGTAGGGTGGGTGGAATCAATATCCTTCCAATATGCCTCCACCACTATGGCCTTCAAGTAGTGGACCTCTTTATGGCCCTTATCATGGCTCATGGCCAGGTGCATTGCAAGGTCCTGGCAATCGTTCTCTAGAGAATGAAGGCAGAGCTGATCGACGTCAAAAGCGACATCGAAATGAGACTTCTGTTGCACACAGGAGTGTGGAAGGCAAGAAACCATATCAATTAATAGTGAAGGCCGGTGGAGAAATTGATACCACATGCGACGGCAAGAATGCTTGGGACCATGCTGTGCGCGTGAGTACTCCACGAATTCTTGACATGAGTGTGGTGGACTGGGAGTCTCAGGAGCCAAACTCAGTGGTACTTCTTCGTGAGACTTTGGTGAAAGACTTTGAGTTCGTTGGCCACACTCTCAGTGTGCAAGGGTTTCGATGTGCCATCAAAAAATACATGAAGGTAGAGAGGGCTAGGCTGAAGGTGAGATTTATGTCAAGCAAGGAGGCTTGTCCATCTCATATTGCCCCCCTACAATGGGACAAATTGAAGGTGTATTGGCAGACTGAAGGGCAAGTGGCCAAAACAACGAAGATGGTGGAAGCCCGTGGCCACGTGAAGGATTATAGCACCATGGGTAGAAAGGGAAGAGCAGGGAAGGAGTTGGCAGTGGTAAGCTTAAGTTTTTTTGGTTTGCTCCCATATTTTTGAAGACCTTAGGCATAGTCAACCACGGATGTTGATTATATTGTTAATAAGGTTAATGTTGTTTTTCCCTCTAATTGCAAACAAAAGGAAGAGAGCACAGCCCTGGCCTAACCGAAATAAAAGAAGGGATGCAAGAGGCTGAACCCACTAGCGCTATGATGGAGGTGAGATTTCCATTTCCATTTGAATATACCATCTACTGAAGTCATTCTGCATTGGGATTGTCATGAAGATATATATTTTGTTTAATTCCTTAGGTGATTGCTCTTGCACGTTATTTTTTTCATTTGTTGAAGAAGGTAGCATGTACAAGTTAAATGCAGTCATTCATTTGTCATACTGTAGTTATATACATTGCACACAAAGTTTCAAATGACTAACAAAGTCCAATGTTGGTGTAGTTGTAGTCATATGTTAGTTTACATTGCAGTCATTTCCATGACTACAGACTAGTGTAGCTTTTTCACAAGTAGTTTCATAGTTATATGTGAATTTATACTTTAGTCATTTTGACGACTATTGTAGCACTGTACCAGTAGTTTTATAGTCATATATGAAATAACACTTGAGTCATTGAAATGACTATTGCAATCTTACCTCAATAATTTTGAAGTCATATAAGATAATAAGAGTTTTCTTATAGCTTTCTGGTACTCTGCTTGAAGGCCCTGGTTTGTTGAAGAGGCCATGATTCTAATGTGAGATGAATTATTGTGGTATGCAGGGTGCCAGAGGGGCAATTCGCACTAGGCTGATAGCAGTAGAGGAGAAACAAAACAACATGGCAGAGGAGCAGAAGCACCTTCAAGGGAAAATGACCCAGATGCTGCAATACCAATCAGAGAACACCAAATCTATGGAAGAAGTCATGAATATGCTCAAGGATCTCTCAAAACGCTTTTCATCAATCCAAACCTCTAACCCAAGCTTGGGCCTCTCTGTTGTGAAGACCCAAGCACCACTTACCACAACGAAGGAACACGTTGTACAGACTCGCTCTAGAGCTCCCTTGAAGACACCTTCAATAGCAAAGGTTGAAGAACCTACCCCGGTGATACAAGAGCAGCCAATGGAGGATGTAGTTACCTCGGATGTTGATCCTATAAATGTTGACCTAGTGGCAACTGCTGAACCATCTGCTGTTGCCACAGTAGTTGAGGCTGGAGGTCCTACCCAACGACCTCCTCGGACTTCTCCAAGGAAGCAAAGGTGCTTGCGAAGTCAACCACGGAAGGCAATTCAACACCACAAGATAATTCCGCAAAGGTTAGATCTTTATTAGGACATAGAAATGAATACCAAACATTTTTAAATTCACAATGATATGTTAAAAGTTGGTAACAACCTTGATGATGTTGTCAATGTCTTTGTAGAAGGATTCCTAAGGGAATAGACTTGTGATTCCATTTCATTCAATCTTAGTCCTACATGTTCCCTCACTTATCATGTACTCACTAAATTAACCTTGTATTCTTTGCATTCTGCAATCAAAATCTGGCAAGGGAGGAGCAAGGGCAAAGCCCATTCAGAAGAAAAAAGTACAAGCAGAGAAGGTAAAAAAACATGTCTATACAGAAGTTTCCTTAATAAATGTTAGAGGATAAGTGGAGTTGTAATTACAATCATGTTTTTTTAAATTCTCTAATTGGTTGCATGCACTTGCTACTTCAAGACAGAGGATGCCCACATAGTCACAAAGTAGCACTACAACAAAAGCAGTGTTTTATGACTGCAAAATATGACCGCAGTGAGTCGTAAAATAAAAAAATACGACTCACGTAGAAATCACTGTAGATGACTCGGAATATGACTAACTCAAGTCGTTTAGAAGCAGTCGCTTCAGACATCAGTCATATTGACAGTCATATTTTCCGAGGGGTATAAATACCCATTTTTAGCCATAGTATGCCAACATGGCATATACTTTGACTTTCCTAGGGGAGTCTTGACTTTTTCTTGAGTTGCTCGAGCAAACAAAAAAATCCTACGTGGAATATGGCTGCGGTCAGTCATATTTTTGGATGACGTGGAATATGACTGCGGTTAGTCATATTTTTGGATGACGTGGAATATGACTGCGGTCAGTCATATTTTTTGATGACATGGAATATGACTACAGTGAGTCATATTTTTTGATGACATGGAATATGACTGTAGTCAATCATATTTTTGGATGACGTGGAATATGACTGTAGTCAATCATATTTTTGGATGACGTGGAATATGACTGTAGTCAGTCATATTTTTGGATGACGTGGAATATGACTGTAGTCAGTCATATTTTTGGATGACGTGGAATATGACTATAGTGAGTCATATTTTTGGATGACGTGGAATATGACTACAGTGAGTCATATTTTTTGATGACATGGAATATGACTGCAGTGAGTCATATTTTGCAGTAATGTAGAATACGACTCTCGTTAGTCATATTTTATGGAATATGACTTCTGTAAGTCATATTTTCGGCTTCATGAAGTTGCAAGTAGCTTCCAATGTCTTTGTTTCAACTTTTGATGCCTGCATATACAATTAAAGAAATGAGAGGTTAGTTTTTAGTGATTGAACAATAAAGCCTAACCTTCAAAGATTTACAATCAATACAAAATATGTAGCTCAAGTTTAGGATAGGAAGAATAAGATTGATGATGGAGAAAACAAGAAAAAAAATATAAGTACTAAGAGATAACAAGAATCAAAAGTTAAAATGCAATAAGGAATAAGAAGCAACAACTAAGCAACAACTAAGACACAATAAGAAACAAGAAGCAATACAAAACAAGACACAATATGAGGCAACAATTAAGACATAAGAACAAATAAAAAGCAACAACTAAGATACAAGAAGAAACAAGAAGCACCAACTAAGACATGACAAGAAACAACAAGAAATGAGAGTATAGATGCAACAAGAAGAAATAAGAAGCAAGAACTACAAAACAAGAGGAAACAAAAAAACAAGAATTAGGAAGAAGAAAGAGTTCAAATGCAAGAGAAAGAAAGAATTTAGATGCAACAATAAAAAACAAGAAGCATGAACTAGAGAGCAACAAGAAACAAGAGTTAAGATGCAACAAAAAGCAACAAGTGAGAGTTAAGAGACAATAAAAAGTAAGGAAGAAGAGCCACAAGAAGTGACGGCTAGGGTTTCAAAACCCTAAAAAAATAGTGACTAGGATTCAAAATCCAAAAAAGTAGGTGACTAGGATTTCAAAATTTTAAACAATGACTTCTCTATATTTTTTTGGAATTGCCCAAATTTTTCTTGAATTGCTCAAAACAAAACAAAATAAAATCACTATTATATGAAAATATTAGTGATAATATGACTCAATGTTCCCAAACATATTCTCAACATTCCCAAACATGTTCCCTACGTTCCCTATGAAGTATTTTGGTATTCCTAATGGCCGTATAGTATACGCTTGTGAAGTACAAGGCGTAAAAATAACTGGCAGTCATATTTTGCAGTCATATTTCTCCTCAAAGTGTTGGCCTTCAAGAATATGACTGCAAGCAATCGCCAGTCATCCTTAGTCATAATTTTGCAGTCATAAAACACTGCCATTGTTGTAGTATAGTCATTTTTGTGGTTATGTCTACAAAGAAACTGCCCAAATAGTCATAATGTAGTCATTTCTATGCTTATGACTACTTGGGGACCAAAGTATATGACTCTAGGTGAACTACTAGGAACCAATTGTCAATCACTCCCCTACACCGACAGTATATGTAGCCATAGTATTGATTGTATGCCTAGTAAGAGTCACTTGTGCAAGATCAGACTGGAACTTGACACCTTCATTTTTTTGTGGCAGTTCATTTGTGGGCAAGAAGTATTTTTGCTGAATCCAAAGAATTTGAAGCAAAGCGTTGCTACGGGTACCATCAGCGGATTGGGTGGGCAGCACAAGTTCCATTTTTGCACTATTCTTGACTCTTGCTACAAAGTGGATGTCAAAGAGGCCATTTGGCCACAAGTAACAGTGATGTTCCTAAATGCGGTTGATGACCAAACAAAGGTGAAGGACGCTGTGGGTTCCCCTACTTTGTGGGAGGGGAAAGTTCATCAAAGTTGCTCTCTGAAGTCCATAATTGTGGTATGGGCTTTGCTATGTGTCTAGGACTTCTAACTATGGGTTGTAGACAAACCATTTTCAGAGATAGATGATGTGAGTAGGAGTGTAAGAAACATGTTTGTCATCAATGTGGTCATAGCCATCATGATGTCCCCTTTTTTTAAATATACTATTATTTATATTTTACTTATCATTTCTTTGTAACAGCTTTAGTATATATGATGTAAGCACCATTGTCAAAGTCATTTGTCCAAGTGGTTATTAAGCCAGAATTTGACATCTTTATGTTTGAAAAATATGCATCTCTAAGCTGTTAATCATATACGGATTATCAATGGAAAAGAAGGCTTTGTTGAAATGGTACAATTTATATACACTTTCTTCACATATGTCTTATAACACTCTTTTTGAACTATACGAAACCATACCCTAGTCATATCATAAGGCCGAGTCACTTTGCAGAATGACCCGATCAAGCACATCCCTGACCGTATTAATCACTACACTCAATTGAATAATATCTAATTTATGACTACGATAGCCTCAAATATGACTACAATATGACTGAACTCACCTCCGAAAAATCTGACAAATGACTACAGCAACCTTGAATATGACTACAATATGACTAACCTGAGATCAAGTATTCTGCATTTCAGCTCAAAATTTAGTCGTTATCCAATAGAATCACTCCAATATCAGCCGGTAAAAAGTCGCCAACTCAACAAGTCAACTCTGTAGCCACATGGCAACGCACCATTGGAGGTGTCCATATTATCACATCTGGATGAAGTTCCACATCAGCATACGATGAAAAAGAATGATCATGGTATAAATGACTATCTTGTCCATAATCACTCGTCCTCTATGACTCTAAGCCCAAAATCTACTTTCAGTTATACTATCGTCATAAGTGTCCGAAATGACTGGTTATGCAGTTATAGAGAGCAGTCATTGATAGCCCCTTTTCTACTAGTGAACCGGAAACAGGATTTGTTATGTTGATGAAGTCTTAATGGTATGATAAAGCTAGTTACTTCACAGAATCCCGCGGGTTCGATCTTTAGGGTCATTTTTGTTATGCTCTAGAGGGTTTTTGAGAGTATAACATGGGAATTGTTCACCCTTTGCTACGACACAAAGTCAACTCCTAAAAGCTTGACAAAGAAAACCTTGGAAATCCCGCCCACCAATCACTGATCCCCCGAAATATCCGGAAAGGCTAGTTACTGTTGTCCCGAGATTGCCGGATTTTCCCGAACTATACGCCTATGATTCCGGAACCTGGGCCCATGCTCGGAAACCCGTTCCGGATCCGATACTACTCTTCCTACGAATTCTAATGTTTTGGCTTTTGTTCCTTCTTCAAGCGGCTGCCTGCTTGATTGGTTGGCGTCCCCTTCATACTTCTAATTGGAGTCGTTTCGTTGTTGCTCGAGTCTGGATATGGCGCGTTGCGGGAGACGGATCGTTGTCCCCCTTAGTTCCGGAAGTAGAGTGCGCACTCTCTTCCTCGGAATCTTCAATGACTTGAACTTCCTTCTCCTTCTCTGGCGGTGTCTCCTCCAGTGTTGCAGGTTCGCTTCTCTTTTCCGGTATAGTCTCTTACATATGTGAAAACCCTTCCGGATTCGTCCGGGCCGGATTGGTCATTCTACCGATCCGGTTGATGAGGTCTCCTCTAACTTGCTGTCCTAAAACTTTGAATGTCCCCCTCATAAGGTTCGGCACCTTTTGCGACTTGGGAATTTCCGGAGTCGAGACTTTGGGTGGTACTGGAACCGATTTCACACTAGACTTAGGTTCCGGTTTTAAAGCTGGCCTCAAATTTAGCTCTGTCATCCGCATCTTGCTGTGTGGGAATCTGGAAACAGATCGAGGATAAAAGAATTAGGTGAGAAAAATAGAGGAAAATCAAAAAAATTATAGTTAGAACGTGATTTTTGTGTAAGATAATCTAGATTAGGAAATAAGCGTTCCGGCAAAACCCGTAACCGGAACTTATCCGGATCCGGAATCCGGAGGCTTATTTCTTGAAGGCGTATGCTGTAGCAAACACTAGCTTGGAAAAAGTAGCATTCTTTCTTTACACATTGTGACATTATGTATATCATCTAATTTGTTTTGTTTGTGCAGGCCTTGTATGTGAGAAAGAGCAATGAAATGAAGTGCTAGGTCGAGAAGGCAATAGGTATGGCAATTGTAGTGATTATGTGGGAATCTGGAATCCGGAAACAGATCGAGGATACAAGAATTAGGTGAGAAAAATAGGAAAAAAATCAAAAAAATTATAGTTAGAACGTGATTTGTGTGTGAGATAACCCAAATTAGGAAATAAGCGTTCCGGCAAAACCCGTAATCGGAACTTATCCGGATCTGGAATCCGAATTTGCCCAGAACACAGGAACCTACCGTATAGACCTCGTAGCTACGGGAGTAGAATACCGTTAGTACAACGGACCTGTAGCCGTTGTCTTAATTTCCATAGGGAGACGGTTTAGTATTTAAGTTGTTTGCCGAGGATTTTCCTCTTCACCTTCCCGTTTTGTTTTTCTGAGACTGTCCGTGTGAGTAGTTGAGAGAAAGAGTGGTGAGTTAGTGATTGAATTAGGGTTACTCTTCTCCTGTTCTTACTTAGGTCTTATGGCATCCGGAGCGGTACGGAAGGTAGTGGTATTTGCCCGGATTATCTCTTCGGCCATTCCGGCCAATTCGAAACTACACAAGCAGTTAGAGGAAGATTTGACTAAGTTAGGGTGTTTCGGTCTATTACACCGACCATGAAACCTTAACAGTGAGGATATGATCTAGGAGCTACTTCATGGTGTTCCGAATCAGTATGAGCTTACTCTGAGAGGACGGCCAGTCACGTGGACTGAGGACATCTGGGCGGATGTCTATCAGTTCTGGAAGAGCGGAAATGGGTTAGCGTCAAGGACAGACCGTTTTGTAGCCGGAAAGTTCACAAAATCTACAAACCCTAAGGACGGATTCGCTATTAGCGAATGCAAGGACGAGAGACATAGACGGGTACTAGAGTTCTTCATCCCCATCTTGTACCCGGAAATACCTACACGGGTTACCATTACGGTGGCCAATACTATTTTCGGGGCTATGGAGAACCGAGTTGTGCACTGGGGTAGAGTCATAGCCGGGATAGTTGCTAAATTAACAGATCATGTAGCCCGCGCAAAGGCAAGTCTAGTTAGCACCTACTTGTTCCATTTATACCATCAGCATGAACTTTTGAGCGCTGCAGAAGTAATCCAGTAGACACCGGAAAGGCCATTCTGTCATACGGACTTTCTGGGGAGGAAGCGGAAGATCTGGTCGAGTCGAAACCAGAAGAACTCCCCGAGGAACACTTGACTGATCCGAGGAACAAGAAGAGAAAGTCAACCGATCCGGGGTCGCGATCCAAGCCATCGGCGATGGAGAGGGGGGAGTCAAGTAAAGGACCGGAAGTGGAAACTGAATCAACATTTTTCAATGTTGGGTTCAAATGGATACGTGAGGCCAAGGTACTCCACGACAGTCTGGCGGATCTGGTGATAGACACAACGGAAGTTTTGAAGGTGGAACCGGATCAAATTGTGGAAGCCGTCAAGCAACTGCCCAAGCCGGAAGATCTAAAGCAAAGGGGGGATCGGATTCAAAAGTTGAAGGCGGAACGGAACCAACTCCAAGCCCGACTGAATTGGGCGGAAGGGGAGATGGCAGCTTCAAAGGAGAAAGAAAAGGAGGCTCTCGCTCTTGTCAAGAACCTATCCGAAGCAATCGACATCAAGGCCGACGTCATCACGAAAGCAGCTTTGTTTGACTCGAAGATGATATCAAAAAGCCACATCACCGGGACCAAGATAGTGACCATCCTCGTGGACTTCACTACAAAGATAGAGTGAGTTTTAGTAGAGCTCTGGCAGCTACTGGAGGCCATCAATCTGAATCAGATGATGGATTTTTCAACCTTTCCGGAACTTTTTTTTGTTTCGGATACTCCAGGGAGACCGGTAGCGGATCGTGCAACTCGAATGGAAGGATTGAGAGGAATACTCACGCCAACTTAGCCTACTTCCAACAAGATGCGGATGACGGAGCTAAATTTGAGGCCAGCTTTGAAACCGGAACCTAAGTCCAGTGTGAAATCGGTTTCGGTACCACCCAAAGTCTCGACTCCGGAAATTCCCAAGTCACAAAAGGTGCCGAACCTTATGAGGGGGACATTTAAAGTTCTAGGACAGCAAGTTAGAGGAGACCTCATCAACCGGATCAGTGGAATGACCAATCCGGCCCAGATGAATCCGGAAGGATTTTCACATATGTAAGAGACTATACCGGAAAAGAGAAGCAAACCCGCAACACTGGAGGAGACACCGCCAGAGAAGGAGAAGGAAGTTCAAGTCATTGAAGATTCCGAGGAAGAGAGTGCGCACTCCACTTCCGGAATTGAGGGGGACAGCGATCCGTCTCCCGCAACGCACCATATCCAGACTCGAGCAACAACGAAAACTAGAAGTATGAAGGAGACACCAACCAGTCAAGTAGGCAGCTGCTTGAAGAAGGGACGGAAGCCAAAACATTAGAATTCGTAGGAAGAGTAGTATCGGATCCGGAACGGGTTTCCAAGCGTGGGCCCAGGTTCCGGAATCATAGGCATATAGTTCGGGAAAATCCGGCAATCTCAAGACAACAGTAACTAGCCTTTCCGGATATTTCGAGGGATCAGTGATTAGTGGGCGGGATTTCCAAGGTTTTCTTTGTCAAGCTTTTAGGAGTTGACTTTGGATTTTTCAGTTAGTATTTTTATGACAGGGAAGTTATTTGTCTGGTATTCCATTTCAATTCCACTTTAGTACTTTCACGTATGTTATTTCAATTTTCCTTCTTAAATCTAAGTCAGCTGGGGTACTACTGGCTACACTTTGCTTACATGGTTTTTGCTAGTGTATGTGTTTGTGTGGTATCCTTGGACTGGAGTAAGAGAAGGAAGGGAGAAGAGGAATCCGGATCTTGAGCTACAGATCTCTTGGGTGTTGAGCTAATCAGGAGAGGATGCAGGCTGAGTAAGGGAGTGAAAGCATTACGTACCTTTAATTCGCTGGAACGGCGATCCGGGTAAGAGAGGTAGAAGTCCCTGCAAGTCCGGAACCAAGAGGGTTCTGTGCGAAGATAAGCAACCGCCAAAGGAAAGGAACTCCCACTACTCCGGAAGGTCTACCAACCTCCCCCTTGGTAAGTGTCTTCTCCTTGAAAATCCACTCCCTTGAATCTATAAGCTCGGATCCGTCGTTGTAGTAAGAGGTGTGAGAAATTCTTTGCGTGACCTGTTTCCGGAATCGGCCAATCCGGAAGCTGTGAGAGAATACTCCTCCCTCCCCCTACAACTGCATTGTCTAGGGTGTGTTGTTTAGTAAATTTAGAGTACAGAAAGGATAATTATACAAGTGATAAGTCCCCACCTCTTTCTAGATCAAGGGCGGACCCTCTGAGGATAAAACAAAGGCAAAAAAACTAGTAATGGATGAGAGACAGAACTAGATTCCGGAGGTGGTCCGGATCCGGAACGGAATCCGGAAAGTACTAAGTTTCCGGAACGAGGTGAGGAAGTAACAAGAAGGGAATTAAGGGTATAGTCACGATCCGGATACTTCTAATTCAACCGATATCATACTAGAGTTCCCTGGAACGATAATTTGTGTCATCTTGCAACAATTTGTCATTGTAAAGATACTTACGGCAAGCTACGCATACGACATGTTGGAGGTAGGCTGAGTATCCCTCTCAATCCCTCCATTCGAGTTGCTCGATCTGCTACCGGTCTCTCTAGAGTACCTGAGACAAAAGAAAGTTCCGCAAAGGTGGAGAAATCCATCATTTGATTCGGATCAATGGCCGCCAGTAGCTATCATAGCTCTCCTAAAACCCGCTCTATCTTTGCAGTGAAGTCCACAAGGATGGTCACTATCTTGGTCCCGGTGATGTGGCCTTCTGATATCATCTTCAAATCAAACAAAGCCGCTTTCGTGATGACGTCGGCCTTGATGTCAATTGCTTCGGATAGGTTTTTGACAAGAGAGATAGCCTCCTTCTCTATCTCCTTTGAAGCTGCCATCTTCCCTTCCGCCCAATTCAGTTGAGCTTGGAGTTGAGTCCGTTCCGCCTCCAGCTCCTGAATCCGGTCCTCCCGTTGCTTTAGATCTTCTGATTTGGGCAGTTGTTTGACGGCTTCCACAATCCGATCTAGTTCCACCTTCAAAACTTCCGCCGTGTCTAGCACTAAATTTGCCAAACTATCGTGGAGCATCTTGGCCTCTCGTATCCACTCCAACCTAGCATTAAAAAATGCTGATTCGGTTTCCACTTCTGGTCCTTTGCTTGACTCCCCCCTCTCCATCGCCGGTGGCTTGAATCGCGAACCCGGATCTGTTGACTTCCTCTTCTTGTTCCTCGGATCGGTCAAGTGTTCCTCGGGGAATTCTTCTGGTTCCGACTCGACCGGATCTTCCGCTTCCTCCCCAGAAAGTCCGTATGACAAAATGGCCTTTCCGGTGTCATACTGGATTATCTCTTCAGCGCTCAAAAGTTCCTGTTGGTGGTACAAATGGAACAAGTAGGTACTAACCGGACTCGCCTTGGCGCGGATTACATGCTCTGCTAATTTAGAAACTAACCCGGCTATGACTCTACCCCAATGCACAGCCCAATTCTCCATCGCCCCGAAAATAGTATTGGCCACCGTAACGGTGACCCATGTAGGTTTTTCCGAGTACAAGATGGGGATGAGGAACTCTAGTACCCATCTATGTCTCTCGTCCTTGCATTCACTAATAGCGAATCTGTCCTTAGGGTTTGCAAACTCTGTGAACTTCTCGACTACAAAACGGTCCATCCTCGACGCTAACCCGTTTTCACTCTTCCGAAACTAATACACATCCGCCCAGGTGTCCTCCGTCCACGTAACCGGCCGTCCTCTCAGAGTGAGCTCATATTGATTCGGAACCCCGTAAAGTAGCTTCTGGATCATAACTTCACTCTTAAGGTTCCATGGTCGGTGTAATATATCGACACACCCTAACTTAGTCAAATCCTCCTCTAACTGCTTGTGTAGTTCCAGATTGGCCGGAATGGCCGGAGAGATAATTCGGGCAGATACCACTACCTTTCGTACCGTTCCGAATGCCATAAGATCTAAGTAAAGAGGAGAAAAGAGTAACCCTAATTCAGTCGCTAACTCACCACTCTTTCTCTCAACTACTCACACGGACAGTCTCAGAAAAACAAAACAGGAAGGTGAAGAGGAAAACCCTCGGCAAACAACTTAAATACTAAACCGTCTCCCTACGGAAATCAAGACAACGGCTACAGGTCTGTTGTACTAACGGTATCCTACTCCCGTAGCTACGGGGTCTATGCGGTAGGTTCCTGTGTTTCGGGTAAATCCAGATTCCGGATCCGAATAAGTTCCAGTTATTTATTTTGCCGGAATGCTTATTTTCTAATTTGGATTTTCTCACACAAAAATCACGTTCTAACTATAATTTTTTTGATTTTTCTCTATTTTTCTCACCTAATTCTTTTATCCTCGATCCATTTCCGAATTCCGGATTCCCACAGTGGCAAAACGCTCTGTTGGGTGGAAATCAATGCAGCGGTTAGCTATGGGCTCAACATCCAATGTGGGAATGTATATTTTCCACAAGAATTTTGATGACAATGAATAGTGGTAATGTCTCCACTTGTGCAGATGGATGTAAGGTAAACTAGCTCATTATGGTCAGAATGAAGAGTTTGACATCATCTTGTTGTTGAAATTTTTCAATTTTTTTCTCACATTAGTACAAGTGTGAGAAACAACAAGTGCAATTGAAATTACATTTTTTTGAAAAAGTATGAATTCACTAGGAATTGCTGAAGTGTTTAGCCCAAAAGAGTCTGTAGACTACCTTAAAACTAACAAAATCTGAATCTATAATGTTCATCACACTACCTAATGCAGTCAAAATATTTTCTATTACAGAAGGCCAAAAAAGTCAATTTTTAAAATGAACTTCACACTGAAAAATCAGAAGTTCCTAATGAGGTCAATGTTCACTCCATTGTTGTCATGTAAGACATGCATTGTGGCCCACATCTCACATACCCAAAAAATCCCACAATGGGTCATTTGACTACAATGGGTTGTTTTACCTTATAGTGGGAGGCCTTTGGGGGGAGGCCTCCCACTATGTTAAGCACGCAGGCAGACTTGATTATAGTGTCAGGCACTATAACAAGTGCCAGACATTGTAACGGGTGCCAGGCAGTATAACGGATGTATTATGGTCTATTATCTAGTGTGTTTTTCAATTAAAGACAGCTGTAGAGTGCTTAACGTCACCGTGACAGCATCATTTGTATGTGATTAGCATTCACTACATCTCATGTCTGCAAGTCTTTTTGTGAACAACTAAAGAAGAGCTCTCTGCACAACAACCTTTTTCCAATTGAGTGGAGGAACTTGTGTGCACATTGTCAATTATAAATTCAGAGGGTGTGTATGAAAAAAATAACTGCATACTTTAAGTGAAAGCAAGAAAGTGAGAGTCTAAATTTCTTGATGTCTACGTAAGTTGGGTTGAAAAATAAGAAACTTCATTCAAGAATAAGGGGATAAGTAATGTTTAGCTAAAATGAAACTCATATGCATGTACTGGGTCCATAGTAGTGGACATAGCAAAAGCATGTGCTTCAGAGCTAGGATTGTGACTTAAATCCACTTGTGTTATTTCCTTTTACTACAGAAATAAGTTGTCGGAAGTTTGAATTGCAATAATTTTATGATACCATTTCTTGCCCGTACGTATTGGAGAGTAGAGAGTTGACGGTGCTAATGTTTTAATTAATAAATTTACTCTTTGTAATTCAAAGACAATGTAAATTTCAGTCCCATCTTTTCTACAGGTCCTCTTATTAGTAGATGAGGGACAAATGGGAAACAATGCAAACCATTAATTCCAAGCTCAAGTGTTGGCTTTTCATTCCATTCAAAGAATACCTAAGCAAGATTTAAATGAGGCGTGCTATGCATGCAAAGATTGAAATTATAGAATGTAATGGTTTGTAGTTTTAACCTAGTAATCAAAATTTACAAATCTGAGCTTGTTATGCAAAGAGTATCTTCATGACGTTTGAGTTGTTGACATATTGTTTGTGGATAGGAAAAGCAAGTAAAAGGACTTCACTCTTCTGTTATATTGAAAGTGAAACGACTCTAGATAAGGAAGCTTCAACAACAAATGAAGATGAGAACTAATAGTGCACATGCATATACTGCAAACAAAAATATGTACGATTGACAATGTTACCTTTTTCCAATCTTTCTTTTAAATTTTTCCTCCATTATAAATCTGTCAATGTGACTTGTATTTATATTGGAAGTAATGACTACTTTGCTTTATGATGTACGTATTAAATAAGCTACTAGTACAGGAGCTAAAATTCAAAGATGTTAGCAAGGAAAAGCCCTTCGACATTGCATTAGTGATGGTCTCTATTGAAATTGGAACTAATGATGCAACTGAACACTTGACCTTGGAGAAAGGATAAACAACTTTTTGAATTATTTGATAGACAATAGGTGACAATCCATACTCATGTCCCTCTTCCCTTTTCATTGTCCAATCCAGAATTTGAATAATCCATGTGTAAAACAACCATCTCAACCGATTAGAACTTGTATCATTTTGATTATGTGTGCCCATTTTAAGTCTTGGAAAATTGAGGAAAAAAACTTTTGCTAGCCCCCTACGATGAACTCCACTTACAAGAGATTAGCATCATATTTCTTCACTAAGTGATCTACAATTTTAGTGGCTTCACTGAAATACCAAGTAAGGCAATGGGGAGGGGGAGGTACATTGCACTCTGTCAATTTTTTCCTAGGCATGCTGGGAAAATGGATCAACAGAAGGTTCATGATGGAGAGATGCAATTACAATTTCTACAAGTTTAATGATAGAAACTTGCTACCAAAACTCAATGCATGAAGACAATATTCTTAATTTAGATAGTTGTCTTCTAATTGATTGCAACTAATGTGGAAGACAACTTTTTGAAGCGTATTGGACTTATTTGGTGACTGTGAATAGTGAGTAGCATGGCAATTGTCAAAATCAGCAACTATAGATTAGGAAATTGCCCGACATTGTGCAAGGGCAATGTTATCCATATTTTATCCCCTAAAGGACCATTATCCATTTGGGGGACAAATGGGATTTGGGGCAAGTACCTACAGGTTGAATTTTTATCAAAACTTTTCAAAACTTTCACATAAGATAGAAAAATTGATTAGCTTTTTGGAAATATAAATTTTATTCCAATCAGTGCCCAAAAACAAAAGTTATACCCAAATAAGCTCAAAATAGGGGAGAGTGGGCAATAAATTAAATTTTTTTAAATTTAGTATTTTTGTTTTTTTTCAATTTTTTTTCTCATAGATTATATTTTTATCTACTTGGAAAACTTTGAATCATTCCATTTGGATATGTTATGCAAAGCGTATAGACAATCTTTTTTGGGGGCAATTAGAGCATCTTCTTGAAAAAATTACTTATAGGATTCATTTTTGAAAGCAATTTCTTTATTTTTTCCAAAAAAAATTTCTACATGGTTGATTTTTCTTGTTAGAAAAATCTCACCATTGAGATTAGTGAATTTTAATCCCATCTTAGAGATATTAATAATTTAGATTTTGCTTCTATTTCATACCTACTTCTATTTAATAATTTTATTTAGGAATGAAAATTAAGTTTTTTCTTTGAAATTTTTTCCCTAGATTCTCAACATTATTTTCCACCATAAAGATTTAAAGTTCACAACTCTATAGTGCAAAAAATTTAAATTAAGAAGGTTGAAAGTAAACAATTCAGTCCCGCAATGTGCAAAAAAAACTTGTCTTTTTCACTTTAAACGCAGATATCTAGAAATCTGTGAGGTCAAAATTTCCACCATACACTATCCTACTAGTTAGGTGTAAGATCCTTTAGTTGAATGTTCAAAAAATAAAATTCAGAATTTTTTACTCTTCTCTATAGAAATGACAGTTTTGAGTGTTTTTTGGCAAAAAAAAAGGCCTTGGTCCTTCAGAAGTTATATTGTTTTTTAATGAAGTTGTGAAAGCTTGCATTGCCTATTGCCCTTACAAAAATTGCAAGCAGGATAGTAGGGGCTCTAATATTGTCCAAGTGAATTTCCATGACATCTGTTTACAGTTTGCAACACCTAAAAATTAAAAAAAGATTTGAAAGACCCTACATCACATTCACCAAAAAAATGGATGAAAAATATCCTTCTTAAATCCATAGCATAGGACATCATCGGACGTTAGATGTCCGTGTTGACATTCGAGAGTTAATGCCACCATAAAGCCAGGTGGGAACGTACCTACAGGCGAGCTTAACAACAACGTACTTGAACTACGTAACTCTCAGATAGCAGTCAGCTGGAATGTCAAGCTGTAGAAAAGCCAGATTAACTGAAGCTAATCCCCCGGTTGCTCAGCGTTTCATTGGCTTAAGATCGTCCTGTAAGTGTGGGAACAAGTGTCAGTGATTGTCAACCTGGTGAAAAGTTTCCGATACTCGTCCGGCGTAGGTCCTGGATCAAGGTGAGGGACGGGAGATAATTAAAAGTATCCAGTGAGGCATCTCACGCTTTTATTTAGATCCCCCCTTAATAATCAGATCCAATCCAGCGTCAGAAGGCTCCAATGAAAATAAAGCGGAGCCACCCATACCCGATAATTAAGCCATAGCATACACGCAACAGTATTTGGTAAAGCAAATATTTATAAAAGTGCAAAGATAGAAATGGTGCATATAGTAAATTTTTTGGTGAATTTACAGCTTGATTTGAAATTTCTATAAATCATGAAAGCTTGAAGTTGAGCTCAACTCATGTTCAATGTTTAGAGTCTTACAAAATTGATCACTGGGAGAGTACTTGTAGGTAACTCTGGCACACAAAAAAAAAAAAAAAAGTTTTGTGGCAATGTCAAGAGCACATTGGTTACAGGATCCAATTTTTTTGAATTCAAAATTAACACAAATGAATCCCACCTACCCTTAGATTTGAGACACCCTACTAATTGCATACAAGGCAATGGTTGGAAATGGGTGGCTCTACTTTAACCCCTAAAGTTCCTTCACTATGTTTTCACCGAAAATGCTCCAAAACTGCCATTTCTAGCACAAATACCAAATTTTAGAAAAAAAAAACGTTCTTTTGACAAATGTGACCTTAGGATCTTATAGAATGCTAAATTGAAATTGTGTGGTAAAGATTTCAGACATTTCCACTATATGGATTGCAGGATATAAACATTCAAATTCACTAAGATCATTTTTTTAGCCTTGCAAAAATCAAGGCAGATGCACTTCACATGCTCACTTTCCTATGAAAAAACGTCCAAAATGGTGGTTACTCTTTGGATTTTTTTTCCTAAAAAAGTTGGTCACATGCTTGAAATTTTTTGAAATCATTTGGAATTGTACAACATATAGGAAAAAAATAGTAAGTAGACAATTGTAGAGAATGATTCAAAATATTAAATTGTTAAGGATTTAATTATGGAATTGAAAAATGCCAATCCCAATGGTTGAAATGTTGTTATAAACAATCTACATCTTATGATATTATTTTGTTCAAAAAATATTGAAAATCATGGAAGATAAAGGACTTCAAAGTTTATTTTAGAGTAGAGAATCCATAACTACCCATAAACAAAAATTGCTCATAACTTTCATCTCATTGATCAAAATAGAATGATTCAAAACTTTCCACATATATATAATTCTAGAAAACCAATTTCAAATTTTTGTTTTAAAAAAAAGTGATTTTTTTTGATATGCCTATACTACCTTGTTAGTTAAAAAAGTAACATATTTGGCCATAACTTTTTACTTGTATTTCCATATATCATGAAATTTGGTGCATTTGAAAAATCTTCTATGCACCACATGTGCCTGCCCAAAATTTCTATACAACCAAAAAAACGCAGCTTGGTCCTTTTTAGGGGTTAAAGACACATCCATGCCATTAAATTTTAGTTTCCAAATGGAATGTATCGTAATAAAAACTAAGTCTCTGGCGCATGTTTGAAGAACTATAATGTTCTGGCCGTGTTCTAATTAAGGTAGGGGGCTGTAAAAGTGACCCTTTAAGAGCTGATTTGCATTTAGGGAAAGCTAGACTGTTTAAAATAATTTTCAGTAAATTTTTGTGGTAAGAAAAATGGAATTGGCATCTAACCCAAGTCGTTTCATATTTTTTGGATCTTCATGAAATTAGTTATGAATTTTTGAAGTTGAAAATACAGTGGTTTCTAAAAGCGACCCTCTCTGAAATGTACACTTCTCATACATGTTAGAAGCAAAATGTACCAGATCGCTTTTACAGCCTGTGCAATAGAATCGGACTGTTGAGTTAGAATGTTAAAGTAACCTGTCCTAGCTTTTACTCTGTTCTGTGTAAAAGGCTTAAATGTTCCAGATTAATAATCATTGAGGCTCTTTATACATTTGTTACATAATAAGTGCAAATTAAGCCTCAAATGTCTTCATTCTGGTTTGTGTGCTTGGACATAAATATGTCAATTATAGCCTTTGCCTAGATAGGTGTCATAGGACTAGCTCAAAGACTTCGGCGTCTCCGATGTTGCAATTTAACACCTATAAATATCAACTCATTACTACAACATAAAACATGAGCAATGCTCAATCAAGACCCTAACACTTGGAATAAGAATCTTAAAAAAAACAAAAAGTAATATTTTTTTTTATTTTAAAAATTGAAAAAATAAGAAGAACAAGGAAAAGATATATATTTTGAATTGAACATTACAAAAATCCAAAAGCACATAAATCCTATAAGGACATGGTCCCCATGACTAGAGTAGTCACCAAAACTCTCATTATTGAAACAACATTCATTTTCTCTACAATCAATAGTGAAATCATCCATTAGACTTAAAGGTACAACATTCACTTTTACAATTAACAATGAAATCATCCATCAAACCATAAAGGTCCACAATGTCCTTACTAGGTTATTCAAAAATCCAATCTTCGATTCAAACCTCACCACTTTATATTATATAGGTCCTTCAAAAATTCAACCTTAGATTAAAACCTCACCACTTTATATTATGCAAGTCCAAAGTAATGAATTGGAGTTGGATTGAGGGTTGGAATAAGGCAAATTAAGCCAACCTTCTATCAAGCCCCAAAGCTAGTATAATCCAACCCTTAACTCTAAAATGCCAAGTTGATGACCATGGAAATCAATCCTTTCGAACCTACATGATATCATCTAATTCAAAAAAAATCAAAAATATTCATTGGAAGTCAAACTACTATAGAAGATCTCTCCTTTCCACCCCTAATTCCAAGGATGAATAATTGCATTTCTATCCTGCAGAAGAGAATTTCTTATCATTCACAAGATAAAAAATGCCTATTACATCATTTGAGTTAAAAAACAACAATGGAAATCATCAATTTTCATGACTATATTAATCATTGATTTAAAATATAGTCATGAAAATCCATCATACACCAAACATCCACCTTGACATTTAAGGGTTAATGATTTCATTTTTGTGTAGTCAGTCTGAAGACCATAGAGATCTATCCGTCCTTTCAGGACTAATGATGCTGTTCCTTAGCAACTAAATATATATTCTAATTGACAACCAAATTGTACAAAATGGCTAAATTATAAATCCTATTGGAAAGATTGAAAGATTCAAAGCGTACCACATTAAAAATTAAAGCATCTTTATTTCTTTCATTTATGGCTCACAAGACAATTAAATATGATTATGAAATGATTTTGAAATGAGAATGACTTCACAACAAAACACACCATTGGCATGCAGATATACTTCAACATGACATTACTGCCCCAAAGTCGATCGTTACTGAGGCGATCCTAGCCATCCAGAATACAAACCTAGAACGGCTTACTCAGGCATCCAAGGGTGAAAATTAAGATCCAAAACAAAAGTAGAAGCTATATCCCAGGACAATGACCACAGGAAAATGTGAGTCCTCAGAAAAAAGCATGGGTGAGACCAAAACCATGCTCCGATGTCCAGACTAAAGTCCAGACCAAACACACTACAAGAGACTTAACCTCAAGAAACGTGAGTGCTCTAGAATAGATGCAAAATCATAAACACCGTACAGATTGAAACATCGTCAGCGACTTTGAGGTTGATTTTGATGAGGCTGAGAACAGAGACGACCTTGACCAAGAGGAGGAACAGAATGAGCCTGCATCATGCCCTGCATTTGATTACTACAGGTAAATACCAAATGCATTAGAATGGGTGGTGAAATGCAGAGAATGCAGGAACGAATGCTAAGTTATCATAACCTACTCTAGAAAATTAAGACAATCTGGCATCTAAGCAACTGGACATCATAAATAATACAATAACTAGATGAAATAATTGCACTGCAAGGTACACTCAGGAAAAAAATACATATAGAATTTGTCAGAAGGTCCCTTGTAACATGAAATTTAACACTAGTATTTCCAATTTCCCTAAAAAATTCATACTATTTTATACATTTTTATAATTACTAAGATTCTTAAAAAATAAATTACTTCAGAAAATCATATAAATTTCATTTTTATGTTTTTAATATTGAAAAGAAATAGAAAATCTGAGATGCATATGAAGACGTCGGAAAGTACATATCAAAACGTACACTTTTATATAGAAAATTAAAGAAGTTTGACCGAGTGGACATATTGTCCTTTCGAGGTTAACCGAAGCCACTGAAAATCTCCAACATCCTAAAAGATCTACTTGGAACTAGATTGTCCAGGACAAAAGAATATTAATACTTGCGTATCAAGTTCTAGGTCTACAAACAGAAAAATTGAAGAAAAAATACGACAAAGCTTGCACACAAATCACCGAAGCATTGAGCATCGAAAACAATGTCTGATAACATGGTAAGACACGTTCATACCTGCGGGAAAGGAACGTATACAACTGGACTTGCAGGTTGCCCGTACATCATGTGCTGTGAATACTGGGAAAACAAACCTCTACAAGTAAATATTACAACCCTAGAAGCCCCCAAGCAACTTACATGTAGCCTGGGTCCCCCAAAAAATCATCATTGCCAGTAACGAGTTCAGTGACTAGCTAATACGGGGGAAAATGATGAGAAATTATCAAACCAAATCTCCTTAGAACAATTAGGTCGAGGCACAATCAGTACTAAAAAAATGAATAAGTATCAGAAAAAGCATCTAGGTGCCATTTTACTAGTAAGTTGAACCACGATTGTGTGTGTTTCAAATAATATAACTCACAAAATAGATACACAGAACTCACATACTGTGCTCCAGTAAAAGGAAAGAAAGTTAAGGACCATTTCTACTATTTGTCTCGTACTTTCAAAATGTTCGAAATCCTTACGAACATGCACTAGTTCCACTCATTGAAGACCAACATAAATCAACTGTCACGATTGTATGCTAGATGAGCCAAATAACTTCCAGAAACAGTCATAGTGGAAACTGATCACTAAGTGGAATTGAAAACTAGCATCCAGCCAGCCAGAGCACATAAATCATTGAACCTGACGGTGACCATACTAGTGTACACAGATGACTAGGAACTAAAATCAAAGATATCGAAGGAACTTACCAATTGGCCATTAGGATGCAAAAGTCCAGCTTGCAAAGCAGACGTTGGTGGATGATATTTTACTTGTTGAGGTTGACCATAAGAAGACATTGCCTGTGCCCAATCGTGGTTAAACGTAAGAAAGTAAAATATCAAATGTGAAACCGAATGAGCACAGCTTCCAGATATTTAAAGCTGCAGACGTTAAAATGCATAATATCTCGTCCCACAACATTATGAATGAATGGTACAACCTTCAAGATGCAGACTAATGATTCGCTGAAAAATAGTTCATGACACAAGTTTCTAATGACAGCAGAAACGGAAACAACCAAATGCTCAATATAAGATTATATTATCCTCAAACCTGGAATGTTCACGCATGTAACATGTTCAAGAACTGAAGCATGTACATCACATCATAAAGTAAAATTACAAAGAACCTGCTGTTGTGTATGAGATTGCGCTCTTGGGTTCGGTTGCCCAGGTAAAATACCAACACCACCAACTGGAAACCCTGGCACAGGACCGCCAGGTGACGACATAAAAGCAGTTGAATTAACCGCAACTACCGCTGAGGCAACCGCAGGATTAAATGGCGACAACTGATTCTGCTGAACGGTAGACTGGAGGTTCACAGGAGAGCTTTGCATCACAGATCCCCCATGAACAATAGAATGCATGTACATAGGACTTTGGGTCGCTAGAGCGTGTTGTGAAACTGGAGTGCTCGCCCGCACTGAGCACGAACTTGGAGTAAACGACTGGGCATTTGGATTGAGTTTAAAATCCTGCACATAAACTCCTGTGGTTAAGTGCTATGGCAAACAAACCGTTTCTTCAGAAGAAGGAAACACAAAGACGAATGTACAAGTGATAAAATATGTGATGTAAACCTGAAGACCACTGGTAAGAGAATCTCTTACACGAACTGTTACCTTAGCATTGACATTCAATGGTGATTTCTTTGAAGCAGAAACAGTTGGCAAAGATGCTGCAGAAGATGGTGAGATAGATGAAGTCATTAGAAGAGTCGGAATATAAATAATAAAGCAGCCTGGAAATTTCTCTGTAAACTACCATGCTGTGATTAACTAGATGTTATGTAAACCAACGAGTATTTAACAAGAACCATTGCCAGCCTATCTGCCGAACTGATGCAATGAAAGGGTAGTGTTGCCAGAAGAACTGAAGCATGCGAAGAGAGATAAATACCAAAAGCAAATCATGCTAAACTTGGTATAACAACACTGAAACGATTTGCTGTATTGGATTGTCCCGAGTCAATTGTATAGCATGTTAATTCAGAATTGTTCATTCCAAATAAACAGCTAATCTGTAGAATTAACAGAGAAGGCATTTCCGTGCATTCATAACAAGTGCGATCGCGTGTATTATACACGACGAGACATTCAGAAGCTGTGGATAGAGGCACCAATCTGGAAGAAGAGACATATACTCTAATACCTCTCTATTATCAAATCACCCACAGCAGAAAAAATCAGACCAAATATACGATTGTACAGAGAAATTGAGTACATAAAACTAAACGCTAGAAAAGATAAACACTTGATCAAGAAAATACCTGGAGAACGCGGTTCCAACTCCTTCTGATAACAAGCATCATCAACGATAGGTTAATTGACATAACGATGGGAAATACGTTACATCAAGCATTGCAAAGTTTAAAATTATGTTATCACTGAAGAAGTACCATCTTCTACAGCAGTTCCGAAATACTAATATGGTGCTTAAAACAGTAAAATAAAAGGTTGGCTTAACAGAAACCCATGAAAATAATTGACACAAATAAATAAATATAAACCATCAGTAGCTACCTTAAAGCTCTCACTAAGTGCTTTGAGTGCTTCCAACTGCTTCTGCTGCTTGAATTCGTTGAACTCCCTGAACAGCTCAATCCCACAGACTTCACCACCAATGGGCCAATGTAGACGAAGATCAATTCCTCTCAATACAGGAAAAAGCGAAATTTAACATACAAAAAAATATACTGCAGTGACTACATGTCTCAACATCTCAATTCAAATAAATGAAGAAGAAAAGAGAACACATCGTTAAAAATGGAATAAAAGAAATAAGGATATCCAAATCACGGGTAATAATACCAACCTGTAAACATCATCGGGAACTTGCGGACAGCTTGAATCCAAATTCAGTGCTTTAATGCCTGCTGCATCACCAGCTAATGGAGACAATAATGGGGAACCCCTACCAATAGGACTGTTGTACGGAGAACCAGACCCCTGCCAAATTTCACAAAAATCCAATATCACAACGATATGTTAAAGTCAGAGTACCAACACATTCTTCAAAATAAACTGCACATCAGAAAACACTATTGCACAATGCAAAAATCAGCACAAATTACTCAAATCAGACAAGATTCAATGTTGCACAGAGGAAGTATCTCTTTCAAAAGATATATACCCTCCTCTGATCAAAATATTCAAGTCGAAAAGATATCAAAACACGTTATTGATAATAAAAAGAGCGACTACCTTGTTGCAGTGTTTACTCTTGTCACCAACTAACAGTTTCCGCAATCTAAGATGCTCCTTCTGGAAATCTGATGAGCTGTCAGGGCTGCCTCCATCTTCCTTCAACATAGGCAAATCCTGACGGTCACGATAGTTTCCGGCCCTTAAATTCGCAATCACATTCTGCAATCCCAATTCAAGTGTTAATCAGTAGTGATTCGGAGCATTCATTGTATCAATCCAAGCATTGAAGTTGTTTAGGGTTTACAAAGTGAGACTTTTAGATACTAAATAATCGAATCCATTGGGAGATATTCACTAGAGGTGCCATGAGACTGAGCAGTAAAACTAATGATCAAACAATCTCCAATATCTACATAGAGAAAAATACCAAGTTATATTTCCTAACTATAGAGAGGACACGGAATTTGCGGAAGTGAGTCATTATAATTCAAAAACAAAACAGCATGCAGGTTGAGCACTAAAATTAAAAACTTGTACATGGCTTACTCCAAACACAACATTCTTCTCAAATTGACTGTACTTGGCATTACCTGAATACGATGATGAGATCGGCCAGAGCTACTGAACATCACATAAAATACAAAAATCAAACAACCATTACAATACGACTTAAGAAAAAAACGACTTACTTGTGGATCTGCACACGATAAAGACGTTTCAAAGTCATCTGCTTGCCAAGCGAGTAACAACAATGAGCCATCTCAGTCCACGTAGAATTATAATTATATTGCGGATACCAGGTATCAGATGAAGAGCCAAGTATAATCAAACTTCAATTTGACAAATAAAAAGCACATCACTTAATAAGGTAAGAACGCCACTTCACAATTAGCAATCCAAACATATTACTGACAACGAACTATTCCAAGCAGTGCTATCAAGAGTACTGGTCCAAGCAGTAGTAACATGGAAACTGCAACTTCCGAAATAGAATGACACAGCGAACTTCGAAAATTCTAGTGATAGTGTCCCACCGGAAAGAGTGCTGGAGCTGTTATTTTGAAAAGTGCTCCCACAGATCCTTGCCACAGAACCTCCAAAAGTCTCATCATTATGGTCATTCATGTGCTGGTCGTCATCGTCATCACCGGCTTCATACCCACGTCCTACGGATGAGTACTTGGACTCTTCATCCATGGCCTCTAACTCGGGAGCTAATTGGATGCCTCTCTCCTAAAACAACGGTGTTAGGATCAGAAAAAAGGGACCACAAGGTAAGCTTAAGAAGAACTAGATAAACAATAATCTTCTCAAATAAGAAGAAGCATCACTAACAACGAAAAAATAATACAGGAAATTAACACATCAAATTGAACAGCATCTCAATCACCTAATCCGCTATGTTATATTGCTGGCTTCACAAATACTTTGCCTAATCACAAGGAGATGTTGCTGGCTCCACATATAATGTACAGCAGTCCCAAAATCGCAAAAGTTATTGAAAGACAGAAGCAATTAGCAAGGAATGATTACTAATCAAACCGTCAAGCAGACGAATAGGACATCTACCAAGATCAGTGAAGGTTAAAGAAAAAACCATCAAAAAGAAAACAACTCCAAAGAAGCATATCCTTCCTAAACGAGCAGTCTAAAATACACCAATTATCTGCATAACGCTATGGAGTGTCTGAGCAGGTACTACACACTCAACCAAGATAACTGACAAAGACGTGTCAAAGGTAATAAGCAAGAAAGCAAGTCAATGAGGAACTACTAAGCACAGCAAGTTCATACGAATCATAGATGCCCTAGCTACTGCAACTGCGAATGACAAGCATCTGATTCAAATTCAGAACCAGAATATAGCAGGGTACTAAGAGGTTGATAAAGTAACAGAAAAAAACCCAGCAAGATATTATTTCTGGTGGACAGCCGCGTACAATAATAGAAATGTAGGCGGTCAGAATTTGCAAACAATTTGATAACAAATATGCACCAAACCCCTTTCCAAACCCATTCTGACCTTGAATCAGACGAACAATACGAATCCGAAATCATGAACCACCAAATCACTTAGTGACGTTCCGAAAATCTGCAGCCTCAACGCTTAGACAAGGACTACAGAAAAAAATGAGAATGTCGGTATCAGATGATGCACCGAAAACTGGATTCTGCGGCAAGGATTATACCTCTGCAAGATGCACATTTCGAGTTTGCTGCCCTAAAATTTCCAGGGCAATTCTGTGAGCCTCCCGCTCCCTCTCCCGCAACTGTGGGCCTCGTACTAGCTTTGTCGTGTACAGCTCCTCGTCAAAGGTAGTTTCCACACCAAAAAGAGCTTTGTTTGCCTCAAACTGATCCCAGTTACGACTTCTGAATGGCAACCCGAGAGGCATATTTCATACCACTTCAAGCTTAAAAGAGTCGTAAGAAAGCAGAATTAATCAAAGCCTAAGTATGTACAAAAGTTTTCGATCAGAGTCACACAGGAATGAGTCAGACAACTAACCTCCAAGTGTTACTCAAGTTAATGCTTGTAGGATCTGAAAATTCATCATCGGGCTTCCATGGCTTCAGTTCACGCTCAGATTCTCGATGCCACACTTGTGACACAACTGCATCAGTTACTAATTCAGAGTGATTCTCCCGAACTCGGCTGTTTGCTAAAGCATCGCCGCTTAGAGAAACATCCTGTGAAATTCCAGAAGACCAAGATATACGATAGGAGGAGTTTTCTCCAGCGTCAGAGAAATGTTTCCGAGGGAAGCACATAGACGGCACAAAAATATTAACCACAAGAACAAGTCAGGAACCCCAATAGAATCATTAATAGCGACATTAGTCGATTTTATCAGCCCACAAGTAACATTTCGAATTCATATGCAAGAGGGCAATCTATCAATTGAACAAGAACTCACTTTCGCGACAATTTGCACAAAATCTTTCCCAGATATAACGTATGTCCTTTTCGGAGGATGCCGGGCTGCTTGTCTGACTGAATCACCTTGAATACAATGGGCGCCTTCTTTAATGAGCCTTGCCATCTTCAGTATAACGCCTGAACAACAATAACACCAATGCTTTAAGAGAATGGAACTCAAAAGACTCAAAGCCACACAAACGAACGCAACTTAGAGTCTTCAAGATATTTATCCTCAAGTGGGGTAACATTTTAGTCCCCTAGAGCCAAAAGGCGCATGAAAATTATTCCAATAGATATAACATAGTAATCAAATTGTTGAAGGTAAAAATTGCACTGCATAACAGAAAAATCGCGCTGTCCCATCACAAATTAATTTGAAATCGATGTTGTCAACCATTAAGTGCATCACACTGAGCAATCTCCATACTATCAGAATTCAGCAATGTCAGGCTAGCGAACATGTAAAGGAGATTTAATTTCAAAGCTAGCAGACAGACCAATGAGAAACAAGACGAAGGTGAGTAAAAAATCTTACCGTACTCCTTATCCACAATACCGTCATGAAATATTCCAGAATACACATGGCCATCAATTTTCTGAACCTCGACATGCTGCCCGATCAGGCAAGTGTGCATGTAAAATAACCTTTCATGAATTCCTTTACTCCAATCTGCCGATCAAAGTTAAATGTTAAAATCTGAAATGCACCTTATAGACGCAAGGTAGAGTTATCAAAATCTACAAAAAGAGTACAAATGTAAGATTTACGAGTTTCAATTCTGCTTGTTTGGCCCTTACCACATTAATGAAAGTGGAACTCTGCTAGGGGTGAAAAAAAGAAATGGTTCATATGGGTCCACAAAGAAGACAGGTACAAACGCAGGGTTCTATTCAAGCTTCCTTTGCCCTTAAGGAGGTATATCACCACATCTCTCAAAGGCATCCAGTCTAAATGATCTATAGCATTTCATACTTTGAACAGAACCCGCTATTTCAGAAAAATACGCGTGCCCAAACAAAATCCACCGATCTCAGCAAATGCCAAACAAGGCACACTCGACTATAATCACTAAATTGTAATCCTGTTAGGCAGTCATCCTAATCAGTAGGAGAATGACAAACAAACACTCTCTTGAGATGTGACAATAAAGCCGAGCAAACCTTGGAAGGAAGAGTTGGAAAGCGTTCGGGCAGGCTGTCTCCAATTTAGATTATCTGACCGACTCAAACCGTCCTTCTCGATCCTTCGTCGTCCAATACCATTTGTAAGGGAAAGCTGCTGCGGAGACTGCGCGCCATGTGAGTATCAAAGACTTGTGAAGGTCAAGGTATCGAAGGAGATTACGCAATCAAAAAATAAACAAGGTGACCTCACACGGCTCCGACAGCGCGTCCAAATGTAAATCAGATAAACAGAGCTTGAGCACAAATTATTTCACCAGCAGCAGCTAAGTGTGGTAAGGAATAGAAGGCAAAGATTGTCAACTCACGTACCTGCGGATGACTCATACCGCCCCGATCGGAAAGGTCACCAAAAAGAGCCAAACTGGAAACACCAAGAGCTAAACCCACCAAACTTCCTATCTATGACCCTACGGTGGAGAAATTTCGCGATCAATTACGAAGGAATTACTGTGCGTAAACCATTTTCAATACCAAGCCGCGCATTGAAAGAATGTGAAGAGTGACTCGTCGCACCAGGAAACAGACCAAGCATGCGCAACAGAAATCTGCTCTGGCTCAAGAGAGAAGCAGCAGCGACAGCTGCAGCCACAATACCGAAAAAACTGGATGGACTACAAGTCACTCTTCGGGCATGAACAATGCAGCCGGTCCGAACGGAACGCACGATTCGAGAAACGCGGACCAATTCAACGACAAGCGTGGCAAGACAACCTGAAGAGAGGGTAAACTCCAACCATGTAAGGTTGACAGACCCATCGTTCATTTAAGCGGAAAATGACTCTGGATGATTGGAGAAGACTAGCCTTTTTGCACTTATTTCATGAACAGCAAAAAATTAGGAAATGTAATAAAGAAATGACTTTATTTAAATGTAAAGCCAAGACTCATATCCCTACAAACAGCTGAGTAGTCGAGCTTTAGGTGACCCAAGTCTGATTGTTATAAACGGCAACATGTTCGAAATTGAATTTTATTCCACCCAACTCATAACTGGGCAGACAATCGTCCCATGTTCCGTTGCTAAATAAAGGATGTGTCAGTAATGCAAGCACGATAAAGCCTAATATCTGAACTTATGAACATAAAGTCAACTTGCAAAATTGTAGCTTCCACTCATAGAACTATTTACCCTACTCACTAGTGAGCTCTTTTCCGCCAATTGTTGTTGCCTAGCTACGCACAAAGTCTTGCATGTTTGACTAATGAAATCCCTTGCCTATTTTCTTACTGTCTTGATCTCGTGCATCTGCTAGGCAACAAAAGTGTTCGTTGCAAGGACGGTTGTAACTCTGGCGGTTTTCATTCAATGCCTCCTCCATCGTGTTCTTCCTCCGCAGGTACTTCAACCAACCATCAAGGATCGCTACAATGAACCCAAGGGGGAGGAGTAGTGCGGATGTCTTGGGCAAAAGCAAGTCCTTGTCGCTTGGCATGTAGTCGTGCCATTGCAATTTTCTGATTTTGGCAGCAAATAGGATTACAATAAGTTAGAAATTTGCTAGTGTATTGCCCAAAAAGTATAGGTGTCATTACTTTGATACGTCAATGGAGCTCATCCCCAGCTTTTGCAACCGCAATAGTTGACTATCACTCATTGAAGGCCTTTCGAGCAGCAACTTCTTCCCGTCGCTTCATTTTCGCCACTTGTTTGATCTTCTTATCTTCTACTCGCCTTTGTTTTGTAAGTTCTGTCTCTTTCTTCTTCAAATGCTTCGCTTGCTCCGCCTCCTCTTTCAAACACGCTTTTTCTTTCATTGCCCGCAAGTAGTCGTTGCTTGTCATTATGATTGATTTACTATAGTCGATAATCGGGTCTGGTCTTCTCTGTTCTTGTACAGGACCAGGGACCTCCAGGAGTTCAAAGAAGTGCTATTGTAGTGGTAAAACAAAACCATGTGCCTCTACTACGTCGCATGCATTTGGGTTGTCGGAGTTAGAAGAATTGCCTTGCACTACAACCATTGGATCATTTACAAAGAAGTGGCCACGATGAACTTAGGTGTCACAAACCCGCTCGCCTAACAGCTCCTGGAGTCTGACGTCTTTTGCTAGGATTTCATCTTCAACAACTTCGTCGTCATTGCCAAGCCCATGCGACGATATGCCATCTCTGTCAAACTTTGTTGGTGCATCGAGGTTGTCGTTTGCAGCACCAAGGTCTGAATCTCCCATGTCGTGGTTGTCATGGAAAACTTCACTACCGTTGACTACTACTACATCTTCTTCATTTCTTGCCAAGTTACTAGAACGTACAAATTGTCTACTAGGTCCCATCTTCTCATCTAGTGCTTGTGGATTGTATGGCCAAATTCTAGTGCCTTGAAATCTTTTCTGGATGTTATGCTTAGATAGAGCTCTCTTCAATGCCAAATCCACCCATTAAGCCAAATCCTCCTTCTATGTAGCTCGTCCTCTGTTTTGAAGTGTCTAGGCATCTTTGTAACCCCGAAAGGCACACTTGAAGGGCCTAAAAATACTCACATCAAGGGGCCGAAGTCTATGGCTAGTATAAGATGGCAATGTTAGGACGTCCAAATCAATGGTGGATGCTTTGTGTACCACCTCTAGTGTGACATGGGATCCATGTCCATCAAGTATCAGTAGGTGCCTATTGGTTGGGAAAATGCCTCCATGGTCTTCTAGTGCCTTGACAAAATGCGAAATCCATGATGAAAATGAATGACTAGTCATCCAAGCTTTAGCTTGCATGGCCATAGTGGCATTTGCTTCACATTTTTCAATGTAATTTCTGTGCATGTTCTTCCCTCAAAAAATGTAGAAATGTGAATGTACTCATCACACTAGTAAATTTCAGCAGAAATCTGTTATTTGGTGACCAAAACAACGTCACCAAAACAACAGAAATTTCTGCATTTTCTACTAGTGTCAACAGCATTAACACAAGTAAGAATGCTCAGCCACTCTTATTGGTCTGGAATGATGCTGTGGACAAAACGGGAGCCTCACTTTGCAAACACCAAGGTACCACCACCATTCCTCCTAGTTGGTGCTCCTATTTCATCGCAATTCTATATGTGATTAATATCGTAGCCACATCGTTCATAAAGGATGTGCAAATTATGATAGAATGAGTTTACATTCTTTGTACATAGTCCTCTTGTTCTATTGGTCTCTAAGCCTTGAGTAGAACAAAGAACCAGATTTGGATGTTGTTGTTGCCATCAACACAACCAACTTGCTCTAGGATTGCCATCTCAAAATGGATTGACACAGGTTTGTGTAATCTCCGCAATTTTCAAACGGAGATGCGCAATCATAAAAGGATAGCCCATGTCTTGCATCTACAGCAAATTTCAAAATTAAGGACAGACGGATTATTAACAAATATTGTACTGATTTAGTGCCTTCATCACTACGTACTATAATCGCATCAATTATGTGTATTTTTACGCACTAAACAATGAATATCAATAGTGAATATCAATAGTGAATATCAATAGTATACAGTTTATGTACTTTAACTATACGATTGCTATGTAAAACTCGACCATGCTCCTTGTCGTGGTCTGTAGACTCTTTCTGCTGCAGTAGTTCTGCTCTTGGATGGTTGTGATTGAAGGTACATGAAAGTCCTATTCAATTCTACAAGCACCGGCAAATGAAAATCCCTTCTAATCGAAAATTGTTGTTCTTGCTGCAAGGGTGGTGTTCCTATTGCTCTGGGCGGCAGCAAGGACTTCTCAATGCCTACGTGAACTCCGGACATCGATTGTAGTACATTGAAGGCAGATGGTCAATGGAGACCTGATGTTGTCTGAAAGCCAATGCTGTGTGGAGGTTGTTGGTCTTCACGTGTGCATGGCCTTTATGAGGCTTCAATGTTCGTTCCCATGACTTCAATGAATCAACAAGTGCACGTGCCATTCAATCATGCAAAGGATTTGATTTGTGAATATTTAAGTGGAACCATGACATGAATAAATGAAGGAAGTTGTGACTATGCCTCTAGTAGAACTATATGACTCTACTCATGAATGAGAACTAGAAATTATCGAGACATAATTTTCACTATAGATTAAACCTTCATGTAGATTCTTCAGGCAATTGTTCGTCAATTTCACTATACTATGTGATGACTCTAGAATTTTTGATATCTTGAATAGCTAACTTCTATATTCACAACTATCATCATTGAAATTATTTGAAAGGAATCCAAGCTAAAATCATGGTCATATAGGAAATTACTTACAAACCTTGTCGATCGTTGTGACTTCCAGTGCTTGTATTCATGCTTTGCACACCCTTTTTGATTCAGCAGATGAAGATCATTGACATAACCAATGTACCTTGAACCTAAGCTATATAATCATTAGACTAAGTTAAACAATGTATACCAATCGAATACTTGGACATACTATCATCAAACTAAGCTTAGTTGATAAAACTTACACTCATGTAAATTCTCAACATAAACTTACAAGAGCTATGCAAATGAGCAATATGTATGTGATTTGTGCACTCGAAGGTTGTGCCACAAACCTCTTATGGTCTCACCTTGAAGCATGATTAATTGTTTGTTGTTCTGTACATTCTACAACCTAGATGGCGTTTTGAAAGGGCCGCCATTCTGACCAATAATGAACTTAATTTCGTTCTAATTGTGCCTTACACTTGTCAAGTTCAAACCCTTTTCTAAAATTGCAATTACTGAAAAACAATATTTACAATATGAATAGTCGATTAGGCAAACAACTGTCACCACCACCCTCTGCTATTTTCAAAACCACTCTGACAATACCTAAACCCGTCAACTGCCCCCCTAAAATTAGCGCCCTCCAAATCTCTTCACCATCTCCCACATTAACTACGTGATTTTCAAATCTCAACTGCACAATAAAAGGGCTTACTGTAGGAGGCGGCATTGGGGACCGGACGGAATTAGGTCTGCCTACCTTAAATGGAAAGACTCCACTTATGCTGGACGACATAACCCGACTTGAAAATTTGTAAAAATTGGAATAGATATGCAAATTTGGAACATGTTGCTTAAGTTTTATCAAATGAATAAATAACTTGATTACTTTCTAGCTTTTTGATCATTGCAACTACAAGATCATGATTAATTTAGGAGAACTATTGATTGGGATGTTAATTTTTGAAGTTTATCTTCAAAATTGTTATATAACTCTACATTTTCTTGTAAAAATGTTCAGTACAATTTTAGAAGAAATAGCATATAAAGTGCTTTGTGAAAAATTGTAATAGTGTGGAATATATGAATCATTGACTTACTACTCTTATATGACTAGTTGTTTGAATTGTGGTGTTAGTTGTGACCTATTGAACCAACCTAAGAACTTTCAAATTGAATTGAATTTGTTGTTATAGGCATTATCTTCACTGAGCTAATATTTAGGTTTAGATATGTGGAGTAGATTTAGTAATACTTTTTTATTCATTTTATTGAAGTGGCTCAATATTACATTTGCATTTGTATTTTGAATATAATGAGGGGAGACATGTTTTGATTTTGCAAGCTCTAACATTTTTTCCAAGTAGGGATTGGGAACAATTTATGAGTGTTTTAGAGTTTCATGGATTCATAGATTTATATTTTAGTATAAAATGTAATTATTTGATTTCATGACATTACAAAGAATAGGGTTCTTAAATAGAGAGGCGTACTTATAATATTGGTTAATTTTCTAATAGATAATAGAATTATGTGGGATGAGCTTTATTCATGCTACATTAAATTTGGTCAAATGTTTGGAGGCATTGAAGGAAGACTATTGGTTTCAATATACTAAGATGTTCATATTTGTTGTAATTTTTAGGAAAATTTGTTAATGTTTAGAAAGTTAGTAATAAATAATATGTTTTGCATATTTTTTTGGATTTAAGTAATACTAATAAAAATCCACCATTGGTTGGAAATAATGATTTTGGATTAATTGTTTGTTAAGTCTAGCCAACAGAATTTATAATAGTTTTACCATAAACTCAACATAAAACCATTTTAATCCATGGTGGATTTGTACTAGTGTATGCTTTCAAGAATTATATTGCAATTGGGACTTTATCTAAAGTAAGATGTAGAGATAGCCAATCAATTTATTGTAAATTTAAAGGCTTTGAATGGAAGGATCATCACAATGTAAGGAGTTCATATTATTTATAAGTTTTTATTTTTGATACTAAATTATTTATTTTATTCAATAGCTTAAATATTCAAATGAGCTTAAAGTTCTCGAATAATGAAGAGTTGTGTCCTACTGAGAATATTAATCATGGACACAAGGATTGATTGTTTGAATGGTTATATTATAAAATAAGATGTTTGATTTGTATTGAAATGTAATAGATTAAGTTGAGTTTGAAGACAAACTTGTCTTAAAAAAATGAACTTGTTCATTTGGATATGTAATTGCTAGAATTTATAGCAAATAGTATGTGGGAATCCGAAAACTTGAGACGGATTCAAATTTTAAGGAAACGGGTAGAAAGAAGTGAAAATTTCAAAAAAATTAGGTTAAAATTTTTGAATTTAGTCTAACAGAACTCGAATTAGAGAATAAACGTTTTGGCGAAATCCGTAACTGGATCCTATCCGGAAATTCCCGGAATTCAAGAGGCTACGAGTATAAGGTATTGTTCCTAAAATGGTCCTATAGTTGATATCCCAATGACCGTAGAAAGACGTACCAGTATTTAAGTAGGCTGCTTCTGGGTTCCCTCTTCATTTTCTTGTCTATACGCTAATCTTCCATGCTGGTAGCTAAGAGAAAGAGTGGTGAGATAGCGACCTCATTAGGTTTTCCTTCCGTAGTATCTCTTTTCCACTTAGCTCTATGGCGTCGGGACCTCTCCGGAAACGAGTAGTACTTGCCCGGATCATTTCTCCGACCATTCCGGAGACTACGGAACAGTACAAACAATTATAAAAGGATTTGACTGATATAGGATGCATCGGCCTGTTACACTGGCCTTAGAGTGTGAAGAGTGAGGGGATGATTCAAAGTTGATTAGTGGATTTCCGAATCAGTACGAGCTCATGCTGAGAGGACAGCTGGTAACGTGGATAGAAGATATTTGGGCGGATATTTACCAGTTCCGAAAGAGCAGAGCCTGATTAGCCTTGAGAATAGATCGTTTTATAGTGGAGAAGTTCTCAAGATTGGCAAACCCTAAAGATGGGTTCGCCATTAGCGACTGTAAGGATGAGAGACATAGGCGAGTCCTAGAGTTCCTCATCCCGATCTTGTACTCGGAAAAATCCACGCAAGTCACCGTTATAATAGCTAATACAATTTTTGGGGCTATGAAAAATAGAATTGTCCACTAGGGGAAGATCATAGCTAGAATTGTCGCCAAGTTAGTGGAACATGTGACCCGCGCTAAAGTTAGCCCGGTTAACACTTATCTTTTACAATTGTATCACCAGTAGGAAATCTTGAGCAATGAAGAGGTAGTCACTATGATGCGGGAAACACCATTCTGAAGTATGGGCTTTCTGGAGAGGAGCCAGAGGATCCGGTCAAGTCGGAATCGGAAGAGTAATCCAAAGAGTACTTGACCAATCCGAGGACGAAGAAGAAGAAGTTGACAGATCTGGGATCATGGATCAAACCTTTGGTTGTGGAGAGAGGCGAGTCGAGCAAAGATCCAGAAGAAGACCAAGAGTCAGCATTTTTCAATGCCGGATTTGAATGAATACGAGAAGCCAAGGTTGTAGCGATTAGTCGGACCAGTATTCCTCCAATTAGCCCTTAATTCACACCAAAGGCCTTCTTAGAGTAAACCGCTCCGGAATCATTTCCATGAGGACTTGTGGATTACAGTTTCATAGGCTATCCCGGTCTAAGCACTCACTTTTCTCTCCGTCGGCTTATTCCGGACTTTCGGTCTGGTCTAGACACTAGTACTTGGTGGGTTCCGAAAGGATCCGGAAACCGTTTCAGTGTCCCTTTCGGGATCCCTGGGTTTGGATAACGAGTGGCCAGATCCACCATCCGGATGCTTATCGTGTCCACAAACACGCTCTCTTTCACTCTCTCTCTCTCTCTAATACTAACAGCAACCTAACTCTTCATGGACCGGAAGTGTCCTTCTGTTCCGTCGCCTCACAAATCCGGAAGCTCTTCCAGATTAGGTCACACGGGGACGGTCAAGAACTACAACGACATTCTAACTTTTAACCGAACACTGAGCCTCTTGTCGACCGGCTGGTTTCTCCTGTACTTTCTTGGGCTTGTGCCGGGGCTTAACTCTGTTCTACGAGGAATTCCGGCAATCCGGAATTCGGGCACGTCCGGCAATACCTCCGTACACGGAAGTTTGCTAGCAGCCTCTCAAATACCCCTTTTCCCCTAGGGCTATATCCTACACGTAGGCTATACCGGCATCCGAGCAGTACTACCCTAACCTTACTGCCGCAACCATCTGATTGATCTCCCCCTCAAGTTAATACATCCGGATACTCTCACAACATCGACTCTTGCCACACAAGGTAAGTTCTCAGTCCCGGAAACGCAAGAACGGACTCACACCTCTCACAAACATATACCGTACACAAGAAAGATAAGAGATTGGATACTCCAACACACTTTAGAATTAAACTCCGCAAAAGGTACAATGCTGAAACTATGAGATGGTTGTGAATGACCAGAAAGGTCATTAAAAATCCTACTTATACTAAGACTAACGTCATCCTAAAAATCCTACAAAGCATTCCTATTGGTCCACTAGATTTCCGGAAGATTCCAAATCCTATTTTTCCGGCTTTGACGGCCGGACTCCGGTATTATACTACACTACTGTATACTATTCTTTTGAATCTGGATCTTTAGGAGGAACATAGTCCTTCAGAAGATCCAACTTTACCTCTTTCCGGCTACCCTCCGGAGAAAACAGATTCGGACCCCTTTGGCCCCATCTTGGGATTTCCACAATACTGGTGTGACAACTCATATTTTTTATTTTTATTTGTTTACCTTTTTGAGCGAATTGGAAATTAGAAATAGGTATCCGGATTCATCTAGAAAGAAAAATAAATCCAAAAATAGTCACCAAAAGGACCTTACGGAACTAATCCGGTTTTAGATCAAAGCGGAACGGATTAGATGTACAACCGGATAGTATTTCCAACCGGAATCTTGTTGACCGGATTAGGAGATAACCGGATGTCAAGAACCGGACCGGATATCCGACCGGTCATAAAGACAGTCCAGGGCGTCAGGACTATATAAAGCCTAGCCCTGCCCATTTTCAGGTCTCTGGATTTCCATGTGTTGTCGTGTCCTGATTTAGCGCCTGACATTTCTATCGTTGACCACGGCAAGGAAGAGGAGGAACCGTATGTTCCCGCCAAGAGGCAGAAAACCACTTCGACTCGGAATCGAGGAACGCCCCCGGGACATCCGCGTCTGCGCAGAGGGGAGACCCCAACCGGACCGGATGTGGCATCCGGATCCGGGACCGTAGATCCGTTCGACGAGTTGGTTGGGATCCTTTACGGAATCCGGGCGGATTGGGAAGTTAAGAAGCGGGCGCTCGGGGAGATCGCGGAATTAATCGGAGCGGAACCGGACAGTCAATTGCCGCGGAAGGTGGCTGAAAGTGTTATCAATCCGGAAGAGCTCCGGAAGATGAAGGAGGACAGCAAGCGACAGCACGATGAGGTGGACACCCTCAAGGCCGAACTATTCGCGTTGCTTGAGAACGCCACCGCGACAAAGGAGATGGCGGAGGAAATGAAGAAGTTGGCCGCGGAAGTGAAGGATGTGCTTGGAGGACCCGGAGCCGCAATCACTAAGGCGCGCCTGTTCGAAGAGGAGGTGCACAAGGACAAGAAGATATCCGGAACCAGGGTGGTGCACATCCTCACCGATTTTGAGGAGCAGATGGAGAAGCTCCTATCCAAGGCACGGGAGTCAACAGACTGGATCGTGGAGAGTAGCCAGAAGTTGACAGAAATTCCGGTCCGGCTCTCTGAAATTTCTCTTCCGGACTTGTTTCCGGAAGACGTAGCTCAGGAGACGGGAAAGGACAAGACGCCCCAGTCAAGCAAGGCAAAGAAGGAGACGCCCTCGACCGGACATCAGCCGATAGATTTGGACTCCCCGGAAGATGAGGAAGAACATCCGGTTCTACCTACGAATGGAGAACGGAACCGGAATCTAAATGAGGTCTTCGAGCAGTTGGAGAGACCTGACGAGAGCCCTACCATTGGATCCCGAGTGTATGAGACGGAACAGGAAGGATTGTAAAAATAGGACTTATAGATAGGAACCGGAATAGAATCCGGTTAGGATAAGGTAGGACTGGATTGTCAGCGCCTTTAGAGGCGGAAATCATGTATTCACTTTTTGCTTTTTACTTTTTGTATATAAAACAGTCTCTGAGCTGGAGAAGAGGAGAGAGTTCTTTTGGCATTTCCTTGTGTACTTTCTTTTAAACTAACTTTTGTGTATTTTTCCCGAGTATTGGCAAGAGTGCACTGAGTTAGAATAGGAAGGTGAGTACAGAGGTGTTGGTAGAGTTTCTCCCCTTGATGTATGTTTCCGGTTCTAGGTACATGTGAGTAGGTTATGAAGAGTTAGGAGTGGATTCCAGTGCCTCAGAAGCTACAGAAGTTTAGCATTCCGGGTGAGAGATCCGTTGATCAGGCTAGGCGGATAGGGAGGGATTCCTTAACTACGCTAGAACTCCTGGGTGGGAAATCCGGTCGAGTATCTTGACTCCTGTGAGGTCTTGCCACCGTTGTGGGTGAACGAAAGAACTTTCGTGGGTGTTGGAACGGACAGATTCACTTGTAGCCACCGAACTTCGTGCGGAACGGATTAGTGTCAAGGTCGTTGTAGTATGAAAGGATCGTACGGGGGGTCTTTGTGTGACCTGTGATTCAGATTGCTATCTGGATTACTGTGAAGGATCAAACCGGATCCGTGTTAGTTAGGAGATCTGTGGATAAGAAAGTGGGTCTTCAGCCACTATAAGTCACGGAAGGAGTGGTGGGCCTACCACTTTCAAAAGCAAGCGGCGAACCCTCTGATGGTAAAACAGAGGTAAAACTAAACCGGATGCGGAAGGAGGGACCGGATCGGATCCGCCTAGGAGGTTACATAAGACCGGAAGTTGCAGGGTCCAGAATTGAGAAGTCAGTCCAGAAATCGGGGAATTAGTAAAACCGGAAGTAGGATACAGTCCGGTTGAAGCTTTCCGGTTGGTTTTGGTTGTTCCGGTCGTTAGAGGTAGAACCGGAAAAGAGGAATTAAGGGGTTTAATTGAGTTTATCTCCTTATTAGAGTTAGCTACTTCACAGGATCTCGTGGGTTCGATCTTTAGGGTCATTTTGTTATGCTCTAGAGTGATTTTTGTGAGTATAATAGGGAAATTGCTTACTCTGTGCTGCGACAACTGGTGTCCCTGTCTACACTCCTAGTCCCGACTACCTGAGTGTCCCGACTACCTGAGTGTCCGGACTCCCTTTCGCATCCTTCTAAGTCTTCTTATGACGCAGAGAAGACTGTACCATCCGTGCGGCGTGAACTTCCGGAGAAGCACCCGTCAAGTCAATGGTCAGAGTCACCAGCAGCAGGTCTTCACTTCCCGGAGGTACCACTGCTCCCCAGTCCACTCCTTCTGGTCTTCCGGCTGGTGGTGAAAGTTCCGGATTTACCGGGACCACCGGTGAGACCTCCGTAACCATAGGTTCCGGATCGCTGCTTTCCAGAACCACCAAAATCTGCGCTGACGGGGGAGATTGAGGTGTAGGATTCGACTCTGTGGACATAATGTACTCCAACATCTCCCTCATCGCGGCCCGGGATGTATCCATTCGTCTTGCCTGCTCTAGTAAGCATTTGACGATAGGAACCCGGCTTGAGCTGGCGGCTGCATCGAGGTTAGTTTCAAACAGCCGGGCCTTGTTGATGTAGTCTGCCGAGACCTCTAGAGAGCTCCGAAGCTGAACTACACTTTTGCATAAGGCCGCTATCTGCCGACAATGAGCTTCTTCTGTGAGCCGGGCTGTCTCCTTAGCGGTGCGGATGGTGCTCTCTAAATCCACAGAGCGGGATTCCGAGTTCCGGACTTAGTCTCGCAACGTCCGGTTTTCTACGCGCAATGCCCCAGCTCTGTTACCAAATTCTTCTGTTTTGCTATGAGGAGGTTGTTTTGTTGCTCCGCTGCCACTAATGCATCCGTCCTCCGGAAAATGGCATTCCGGTCGGTTAGCGCCATCTTCCGGCACACTCGTTTGAGGGCTCCATCATAGTTCTCGCAGATCTGGAAGAGATCGTTTGCCCGCCACACCAGATGCTGAGCCATCTCTTGGATGTCTTCTAGGGGCGACCCTCCCAATCGCATGGTTGTCCGATCCCTCTCCTCCACCTCTATCATCCGGGTCCGGGAGGATCCGGCCTCAGCCTGAGTGGCGACGGTGTGCGGTCGTATCGGCCCAACCAGTTGTAAGGATGGTTGGACTCCCTTCGGAACAAGTCCAGTTTCCGTCTTTACCTCTTGAACCTCTTCTTGTGGTTCCGGTGTAGGAGGCTCCTTTGACGGACTTACCGGCGGCGTCCTATTCTGCCGTTTCCTCTTCTTTAGCGGAGAGATTGGCTCCTCTTCTTCAGTGTCCTCATCGTCCGGTCCGTCTCGGGGCGAGGGCTCCTCTCCTCCGTACTATTGTAGTTGGACTAGGTCTTGGTATGCACTCTCCTCATTCGCCTTGAGCAGAGAGTGGTGGGCGTACAAATGAGACAAATATGCCGGAAGAGGACTCTGGCTCTTCTTTCCGGACCGGAGGGCACGCACTAAGTCTCCGACTAGCTCGTGGATGATGGCTACCCAATCCATCATCATCTTTCCCTAGAGGCTCCCCAAGATGGTGGAGGCTACCTTCGCTACTACTCGCCGCGGCTTGGTGGGATGGAGGATAGGGTTGAAAAACGCTACCACATCTCGGTACTCCGGATTCACCAGGTCGGAAACCTGGTTACCTTCCTTCGGATTGGCGGGCGCCCGAAACTCTCCCTCCATCACCTCCTGATTCTTCTCCATGACCTTGTCCGGCGCCTTCCGGAACTTGTAGACGGCCCGCTAAGTGTTCACCGTCCACTGGTCTGGTTTTGCCCGAATGGTGGTATCCAAGATACCAATTTCCGGACGAAGTATGTCTGAAACTAGGCTCTCCTCTCGAATTCCCCACGGCACTTCTAGGAGTCCGTCACACCCCATGTTGCGGAGATGCTCCTATAGGCGCGCTAGCCGGTCCTCCTCCGTCGGAACCTCTGGAACCACCTTCATCACCGGAATGGTCTTTGGTCGAGGTACAGGTGCCGGCGCCTCGTCCTCTAAATCCTCAGGCAAGTCCTTCAACTTCCACCGGCTTGCCCTAGAAGCCATTGTGCTCACGATCAATCCTCACACAATCTCTCCCTAAATCTCTGCTCACAACTGTCACTCCGGTAACCCCTGCACGATTGCAACTCATACAGTCCCTCAGTCTACCGGAATTCTAACGAAGCGAGGAAAACGGAATACGTCGGCGGAAGAACAAAAGAAAGAGGATAAGTGTGCCCGCGGCCGGCTACAGTCCCCCTCTTATACGGACCCGATGTACGGGACAGGTTTTGGCGGCAAAACCCTATCCCTAGTACGGATCCGGTTTCCGGTTTAGGGCCGGTGCCGTCATCCGAAATCCAGAACCTTCTAGGGTTCCGGCTTTTAGGTTTTTAGCCCTAATGAAATTTTTCCGGATCCGGAAATCCGGTTTTCCTAATTTGCCTTAACTTCCTAGGAGAACTCAAAAACTTTCCTTCTGAAGGAGACAATTTTTGAATTTTTTCCGTCCTATGCTAGTATTATGGGTCTAGCATGTGGGATCGCATTCCCACAAAGGTACTCCACGACAACCTCACGGATCTGGTAATTGAGACTGCAGAAGTCCTAAAGGTAGAACCGGACCAAATTGTGCAAGTAGTCAAGCAGCTACCCAAATCAAAAGACTTGAAGAGCAAAGAGGACTAGATCCATGAGCTAGAGGCGGAACGGGATCAACTTCAATCTCGGCTGAATTGGGCGGAAGGAGAGTTAGCGGCCACAAAGCAGCGAGAGAAGGAGGCCCTAACTCTTGTCAAGAACTTGTCTGGATTTATAGACGCGATAGCAGACGTCATCACGAAATCGGCCCTATTTGATGCCAGATTACTGCAAAAGGGTCACGTGACTAGAACGAAGGCGGTGACGATCTTGGTAGATTTCACCGCTCGGATAGAGCGGATCCTAGGAGAAATGCAGGATCTGTTGTGTAGCGTGGATCCGAATCAGGTAATGGATTTCTCGAACTTTTCGGAACTTTCTTTTGTCACAAGAACTCTAAGGTAGCCATTAGCGCATCGGTCAACTCGGACGGAAGGGCTAAAGGAAATACTAGTGCCAACCGAGCCTACTTCTAGCAAGATGCGCATGACGGAATTGAACTTGAGGCCAACATCGGAGTCAAAGCACGAATTCAGCGTAAAGTTTATTCGAGTGCTACCCAGAGCTTTGACATCAGAACCTCCTAGAGTCCAGATGACACCCAACCTTTTATGAAGAACCTTCAAAGTTCCGGGGAAGGGAACTAGAGGTGATTTAATCAAACGGATCGGAGCGATGACTAATTCGGCTCGGGTGAATCCAGACAGTTTCACGCATATGCAAGAGATGACACCGAAGAAAGAAAACGAACCAATGACACTGGAGGAGACGCCACTAGAAAAAGAGATGGAGGTCCAAATCATTGAAGACTCCGAGAAAGAGAGTGCTTATTCCACTTTCGGAACGAAGGGAAATAGCGATCCATCTCCAGTGCAGCATCACATTCAGATCTAAGCGGCAACAAAGACAACTCCGGTGAAGAGCATTAAAGGGACGCTGTCTAGTCATGCGGGCAGCCGCTCAAAGAAGACTCGGAACGGGTTTCCAAGCGTGGGCTTGGGTTCCAGATTTTTAGGCAAGTGGATTTTTAGGCAAGTAGCTTAGGAATCTCTGATCTTCTCGGGACAACTAGTAGTAATCTTTCCGAATATTTTGGTATGACCAGTGATTAGTTGCTTGGATTTCCGAGTGCCTTTTCAGGCATTTCGGCATTTTGACTTTGGTTTTTATATGAGTATTCAATGGCAGACAAGTTAGTTGCCCTACATTCCATCCTAGTGCTTTCATGTATGTCATTTCATTTCCCTTCTTTAATCCAAGCAAGCCGAGGTTCTACTAGCTTGACTTTGTATAACAAAGTTGTAGCTGGTGTGTGTGTGTGTACTTGGGTGTTGAAGTGGGAGAGGGACAAGTGAGGAGGAATTTGGATTGCGGATGATAGAGCCTTGGGTGTTGAAATAGTTGTGAGGAGATGTGATCTAGGTAAAGGAGTGTGAGCGTAATGTGCCTTTAAATCACTGTAACGGCGATCCGGGTAGAGAAGTAGAGGTCCATGTGAGTCCGGAATCGAGGTGATTCCGTGCGGAGGTAAGCAACTGCCAGAGGAAAGATCTCCTACTACTCCGGAAGGTCTACCAACCTCTGAAACAATAAGCTAACCTCCCATTGACAATCTTTTCCTTGGATTTGGAAGTCCGGATCTGTCGTTGTAGTGAGTGGATTAGGAAAGTGCCTTTGTGTAACGTGTTCCGAATCGGCCAATCCGGAAACTATGAAATGATACTTCCTCTTCCTCACAGTGCAACTATATCGTCTGGATTTTGTTAATTAAAGTTAGAGTTTAGAGGTGTTACACAAACGAGTGGTGAGTCCCCACCCTTCCTTAAATCAAGGGCAGACCCTCTAAGGGTAAAACAGAGGCAACAAAACCAATAGTGGAAGGAGACGGAATTGGAGTCTATATGTTCTGGATCCGGATAGGAATCCGGTAAGTCTTTTTTTTCCAGAACGGAGTGCGGAGGTAGTGAAAAGTATGAGTAGATTGGAGGTTTGGAGAAGAGGAAGTGACGATCCGAATTTCCTTAAATCAACAATACCATACTAGAATTCCCCGAAATGATAACTCAGGTCATCTTGCAACAATTTGTTGTTGTAAAGATACTTACGGCTAACTACACGTACGACATAGTGTATTGTTGTTAATTTAGCTAATAGTATGGTTTGCAATTAAAAATATCTAGCATATAAAATTTTAATTTTACCTTCTAAATTGAAGATTTTGTATCTAATGGTCTTAACTAACCATAATCTTGCTTTTGATGTTTTTTCTTTCAATGATTTGAAAGATTTATCAATTCAATTGAAGAATGTGTATTTGTGAACTTGGCCAATTTAGTGGCTAGATATATGATTGTAGACCTATGATTGTGGGATTAAATCCAAATTTTTGATATAGATCAAATTGACCACTTCAAAAGTTAGAATAATTTATAACAAATGAATTATTACTATAATGAAAGTATGTTTTTATGACTAGGTTTCATAACACTATTTAGGCATTAAACACAATTTTTGTATGCCAATCAATTATAAAAAAGAACTTATCATTCCAAACAAAATGACTAAAAATCATTTGATAGTTTTTTCATTCCCAACATATTTCTGAAGCCTTCTAGAATCTTGATTGGCCCCTGCACTTTACATTTTGAGCTAAATGACTTCATTAAGTCCTTTTGTGTTTACTTGTGGAAGTCAAGGCTCATCATTGTTTAAAAAATCCATTCATACAAAATAGTTATATAGTCCAAATATTTGGCCAAAGACTACCTTTAGGCCTTGGACATTTTGAGATTGACTAATTCTAGTCTTCATTCACAGTATGGCGAATGCCTTTATTCATTTTTATAGGTTTAAAGTTCAAAAGAAATATTTTGATTAATTTCAATCACTTTATGATTATGACTTTCTACAATCAATATATTCCAACTGTCACCAGTTAGATGTATAAACATGAAGAATTTAAACTCTTACTGCAAATAATAATTTGTGCCCCTTTGTTTCAATGTTTATTTTTGAATTATAACTACAATATTTGGCTATTTTTGGTCACTAATTAGAGAAGAAGATGATTGATTGTAAGAAATTTTTTTTTTTAACAATTCATTGTATTATAGTACAAGATTACAAGTTGCTTGGGATTCCCATTCTATAATCACTTCTAGCGGTTAAGTTGCCTCTTTTCAAAATAATGAGTTCAAAGATTGTCTCTTCATTTGCAATGAACCCCCCAAAGGAAGAAAAGTACCTCCACTCTGAAAAGATCCAAAGGGTCACTTTGGTATGAATGGTGTGTTTGTTGGGAATGGCTAAACTATCTAAGCTTCATGAACTTCGATGGAAAATTCCATCTTTGATGCTTTGGTTAAGTAGACCTTATAATAAAGAATCAACATGTTCCTTCTTTTGAGAAATTCTTAGATTTTGTATGATGTCAAGGTAGTTTTGGTATCCTCCCATAGTTGGGGTAGAATGTGGTGGTAAGCACCCCGTCAATGCCCAAATTTGAACTCATATCCACTTCACCAATGTGCTAAGGCCAAAGCCATTGAGCCAAAGCTGTAGGTCCCTACAATGAACTACTTCAATCACTAGAAGAAAAACGTGTCCGTTGCAACCCACTGAGATGCGACTATGTGTCCTATACAACTGAGATGCGATTGTAACCCTCTGTATTTGCACCAAATTTCACGTGTATGTAGTTGTAGTCGCAAAGTAGTCGGAAAATGAAGAATAGGGTTATGATATTGTAACAGAAGAACTGACATGAGGTATTCTACATCCAACATTCATTGCAGTTGTCCATGTGGACAGCTATCCGCGAAGTAGAGTCCACCGTGGAAAAATGCAATCGCTCTGATTATAGGCTGCAACTAAAAACTAGAAGATTGCAACTTAGAAATGACTCAAATGCAACTAGGAATCAACTATAATGCAACTAGAGCCTGACTACAGTGCAACTAAAAAACGATTCAAATGCAACTAGAGAACAAGTGCAATGCAACTAGAACATGACTGAAAATCGATTCAAATGTCCCATATCGATTGTCAAGAATACCATTAGCTTGAACAGATAAGAATGGTAAGTTATAGCATTCTTGTGTAATGAATTTTGATAGTGAAATTCTAATATTTATATATTTTGTAGATTTTTACACTTTGTAGATTTCTACACTTTGTAGATTTCTATAATCTACAACTCTATAAATTATAACCAAGTCGCAAACTAATTGCAAACCAGTTGTATGTCAATCGCAAACCAGTTGCACACTAATCGCAAACAAGTTGCACATCAATCGCAAACTAGTTGCACACTAGTTGCAAACCAGTTGTATGTCAATCGCAAACTAGTTGTACACTAGTCGCAAACGAGTTGCACATCAATCGCAAACTAGTTGCACACCAGTTGTATGTCAATCGCAAACCAGTTGTACATTAGTCGCAAACCAGTTGCACACAAATAAGTGAAATAACTTCCACATCAGCAACCACGTCATAGCAGTTCATCGACGAAGTTCTCCATTGCCTATCGAATGACAAACAACCTCGCGACTGCAGTGCAACTCATGCGACTTGTCCACTGCAACTACGGACTCTAGAATATCACCAAGTCGCAAACGTTCGATACGACTACAAACCAGTCGCAAACCACAGTCGCAAAACCTTGTTTTTTCTTCTAGTGAATGTCGTTACTATAATTGCTCAATTATATAGACTTGACTATTTTTTGTAGTCATATTGTGCAATTCTAATTGAATGTTTCATTCAAATTTGGTTGCCTCATACTCTAAATACTCTAAGACCACTCACCACATTAGGCGCAATGCTCAATATGCAACAAGGATAATGTAGGCACTTTCAATATAAACACTATTTTCATTAATTTGAAAGAATTTTCATATATTAAGACACTAGAAAAAAAACATGCTAGAAAAAACGCCTTCAGAATACAGAAAACACATTTGTGTAAATGATTTTGGCGAACAGGAAAGTATCATATGGATTTTGTTGAAAAATGCGTTCACAACAAGCAAGAATCCTAGTGTTGTGCCATTTTTTGCATTCATGTGAATGTTTACATTGTTCAAAAAAATGCAATTTGTCCACACTATCATTGTCCACGTGTAATTTCTTTTAGCATTTCAAAGAGGTTGGATATTATAAGATAGCCTACTTGGAACAATTTCCACTTGATGACAAACATCCGTTGCGCTATATTCTTGTACACCTAGACTCCTATGATCCTGCTTACCACATGTCAAGATGGAATTCTGTCCTAACACCTCGAACAACATTAACGATTGTATTACAAACAATGTAGTTATGCTCTTACAAACGCTACCATGTTCCTAGAAACATAATTTTCTGTTTTTGAAAACGTAATTCCGCATTAATAAAACGTTGTTATTATTTGTACAAAAAAATTTCACGTTCCCCAACGTGACGTTCAACAACACTTATAATTTCAAACAATACAATTTAATGCAAACATGTTATGATTAACATGACAACTTTGATTGCCTCCCGTTTAATCTTGCTCACTAAGAATAAAACATTGACATACATGAGACAATGTTCACAAAAATTAATATAAGGTACTGTTTTATTTCATGGCAGTATGTTTGCTTTAACATAATGATTGGCACTTCCCTGTTAGTGGGAACATGATTCCCAACGCCTGTAATCCTAAAAATTTCTTATAACCCTAAATATTTAGCATGCATTGCTTGCCGTTGCAAGCATTGTTTGATCTTGTCATTCTATCTTTTAAAGCACAAGGGGCTCTATCTTTCCAATTAGGATCCTATACTATGCACCTCCTACACCTGAATTGGAATATAACAACATCATTACATGTGTATGCAAGACTATACTACTGCAGCTCCATCCTCAATAAAAGACTCCATTTAGATGCACTTCAAAATTCAGTAATCCATCTATATTTCCATTTTTGTTTTCTCATGGTCATCAATGGACCCTTCATCAATAACACTGTCTTCTTTCCTATAATGTATACAAGGTCTGCAGGAAAAGAATTCAGAAAATTCACATGTTAAGTTGCATAGCCATATGTAGGCAATAATCATTGTTTTTGTCTACATCAACAAGTAGTATGTCATTACAATTTGCCTACTTCTCTTATCCTTCACCTAGTTTTACGAAAAAATATGAGCCTTCTTTACTACAATGCAATGGTGGTCTTTGGCAAAACAATGAAAGACCTCAAGGGTTTTACATATACATATTGTTATTCGCTAACATTCTATGATATTAGTATATACACTACATGTCTACATGCCATCTCATTAGAATTTTCATACTCCTCTTCATACATAGCAATCACTTTTCTACTTTCACCAAAACAATTAAACAAGTTATTTGCATTATACAACTAACCTCTTCTACCTACAACACACTAGTCAAAAACTAATTACAAAAATGTTCAGAGGTTCACTTACCAAAATATAATATTATTAAAAACCTCTTCTAATTATTTTTTTATACAACTCTGTCTATGAAATTCGGACTACAAACTTGACAAACCTCCACATATTCTTCACTTGACACAAGTAGTCATACATAACTGATTTCTGTAACTACATCTTTATTCACAGTTTTTCTATTTTTAGCATCTAATCAATTTTTTTCTTCCAAAGAAGATAATTGATGGACATCACCATCATTCTATTAAATTCAATCCTCGTGGACACAAACACAGAAGGTACTCATTTAGTACAACATTTCCAGCATCTAAAGTGGGCAGGTTAAAAATCAAATGGTCATTGCAAATATAATTGTGTTGGGTCTATATACAATTAGGTTACGTACCTTCATCATCATCAACTATTCATCCACAGAAACTTCACAATCATTAAGTTCCATTAATGTCCTCCTATAGCAACTTTGTTGAAATTCACCAATCATAAACTAATCATTGACAAACACTTCCTAATTCCTCAATAAGTTCCCAACCTCTCCAAATTTCAGAATTCCATGTACATTCCCTGCACATAAATTACTAAACCTCACCAAAACTTCATGAATTTCATCATGCAGTGCTTAGAAGGTTTACAGCATGTGAACTTCGTATGATACAACCCTAGCACATGGAAAGGGGATTATCAGACACATCCATAAAATTTCCTCTGAGCTCAATCTATGTACTTCTTTAATCAGACGATTGCTGTGGGAGTGTGATTCCACATGCTAGACTAGAAAACTAGCATTTGACGGGAAATTTCAAAATTTATTCCTTTAAAAAAGGAAAGTTTTGAGTCCCTATAGGAAATTAGAAGGATTTCAGAAATACCGGAACTCTAGATCCGGAGAAATCCTATTAGGTGTAAAAACCTAATTCTGGAACCCTAAAAAGTTCTGGAAATCGGATGACGGCGCCGGCCCTAAAAGCTGAAAACCGGATCCGTACTAGGGTTAGGCTTTGCCGCCAAAACCTATCCCGTACTCTCGTCCGACCGTCCATCCGTTTGACCAATATAAGAAAAGGATTGTAGCCGGTAGAAGGCACAATTGTTTTCTCGCTGCCTTACATCCTTGTTTTCCTACCTTTCCAGCTTTTAGAAACTTCTGGTAGATTGAGGGACCGTGTGAGTTGCAATCGTGCAAGGTGTTCCGGAGTAACCTTTTGTGAGCAAGAGAGTTAGGGAGAGGTTGTGAGAGGCTTCTCGCGTGTGCGTGATGACTTCTAGGGCGAGCCGGCGTAGATTGAAGGATGAGCCAGAGGACTTAGACGAGCCAATTCTAGCGCCGCCACCTCGGACAAAGGCAATTTCAGTAATGCGGGTGGTGTCAAAATTTCCAATCAATGAGGTCCGAATGGAGCGCCTATGGCAGAACCTCATCAACATGGGATGCGTGGGATTGATGGATGTCCCTTGGGGCATCCAGGAGGAAAGTCTGGTGGCGGACCCTTTTCAACCGGAAAGTGGTATCTTGGATACCACCCTCCGGGCGAAACCTGAGTTGTGGACGGTAGGCGAGTGGAGAGCCGTCTACGGGTTCCAAATGGTGCCGGACAAGGTGATGGAGAAGAACCGGGAGTGCATAGAGGGCGAGTTCCGGACGGTGGCAAATCTGAAGGATGGCTTCTAGGTCTCAGATCTGGTAAACCTGGAATACCGGGATGTGGTAGTGTTTCTTAACCCTATCCTCCATCCGACCAAGCCCCGGCGAATGGTGGCCAAGGTAGCTTCCACCATCCTGGGAAGCCTCTAGGGGAAGTTGATGATGGATTGGGCGTTCATCATCTTCGAGTTGGTAGGGGATCTCGTGCATTTTCTCTAGCAGGGGAAGAAGGGTGGGAGCCCTCTTCCAGCTTATGTCTCCCACCTATATTCCCACCATTCCTTACTCAAGTCAAACGAGGAGGAAGCCTATCTGGAATTGATTCAGCTCCAAAAGTACGGAGGAGAAGAACCCTCTCACTAGGAAGGACCGGATGACGAGGAGATGGAAGATGAGGAGCAGTCCATTCCTCTAACAAAAAAGTCCCGGCGGTAGGCGACTTCATTGGTGATGCCAACAGAGGATCCTCTCGCGCCAGAGCAAATGGAGGAGGACGCTTTGGACTGGAAAGAAGAAGCCGGACCTTCTCAGCTAGAAGTCGGTTCCTTTCAGACCGAGGTCGATCCCTCCCGGACCAAACCTATAAAGGCAGAGGAGGAAGAAAGGACCGAGCTTCGATTAGGGGGGTCGCCCTTTGAGGATATCTTGGAACTGGCCCAGCACATCATGTGACGGGTTGACGACCTCATGAAAATTCTCCAAATCTATGAGGAGACCTTCAAATGGGTGTGCCAAAAGATGGCATTGACCGACTAGAATGCCATCTTCCAGAAGATGGATGCTTTGGTGACGACCGAGAAACAAAACACCATTCTGATCGAGGAACAAAAGAAGATGGTGACGGAGGCGGGCGCTTTACAAGTGGAGAATCAGAATTTGTTGGAATGAGCCCAAGAGTCGGAGTCCACTTGTGCTCGGTTGGAGAATGAGCTGCGAACAACCCAAGGGAAGGCCAAAGTTGTAGAGGAAGAGCATCGCTGGCACATAAAGGCACTATGCTGGAGTGTAACCCAACTCCGGAGTTCCTTGGAGGTTTCGGCAAACTACATCAACAAAGCCCAATTGTTCGAAGCCAACTTCGACGTAGCCGCAAGCTCGAGCCGGATACCCATAGTCAAGTGTCTACTAGAGCAGGCGAGACGGATGGATGCATCTCGAGCAGAGATGCGGGAACTGGTAGAGTATTTGGCACCCGTAGAGCCAAATTCGGTAGACCCTTTTCCTTCTTTTCCCATACATACTTTTGACAGTTCCGGAGGAAAGTGTTCTTCCGGAATCCGTTGTTACAGAAATGTCGCCAGTGGTACTGCTTGTCCTAGAGCTTTCACCACCACCAGAGAGACCAAGAGGAGTGGATTGGGGTACCATTGTATGTAAGGGCAGTGAGGACCTCCTCTAGGAGAATCCGTTCATTGACCTTACAGGTACTCCTCCGGAGACTCGGAGGACTCGGTTGGTTCAGTCTTCTCCCCGTCATAAAAGTACCTGGAAAGATTCCCGAGGAAGTCCGGAAGTTCTGATAGTCGGAACCCGGAGTACAAACAGAGAAACCGGTAGTGCGGGAGGTCCAAATTGGGGAGCAAGAGGCCTTGATGTGTTTCCTCCAAGGAATACCCGGAAGGTTATGTATCAGAACCTGCTAAAAGAAGTTATCCCTCCTAAGGGTAAGGATACAAGGGAATAGGAAACAGTTTTGTACATACTCGTGATAGTTCCGGAGTCCGGCCGCCGAGCCAAAAAATAGGATCTAGTGGATTACTGAAAATCTAGCGGACCAGTAGGAATGTTTTGTGGGATTTTGAAGATGATGTTAGGTTTAGTATAAGTTAGATTTTGGTGGACCTTTGTGGTCATTCACACTCACTCATTATATTATTTTCAATTTGTATCTTTTGAGTTTAATTCAAAGAGTTTGGAGGCTTTTCATTCTCTTCTTTCTTATACTTGGTGCATATTTGTGTGGGTGTGGGTTCATTCGTGTCTTTTCCGGATGCTGAGAACTTACCTTGATTAGCAAGAGTCGACTTGTGAGTGGTTCCGGACGTTACTAGATTGATGGGGAGATTGGCCGAATTGTTCTGACAGTAGTGTTAGTGTACTGCCTATCTAGATGCCGGTATAGCCTGAGGGGAAGATACGGCCTCGTGTAGGAGGGTGTCTGAGAGGCTGCTAGTAGATTCTGTGTATGAGAGTTTGCAAGACGTGCCCGAATTCCGGATACCAGAATTCCCCTATAAACGAAGTCAAAGCCCCGGTGTAACGCCCAAGAGAGTGCGAGGATATCCACCCGATCGATGGGAGGCTCAGTGTAGGGTTGATTCTAGAATGTTGTTGTAGTCCTTGACCGTCCCTGTGTGACTTGGTCTGGTAAGTATTTCGGATTTGTGAGGTGACAGAACAGTAGGATACTTCCGGTCCCTAAAGTTAGAGTTAGTATTAGTAGAAAGAGAGAGGAAAAAAGAGAGAAAAAAAGAGAGAGTCAATGTTTCCGGACACGGTGGACCTTGCCACTTGTCACCTAAACCTAGGGATCTCGGAAGGGGCAATTAAACGGTTTCCGGACATTTCTGGAACCCATCCGGCATAAGTAGCTGGACCGGACCTCTGGTCTGGATTAGAAAGTAGGAGAAAAAGGAGAAGATTTGATCTAAAGGAGCCTTTAGATCCGTGAGCGTCGAGTCCTCGTGGGAACGATTTCGGAGCAGTTTACTCTAAGTTGGTCTTTAGTGGGAATTAAGGGCTAATTGGAGGAATACTGGTCCGACTAATCTGTTGTACGCGTAGTTAGCCGTAAGTATCCTTACAACGACGAAGTGTTGCAAGATGATACGAATTATCGTTCCAGAGAACTCTAGTATGATATCGGTGGATTTAGAAGTATCCGGATCGTGACTACACCCTTTAATTCCCCTTGTTTCACTTTCTTACCTTGTTCTGGAAACTTAGTACGTTCCGGAATCCGATCCGGATCCGGATCACCTCTGGAACCTAGTTCCGTCTTTTCTAACTCCTGGTTTTTGTTACCTCTGTTTTACCCTCAGAGGGTCTGCCCTTAATCTAGAAAGGGGTGGGGACTCACCACTTGTGTAACTAACCTCTCTACACCCAAATCCTAATTAACAACACACCTAAGACAACACAGTTGTAGGAAGAGGGAGGAGTATTCTCTCATAGTTTCCGGATTGGCCGATCCGGAAATAGGTCACACAAAAAAATTCCACACCTCTCGTACTACAACAATGGATTCGAACTTATAGATTCAAAGGAGTAGGTTTTCAAAGAGAAGACAACGTATTGAGGTGGGGGTTGGTAGACCTTCCGAAGTAGGGGGAGATCCTTTCCTCTGGCGGTCGCTTATCTCTGCACGGAACCTCCCTGGTTCCAGACTTGCAGAGCCCTCTACCTCTCTTACCCGGATCGCCGTTCCGGTAATTTAAAGGCACGTAACGCTCACACTCCCTGACTCAGCTTGCACTCCTCCTGATTAGCTCAACACCCAAGAGATCCATAGCTCAAGATCCGGATTCCTCCTCTCCCTCTCTTCTCTTTCTCCAGTACAAGGATACAGCACAAATGCATACACTAAGCCAAAAACTCTGTTTAAGCAAAAGTGCAACTAGAAGCACCCTGGCTAACTTAGAAAAGAAAATTGAAATACATACGTGAAAGCACTAAGATGGAATTGAGATGGAATAGAATCCAGACAACTAACTTGCCTATCTTTAAAATACTAATTGAAAAAACACAAATCAACTCCTAAAAGCCTGACAAGAAAAACACAGAAATCCAAGCCACTTGTCGCAGCACATGGTAAGTGAAATTCCCTATTATGCTCACAAAAACCTCTTTCAAGTATAATAAAGTGACTCTAAAGATCAAACCTAAGAGACTCTGTGAAGTGTTTCGTGTTACTAGGTGATTTGAGGAAAGTTTCCTAATTCCATTATTCTTGGTTATACCTCTCACCTTTTTTTCCCAAAATATCGGATGATTTCCTAATTTTCCTATAAACTAATCCGGTTCAAACTAACATTGACCCGAATCAAACTTAGTTGACAACCTTCAAGAACCAACCCGGAATTCACACTTCCGACCGGATCTCGCACTACTTTAATCGAGGGCTTCCTTTCCTCAACTTCTATTCCGGTTCTGTTTAGCCTCTGTCGGCACTTCAAAGGGATCTATCACTTATTTTCAGAGAGGTAGACACTCTTCTCTTTCCAATTTTTATAGTGATGAAAAATTCACTAACCCAATCTATTCTCCTATCTTAACAGGATCCGGTTTGATCTTTCACAACAAACTGGAAGTAATCTCAGCTTGTAGGTCACACATAGATCCCCCATACAACCCTCACTTACTACAACGACCTTACTATCTTTTGCAATCCGTGCAAAACTAAGGTGGCTACAAGTGCGTCTGCACGTACCAGCATAATCTAAAGTTCTTCCGTTTACTTATTCAGATGGTGAGACCTCTCAAGTGTTCAGAGGCTAATTCAGACATTCCATCTAGCAGCTCTAGCACAGTTTGAGGATCCTTCCTCTTACTGCCTAGCCTAGCACTAGTTATCTCACCCGGAATTATAAACCTTAAACCTACTGAGGTGTCTTGACTCACTCCCAACACTTACAACCTATTCACATGCACTTGCAATCACAAGAAGACAACAAGGGGAGAAGATCCTCTCACACTCTGTTCATCTATACTCAATCTCTCCCTCCCTTATCCGACCAATCTTTGGGAAGACAAGGGAAACAATAAACAATACATAAGAGACAACATATGCAAGAAGGAAAAACTCCCAGTCTCAGTCTTGAGACTTGAATTATATACAGAATTTACAAAAAGGTCTCCCCGGAAATCTGGCACTTATCTGGCCGAGATTTTTGGATCTGAACTTTTCCTAACTTTCCAGAACGAGGTCCGGTCTAACAAAATTTCCTACTCTCTAATTTCTAACTACCTATCCCTCTTGAGAGGGTCCACCACTATCTGGAGTAGCTATGGGGGAGAGCTCACTCAAATTTCTACTTTTATCTCCCCCTTTCGGAATTCGCTCCGGTTCTACAAGAGAAGTTATTCATGTCCTCGTTCGTGGGGCTTCTGAAATAGAAGTCCTTCAAGCCTCCTTCTCCTTCGATATTGGAGTTTCAAACTTCCCCTCCAATATCTCTACCTCATCGAACTCTTCCGGGATCGAAATCCCAGATAAAGAGACTAACCCGCTCTGGAACTTCCGGACGCTAATTTTGAATCCATTCCTCCGATTAGAGGACTAGATTGGATACGTTTCCGATATCCGTTCCATTCCCTAATCTGGTTCATTCAGGGCTTATGTTTCTAGTCTTTCTAATCCTTGGCTTTTCTTCCCTTTTCCATGCTAATCCGGATCTACTCAATCCGGATTCCGTGTTACAAAACACGATAGAGAGAAAAATCAAAAAGTTAGGTTATGACACCACCAATCACTGAACCCCCGAAATATCCGGAAAGGCTAATTACTGTTGTCCCGAGATTGTCGGATTTTCCCGAACTACTTGCCTATGATTCCGAAACCTGGGCCCACGCTTGGAAACCCGTTCTAGATCCGATACTACTCTTCCTACGAGTTCTAATGTCTTGGCTTTGGTCTCTTCTTCAAGCGGCTGCTCGCTTGACTGGTTGGCGTCCCCTTCATACTTTTAGTTGGAGTTGTTTTCGTTGTTTCTCGAGTCTAGATATAGCACGTTGCGGGAGCGGATCGCTGTCCCCCTCAATTCTGGAAGTGGAGTGCGCACTCTCTTCCTCGGAATCTTCAATGATTTGAACTTCCTTTTCCTTCTCTGGCGGTGTCTCCTCCAATGTCGCGGGTTCGCTTCTCTTTTCCGATGTAGTCTCTTGCATATGCGAGAACCCTTCCGGATTCGTTCGGGCCGAATTGGTTATTCCACAGATCCGGTTGATGAGGTTTCCTCTAACTTGCTGTTCTAGAACTTTGAATGTCCCCCTCATAAGGTTTGGCATTGTTTGCGAATTGGGAATTTCCGGAGTCAAGACTTTGGGTGGTACCGGAACCAATTTCACATTGAACTCAGGTTCCAGTTATAAAGCTGGCCTCAAATTTAGCTCCGTCTTTCGCATCTTACTGGAGGTAGGCTCAATTGGCGTGAATGTCCCTCTCAATCCCTCCATTCGAGTTGCACGATCCGCTACCGGTCTCCCTAGAGTACCCGAGACAAAAGGAAGTTCCGGAAAGGTTGAGAAATCCATCACCTGATTTAGATCGATGGCCACCAGTAGTTGCCGGAGCTCTCCTAAAACTCGCTCTATCTTGGCAGTGAAGTCCACGAGGATGGTCACTATCTTGGTTCTAGTGATGTGGCTTTCCGATATCATCTTCGAGTCAAACAAAGCCGCTTTCGTGATGATGTCAGCCTTGATGTCGATTGCTTTGGATAGGTTCTTGACAAGAGCGAGAGCCTCCTTCTCTTTCTCCTTTGAAGCTGCCATCTCCCCTTCCGCCCAATTCAGTCGGGCTTGGAGTTGGTTCCATTCCGCCTCCAACTCCTGAATCCGATCCCCCCTTTGCTTTAGATCTTCCAGCTTGGGCAGTCGCTTGACGGCTTCCACAATTTGATCCGGTTCCACCTTCAAAACTTCCGCTGTATCTATCACCAGATCCGCCAGATTGTCGTGGAGTACTTTGGCTTCGCGTATCCATTCGAACCTAGCATTGAAAAATGCTGATTCAGTTTCCACTTCCGGTCCTTTACTTGACTCCCCCCTCTCCATCGCCGATGGCTTGGATTGCGACCCCGGATCGGTTGACTTCCTCTTCTTGTTCCTCGGATCAGTCAAGTGTTCCTCGGGGAGTTCTTCTGGTTCCGACTCGACCGGATCTTTCACTTCCTCTCCAGAAAGTCCGTATGACAGAATGGCCTTTCCGGTGTCTATTGGATTACTTCTGCAGCACTCAAAAGTTCATGCTGATGGTATAAATGGAACAAGTAGGTGCTAACTGGACTTGCCTTTGCTCGGGTTACATGATCCGCTAATTTAGCAACTATCCCGGCTATGACTCTACCCTAGTGCACCACTCGGTTCTCCATAGCCCCGAAAATAGTATTGACCACCGTAATGGTAACCCGTGTAGGTATTTCCGGGTATAAGATGGGGATGAAGAACTCTAGTACCCGTCTATGTCTCTCGTCCTTGCATTCGCTAATAGCGAATCCGTCCTTAGGGTTTGTAGATTTTGTGAACTTTCCGGCTACAAAACGGTCTGTCCTTGACGCTAACCCATTTCCACTCTTCCGGAACTGATAGACATCCGCCTAGATGTCTTCAGTCCACGTGACTAGCTGTCCTCTCAGAGTAAGTTCATACTAATTCGGAACACCATGAAGTAGCTCCTAGATCATATCCTCACTGTTAAGGTTTCATGGTCGGTGTAATAGACTGAGACACCCTAACTTAGTCAAATCTTCCTCTAACTGCTTGTGTAGTTTCGAATTGTCCGGAATGGCCGGAGAGATAATCCGGGCAAATACCACTACCTTCCGTACCGCTTCGGATGCCATAAGACCTAAGTAAGAACAGGAGAAGAGTAACCCTAATTCAATCGCTAACTCACCACTCTTTCTCTCAACTACTCACATGGACAGTCTCAGAAAAACAAAACGGGAAAGTGAAGAGGAAAACCCTCGGCAAACAACTTAAATACTAAACCGTCTCCCTACGGAAATTAAGACAACAACTACAGGTCCGTTGTACTAACGGTATTCTACTCCCGTAGCTACGAGGTCTATACGATAGGTTCCTATATTCCGGACAAATTCGGATTCCGGATCCGGATAAATTCCGATTACGGGTTTTGCCGGAACGCTTATTTCCTAATTTGGGTTATCTCACACACAAATCATGTTCTAACTATAATTTTTTTGATTTTTTTCCTATTTTTCTCACCTAATTCTTGTATCCTCGATCCGTTTCCGGATTCTGGATTCCCACATAATCACTACAATTGCCATACCTATTGCCTTCTCGACCTAGCACTTCATTTCATTGCTCTTTCTCACATACAAGGCCTGCGCAAACAAAACAAATTAGATGATATACATAATGTCACAATGTGTAAAGAAAGAATGTTATTTTTTCCAAGCTAGTATTTGCTACAGCATACGCCTTCAAGAAATAAGCCTTGAATGATCTCTGATGAGCAATAGATTCTTCTGCCTTCTATAAAGTGTCTTCACAATGACTTGCACTACAACAAAAGCAATGTTTTATGACTGCAAAATATGACTGCAGTGAGTTATAAAATAAAAAATTATGACTTACATAGAAATTATTGTAGATGACTTAGATTATGACCAACTCCAGTAGTTTAGAAATAGTCCTCGGGGAGGACACTTTCTGCATTTTAGAAACCCACGTGCGGCGGAAGATAGACTAGATTTAAATCATTTTGGATGAAATTTATAATAAACTTATATATAAATTAGTGAACATTAAAAGTGGCATGTCCTTTATAAATAATATAGGTAGCTGGAAAATATGGTCCATTAAAATTTAAATAAATATAAATTAGGGGCAAAAGAATGGGATCCAAGGAATTAAATTTAGTAGATTTAGTTAATATTCAACTACAGTACTAGTCAGATACAGATGCTATATAAGTCTAAGGTATATCTAGAGCATATCTTGAAGTCAGTGGATGAATGAACTCATTTTAATTCGGAATTTTTGTTAAGCTTTAGTACTTTAGTGCGTTTTCAATGTAACGGCTAGTAGAAAATGTGCGTGTGCACAATGCGTAGTGAGTTTGATAAAATTTGAACTTGTGGATTAGGGCACGAAGGTGTGGTGAAGGTGTTTCGGATTCTTTGTAGAGGGATCTCGGGTAGTTCGGACGGAGTTGAGGTACTCACAATTGGTCGATGCAAGTGCGATTTCTATGAGGTGTAGGATTTAGGCCGAGTTGAAGAATGCTGAAGAATGAGTGTGCGGAACGAGAGCTGTAGTTTAGGATTTAGTGCTGCATATCGGTTCTTTTGATTGTTGTTGTCAATTCAGTTGTAGAGTCATCAATTCAAATGCCTTCCAGGAGGTTTAGGGTTTCAGTTCCAAGCGTTTCCATGAACTCGTTACGTGCATTGGGTTTGGGTTACAGGCGTTTTCGTGAAATCCTTACGTGTTTAGGGTTGGATTGGGATAGGATTATCGGAAATTAAGTCATGGCCACTACAATCAAAATGTGAACAATGGAGGACGACTTTAGTATTCTAACTTTCTACAACAAGGTCAAGGTTTTCCAAGACGAAACCTATGCATCACTGAGGCTAGGTTTGGAGGAGAAATTAGCGCTAGAATGGCAATTTGACTTTTGGGACAACGACGAGTGCCGTAGAGTTCCACAAAAAATGGAATCTTTCAACGATATGCTTGTAGATGTTTTTGTTTTGCCATTGGGTCTTGTTGTTTTAGGGGAAGCTTCTAAATGCTAGCACTTGGATGATGTAGGTACGCAAAGTGAGGCCACACTTGAAGATGGAAACTATGCTTTCTTATGTGAAGAAGGTGCAGTCCCAAATCTAGATGCAGTAGCAAACTCTAGGGTTAGTAGGACATCGGAAATCACTAATTCTTTAGAGCATCAATTGCATTCCACTTTGATTTCGAAGGACATTTAGGACTACTACCTTGAACACAACAAGAAGATGAAGAAGGAATTGCAGTGCTTCTCATTGAAAGACAATCGATGGTTGTTGAGGACTGCTGATATCAATGGACATGGGGTTGTGAAATTTTTTTGCTTGGAATGCCACAAGGAGGTTGGAGGGGCAGTGGTAAGTACAAGAAGAGCAACATTCAAAATCTTTTCAACAATTTCAGATGGAAGCACTTGCTCAACAACAACCACGTGAAGAATTGGTGCGCTCATAATGGAGTGCAATATGCTAATCACCTGCAATTAGTTGCTCTTAAAGGTAGGACTGTTACATTGACTCCCAAGATGCACGAGAGTTTAATACGAGAAGGTATTGAAGTCATGAAAGTAGATCGCCAATTTGGGAAATTTGCAGAAGCCTTTCACCATGTTCCAACCGCTTAAGGATGGCACACAAAAGAGTTTTTGGATGAAGGTGCGTTGTTTCTATTGTCAGGAGATGCTTAGCTTGTGACCGCCCAAGCAAAAATTTGAAATTAAATTTGCAGCACCACTTGCTGTCCTCTAAGCACTTGCAAGCCATAGAGCAAGCAAAGACGAGGAAGAAACACGGCCCCCCTCTCCTTAGTGGATGAAGAGGCCGGCCTGCCCTCTCCTTTGGGGTTAGTGTACACTCAAATCAGCCTCATCTTGGAAGATGGTGGGGGCCGAGTCTTCTGTTCCTTAGGATGCTACTGCTGACCACACTGGTTCTCCTCATCAGACATCGTCGGGTGAGTGTTCAAAAGCCCACATCAATGCATTGTTGGGTTCCCTATATTGGAGTTTTAGAATTAAATTGCATTTACGGTGGTGTCTCTTACTCTGCTACTGAGTTGTTGAATGACCTTCACATTGGAGGCGTTTGGTATCCCGAATCTCATTTGACTACGAGTTTCACTAGAAGGTCAGAAGTTATAAAAATCAATGGTACGTTTAGGCATACATGCAGTATTAGGGTTTATAAATCTAGTAAGGGATTCTTGGATCTCTCTTGCAAAATGTGCTCTTCTATCCCGAAGGAAAATGACTTCTACAAATGAGTTGTGAGGGAAGGGTTTAGCATAGAAATGCAGGGATCGAGAAGCATAGGAGCAGGAAGGCGACTTACTTACCTGTCCATTTCAAAACTTGTTGAGCATGGTTGGAACCTAAGGAGGGAATTTAAGAGTCAGAAATTGTTGTACAAGTCTGCTCAGGCTCGAATTATTCAGTTAAAAGTCAAGTGTCCAAGTTTGAAGGATTTAGCTAGAGAGGCTTCTTGTGGTCACAATGTCATTAAATTTTGTCAAAGTATCATCAACGCCCATAGGTCCAGTGCTTTAGGTAGAAAGCCTACATTGTGGGACTTCCTCCGTGATGTGGCGCAGAATCTCAATTGTGATCGTAGTGGAAAGCGCTACAGTGATAACACGAAGTGCTTAGGGGAAGTCATGAAGGTTTATGGTGGTCGTAGGATGGTTGACACATTTGCCTTGAACTACTCGGGTGCAAGCTATTGTCAAGTGAAACGGGAGGGAGAGAAAGGGATCCAGTTTATACTTGGTGAGCACCCACAAATTTTTGCAACTATGGCACAGATTTATAGGGATGCTAAGCTTTCTCATAACATTCTAGGTCTAGTACCAGTACTTCTCGTTAAGGATGAAACAAAAGTTAAAGGGAGAGTGGTTTGGAGAACTAAGTGGGAAACTCTTGCTAGGTTCTATAGTCCTTCTGAAAACCATGTTTGTGTGTTTGGTTTCAGTCCAATTGTCGGGAGTGGTGAGGAGGGATATCAAAAATTGTTAGAATCATTTTCAAACAACAGGAAAGGGAGTTTTGCTCGAGTAGTTGTCGTAAATCCTATGCATGAACAACTTCCTCAAATTGTGCTAGTTGACTGCTGCACTTGCAACTACTTCAATTCCGATTGGATTAGAGGCCAGTGGGATACTATTGACAGGCTGTGGGAACAAGAATGTCTTGCAGCTGTAGGCCTAATTATCAAACACGGTAGTGACGGTGACTCTTGTAGGAGGCAGTTGATGTTGGCAAACTATCAGAGCAACAATGGGATTCGTTTGGATGTAGGGTGGGAGGGTTGGGTGTTCATTGCGTCTTTAGATTCGTGTGGGAATGCAAAGGGTCTGCATGACTAGGATTATATTCACAACAAGAAAAAATTAATTAATCCATTGCTTTCCACTCCTAGAACTTTGTACTTAGGAGGAGATTTGTGTCTCCATGGTCACATAGAGCAAGTTTTTCAACAGTTCACGATTGAAGAACATGGTTTGATTGGAGAAGATGTTGAAAGAAGAGACCGCTAGAATTGGGCTGCGGCACAAAGTCTATATCCACTAGTAGAAAACGCATAAATTTCTGTTGTTTTGGTGATGTTGTTTTGGTCACCGAACAACAGATTTCTGCTGAAATTTACAGAAATCTGTAAATTTCAGCAGAAATCTGTTGTTCGGTGACCAAAACAACGTCACCAAAACAACAGAAATTTATGCGTTTTCTACTAGTGATCAGTCTAAAGTTAGGTCATGTTTGGCTCACATGTGTGCTCCAGATTATCCTCATTGTAAAAGAACCCTTGAAATAGAATTTTTCTTGGATATATATGCAGCCTATATTGACATTTTTTATTCTCTTACATTGCACCTACATTCTAGGATAGTATTGTGTGGCAAGGTCTCCTTTTTCTTCCGAATTTGGAGGTTGTGGTTGCAATACGGAGATTATGGTGTATTGGAAAATTCGCAACCACTTGTGTAGGCAAAGAATTTTGTAAGCCTACAATATTTTATTGATATTCAATTATCATGTCATTTGTTGTCCTTCTAATTTGTCATTTCAGAGACAAGTTCCCCGACTTAGCTGTACCGTTGCATTTGACTGGGAGTGATTCCTACGAAATCTTCTTCTCAAGAATTGGTGGCAAGAATGGCTAAAAACGTGCCTATGACTTCTATCAATTGGTGAATACCGCAAATACATTGAACCACATTTCAACTGTTGAGTATGGGAAGAACAGTTTAGTTGCCAAGAAACAACACAACAAGACAGATAATGTCTGGGAATCATTGCACAAGCTGAAACCTGGTGAATGGCGCTGCAATTTGGGTAACTACAATCTAATTCCAACAAACATAGAGGTAGTATCAGCGTTGCAGGAGGGACTGAAACAAGCCCAAGGAATATTGAGATCATTGAACATGGCGCCAAGTACACAATGCCAGCCTCGACGAAGAATTTGGTATGACAGGCCATGGTTGGTGGAGAGAGAAGATCCTAAAAGCTTCTATTACAAGCCAAGTGCTAGACCTACGTCTAGGGAGGATGGGGACTCGGAGGTCTTGTGGGATCGCTTACAAAACGAACATTCAACATCTGAACCTGCAACACATGCACCCCAAATGAGGGACAACATAGAAGAGGACGCTACAAAGGATTGCTTATCTGACCATTTGACAAGTCTTCAAGATGAAGCCCGAGATGCAGTGACTGATTTGCTAAATAGTGTTGAGGTTCAAGTTTCGCAGCCGGAAAGCAGTCAACCAATTGAAGCAACTGTCAGCGTGGAAGGACATTGCATTTACAAGTCCACTCTTGTCTAGTAGCTCAATGGTAGTACCTTTCTTTTCAAAGATCAATTGGCTAGAATAAAGCATAGCATTCAATTTAATAACCATGACAATTGTATACAGGCGAGCTTGTCATCAAGGTTGAGCTTGTTGTCTATTGGATCTGATTGCATTGTTCATTTTGTCCAACAAAGCACTACTCGATTGTCTTCTACTATCAAATCTACTGCAAAGCATAAACAAGGTCCTCCATCCAATGTTTCAAGGTTAACTACTACTAATGTTTTACATGCTGTAGATGAAGGTGCTTGCTAGTTGGGTAGAGTCCAGGCCATGAGGCAGCACAATGGGAAGCAGTTTGGTGTGTTGCAGTAGCTTGTGGACTTGCTTGCAAAGTTGGAAGAAAATGGGAAGCGAAAAGCTCAGAATCCACATATTGAGGTCATGTTGTAGTATTACCACAAATATATTGGATGAAACAAATTCAAATATGATCATACTGACAACAAATGGATTGACATCGATTGCATTATCTGTACCGTGACCTTGGCGTATAACCCTAGAAATGAGGTCTATTCTCTAGATCAAAATGATGCAGAGCATTTGCATCAGTTTATGACCGACAAAAATGCAAGATGATTTTTGATATGGAATGTGGATATGGTGCTTCTACTCGCACAATTGTGGATGTCGAGGTATTTTTGCACTAATCATTGCATTGAATGCCAAGACGTATTATCCTTTTGCTTCATAATATACGCAGCGCATGTTTGGAAATGTTTTGCAGGCTGTGTCTTTGCTTCCAAGAATTGACCAACTGTGGTACAAGTATATTCACATGGAGGAGATGTTAGGAAATTTGCCTAGAGCTTGACAAATCTTTGAGTGGTGGATGACTTGGGAACCCGATCATCATGGTTGGATTGCGTATATTATGTTTGAGCTTCAATACAACAAAATCGATCAGACAAGGTCAATCTACAACGGATTTGGTAATTTGAGACTTTTGACCTATTATGGAAGTTGGAATTCAAATGCTGTACTTGATCTGTTTAGAGTGTAGCATTTATAGCATTTCATTGTAGTTCTTATTTTTTTCCTTATCATACTGGCTGTCCTTTATAATGTGTTCCACTCAACTTTTTTTGCTTTGGTTTTAAACATGTAGGTACATAGAATGTCACCTTGGTGATAAAGCTTGGATTCGGTATGCAAAGTTTGAAGTAAAGAATGGTGAAATTGCCTGAGCTAGATTGAATGCATGTGCTCTAATGAATTGGCTTGTAGAGCATGGCTATAGGCACACCGCATATGAACTATTTCTTCAAATGCAACAAGAAGGCATTAAACTGAATGCATTCACTTATGCTATCATTTGGAATGCGTGTGCAAGCATTGGGGCTTCGGAGTGGATGAAGGAGGTTTACAGGCATGTCGTTGAAACGGGACTTTAGTTGGATTTGTGTGTTAACTTTGCAATGCACTTGTTCACATGTAAAGTAAATGTGGCAGTTTGGATGATGCACGAGTGGTTTTTGAGAGGATAGAGGATCACAATGTAATCCCCTGGAATGTGATGATTGGTGGACTTGTTGAACATGGTTGTAGCTGTGGCTATGCATATATGTGGCAGTTGGATGATGCACAAGAGAGGATTAGGAATAGGTTGAAGTAAACGTTCAAATTCCCTCAAAAATTGAAGGTACAAGACTCGTCCTAATGATGGTATTGGACTTGATGATTTTGAAGTATTATGGATGAAATGGCAGATTTAATGATCGAACTCTGTCAATGTTTGCAATTTGGTTGGGTGCAGGAGTTCAACTTGGCCAGTGCCTCGAACAACCTTTCTAAAGTTTGGATAGCACCATGTCATAGAGCCTAATTTTGTTTTCTCACATGCGGTGGAGGGCATTAGAACAGCAGAAGGGTGTTGTTGCCGTAGTTTTTGTATACAAGGCATATGTTTGTGTTCACAGTTCACAACTAGACACAATTAAACATTGATGCATATTGATACATTGTTGTTGATGTGCATTCACATTTTTAGTATTGGTTTTATATTCATAGTTCTGTGATGAACTTCATGTCTATATTTTTAAACACATTTTGTATATAAAACCTCTTCAATACTTTTTCATTTCTAATGTCTTGCTTTTGATTCTTATTCATGCATGTATTTGTATTGAAGTATGCATTGTTATAGATGGCATACATTTTTCAGCTATAACTTGAATCTTTTCTTCTCTAAGGTATTTTCTAGTCACTTTTATTTTCATTAGTTTTTTAATTAGTTTTTTTTTCTTACAAAAAAAATAGCCTCCAATAAATTCCTTTGACCTACATATTATAAGTAATGATAAATATGATAATATGTATGATTTTTTTGCTTTAAGTAATGATAGGGTCCCTTTAAATGTTTTCTAGGAGGTATATAGACCCCCCCAAAATACCCCACTGCCACATGTAGGTCCCCCAAACATACAAGGAGTGTCCTCCCCGAGAAGCAATCACTTCAGACATCAGTCATATTGGTAGTCATATGGGTTGAAGGGTATAAATACCCATATTTAGCCATAGTATGCCAACTTGGCATATAAGTTGAATATCCTTGGGGGCTTGACTTTTTCTTAAACTACCCGAGGAAAAAAAAATCCTATATGGCATATGACTTCATTTAGTCATATTTTTGGTTGACGTGGAATATGATTCCGATGAGTCATATTTTGATTGATGTGGAATATAACTGCAATAAGTCAGATTTTTTGTTGATGTGGAATATGACTGTGATGAGTCATTTTTGTTGTTGATGTGAATTGTGAAATATCATTCTTGTGAGTCATATTTTTTACTATGTGGAAAATAACTCTCATGAGTCATTTTTTTTGAATGATGTGAAATATAAATATGACTCTTATAAATCATATTCTTGTCTAATGTGAAATATGACTTTTGTGAGTCATATTTTTTGTTGACATGGTAGTTAATGTAGATGTCATTAGTAATTTTATGACTGATTGTAGTCATATTTTGGGATGTGTAGGGTTACATTTTGACACACATAAATATGAGCATTATATGACTATAACTAATTATATTTTGGCCAATATATATTATGAAATGTAACTCAAGCAAGTCATATTTTGGATAATTGAGAGTCATATTTTTAAAATTTGTGTGTAGTTTATAATTGGGGTGATTGAGGTCCAAAATAACTTTAATTACAAACTACAAGTACATTTTTCATGCATTTTAAATGGACATGATACATTGCAATTATACATCAAGATGATTTAACAATTGAAAAAAATCCTTTATGTAGTTAAAAACACTTACACATGATTTTAAAGATATACATGAGACAATCATATTGGAGAGGGAGAATGCAAAAAGGAATGCAACTCTCTTCATTGACATTTATTAGCCAACAATATAAAACATATATATCACAATAAATCATTCACAAAATTCAATAGGGCCTATATTCCTTACAATAATGTGAAAATGGCTCTATTGGATTGCAAGTAGCCTCCAATAACTTTGCTTCAACTTTTGGTGCCTGCATATACAATTAAAGAAATGAAAGATCAATTTTTAGTGAATGAACAACAAAGCTCAACCTTCTAAGGTTTACAAAAATGCAAATTATGTAGCACAAGTTTAGAATAGGAAAAATAAAAATGGTGATGAAGGAAAGAAGGAGAAAAAAAGTGGCAAGTGCTAAAAAATAACAGCAAGCAAGAGTTCAAATGCAATAAGAAATAACAACTAAGAGGCAATAAGAAATAAGAGTTAAGAGGCAACAAAAAAAAACAAGAAGTAAGAACTAAAAAATAATAAGAGGAAACAAGTAAGAACTAAAAAGCAATAAGAAGAAACAAAAAGCAAGAACTAAGAAGAAAAAATAGTTAAAATGCAAGAGGAAAAAACAAGATTCATAAACTAAAAAGCAACAAGAAGCAAGAGCTAAGATGTAACAAGAACTAAAATGCAATAAAAACCAACAACTAAGAAGCAAAAAACAATAAATAACAATAATTAAAAAACAACAACTAAGAAGTAACAACAAGTAAGAGTTAAGAGACAACAAAGGCAACAAAGAAGAACCAAGAAAAGTGGTGGATAAGGTTTCAAAACCCTAAAGAAGTGGCAACTAGAGTTTCAAAACTTTAAAAAAGTGGTGATTAGGTTTGAAAATCCCAAAAAAGAATTGCTTAGGATTTCAATTTTTTTTGTATTTTTCATATTTTTTTTAAGCTACCCGAAAATAAAAAATGTCACTCTCATGAAAATATGACTAGAAATATAATTCAACATTCTCCAAACATATTCCCTACGTTCTCTATGAAATGTTCAGCAATCATCCCTAGCCATATTTTTGCAATCATATAACACTACTTTTGTTGTAGTGTTGTATCATATAAGATTCAATCTTCATAAACGAGGCGTTTATGGTCACTACCTGCATTGTCCCGTGCCAGTCTAAGATTGTGTATACCTGTTTTAGGGCAATTCAACTTATACAACAGTCCACATTTACTTCTATTAGATTCTCAAGTCATAAACAAAGAAAAAGAAGCTGCAGAAAACGATTCCGAGGTGAACACTCAATTGGAATCTGTAATCAAGAAAGGCCAATGCTTTTAGAAAAAAGGAAGAAATTCAACCAAGTTTGTACACCTTCCTAACAATGCTTGAGGATAGAATATGAGAAGCGAAGTATAACTCTAATACAAAGCGCTACTCCGGAGGACCGAGGCATGACCTTGTCATGGTCCTTGCGACTCTTGCATATATAAGGAATAAGAACGGTATATAACATTTTCTTATATCATAATGAGTGAAAATTTGATATAACGATAGATATAATCAATAAGTGGGAAAAAAAGATACAAGCAATGAAACTTGGTCCAAGGGAAAAGTACGCAACAATACTATAAGAGAAATTGTCCAAATTGACAGAAACTAGCCCGAATCAACTAGTCCTAATTGACAAAAAATTGACAAAAAATTGACAAAAAATTGACAAGTTTCTATCACTCTAGACAAAAAATTGTCCAAATTGACTAAAAATTGTCAAATTGACAAAAACTTGTCAATTTTTTGTCAATTAGGACTAGTTGATTCGGGCCAGTTTCTGTCAATTTGGACAATTTCTCTTGTAGTGCAACCTACCGCAAGAGAAGAAAAAATTGGTGGAAGAAAACAAGCCCTTCTTTGGGTCTCCTTCCAACATTTCATGAAGCACAGCTACAGAGATAATATCAGCCACCAAAGACCACATGTAGTATAACTACATCCAACAATCACCCTTTTATCATTGCTCCACATGTTGACTCAACAACTTAAGTAATAGATTCGCATGTAAATGGCCAGCATACATTATGTTCGACGGGTCTAGTGCTAACAACACCTGAACATCCCATACTACCCCTTTGTATTCTTGAAGAGCAAGACAAAAATAAGGTCGCAGCTCCAAGCAATCACAAGTCATCCTCAATTCTAAGATCTTGTTAATCTCAATAATAGCAACTTGAACATTATGTTCATCCATAAGAGCGACAGCATGATATTTGTATGGGTACGCTAGCGTTGGGTCAAGCTCGGATGCTTTGATCAAATCTACAAGTTTTTCATCTCCCTCACTATATAATGGCCTTTTTTGAATCGTCCACCCATTGGATTTATAACTAGCAACAATAATTGCAGCTTCTTTATATGCAGTTGCTCTTTGCCCTTTTAGAGCTTTTATCTTATTTACTACAGTCTATGAGTAAACTTGTCCTTGCTCTACAGTAGCCTCAAAACATCCCAAAGCTCCATTATATTGTTCTGTAGCAAACAAAACACAACCTAGCTGGTAGAACACCAAATTTTTTTGCCCTTTAGATACCGTGCAATGTCTCTACCCCTCCTATAAAGCGATAGTACAACCAGAGCACCTGCTCTCCTTTAGACTAATTTGGCTTAAGTAGGCATACAACGCAAACAAAGATCAGCCAACACTTGCAAATTGGTCTTGCACTTCGGAAGTAGAAAAAATATCTAAAAATTGTTGAAGGGTTTTGTGAACCACCATATTGGTTCACATTGATGATAATTGAAAATATAAAAATTAGGTGTTAGTTTTTAAATTCAAAAGTGTTAGTATCTTAAAAGTAAGCTACAACCATTAGTTTGAAGACTTTTGGTTCATAGAAAAAATTAACCTAGATCAAATTATTAACTAAAAAAATATAAGAAGTAAAAATACAAAACATTAAGTAGAAACCAAGTCTAGAATTAGGAAATGAATCTAATATTAATGGAAAACTATGAGTAAAGAAGAAACATAAAAAGACCAAGGAAGTTATTAAATTAAAAACTATTAGGAAATTACTTACATTGTCATAGGAGCATTAAATTAGACAAAATAGTAATTTAAAGGCATTTTTTAGTAAATGAAGGATGGATGAAGGAAAATAGGAGTTAGTAACTTGGGAAAATAGGGAAAAAGTCGAATTAGGGTTAGGAGCTCTCTTCTTCTCTTGCTCTTTGTTCTCTTTGATTTTTTTTGGTGTATGTGTTTTTTTTTGGGGGGGGAAACAATGAGTGCAAGGAGTTGAATTAGGATCATAGGCAATTAGTTGAGTAGGTTTTCACTAAATTGAAGTAACAATTGGGTGAAAAATGGAGGTGGTTGAGGTCAGATGGAAGGTTGAATGAGGAAATATGAAGAGATGTTAGGTTTTGAGAATTGCCATTAGAACTGCCAACTTGAGGAGCGATTACGGGCAGATAGTACAAGGGATGGAGCTGATTTTTGGAAAATGAGTGCGCCTTGAAGTTACCTTTCCAAAAAAGTATGGCTCAGTTCATTTGGAGCTAAAATGAAGAATTGGCAGCCGTTTTTGTGCAAGGCGGTTAGCTGCCCCGGCAAATCAAGGTAACCAACTTTGGCAAGTCATTGCGGAGGGATGGAAGGCCGATTGAGGTTGAATTTTGGAGAGAAGCTGCATCATCAAGTGGGATTTCTATAAAGACCAAGATCGCCCAATTTGGAGTAACAATGAAGAAATGGTGGCTGTTTTTGTGGAGGGAGGTCAGCTGGCACCTTCAAATGGAGCTTCAAATTGTGGAAAATTGGCAAGGTTTGTTGAAATGGAATTTGGAGGGAGGATGGAACGTGGAGTTAGCTTTCCAAAGTGCTAAATTTCATTGGATTTGAAGCAAGGAAAGAGAAATGGCAGCCATTTTGGTGGAGAGAGTCCAACTGCCTCATGGGTGGCAATTTGGGATGTTCTCCTCCTTATTTTGTGACTTCAACTAAGTTTAAATGTAATTTTGAGTACAATCTATGTTGAGTGTTGCATTTTTGAGTACATATCTATGGTCTTCCACAATTTGGATTCTTAAAATTCTTGCATGATTGGTGAAAGGTCCATGGGTGAGTCCATGGTTGAATTTAGGGATTTGGCTTGAGGGAAGCATGCTGTCATGGTTTTTTAGAGTCCCATTTAGCTCATTTTGGGTCCAAATTGGGCATTTCTAGTGAGATTTTGGTACAATAAAAGACCTTAACTTTCTTAAGCTTGAATTAGGATGGTGTAGGGATTTTGATACATGTATAGAGATCATTTAGAAGGGTCGTCCCTCTTTCACTAAAAGTCAGTTGAATGCAATCTACCAAAAAGAAAACAACCATTATATAAGTCCATTGCTTGGAAGGCATTTAGACTAGGGTCCCTCCACTTCTCTTCCAGCCCAATTTTGTGAATGAGTTTTACCTTAAGGTGAAATTCATTCATAGGTGTTGAGAGAGTTTAGAACCTCATGGAAGAACACTTGTAAGCAAGCTCCTACTAAAGTTCTTGCACCTTCCTATAATGCATAGTTAAGAAATGTCAATATGTCATCCCCACTTTGGACAAAGGTAGTTAAATTTTGATCACTAGTAGCCTCGATCTGTAGGGAGGTCCATTGCCTAACTTGGAGTGTGGGAATGTGATCCTACATGCTAGACCCATAATACTAGCATATGACGGAAAAATTCAAAAATTGTCTTCTTAAAAAGGAAAGTTTTTGAGTTCTCCTAGGAAGTTAGGTCAATTTAGGAAAACCGGATTTCCGGATCCGGTAAAATTTCATTAGGGCTAAAAACCTAATACCGGAACCTTAGAAAGTTTCGGAAATCGGATGACGGCGCCAGCCCTAAAAACCAGAAACCGGATCCATATTAGGGATAGGATTTTGCCGCCAAAACCGGTCCCGTACATTCATCCGACTAAACCGACTACCTGGTCAATATAAGAAGAGGACTGTAGCCGGCAGTGGGCACGAGTATCTCTTTATTTTTCTTCCACTAGTGTTTTCCGTCTTCCTAGCTTTGTGAGAATTCCGGTAGATTGAAGGACTGTGTGAGTTGCGATCGTGTAGGGGTTACCGGAGTGAAAGTTTGTGAGCAGGAGAGGTAGGGAGAGATTGTGTGAGGGTTGTTTGTGAGTACGATGACTTCCAGGGCAAGCCGGCGGAAGCTGAAGGATCTGCCCGAGGACTCGGAAGACGAGATGCCGCCACCGGTGCCCTGACCAAGGACCATTCCGGTGATGAAGGTGGTTCCGGAGGTTCCTACCGAGGATGACCGGTTGGTGCGCCTGCGGAAGAACCTCAACAACATGGGGTGTGATGGGCTCTTGGAGGTGCCGTGGGGGATCCGGGAGGAGAGTCTGGTGTCTGACATACTTCGTCCGGAAAGTAGCATCTTGGATACCACCATCAGAGTGAAGCCAAACCTCTGGACGGTGAACACCTGGAGGGCAGTTTACAAGTTCCAAGAGGCGCCGGACAAGGTTATGGAGAAAAACCAGGAGGTGATGGAGGGCGAATTCCGGGCGCTCGCCAACCCAAAGGAAGGTCACCAGGTTTCCGACCTGATGAATCCGGAGTACCGGGATGTGATAGCATTTCATAATCCTATCCTCCATCCAACCAAGCCGCAGTGAATAGTAGCGAAGGTGGCCTCCGCCATCTTGGGGAGCCTCTAGGGAAAAATGATGATGGATTGGGCAACCATCATCCATGAGTTAGTCGGGGACCTGGTGCGTTCCCTCCGGTCCGGGAAGAAGGGTTAGAGTCCCTTTCCGGCGTATCTGTCCCATCTATACGCTCATCACTCTCTACTCAAGGCAAATGAGGAGAGCGCCTATCAAGAGCTAGTTCAGCTCCAATAGTATGGGGGAGAAGAACCCTCGCCTCAAGACGGACCGGACGATGAGGAGACGAAGGACGAGCAGCTGACCACTCCTCTAAAGAAGAGGCAACGACGGAATAGGACGCCGCCGGTGAATCCGTCAGAAGATCCTCCTATACCGGAGCCACAAGAAGAAGAAGTTCAGGAGCAGAAGACCGGACCAGCCTCGGAAGAAGTCCGACCTTCCATGCAACTGGTTGGACTAGTGCGACCGCATGCTGTTGCCACTTAGGCCGAGGCCGGACCCTCCCGGACCAAGATGATGGAGGTAGAGGAGGGAGACAAGACCACCATGCAACTGGAAGGGACGCCATTAGAGGACATTCAGGAGATGGCTCAGCACCTGGTGTGGCTAGCGGATGACCTCACTAAGATTTGCAAGAACTACAAGGGGGCTCTCAAACGGGTGTGCCGGAAGATGGCACTAACTGATCGGAATGCCATCTTCTGGAGGACGGATGCGTTGGTGGCGGCGGAGCAGCAAAACGGCCTCCTCATAGAAGAACGAAAGAAACTGGTGACGGAGCTGGGAACATTACGCGTAGAGAACCGGACGTTGCGGAACCAAGTCCGGGACTCAGAATCCAAATGTGTGGATTTGGAGAGCACTCTCCGTACAGCCCAGGAAACAGCCTGGCTCACAGAAGAGGACCACCGCCGACAGATAGCGGCATTGTGTCAAGGTATAGTTCGGCTCCGGAGCTCTTTGGACGTACCGGCGGATTGTATCAACAAAGCCCGGCTGTTTGAAGCCAACCTCGATGCAGCCGCCAACTCAAGCCGGGTTCACATCGTCAAGTGCTTGTTAGAGTAGGCAAGACAGATGGATGCATCCCGGGCCGAGATGAGGGAGATGATGGAGTATTTGGCTCCCACTGAGTTGGATCCGGTACCTCAGTCTTCCCCCTCCGTGCAAACTTTGGTGGTTCTGGAAGGCAACAACCCGAAACCTATGGTTACTGAAGTATCACCGGTGGTACCGGTGAATCCGGAACTTTCACCACCAGCCGGAAGGCTAGAAGGAGTAGATTGGAGAGCTGTGGTACCTCAAGGAAGCGAAGATGTACTTCCGGTGACTCCGACCATCGACCTGACGGGTACTTCTCCGGAAGCTCACATTGGTCGGACGGTACAGTCTTCTCCTCGTCATAAGAAGACCCAAAAGGATTCCCGGGGGAGTCCGGAAGTTCAGGTAGTCGGGACCCGGAGTGTAGACAGGGACCCTAATATCGTGGAGGTCAAAAGATGGGGACAAAGGGGTCCAAATCTGTTTTCTCCGAAGAGTGGCCGGAAGGAGGTAAAGCTGGATTTACTGAAGGACTATGTTCTTCCCAAGGATCCGGATTCCAAGGAATAGTGTGCAGTAGTGCAATATAGCGGCAATATCGGAGTCCGGCCGTCAAAGCCGGAAAAATAGGATCTGGGATTTACCGGAAATCTAGCGGGCCAGTAAGAATGTTTTGTAGGATTTTTTGGAATGATGTTAGTCTTAGTACAAGTAGGAGTTTTAATGGCCTTTCTGGTCATTCACAGCCATCTCATAGTTCTAGCATTGTACCTTTATCTGAGCTTAATTCTAAGTGTTTGGAGTATCCATTCTCTTATCTTTTTGGTATACGGTCTATGTTTGTCAGCCTGATGTTTGTGGGAGGTGTGGGTCCATTCTTGCTTTTCCGGAGATTGAGAACTTACCTTGTGTAGCAAGAGTCGATTTCGTGAGCGATTTTTTCGGAGGTACTAACTTGATGGGGAGATCATCTGGATGGTTCCAGCAGTAATGTTAGTGTAGTACTGCTCGGATGCCAGTATAGCCTGCGTGTAGAATACTGCCTTAGGTGAAAGGGATATCTGAGAGGCTGCTAGCAACTTTCGTTGCAAGACGTGTCCGAATTCCGGATTGCCGGAATTCCCCGTAGAACAGAGTCAAAGCCTCGGCGCAAGCCCAAGAGAGTACAAGGGAACCCACTTGGTCGATAGGAGGCTCAGTGCCCGGTTAAGGTTAGAATGTCGTTGTAGTTCTTGACCGTCCCTGCGTAACCTAATCCGGGAAGCCTTCCGGATTTGTGAGGTGATGAAACAGGAGGACACTTCCGGTCCCTAAAGAGTTAGGTTAGTACTAGTATTAGAGAGAGAAAGAGAGAGAGAGCATGTTTCCGGACACGGTAAGCATCCGGACGGTGGATCTGGCCACTCGTTATCCAAACCCAGGGATCTCGGAAGGGGCACTGAACGGTTTCCGGATTCTCCTGGAACCCATCCGGCACTAGTGTCCGGAGCGGACCTATAGTCCGGAGTAGTCTGACGGAGAGAAAGTGAATACTTAGATTGGGGTATCCTATAAATTTGTAATCCTCAAGTCCTCGTGGGAACGATTCCGGAGCGGTTTACTCTAAGTGGACCTTTGATGTGAATTAAGGGCTAACTGGAGGAATACTGGTCCGACTAATCGCTACATGGAATAAGAATAGTTTGTAGATACTCCAATTTCCGACCACTACAAAAATTAGGAGTCCCATTGTTCAGTTCTTCGTCATACATTTTATATTTCAACCATGTTGCTTATACAAGTTTCTCGTGTACCGAAACAGTGTGTTGTTGAGCTGAGCAAGGACTTCGTCAAAGAAGCTTGATCTTACCAAGACCTTGGAATAAAAAACATTGTTCCAAAAAATATGTGGTCTTGTCCTCGTCAACTATTGTCTCTAAGTGTATGTAAATCTTAGCTATAGTATTCACATAATCTATAGGCTTCAAGTAAAGTTCTATAGGACGGTTACTCAAGTTTGACACCGAGGTACTGCATTAATACAAATGCAATAATTATTACCACTACATATCATCTAGAAGCAAAAACATTGACCAGATGTATAAAGAGATTGGTTAGGCAAGAGACAAAGGAGCACTAGAGAGTGAGACTAATGTACAAATCACACAAAATTGGTACACCCAAAAAAAAAATTTAAGGTATAGGACACAATGTGTGAATAAGTTAAGAAATCTTCAATTCGTAGGAGCAAACAAAAGAAGAATAAAATGACAAGAATATGTTTTCCGACAAATTATTGACAGCAAAACCTAATTCAAATGACCTAATCATTTGTAAACATCCTAACTCCCACTTGTGAGTGTCTGGGTACACTGAATGAGATTAGTAGCTGACAAAGTACAAAGAGTATAAGCAACTAATTTGAAGGAAGGTACAGAGTCTTCAAATGTCACTCTTTTTTCCTTTTCAGAGCTAGTTTGTTGAGAAAAGGAAACATTGCTATCAATTGGACAAAGAGCACGAACGTCCAGTTTTGTCCACAACATTGTACACCCTGAAACATTTCAACCTTTTACATGATAGCTATAGAGACTGAACTGAATGTACTAAGATTAATTCCCCTCCTAACTTCATATGCATAATTCATCACCATACACGAAAATAGCAAAGATCAACCAATCTTTTGGTTGAATTACTAATTAATCTTCAAATTCATCCAAATACCACCACATCACAACATACTAAGAACATGATAACTACCGCGAAGCCTTTCACAAAACATTATTAATCATTAGCTATGTTTTCTATCATTTACAATACTACCTCTCCCATGAAAGATGAACAAGTCATGCCTTCAAGTAGTGACATAGACCTGAGTTTGTTACCAAATAATTTGTAGACCTAAATAAACAAAAAAAGAGCCTATTAACATACTCTCCACAATCATACCCCTTCATGCTCTTGTCCACTACAAACAATATATCCAACGGACCTCATATGTACACAACTTCTGTACAACAAAAATTCCATTGCATGCACCATAGTCCCTTCCGACATACATACTTAAGAGTTTGAAGTCTTTAATCCATGAAAATTCATAGAAATACTTTTAAATACTACTAGGAAAGTTGACCCTCCTTATCCCTAAAGCCTTTTTCTCTACATCTCTATAGTCCAAGTAAAGCCAGCCACCATATATCCCAATGCCTCATGAAAGCCTGCCCCAACATGCTATACAACACTTTTGCATTACCGTGCAATTCCACAAAAGGAAGGGGTGCATCTGAAGCATGTAGTGTTTTTAAAGATAGACGTATCATATTCTGCTTTAACCGACCTGGCATGGGACCACATCTTTGTCAAAGTCAGTGTGAATAAGATTACCTATCCCCAATAATTTCCTTGGTTCTAAATTTTCCAACAACATAACCTCCCCAACCACATCGGTCATCACCTACTATCATCAGTTAAAATATTTAGTTACTAATTTCTCTTCATATATGTTTTTTTATGCATGTGGCATCAAGACCTCAAAAAGTTATCGAACCACAAAATTCCCATGTCTCCTGCCTATATATAGTGGAACTTCAATTTCTTCTAACTCCTTAACAAAAAACAAATCACTACAACAATGGCAGTGTTTTATAATTGCAGAATTATGACTGAGGATGACTAGCGACTGCTTGCAGTCATATTCTTGAAGGCCAACACTCTGGGGAGAAATATGACTACAAAATATGACTACCAGTCATTTTTACGCCTTGTACTTTACAAGTGTATACTATATGACCATTAGGAATACCAAAGTACTTCATAGGGAACGTAGGGAACATGTTTGGAAACGTTGAGTCATATTATCAATTATATTTTCATAGTAGTGAATTTTTTTTTGTTTTGGACAATTTAAGAAAAATACGGGAAATTCTAAAAAAAATATAAATAACCCATCATTTAAAATTTTGAAATCCTAGTCACCACTTTTTTAGTGTTTTGAGACCCTAACCATTATTTTTTTAGGGTTTTAGAACCCTAGCCGCCACTTTTTAGGGTTTTGAAACCCTAGCCGTCACTTCTTGTGATTCTTTTTCCTCACCTTCTATTGTCTCTTAGCTCTCATTTGTTGTTGCTTTTTGTTGCATCTCAACTCTTGTTTCTTGTTGCTCTTTACTTCATGTTTCTTGCTTCTTATTGTTGCATCTAAATTCTTTTTTTCCCTTGCATTTGAACTCTTTTTTCTTTTTAGTTTTTCTTTTGTAGTTCTTGCTTCTTATTTCTTCTTGTTGCATCTATACTCTCATTTCTTGTTGTTTCTTGTTATGTCTTAGTTGTTGCTTTTTGTTTCTTCTTGTGTCTTAGTTGTTGCTTCTTATTTCCTCTTGTGTCTTAATTGTTACTTCATGTTGTGTCTTAGTTGTTGTTTCTTATTTTGTGTTTCTTCTTGCGTTTTAGTTGTTGTTTCTTGTTTCTTATTGTGTCTTAGTTGTTATTTCTTGTTTTTTGTTGTGTCTTAGTTGTTGCTTCTTGTTTCTGGTTGTGTCTTAGTTGTTGTTTAGTTGTTGCTTCTTATTTCTTGTTGCATCTTAACTTTTATTTCTTGTTATTTCTTAATACTTATCTTTTTTTTCTTGTTTCCTCCGTTATCAATCTTATTCTTCCTATCCTAAATTTGAGCTACATATTTTGTGTTGTTATAAGCCTTTGAAGATTGAGCTTTATTGTTCAATCACTAAAAATTAACCTCTCATTTCTTTAATTGTATATGCAGGCATCAAAAGTTGAAATAAAGACATTGAAGGCTACTTACAACCCAATGAAGCCATCTTCACATTATTGTAAGGATTGTAGGCCTTATTGAATTGTGTGAATGATTCATTGTGATATATATATTTTGTATTAGTGACTAATAAATGTCAATGAAGATAGTTGTATTTGTTCTTGCATTCTCTTTCTTTAATATGATTATCTCTCATACATCTCTAAAATCATATATTGTGTATTCATTTTTAATTACATGAGGCTTTTTATTCAATTGTCAAATCATTTTGATGTATGATAGTTATATATCATGTCCATTTAAAATGCATTAAAAATGTGATTGTAGTTAGTAATATGATTGACGAGAGTCATATTCTACATCATTCAAAAATATGACTCATGAGAATCATTTTTCACATTAACAAGAATATGACTCACCGCAGTCATATTCCACATTACTACAAAATATGACTCACCCTAGTTATATTCCATGTAACCAAAAAATATGACTCATTACAGTCATATTCCATGTTCCTGCAAAATATGACTGACCGCAGTCATATTCCATATCACTGCAAAAAATGACTCACCGCAGTCATATTTCACATCACTGCAAAATATGACTCACCACAGTCATATTTCACATCACTGCAAAATATGACTCACTGCAGTCATATTCCACGTTACTGCAAAATATGACTCACCGCAGTTATATTCCATGTTACTGCAAAATTTGACTAACCACAGTCATATTCCATGTCATCAAAAAATATGACTTACCACAGTCATATTCCACGTCATCAAAAAATATGACTCATCGTAGTCATATTCCACATCATCAAAAAATATGACTCGACACAGTCGTATTCCACATAGGATTTTTTTATTTGCCTGGGCAACCCAAGAAAAAGTCAAAAAACCCTTAGGATAGTCAAAGTATACGCCTAATTGGCATACTATGGCTAAAAATGGGTATTTATACCCCTCAATCCATATGACTGCCAATATGACTAATGTCTAAAGCAACTGCTTCTAAACAACTAGGGTTAGTCATATTCCGAGTCATCTACAGTGATTTTTGCGTGAGTCATATTTTTTGATTTTACAACTCACTGCAGTCATATTTTACAGTCATAAAACACTGCTTTTGTTGTAGTGAATTCAATTTGGTATGACCCACTAAAAGTGTGACAACTGATAGTGGGCACTTTCCAATGCCCCATAAAACTTCAAGGTCACTTTTCTTTTTGCAACATGCCAAACATATTGTCAAAAGATGTGCTAAACATCCACTACGTATTGTTTGTTGTTCCTAATTGTTGAACCTCATACTACTCTAATTTTGAAGAACTTAGAAGCTCACACATAAGATATTCAGCAATGCATGAACAAAGTCATAATTCCAATCCTTGTCTCCTATTTCTTTATGCATTTACACAATCAAAACATTTTTGTGGAATTAGGAAAAACGTGCTTTCCAAAATTTTGTCCAACGACCTAATTGAGAGTCCTCAAAACATACATCAAAGAAATTAGAAGATAATTACCATTCGGCTTCAATTTCAAGATTGCCACTTATTAGCTCATGGGAATTGCAAATGCTCAGTTTCTCACAACTCCACATTACGGTTGACATCGTGGGCAACATACCTTTCTTCCTTTGCCTTGGCCTTTAACCTCAGCTTGCTTCATAGTCTTACGACTAGTTTTTCCGGTCTTCCCTTTGCCTTCTGCATTCTTTTTTTTTCAAGCGTCTTTTCATTGTTTAGTAACACAACATTGTCATCTCCTTCGTTCTCAATCTTTTGCTTTTTTGGAACTCTGGCAGGTAGATCCTTCTTCTCAAAAACTACTATTCTCTGCAACAAAATGTGTTTTCTTTCAAACACAACCAATGCATTCAAAAAATCAAAAAATTCAAGAACCATGCATATCCTGCAAGTAGAAATTTCGACTCAACAAAGTAAGACATGGTTGGTAATGCTTACTTTTGTATCCTTAATAGCTTGCACAAGTTTCTCTGTAGAGCGTGTGGAGCTTCTTCCCTGTACAACAACCTAATTCCACAAAATCATAGCATTGTACACTTGTGGAATATGTATGCGTATCAATGTCATCAATGTGGACCCATTCTTCACTATCCTACATCAAACTATTGCATCACTACTTACTAGTACTTTACATAGGAAATGTACTTGCTTTGCTTTTCCTATCAATTGTCCATTCTATCGGCTATTCCCTTTTTGCAATTTACATTGACAATCTCTAGCAGACTTTGCTTCCTACAAAACAGACTTGGATGCAACATGTAGATCAAGGACTACAACAGCTATTGGAGTTGCCATAAATTCCACCTCTGTTTCTACCACACTAATTGCTTATAGTTGTAGAAGAGTTTGCTTCTCATCAGAGTTGTTTTCCTCCTCCAAATTGATCACTTTGTCAATTGATGACTTGGACTCCTCGCTAAACTCTTCATCCTCACTATCTTTGTATGTTTCTTCCCCCTCAACCACCGGTTCTTCTTCAACTACTTCTCTTGACTCGTGCGCATCCTGAATGAGTGGTAGTAGTTGCTCATTAGCATCGACTATGTATGCTGGGCTCTTGTTTGGCAGGTCCTCCTTGTCTACTTGAAATTTCATGCACTTTCAAGATTTCAATACTAGCTTGTACTCACTCATAATTGCCTCCAACACTTCTACTCGCTTTATCAACTCCTTTGTCGCCTGCTATCGCAACCTAACTTTTTGATTTTTCTCTCTATCGTGTTTTGTAACACGGAATCCGGATTAAGTAGATCCGGATTAGCACGGAAGGGAAAGGAAAAGCCAAGAATTAGAAAGACTAGAAACATAAGCCCTGAATGAACCGGATTATGGAGCGGAATGGATATCGGAAACGAGTCCAGTCTAGTCCCATAACCGGAGGAACGGATCTAGGATTCGCGTTTGGAAAATCGGAAAAAGTAATGATTAGGTTTTCGGGGTATAAAAGAGACTGTTTTAGGGTTTGTCTGTCATTTGCACCTGGGAGCACCAGCGTACTTGGCGCGCTCTCAGTGATTTGACTTTGTGTCTGCAAATTGAGTGTATTTGTGTGTGAATTGTGCAAGGTCTAAGAGTTGTGATTGAGTGCGTTTGTTTTCTTTACACGGGCGCAGGGATTAGAGAAGAATTGAGTGTGCGAGCGGGGTTGAAATTGAGAGAGAGAGAGAGCATTGCGAGACTTGTGCAATGAGTGACTTGGGTGAGACCGAGGAGTGTGTGTGAGGAAACGGGACGTGCGGCTAGGAGAGAAGAGAGGTAGCGATCTAAAAGAGAGACGAATGCTGTAGTTAAAGCGTGAATGAAATCAAGTACAGGCGAGTGCTTAGAGGATAGAAATCAGAGTGAGGAAGGTGGCTCTTTTAGAGCCCAGTAGTGAGCGGGAGAGAGTCGAATTGATGGAGGACCTCTCCGCCATGGGGTGCGCAGGGTTCCTAGGGAAACCCTGGGGGTTTCGAAGCGAGGCAATAGTTAGGGAGCTCATCGAAGGAGCCCCTAACCAGTTCGACAACACTATCCGACCGGCTCCACCTGTATGGATCAGGGAGATCTGGAGGAAAGTTTACAACCTAGAGGAAGGCGGCGCGGAACAGGCCAGCCGGAAGGGAGACTACGTACGCGGGAAGTTCCGGGGAGCAGCTAATCCCAAGGACGGGTACGCCATCAAGGACTGTGTCAATGCACGGCACAGATGACTGCTGGAATTCTTGGTTCCAATCCTACATCCAGAAAAACCCACCCGGGTGACTTCCACGCTCGGAAACGCGATCTTTGGAACCCTGAGTGGAGAGAAGCGGATGGATTGGGCGGCATTCATTCAAACATTGGTGAATGTCTTAGTTTCAAATGGGGGGAAGAGTAGGGCTACTCCGGTAGGCCCCTACCTTTTCCACCTATACAAGAATCAGAGTCTCCTGACGTCAGAGGAGAACAAGGAGTGGAGGACTCAAATGGCTCTCCGGACGTGCGGTGGATCGGATGAAGAATCCGAGACGGAACCGGATAGCTCGAAACCAGAGGAGAAGGGTGAGAACCCTAAGAAGAAGTATTGGGCAGAAGAGGAAGAGGACGAAGATGACATTCCTCTCAACCGAAGGATGAAGAGGACGCCCAGTCTAAGGGGGTCTCCTTCGGGGCTTCGGAAGGATAAGGGACCGGAACTAGTAGAGCCGGTCATCCCAAAGAAGCAGGAACCGGTGGAAGTGGTCAAGCCGAGACCCGTTCCATCGTCCCAATTGTTGGACCTGACATGTCTATACAACGACCTAATCCGGATTCTCAGTGCAGTGAGAGCGGATTGGGAAGTGAAGACCACGACGCTCCGTGAGGTGGCGGATTTGGTAGGAAGCGCTCCGACCAGTTCTCTACCGGAAGCCGTGGCGAACTGTATCAGCAATCCGGACGAAGTGAAGGAGTTGGAGGATAGATTGCTGAAGCAGAATATCAACCAGCGGGAGACAGACGAGCAAGTGGTCTGGTTGTGAGGAGAGATCCAAAGCTACCGGAAGGACTTGGATGCTAGTTGTGACCAAGTAAAGGCCGCAATGTCTCTGCAGGAGGAGACCAGGACTGCAATCAACCGGATGACAGCAGTAGTAGGGGCATCCGGTGAGGTAATGGCAAAGGCCAAATTGTTTGATGAGGGGGTACATAAGGATCAGAAACCTTCAGGTACCCGCATTGCTCGCATCTTGGCTAACTTTGCCGGGGAGTTAGAAGAGGCAATGAAGGAATTCCAGAAGGATGCAAAGGGATTAGAGGATACCGTCCAGAAATTCCAGAGTGGGTTAGTCTCTTTATCCGGGATTTCGATCCCGGATGTGTTTGATGAGGCAGAAATATTGGAGAGGAAGTTCAAAACTCCAATATCAAAAGAGAAGGAGGCCGGAAGGACTTCCACTTCAGAGGCCCCACGGACGATGGCAGGAGTAACTTCTCTTATAGAACCGGAACGAGTTCCGGAAGGGGAAGATAAGAGTAGAAATTTGAGTGAGCTCTCTCCCATAGCTACTCCAGATAGTGGTGGACCCCCTCAGAAGGGATAGGTAGTTAGAAATTAGAAAATAGGAAATTTTGTTAGACCGGACCTTATTCTGAAAAGTTAGGAAAAGTTCAGATCCAAAAATCTCGGCCGGATCAGTGTCTGATTTCCGGGGAGCCCTTTTTGTAAAATTCTGTATATAATTCAAGTCTCAAGACTGAGACTGGGGAGTTTTTCGTTCTTACATATGCTGTCTCTTGTGTATTGTCTATTGTTTTCCTTGTCTTCCCAAAGATTGGCCGGATAAGGGAGGGAGAGATTGAGTATAGATGAGCAGAGTGTGAAGAGGATCTTCTCCCCTTGTTGTCTTTCTATGATTGCACGTGGATGTGAACAGGTTGTAAGTGTTGGGAGTGAATCAAGACACCTCAGTAGGTTTAGAGTTCATAATTCCGGGTGAGATAGCCAGTGCTAGGTTAGACAACAAAAGAAAGGATTCTCAAACTGTGCTAGAGCTACCAAATGGAGTGTCTGGATTAGCCTCTAACACTTGAGAGGTCTCACCATCTGAATAAGTAAACGGAAGAACGCTAGATTGTGCTGGTACGGACAGACGCACTTGTAGCCACCTTAGTTTCGCACGGATTTCAGAAGATAGTAAGGTCGTTGTAGTGAGTGAGGATCATACGAGGGATTTTTGTGTGACCTACAGACTAGGATTACTTCTAGTTTGCTGTAAAAGATCAAACCGGATCCTATTAGAATAGGAGGATAGATTAGTTGAGTGAATTTTCCATCACTATAAAGACCGGAAAGAGAGGAGTGCCTACCTCTCTGAGAATAAATGGCAGATCCCTCTGAAGTGCCAAAAGAGGTTAAGCAAAATTGGAATAGAAACTGAGGAAAGGAAGTCCTTGGTTACAGTAGTATGAGATCTGGTCAGAAGTGTGAGTTCCGGTTTGGTTCTTATGGGTTGTCGATCGAGTTTGATTTGGGTTAGTGTTAGTCTGGACTGGATCCGTTTATAGAAAGAAGAGGAAATTATCCGGTATTTGGAAAAAAGGGTGAAGAGGGATAAAGAAGAATGATAAAGAAAAGTAATGGAATTGAGAAACTTCCCTCAAATCATCTAGTAACACGAAATACTTCACAGAGTCTCTTGGATTCGATCTTTAGAGTCACTTTATTATGCTTTAAAGAGGTTTTTGTGAGTGTAATAGGGAATTTCACTTTACCCTATGCTGCGACACCTGCATTGTTGCGTTGTTTGCTCGCGTTGCTGTTGTATATCTTTTCTTCTCCGCAACTTCTTGTTCAATTGCCCACTCTTTCTCCACTACTACTTCAATTTCTTCGATGTAGGACTCTCGTTGCTTTTTTTTTGCCTACGTGACATGTACAACAATGGAAGAGACATTAAAAACTTCAAAGGAAGAGTAAAAATAAAATTGAAAAACAAGAAGGCATTTGCTTGCCATTACCAATTGTACAAGTATAACTTGATGCACTGCTTTCTTTGTAGTGTTGTTGGACCCTCTCCCTCTGGCAATGGACACCATGTGCTCAGATAGTCAAATTCTTGTTGGGCCTCTTTACTCTCTCTTTTCGCTTTCAATGCTTTCTAGTACGATTCCTTCAGGTCTATTGGTTTTTTCGTTGCTTTTTCAATTAGTTGATTCAAATAGTACCTAAAGGTGGTTAGGCTTTGTCCTACTATTTTCCTCAAAGACTTCTAACTCAACTTATTTGAATCTCCATAAAGTTCATACTCAACATGAAGGCAGTTAATCAATCTTTATTTTGCATCGTTATTTTGTTTCTCCCACCCCTCTATTGGATTCATATCTTTTACAAAAGATACTATATCTTAATAGAAAAGGCCTGCCATCGTCCCTTCAGGAAATCCTTCCTTATTCAAGAACAATGGTCGACGTGTAGTCCTATTAGATTCCTCTCTAAACACAATACTATATTCATTAAAATGAGAGATTTCTAGAGAAATGAGAGATTAAAAAATCACAATTGTATATGAATACAAGAATTTTGGAGCATGGTAAGAGAGTACAAAAGCAATAAACTTATACAAACAACACAAATGCAGGTGCAAGTTCCTTTCAAAACCAATGCACTTTATAGGAAATAGCCATCACATATACAAATATAAGTGTGTATACTATAGGATGACAAGATCTAAAGACACCCAAAACTATACAATAGATTTAGTCGTAGTGCTGCACATGGTTTTAGATTTATCACCACCCCTGGCAAGTAAACATTCAAAATTTACATTTGAATTCTAGACTTTACAATAGTCTGTTATAAGGAACCCAAAATGTTGTCATGGTCAGCAATTGTTGATATTCAACTCTACAATTATATTGTATCATGTGATGTAGCTCATGCTCCATAATAAGCATAATATGCTCTACGACTGTGACATACTCTTCAACTTCTCATATGCCTTCAATATTCCAGTCCTCTATTGTACCTAGTACAAATTGCGGACCGTTCTCGAATGATGTCCTACCTTTGCTTCTCCAAGGACCTTTCTTCTGCAGCATCCCATAAATGACGACTCCCTTTTAGTCGCGACTCTCCACTAAGACTTAAGCGTTGACGTTTTGTAACATTCAAGTATCTGCGTTTGTGAATTGGAGGTAGTCGAACCTCCGGTGTGGTCGCCTCTGCAATATACATGGAGGAGCTCCGAGATCACTTCATTTGGACGCCTTCCGTTAGTGGAGGAAGGCGGAGAAGAGAGGAAGCAATATCTAGACGCACTTGGCAAATCTCACTTCGAATGCCTAAAGTTACATTTGTTCCAATGCCTGGACAACCTTCCTCCCCGTAAAGCTTTCTTTGAGTCATTCGATCAGAAGTAGATGGCAAAGCACGTTGGCCAACGGATCGCAGTGGCGACGGGGAGCAAGAAAGTCGCGGATGCGTCCTACCACTCGAAGGACTGTTGACCACATTGTCCTCAATAGGCTTCGTTGAGAAATCCATGGTGGAATTTATAGTAGCAGCTGAATACAATAAATTTACAGTGCTAAGAATGATGTATTGCCCATAGTCTAAGATGGAGTTAGCAGAAGCTGCACAAGCCAATCCACCTTCCGGAACATGGGTCTCCAAAGTGCTCATCATCTAACAACCAAAGACAAGCACAGAAGAAGAACATAATTCAAATTCAGAAAACACTACAACGCAATACAAAGACCTAACAAAATAAGAACTAAAACAAAAGACAACACCTAGCAAAAAGCTCAAAAGAACTCAATGGACATAAGCCAAGCATGTGCTATTTAGGTCGGACCGACCTAAACTACACAAGTTGAAACGAATGAATTGGATCACACAACATACTGGAACAAAACAATTCAAATATATCACGCACAAAACTAATATTGCTTCAACATTTTGAATGATTTGATACAATCCACTAGTCTACAAGTATCAATTAAAAAATAGGTATATACAATTTAGGGTGAATCGAGCTAAAATGCGTTGGTCTTGCACTTAAACTACACTTTCTTAAGAAACCACAGACCATGACGTAACTCAAATTAGAGGAAGCGCGAACTACTTCCATTAGCACTTCGTACTCCTTGCGATTCCTTTTGTCGCAAAGCATTCGTCGTTCAATTCTTCCAGGACCATTTTCCTTAAATGCCTTCAAACCTTGGTCTCGAGCTATGTGCAAACGTTGAAACCAAGGAAGCAAAATATCGAAAAGAAAGGAGTCCCGCAGACCATTACCTCTATAACTCCACAAATCAGGCAGTATGACATTATGAGGCCTGTTCATTATATGCTTCACAGGACTGTCATTTACAATGACAATATTGTCAGACGAGAAGCTTCCTCTTCAATCTTTAAATAACCTGTCTAGATTTTTGAGGGATAACCTATCTAGATTCTTGTCGATCCTAGAATGATACGAATTCAAGAACCCGTGGACAATAGGGAAATAGGGAAAAGAACATACTTGCCGCTGAGAGGACTCAATAGGAACATCAGGTTCAGTCTCGGGTTGAATGACAGTTGTAACCACCTTCTTCGATTCACTTTGAGGAGGTCCTAGCACCGGCATTTCATCAACGGCAACAAACTCATTTTCCAACACAAGAATTGATGGTGCTACAGAAGAAGCGCAAGTTTTACAAACATTGAAAACATTTTGAAGCCCTGTAATAGAAGAATTAAGACAGTATGTTGTGTAAGACAACGATATATTACAGCCTCAACAAATGAGTGTTAAAATACAAAATTGATTACAAAATTTGGAACTCTATGGTTCAGTCCACTAGAAGTTTCCGTGTCCATAAAAAAACTATATACACTATATCTACAAGTGCAGTTGTAGAATACACATCAGCTCGAGTCGAGCTACAACAAATGACATCGAGTGATTACTTTGCACAACTTGCTGGTGGATCATTGGCGCAATTGGTGCCTCTTCTAGGCACTACCTCTTCTGGATCCACGAACAAGTTGTGCCCACTATCACACTGCTAATCTTCCCTGGATATCCCCTCGCTTGCAGTTTGTACGCCCTCCAAAGTCGATGTCACGTTCTTGGGCGATGAGGAACTCTGACCTCCACCTGTTTCTCGCGTAGGAATAGGCGGAGGGATAAAATCCAAAGGCCCCGGTGGAAAAGGCGGAGGCACAGAAGCATCGCTCTGCGGAACGAAGACAACACTATCATTAGATCCTAATGGGTTGTTTCCGATGAGGAGCTGCTGTGAAGCTATTGGTGGTGGAAGTGTGGCAATTGGCTGGGCTTGATTTTTGTCAAAGTACGCTTGCCACATTACACAATTATATTTACGCTCCTCCCTATTCAGCCTTTGTTCCTCTAGGAAGGCTTGCACTAGACCCGCAAAGTTTTTAGTTGATTCTTTTTGGTACTCTAAATTTTCCTCCCGGTCTCTCTTTTGTTCGCGCCCGATTTCCTCTTGCTGCTTCAAGACCACCGCCAGCGACTTCGATAAGGCCTGCATATAATCTACCTTCTTTTTCTTAGTAGGCCTGGTTCTCGAGACCGGAGTTTCAGCATCCACAACTTGGACTGCCGTGTTGTGCAGCCCTGTTGAGCTTGATGACCCTAAATTGGTCTGCGATGCATAAGCACCTGGCGTGGTGATTTCGTCAAACACATCGTAATCCCCCGCAATGTCTTCTACGTCAAAGTCATCCTCTTCCTCCTCATTTTCATCTTCCTTGACGTCTTCCTCTATGCGCCTCTTCCTCCGGTTTTGGCCAGACAAGGCAGCAGTCTCCGAACGACCCCTTGGTCTAATCGAATCAGGGTGTGACTGTGACTCACACTGAGTCGATACAATGTCTTCGTCAACGACATATGAGGAAGTCATCCTTGTTCAACGATAAACCGATCGTGGCAATATTTTGCCAGATGTCAGTTTTGCAATCCGGAACAACAGCAAAAACATCTACCTAGCTCATCTACAACTAAATACAACATGCATAATCTCAGAGTTACTGATTTGCAATTTAGGACGGTCCGACCTAAACAGCATCTAAGGAACACAGGCTAGGATAGGAAAATAACGTCGATGACGATGATAATTAATCTTTGAGTTCTAGACTATGCGTGCATTTTAGGGCAGTCCTCCCTAAACTGCAACCAAGTTCTAGAAATTGTTCTTTTAGTACAAGTAAACAGTAAGCTTCAAGTGCAAGTTTGCAGTTTAGGTCGGTCTGACTTAAATTGTAGCAATGTACTTACCAGTGCAGTACATGTCAATTTGTTCCCAGCAAAAACAGAGAATATGCTTGACCCCAGATGGCAGAACTTTTTGATGATCCCAAGGTAGAATTCCATTTGCAGCTTCAAAATATACATTCTAAATGGTAGCTCATTGTACCTCTTAGATTCTTTGTAAATGATTGTATCCGGAGCTCAAAATTCCGATTCAATCCAGATCTATGTTGTTAGGTCTCGGCTTTGGAGAAAAATGAGCGGTACTTTCCTGAGCGCCCTTGCCGAATTTGCTGGGAGATCATAAAGTCTCTCATTTTTCGTTGGGTAGAAATCAGAAAAACTCTGATTATATGTGTGTAAGACTTGAGATAAGTCGGTCTCGTCCTCGACGATGAACAACCAAGTCTTGACTTCTTCAAGCAGAGGTTCCTTCATTTGTTGCTGAGACATTAGTACTTTCGGGAAGAACGGCTTCTCCATCGTGAAGCTCTCCTTCTCCAGCACTCCGGGAATCGACCGAAAATCGATCACTATCAAACCGATCAAGCTCACTGTCTCCGGCATCCAAACATCCGACGGCCAGTTCTCGTGCGTGTTGTAACGTATGCTATAAGGACGCAAATGTGCGACCGACGAAGGAATGCAAAATTGGTTCTTTTTTTCCAGAAACACTTTGAAGAAGGCCTCTATCTTGGGATCGATGGTTGCTGTTGTCTTATTTCTCCCTTGGGTTTGCTTGGTCATCAAAAAATATGTCTCACCCGGCTTTTCGAGCAACAGATTCATCATCGCACTAGTGAAGCAGCAGCTCCTTTTGAACTGTCGCCAGTTCTCCGGAATAAGCTCATTCCTTGCATTGAACAAGTTGAGTTCTAGGCAGATCAGGTGAAACTCTTTTTTTACCTTCTTCTCCCGCTTCACTCTCTCCACCCATTCTTTGGCGCTGTAGCAGTCTTGTACAACCATAGACACCGGTTTGATTGTCACTTTCGAATATGGGTGGTGGCGATTTGGGTTGGAGCGATTGAGAATGTGCTTCACCAATTTCATTATATCTTCTTAGCTGAGATTTCCAAGGGGCTTGAAGAAGTCCCTGCTCATTACGCAACTTTCTTGTTTCCAGTTTTCCTTCTCATTGAACTTCATCTTTGTCTCTCGATTGATGAGCTCCCCGTGTGCAACACTGATGATAACTTTGCTCCAGACTTTGTAAACGTCGTTGAGTGCAAAAATTATTTTTAGTTTGTTGGTAAGCTTTAGCTTTTTGTCGGCACCCTTCTTCTTTGAAAGCGTGAAGTTTTTATTTACGTCAATCATGGCGAATCTGAGATTGACTGCCTTTTCAAAACTCTACACAAGGATTGATTAGATTCATTAACTTGTGATCTTATCATAAACTACATTGCAAAAGTAGCTCACTCAAAGAACAAGTACAAAATTATAAGCTTATGCAGTTTAGGCGGTCCGCCTTAAAATGCTTACCTTGTACTTTTGCGTTAGCGCAGTATGGGCTTTGCCTCGTTCTGAGGATCCACCAGTTTTGTCTCCTTTCGGTGGTGCCGGTCTTCCCATGGTCCTTGCTCTCAAGATATTCGTTGCCCAAGATGGCGTAGCGGGCTGAAAGTGGTTGGTCCGATTATAGTATGCGGAGATTGTCCTCAACATCTCCTTATCGAGTGACCAAACCACGTAGCATTTCCAGGTTCTGAAGTGTTTTTTCACTTCTTCGTTCACCATGCTTTCTTCTTGCATCATCAAGTGGCTTGCAGCTATGCTGTGTTGGCCATTGATGATGTAGAAGTCTCCGTCCATCACCTCCTCCCATTGAGGCAGATCTCTTCTGCCTTTTGGCAAGACCGGCTTGATGCAAAGAGTCTGCTTCACACTCTTGTCCAATATGTTGACAAGATAATGGAACATCTCTTTAACAATTTTGTCCACCTTCATGCGTATGTTGAGTTCGGCAGGTGCCTCCTTCAACTTTCCAATTGGCAGTTCTTTCTTCTCACCAACTCTGTAGATAAACGCGGTGGAGTACTTCTCCCAAAAGTTCTTATACAAAGCATTTATATCTTTGTAGTTTGGCTTCCGCTCCGTCTTGAGGGCTTCCAAGATGGCATTCATTTCTTCGAGATAGCTTGCCGATTCCACGCTTGACTGCTCCAAAGTCTTCTCGACTACCTTCTTTGCTGACCCGGATGCCAGCGGACTGCTTTGAGGCACTATCGTTGGAAATGGTTGCGGCTTCCTGTTTTTCTTGCCTTTACTTTGTGACCCGCCAGCCTTTTTCCCCGTTGATTGCTGACCTTCATCCTGAGCAACTGTCTCAATGGATACCGTTCGCGGAGCCATGAAGGATCTTTGCATTGCCATCTTATCCTTGATGACTACTAAGGAGTTCATTAAGAGCGTGATCTTCGTGCAGAGTTTGCTTCCCGTCAATGGACTTCCGTCCATGTTGTGGTACTTGCCATTGTCTATTTTCCACTCCAACTCCTTGATCTCCGAACTGTATGGCGTCGGCTCCAGACTCTCTAGAAATGGCGATATGTTGAACCAAATCTTCTCTGAGTTCAAGAGTATTGTGAAGTGGTATTGTTTGGCCGTTGAAAATACATTGCTGGTGGTGACGCAGTGAATTTTAATGTTCAGGAATTTCTCCGTAGACACCCGCTTCACTTTCTTGTTGAACGAGATCGGAAGATACTCCTTGGAATTTTGGTACTTCATGTTGAAGTGCATGTTGTCTATATGGGGCACCATCTTTAGACACCACGCATCCACATCTTTTGGGTTTTCAAACTCCCACCAATCCCCTTCTATCATATCCTCGTCTACATTTGGACTTTCTTCTTTGACATCCTCTACTCTTTTGAAGTGCGCCTTGAGTTGGTCCATATATTCTTCCATTTTGAACGTGGACAACTATAATTCAGTGTATTGTTGCGGTTTAGACGTAAACGCACATTTTTCTTGTTGATATTCATCAAGTCAATTTTGATTGCGCCCTTATTTACTTTTGATTTGGTGGTCTTCTGATTGTTGCCTACTTTTCTCTATTCGTCTGCAGATTAGGGCGGTCCACCCTAAACTGTTGAGATTTTCCTTTGGTTTGTAAGCATAATTTTATTAATTAGTGTAAGAGGCATTGAGTTTTAGGAATATTTGATCTAACAATCTGCACTGAAATTTTTTAATGTATCCAATGTCTTCAAACATTTTATGATAATGTCTATGCTTGTGTCATTAGTGTAGTGCTTGGGAGTGCAGTTTAGGATTGTCCGCCCTAAATTGCACATGGACTATATTTGCGATTCCTTAGCTTAGCATATATATAGGGTTGAACATTTCTTGTGATCTATAGAAATGCAGTTTAGGACGGTCCGTCCTAAATTGCGCATGGACTATATTTGCGATTACTCAGCTTAGCATATATGTAGGGTTGAACAATTCTCGTGATCTACAGAAATGCAGTTTAGCACGGTCCGCCCTAAATTGCAAACGTTTTATTTGTAACGTTGCACACGAAACCTGCTTGAAACCCGGGGATATCAGGGTGATACTTGGCTAAGATCCGGAGATATTATAGTCATATCTGTCAAATTCTATGCGAGGGTTAACACGTTTTTCAATTGTAAAGCATGAAAACTAGAACCCTATCCCCAAATACTAAACCCTTAAATCCTTAAACTTGAACCATTAATTAACATCCAATGCAGAAGTCCTAACCTGTCAAATAACACAATGACAGCCTTCTAATACTTGTCTCCTTTCACAAATGAGAAAATCCTCAAAGTTGCTACCACAAACGTATCCAAATCGCACTACTGCAAATCCAAGAGTGCAAAACAAGTAGTGAGAAAATAAGAAAAGTGCAATTGCAACTACTTAGTCACATGCAATTTGGGAGATAGGCAATTCATACGTCCCCAAGTTCAACAGAATTGCAACATCAAAATGCAATTGAAACCAATGCTCCCAATTGTTTTCTTCCATTCTATAAATGGAAATGAAACCCTCGTCCCAGTGTGCAACATCAAGAAGCAATTGAAACCAATCTTCAGAACTGTTCAACCCCATTTTGTTGTCGCAAATGAAACCCTCGTCATAGTGCGCTGAGCTTACAAACTGTACATCCCGACACTGCAGACTACACAAAATAAACAAATTTCCCTTACAAACTGTACATCCCGACACTGACTACACAACATATATAAATTCCCCGCTTACAGAGTTTGCATTCAAATACTCGCAGACTGGAAAATTGCACCCAAACAAGTTGCACGCTTACACACCCAAAACAAACCAAATCGGGGGAAGAATTGAAGACTGGGTTACAATGACCTTGCAATGACCTCGGAATTGCACCTACAATGACACCGCAAACGAAGCGACATAGAACAATAGCCAGAAACGAACAAGCAAATGAAGCAACCAGAAATTCTTACCTCGCACTTGATGAAGACTCCTCCTTGCGCAGCCAAGCAATCTCCAAACAAACCCACGCAATGACAATGCGCAACCGTGAGCTGCTTAACCCTAACGTCAATGTCCCTTGGCCTTCGACTCGTCTCTAACTACAAACCTGATCCGCAAATCCGCCACCAAACCTCCCTCATAAACCGCACAATGACACATACACCTCTTTTTTGAATTACATGCAAACACACCTCATCGACAAACCACCATTCACCTTGACTCACCTCCAACTACAGAAAAGATCCACAAATTTGCCACCAAACCTCCCTCACAAACCACACAACGACACATACACCTCCTTCCTGAATTACACGTCGACACACCTCCTCAACAAACCACAATTCACAACAACATGATTCATCCAAGCAACAAACCGACACAAACAATGTTCACGTCTACCACTCCGCACGAGAATCCTATGTGAGTGACACAAAATCCTCACATTGCTTGGCGAAGACAATGACCAACCCAACCTCGTGCCCAGGCTCGGCACCGGCCTTCACTCCCAGCCTCGACAGCAAACCGCACGCCCAAGTTCGGCACCGGTCCTTATTTCCAGCCTTGGCAACAAACCGCACGCCAAACTAGGTTCGGCACCAAACTTGAAGTAACGGCAACCCAAAGCTCCCGAACCTGAATCTGAAGCCGACAAAGTCACTCCAAAACCTCAGTTTAAGGTGTTAGATTTGCATTGACATTGCGTGGGTTTATATCCAAGACATAATGGATTTAGGATAAATTCACAACTTTAATTCCTACATGCCTAAGCCCTATTTTGAGCTCCTTGGAATTTCCTCTAAATTGAACAAAACTTCAACATTCTAATAATTTGTATTAATTTTTTTTGAATTGTAATCGTACAAATTCAAACTAGACATGTTAGAGATTGCATTGTAAAAGACAACACAACAATAACATTTATGGAGTAAAAGATTATAATGTTTGACTATGAAATTCATGGAATATGAATTTCCCACGACAATCCAACTTGTAGCTATTTTTTGGGGCTTTTATGCAGGTAAATTTTGCCTTTCTCATGCTTTTCCTTTTTTTTTAAAACTATGGCAAGGTTGTCCCCTTTCTTGAAGCAAATGGAGGATGCAATGGGTTACAGCATGAAATTAAAATTGAACATACAATATGAATGTCCTATAAATTTGCAACTTCTACAAATTTTTTTTCCTTGCCTCTACGTGAATTTCATAATGTTTGTGGCTTTACAATTCGAGGAATAAAATGGCAGGGTTTACGCTTTTTCTCTAATCAATTAGGATTTGGACCATTAGAAAGCTTCACATAGAAATTGTCATGGAACATGATTGTTCCATGATAGTACAATTTCTACATCTTTTGTTTCTCTAATATTCAACAAAATGCTTTTTAGGTGTCCAATGCCTATTTTCTAAGTCAAAATGGTATACCTTATAGAAGTAAAGAAAAACTTGCAGAGTCTCCTAATAGGTTTCAAACATGACGTGCAGGCTAAGGGAAAAAATGAGAAGTTGTAAAATCATGGAACATTCATGTTTCGTGATTATTTCCAATGACATCCTTGTTAGGTGTCCAATGCCTATTTTCAAAAGTGAAAATTTTTGAACTCTGCGATTTTTAAAGAAAATTTATAAATTATCTTATGTTTCAAAGAGCACTTGTATGTTAGGGTTTTTTTAAAAATGTAGAAGTTGTAAAATCATGAAACATGAATGACCACGACTATTTGCAATGAATTGCATGTTATGTGTTGAATACCTTGTTTTTTAAGTGGGAATTGTTGAACTTTGCAATTTTTTGAAAAAGTTGCAAAATTTTTTATATTTTAAAAATGATGTACATATTATGGATCCAAAAATGTTGAAGTTGTAGAATCATTAAACATTCAAGTTCCATGCTTATTTTCAATAAAATCCTTATTAGGTGTCTAATACCTATTTTCTATAGTAGAAATGGTAAACCTTTTGATTTTAAATTTTTTTGCAAAGTCCTTAATGTTTCCAAACGGCATGTAAATTAGGAGGGAAAGATGTACAAGTTTGAAACCCTAAAACCAAACTTCAAACCCTAATCATGTCCCTAAATCCTAAACCCTAACCCCAAATCTTGAAGCCAAAGTCGTGACTAGGTAAGACATGTCTACAACAACAGAGAAAGGACATTGCAAATTCAAGGCATGCTAAAATAGTAGTGGGTAGTTGGAAAAAAGTTAGTGAAGGCAACATTAGAATGGTACTATAAACGATTAAATCATACACTTTTTTGGGCGGGTATTTAATGTATTTGAAAACCACCATGTTTGTTTCTATATATTGTAGAAAAGAAAAAACCATGATATGTATGAAGAACTGAAACACTTATGCATAGTTTTAAAAAAGCCATGGAATGAAGTGAATGCCAAAAAAAGCCATGGAATAAAGTGAATGCCAAAAAAAGTATTCACTACAAGTTGAAAATATCCCAAGCTTCAAGAACTCATGAGGAAAAAAATATTATTCGTATTCTTAGACATTTTCTAATGCAAAATAACTTCCATTATTTCGCCAAAGGCATGCACTATAGTTAACAAATAAAAATTCCAAATAAAAAAAAATTCAGAAATAGAAAAAAAAGGAGTGTAGATATTAAAAATTAAATCCGGAAATTTGTATTTCTATGAAATTGAAGTTGTAAGTCTATATACCAGTTGTGAATCCACTAATAAAAGAAACATTATTCATAAGCGTATTCAGTGTATGCTTGTCTTCAACAATTTATGTCCTAAACCAAAGTCACTCCACCAGAAATTACGTGCTTAGTACTTTAAGAACTATACATTCGCATACTCAATCGTCTGAATTATACATAGCTTATTGAAATAGAAATTATTATCTATAAAGTTCCATACACAAATACAGTTAATAATACGTAAGTGTTCTACCCAAAAGATCTTCCTACCACAAATTTATGTAGCCTTGACACTTTAAATTCATGTTGAAGATTTTTTTTTTCCAATTTTTTAAAATAATTTTTCAAACCAATCCATAATAAAATTCTTACAATGATCAATTTGGTTTTTAAGAAGACATCAAATTTATTTAAAGTGTGTGTTCAATTGCGTTTACATGTCAAAAAAGGGTTAAGGGTTTTTTCAATAAAGATACTAGCGGTTGGCGCTTGCTATGCTACACATTCACCATTAGAATTTCATTAGAATTTTCATAAATTAGATAGAATGTAGAGTAAGAACTTCAATAAATCTTTAAATAAATTTTTTTTAAATCTTCATGTAATTTTTTTATAAATAAGCATACACTGAAATAAACAATATAAATTTAATGATTGATGAATGAAATACATGCAATGATGAATACGGTAAAAGATTCACATACATTAGAATAAATTAGAAATTTGACTAAATTGTTACAAACAATGACAACCCAAATAGAAGAATTTAAAGGAAAAATTTGTAAATCTCAAAAGCTTCATGAACAATTTAATTGTTGTAAAATCCAAAATCAATTCAATCTAATAAATTTCTCAAATCATTTGGTAGTAGCAATAGATAATTGAAATCAGAAGCTCAAAGCTCACAAAAGCACAAAATCATAGAAATGCAAAAGAAGTATAAAGCCAAAAAAAGCAATGGAATTGCTACCTTTATAATATCACCATATTGATCCTCTTTAATATCACCTCAATTGCAATGACTATATTATTTCTATAATATCACCCTCTATAGAAAGTGATATTACAAAGGTGATTGTGAACTACTACTCTATTTCAATAATATCACATTGTGTGAAAATATGATTTCTATGTATGCATGATTGAAAATATTTTAATAAATTATTAAAATCATTATTATTAAGACTTATCAAAATCATTATTATGCATTCTATTCAAATATATCAAATTTCTACTAATATGTGATACAATGAATACGTAACATAGCAAGCACGAGCCCCTAATATTGATGATAGCATTTGTGATATTACAAAGGGACTTATGATTTTAGTAGTATGATGAACTTTGATTCTAAGTGAATGAGTCATTATTTTGGTACTATTTTTGGCTTTGCTAAGGATACTAATTTATTTATTATATGTCTTTCATAATGTTCTGTAGTGATTAGTCAGACCAGTATTCCTTCAGTTAACCCTTAATTCTCACTAAAGGCCCACTTAGAGTAAACCGCTTTGGAATCGTTCCCACGAGGACTCGAGGCTCATGGATTCATAGACTAACTCGATCTAAGCTTTCACTTTCTCTCCTACTTACTAATCCGGACTAGAGGTCCGTTCCAGTCACTAGTGTTGGATGGGTTCCGAAAAAATCCGGAAACCGTTCAGTTGCTCCTTCCGAAATCCTTGGGTTTAGGTGACAAGTGGCCAAATCCACCATCCGGAAGTTTACCGTGTCCAGAAACACACACTCTCTCTCTCTCTCTTTCTCAACCTCTACTACTAATGCTAACTTAACTCTCAGGGACCGGAAGTATCCTACTGTTCCGTCTCCTCACAAATTCGGAATACTTACAAGACCAAGTCATGTAGGGATGGTCAAGGACTACAACGACATTCTAGCATCAACCTGACACTGAGTCTTCCATCGAGTCCTCGCACTCTCTTGGGCGTTGCGCCGGGGCTTTGACTCTGTCTATGGGGAATTCCGGCATCCGGAATTCGGGCATGTCTTGCAAACTCCCGTCCACGGAAGCTGCTAGCAGCCTCTCAGATACCCTCATACATAAGGCAGTATTCTACCTTGATTCAGGCAATACCGGCATCCAGGCAGGTAGTACACTAACACTACTGTTAGAACAATCCGGCCGATCTCCCCATCAATTCAGTGACGTTTGGAAACCACTCACAAAGTCGACTCTTGCTAATCAAGGTAAGTTCTCAGCATCCGGAAAAGGCACGAATGGACCTACACCCCCACAAACATGCACCGAATATAAGAAGTAAGAGAATAGAAAGCCTCCAAACACTTGAATTAAGCTCAAAAGGTATAAGCTGAAAATAATGGGACGAGTGTGAATGACCACAAAGGTCCATCAAAACCGACTTATACTAAAACTAACATCATCCTAAAAATCCCACAAAACATTCCTATTGGTCCGCTAGATTTTCGATAATCTATTAGATCCTATTTTTCCGGCTTTGACGATCGGACTCCGATACTGTCACAAGTATGTACAACACTACCCCCTATTCCCCTGCATTCTTATCCATAGGAGGAATAAGGTCCTTTAACGAGTCAAGGTTTATTTGCTTCCGGCTACTCCCTAGAGAAAACAAATCAGGGCCCCTTGCTCCCCAACTTGGACCTCCTACGGTACCACCAGTAATATTTCTGTAACAATAGGTTTTGGAACATTACCTTCCGAAATTGTCAAGGCCTATACGAAAGAGGAAGGAGGAGGAGTTATCAGATTTGACTCTATATGGGCCAAATACTCCATTATGTCCCGCATCTCGGCTTGAGAGGCGTCCATCCATCTTGCCTGCTCCAGTAAACACTTGACAATGGGCACCCGGCTTGAGCTGACGGCTACGTCGAAGTTGGCTTTGAACAACTGGGTCTTGTTGATGCAGTCCGCCGGAATATCCAAGGAACTCCGGAGTCGGGTCACACCTTGGCACAATGCATCTATTTGTCGGCGGTGCTCTTCCCCCATGACTCTGGCCATCTCATGGGCTGTTCGCAGCTCACTCTCCAACCTGACGTAATTTGACTCCTATTCTTGGGCTCATCCCAACAAAGTCCGTTTTTCCACTCGTAAAACGCCCGCCTCCATCACCAACCTCTTTTGCTCCTCTATCAAAAGGGCGTTTTGTTTCTCCGCCGCCACCAACGCGTCCGTCCTCTGGAAGATGGCGTTCCGGTCGGTCAGTGCCATCTTCCGGCACACCCGCTTGAGAGAGAACCTTCATGATGTCTTCTGTCCAATACACAATGTGCTAAGCCAGCTCCGAAATGTCCTCCAAGGGCAATCCCCTTAATAGGAGCTTGGTCCTCTCTTCCTCCTTAAGTCTGGTCCAGGAGGGTCCGGCCTCGGTCTGAGCGGGACCAACTTCCGGCTACACAGGTCCAACCTCTTGTAGAGAAGGTCTGGCTTCTTGCGAAGAAGGTCCGTCTTCTTCTATCTGGTTTGGAGCTTCCTCCTCCAGTGGCTCTAGCGCGGAAGGATCCTTTGTTGGCCTTGCCGATGGAGTCCTCTGCCGCCGGGGCTTCTTCACCAGAGAAGAAAGCGGCTCCTCGTCCTCCGTCTCCTCATCCTTTGGTCCTTCTCGGGGAGAAGGTTCTTCTCCTCCGTACTTCTGGAGTTGAACCAACTCTTGATAAGCGTCCTCTTCATTCGTCTTGAATAGAAAGTGGTGGGAATTCAGGTGGGAGACACAAGTCGGAAGAGGGCTCACCCTTCTTCCCCTGCCAGAAGGAACGCATAAGGTCCCCTACCAATTCGTAGATGACGAAGGCCCAATCCATCATCAGTTTTCCTTGAAGACTCCTTAGGATGGTGGAAGCCACCTTGGCCACTACTCGCCTTGGCTTGGTTGGGTGAAGGATAGGATTGAGAACCGCTACCACATCCCGATATTCCGGCTTCACTAGGTCTGAAACTTGGTGACCATCCTTCGGGTTTGCCGGCGCCTAGAACTCGCCTTCCATGCATTCCTGGTTCTTTTCCATTACCTTGTCCGGCGCCATCCGGAACCCGTAGACAACTCTCCACTCGTTGACAGTCCACAGTTCCGGCTTCGTCCGGAGGGTGGTATCCAAGATACCGCTTTCCGGACGAAGCAAATCCGCCACCAAACTATCTTCAAGGATGCCCCAGGGGACATCCATCAAACCCTCACACCCCATGTTGATGAGGTTTTGTCGCAGGCGCTCCAGCCGGACCTCATTGGTTGGAATTTCCGGCACCACCTGCATTACCGGAATTGCCTTCGACCGAGGCGGTGGTGTTGGCATTGCATCGTCTCAGTCCTCTAGTTCCTGCCTCAGTTTACGCCGACTCACCCTAGAAGACATTACGCTTACAAGAAACCTTGCACAATCTCTCCCTACCCCTCTTGCTCACAAAGAATCACTTCGGACCCCCTGCACGATCGCAACTCACACAATCCCTCAATCTACCAGAAATTTCTAAGAGCTGGAAAGGCGGAAATCGCAGATGCAAGAAAATAAGAAGGCAATCGTGCCTTCCGCCGACTACAGTTCTCTTTTTATACTGGCCAGACGAATGGACGGTCGGATGAGAGTACGGGATAGGTTTTGGCGGCAAAAACCTAACCCTAGTACGGATCCGGTTTCCGGCTTTTAGGGCCGGCGCCGTCATCCGATCTCCGGAACTTTCTAAGGCTCCAGAATTAGGTTTTTATACCTAATGGAATTTTTCCGAATGCGGAGGTCCAATATTCCTGAATTTTTCTAATCTCCTATGAGAACTCAAAAACTTTCCTTTTTAAGGGAATAATTTTTGAAATTTCCCATCAAATGCTAGTGTTTTAGGTCTAGCATGTGGGATCACACTCCCACATGTTCTACAATTATAAACAAAAAGAATAATTCCAAGAAATCATGCTTAGTCGACTTTGAAAGAATTTCTAGCTTGTACCTATTTTTTTCTTTGGTATTAGGTTGAAGTCCACGACTTTTCCATGAGCGGTTCATAAAAGTGCATGGCCTTTTAAAATTTTTTAACTACTCAAACCCATTTGAAAAATAAGTATCAATGAATTTTTTTAAAGTTCATTTGTATAGGAGTGTGATCCCACATGCTAGACACAGAAAACTAGCATTAGACAAGAAATTTTAAAATTTATTCCTTTAAATAGGAAAGTTTTGAGCTCCAATAAAAGATTAGTAAGATTTGGAGAATATCGGAACTCTGGTTCCGGAGAATTCCTATTAGGTGTAAGAAACCTAATTTTGGAACCCTAAAAAGTTTCGGAAAATAGATGACGGCGCTGGCCTTAAAAGTAAAAAAACGGATTTGTATAAGGGTTAGGTTTTGCCACCAAAATCTCTCCCGGACTTTCGTTCATCCATCCATCCGTCTGGGCCAGTATAAGAAGAGGACTATAGTCGGTGGAAGGCATAGTTGTTTTCTTGCTACCGTACATCTTTGTTTTCCTACCTCTCCAACTCTTAGAACTTCCGGTAGATTGAGGGACTATGTGAGTTGCGATCGTGCAAGTGTTCCGAAGTGACCTTTTGTGAGCAAAGAGAGTTAGAGAGAGAATGTGAGAGGCTCCTTGTGTGTGTGTGATGACTTCTAGGGCGAGCCGGCGCAAACTAAGGGAGGAGCCAGAGGAATCAGACGAGTCGACTCCAACGCCGCCACCACGGACAAAGACGATTCCGGTGCAGAGGGTGGTGCCAGAAATTCCAACCGATGAGGTCTGGATGGAGTGTCTTTGGAGGAACCTCACCAACATGGGATGCGTGGGATTGATGCGTGGGATTGATGCGTGGGATTGATGGATTGATCACTTTGGGCATCTGGGAGGAAAGTCTGGTGGCGGACCTGTTGCGCCCAGAGAGTGGTATCTTGGATACCACCCTCCGGGCCAAACCTGAGCAGTGGACGGTAGACGAGTGGAGAACCGTCTACGGGTTCCGAGTGGCGCCGGATAAGGTGATGGAAAAGAACTAAGAATGCATGGAGGGTGAGTTCCGGAGTGCGGTGAATCCAAAGGAAGGTTACCAGGTCTTAGACCTGGTAAATCCAGAATACCAGGATGTGGTAGCGTTTCTTAACCCTATCCTCCACCCGACCAAGCCGAGGCAAGTGGTGGCCAAGGTAGCTTCCACCATTCTAGGGAGCCTCTAGGGAAAAATGATGATGGACTGGGCGTTCATCATCTTTGAGCTGGTAGGGGATCTCGTGCGTTCTCTCCGGCAGGGGAAGAAAGGTGGGAGCCCTCTTCCGGCTTATGTCTCCCACTTATATTCCCACCATTCCTTACTCAAGGAAAATGAGGAGGAAGCCTATCTGGAGTTGATTCAGCTCCAGAAGTACGGAGGAAAAGAACCCTCTCACCGGGAAGGTCTGGATGACGAAGAGACGGAAGACGAGGAGCAGTCCACTCCTCTGAAAAAAAGGACCCGGCAACTCCACCGGTAATGCCAACGGGGGATCCTTCCGCTCCAAAGCGAACAGAAGAAGACGTTCCGTATCAGCTAGAAGCCGGTCCCTCTAGGACCAATCCTCCGGAAGCAAAGGAGGAAGAAAGGACAGAGATCCGACTGGAGGGGTCACCGTACAAGGATATTTCGGAACTGGTCCAACACATCGTGTGGCGGGCAGACAACATCATGAAGATTCTCTACAACTATGAGGAGACCTTCAAACGGGTGTGCCAGAAGATGGGACTGACTGACCGGAATGCCATCTTCCGGAGGACGGACGCTTTGGTGATGGCCGAGAAGCAAAACAACCTTCTGATTGAAGATCAAAAGAAGATGGTCACGGAGGTCGGCGCTCTATGAGTGGAGAACCGGACTTTGCTGAAACGGGCCCAAAGGTCGGCGTTCACTTGCGCCCAGTTGGAGAACGAGTTGCGAACGGCCCAAGAGAAGGCCAAAGTCGTGGAGGAAGAGCACCGCCGACAGATGGAGGCACTAAGCCGGAGTGTGACCCAGCTCCGGGACTCCTTGGAGATCCCGGTGGACTACATCAACAAGGCTCGGTTGTTTGAAGTCAACTTCGACGTAGCCGCAAACTCAAGACGGGTGCCCATAGTCAAGTGTCTGCTGGAGTAGGCAAGGAGGATGGACACATCGCGAGCAGAGATGCGGGAATTGGTGGCGCGCTTGGCACCCGCAGAGCCAAATCCGGTAGACCCTCTTCCTTCCTCTTCCACCTATACATTGCCGGTTCCGGAAGAAATTGTTCTTCCGGAAACCGCTATTGCAGAAGTATCGCCGGTGGTACCTCTTGTCCCAGAGCTATCACCTTCACCCAAGAGACCAAGAGTGGATTGGGGTACCATTGTACCTGAGGATAGTGAAGACCTCCTTCAGAAGAATCCGGTCATTGACCTTATGGATACTCCTTCGGATACAAGGGGGACTTGGTCTGTTCACTCTTCTCCTCGCATGAAGTTTATCAGGAGAGATTCTTGAGGAAGTCCGGAAGTTCCAGTAGTCGGAACCCGGAGTGTAGACAAAAGAACCGATCTCGTTGTAAGTCCAAGTTGGGGAGCAAGAGTCCTTGATGTGTTTCCTGCGGAGAGTAGCTGGAACAAGATATACTAGGACTTGTTAAGAGAAATTATTCCTCCTAAAGAGAAAGATGCAGAGAAATAGAAAGTAGTTTTGTACATACTTGTAACAGTACCGGAGTCCGGTCGCCGAGCCGGAAAAGTAGGATCTAGCGGATTACCGGAAATCTAGCGAACCAATAGGAGTGTTTTGTGTAATTTCGAGATGATGTTAGGTTTAGTATAAGTTAGTTTTTGATGTACCTTTTGTCGTAGCACAAAAAAGCAAAAATCCTTCTCTAAGGCTCAATATTTCTTAAAAGAGGCCTTCAAGTAACTCGAGTATCATTCCCACGAAGATCGAATTTCTAGGTTCACAATTACCGAAAAATGGTAGAATGATGGTCACAAAACACAAAACCCCAAGCAAAACAATAGACCGGAACTCTATTTAGTCTCATTGTTTTCTTAGACAAACACGACCGGATCCCTCCGGTCCAACAATTACTAATACACATTAGATCGAATCTTCCCGATCTAACAACACTGACTGGATCTAATCCAGTTTAACACCCACTTGTTTATCACACAGACTCTCTAACTGGTTGGTTTCCTACCTCACATCTTTACACTACCCCGTAATTCTTCCAACACTTCTATTCACATACCTCTAGTAGTTTCCAGTATTTACGTTATACAGACCGTAACCAGGATCCGCGTTTCCACAGATCTAACCTTAACCTCTAGTATTCACATTCGGTCCTAATCTCTACTTATAACCATGTCGAGTTTAACCTCTGAACGAAGAAGGATCTGCTAATTGGGATTCAGGAAGGAAGCTTAACTCCTACCCTCCGATTTTAAAGTATCAGAAGTTTCACTATGTGATTAAACTTTCAAAAATAAACTTTCAAATCCTACAAATGAGAAACAGACCGTCCTCACAACTGGAAAGGAAACGCAGTCGTGTCCAGCAGGTCACGCAAGCCAGTCTAATTCCTCCTAACCAATGCTACAACGACAGCATACTGAGTTAGTCCTAAATCCGATCTGAACTAGCGGGGACCAAAGGAGAAACGAGCGCTATAGAGGCGTGCTAACCCTTACTTCTTCCGGAGAGTACCCCTCCTCCGTACTTCTTCCGAGTCCATTCCTAGTCCACACTAGAGATCCCTTTTACCTCTGTCCATGCACATTAACCCAATACTGGACCGGATAAACTCAGCATCCGGGCACACCTTGTATCCACTTACACTCACTTTCCAACCTGGACTTCCAAAACACGGACAAGTGTCAAATACACACAACTATGATTTGTTTCAATCACGCCAAGAGCGAACTCCCAGGTACTCATGAATATAAGAAAATAAGATAAAGATGCACACCAAAACCAAACCAGCCCCGGATTTAAATACTAAACTACTCCCTCAAAATCCTAATCTAAAAGTAACCTACCAGCCAATCAGGGCCAAACACGTTTCATTCCCTTACTACTTTCTAGCCTTGTTGACTTTCACTCAAACTCCCACTACTTTCACTAAAAGTGGATCTCAGATCCTATAATTACGGACCCGGTCACTTTCCAACTGCTAGTGGCCGTGTCACTCAAAAAGTAAACTTCCTAATTATGTACAATTATTCCAAAACTTTAGATTTTCACCACCCTATCCTCAGAAACTTACCCTAAGTAACTTCCTAAGTTCTTAACTTCTTCGCGGCCGACTTCTTTCCGGTTCCGGTCTTTTGTCCTTGGCGTACCTTACCCCGGGCGGCAAGCTTCTTCTTCTTGGATGCTGCAGCCTTAGTTGCCCGAGTCTCTGCTAGTGCTTGATTCGGATCAAAATACGGCTCCGAGTCCTCCTCAGTACTGGATTCTTCATCCTCATCCTCTTCTTCTTCTTCCTCCTCGTCATTGTCCTCTAGAATCGTCCTCTTCTTCTGTGCTGACATAATGGGAGGCTTCTTCTTCTGCATGGTTGGTGTGGGCGGAACATTGGCCCTAGCACTCTAAAGAGTGGTTTCCTCAATTGTTCTTCCCTTCCCGGGTCCTTGCCCCTGTGATCTGGTCTTCCTCTCCTCCATTGACCCAGTTTCGCTTCCCAAAGCTAAGTTGAGTAGGGTGGAAGGAAATACCTTTTGTGTCTTTGCAGGAGGAGTTGGAGAAACTAGAGATAACTCACTTAGGTCGATAAACTTGTTGCTCAGCCCTAGTTTGGGCACGTTCTTCTTCTTGGGCGATTCTAGTCTAGATTTCATCTTTTCTTCATCTGCGGCCTTCACCTCCTCCAACGCTTTCTTCGCCTCGTTTGTTGTCTCCACTTCTCCGGTCTTCTCCTCCTTAGTAGCCTTCACTACTTTTGCTGCATTAAGAGCAATGTCCGTTACTTCCCCCAGCAGGGAAGTCATTTCTCCCTTAGGCTCAGGGCGGATGGGAGAGCTTGGTACGTCCTCCACCTTGTCCTTCGCCTAAACTTCTTCTGCGATGACCGGAAGGGGTACTGGTGTGAGTTCCGGTTCCGGTTTCGGTTCCTGCTCCCGCTCTCCTCGTTCTTCTACCCCCTTCATCACCTCGTGTAGTGGCTCTACTATTGCCTCCATCTTGCGATGGTAGGACACTAGGGCCATCATTAGGTTGGCTGGAATCTGCTTTCCAGTCTCCATCACTTTTTCGTCAAATAGCATCGCTTTGTTGATGACTTCGCCTAGATTGCCAATGTACTCTCGGATCACCTAAAGATTCTCCGAGGTTGTGTTGGTGAACCTTTTTCTGTTGGTCCAGTTCTTCTTTCTTGTCCTCTAGCTCCTTTGTCAATTGGCCCACCTTATGTGTGGCCTTGCTCAGCTCTCTCTTCACCACCTCTTTCAACTTCCGGTCCAATTGGAAAACAAGTTGCTGCGGCTGACTAATCCTCAATAATTGGCATAGCTCTTGGATTGTCTCTTGATTCTTCCTGTACTGGACCCGGAACTCACTGAGTTCCTTTACAATCCGACCTAGGGGATCTTGGTTCCAGACCGGATCGACACCTTTACTTCCCTCTCCTACTTCCGGGTCTTTATCTTTCCGATCCTGCCTCCTCCACTGTAACTCAGTTTCCTTGACTTGTGGAGTATCTCCACCTACATCGGCCTCTGAATCTTCCTCTTCCTGCCCGACTTCCTCATCTGGGTCTTCTATTTCAAATTCCGACATGGCTTTGGCTGTATCATATGAATCTAGTTCTCTATTTGTAAGCCAGCCATGAGCTTGATACAAGTGATAAAGGAAAGGGGTCATAGGGGAAGGTTTAGACTTCCCTATGCCCCCTACCAACCTCTTTGTTTAATCCCTCACCATTACTCCCTAATCTATTTTCCAGTCACCCGACAGTGCACCAAAAATGGTGTTTGCCAGGGTGATCATAATCCTATTCGGCCGCTCTGGACTGAGGATAGCTGCAAGATACTTCATCAACCGCTTCTCCCTAACGTTTATACATTCCGCTACAGGAAAGCCATCCTTCTTCGTAGGAGGATTTAGGAACTTACCAACAAAGAAACAATCCGTCCGCGAAACCGGTCCTTTGTCCGTCTTCTTGAAATTGTAGGTTTCTCGCCATAGTGCTGGAGTCTAGTCCTCGGGTCAGCCCCTCGACATCCCCTTCCATTTCTTCAATGGTGCGCCGATCACCTCCCTCACAATATCCTCATCCTTCAAGTTCCACGGCCGGGTTAGAAAGCCTTCACATCCCATCTGTCGGAGGTCTTCTTCTAGCTCCGCCTTCTCTTTTGGATCAACCGGTACTGCCGGCTTCACCATGCGTAAAGACACTACTACCTCCTCTCTCGCCATCGTGGACTGCTTTCTCTAAAACTTATTAGTGATCGGAATCACTCTTTAAGGTTTTAAAATTACTAGCACTCTAATCTTCTCACTCCACTCAAGGATGCTCCTCAAGAGTCGCTTCAATAGAACACTTCTAATTCTAACGCTCATTTGTGAACTTGTAAGAGTGCTCTCCTCTTAAGACCTGTCTTCCCCTAATCTTGATCGTAAACTAAAATGGATGCGCCCGTAACTCCTCCTTAGGCTAACCTATGAAGACACCGCAAATGCACTTTACAAACCTCTTCTTAAAGCAGCTTTCAAGTATAAAGAGTTCTCAACCACTTACCCCTTCTATTTTAACTTTCTAGGGCTTACTTCATTTACACGGGACCATTACAGGTGACCGTTTCCCGAAAAATAGACCTGCTCTCGAGTGCAGTCTAGAGCTAGGTAGGCACCCGTTATGCCCGGATTGCCTGCTATCCGCTTCCGGTTTTTGATAAAACTCACTCCGTTCTACTCTGACCTAACTATCCTGTTTCTAGGTTTTCGGTTTTCGGTTTTCGGTTACTTTTGTTAACACTATTATCTATTCTAGAAAAACCCTATTCCGGTATTCGGTTCCTAACAACTTATGGTCTATTTTTTTAAAGAAAAATATAAAAAAATAGGGAGTAAGGAATTCTAATCCCCTTATTTCCCTTCTAAACCTAAAAACCAGATTTCCGTGCTCCCATACCTTTGTGGTCAGTCACTTAGCACATTATTTTCAGTTTGTACCTTTTGAGCTTAATTCAAAGCGTTTAGAGGCATTCCATTCTCTTCTTTTTTATACTTGGTGCATATTTTTTTGGGTGTGGGTCCATTCGTGCCTTTTTCCAATGCTGAGAACTTACCTTGATTAGCAAGTGTCGACGTTATGAGTGGTTCCAGACGTCACTGGATTGATGGAGAGATCAGTCGGATTGTTTCGGAGGAAATGTTAGTGTATTACTTGCTTAGATGCCGGTATAGCCTGAGGGGAAGATACAGCCTTGTGTATGAAGGTGTCTAAGAGGCTGCGAGCAGCTTCCGTGTACGAGAGTTTGTAAGACGTGCCCGAATTCCGAATATCGGAATTCCCCCATAGACGGAGTCAAAGCCCCGATGTAACACCCATGAGAGTGCGAGGATGTCCACTCGGTCAATGGGAGGCTCAGTGTTGGGTTGATGCTAGAATGTCGTTGTAGTCCTTCACCGTCCCTACGTGACCTGGTCCAGTAAGTATTCCGGATTTGTAAGGTGACAGAATAGTAGGATACTTCCAGTCCCTGAAGTTAAGTTAGCATTAGTAGTAGAGGTCAAGAGAGAGACACAAAGAGAGAGTTAGTGTTTCCGGACACGGTAAACATCCGAACGGTGGATCTGGCCACTTATCATCTAAACTCAGGGATCCCGGAAGGGGCAATTGAACAGTTTCCGAACTTTTCCAGAACCCACCCGGTACTAGTAACCGGATCGGACCTCTGGTCCGGATTAGTAAGTAGGAGAGAAAGTGAATGCTTAGGTCGAAGTTAACCTATTGTCCTTGTGGGAACGATTCCGGAGCGGTTTATTCTAAGTTGGTCTTTAGTGGGAATTAAGGGCTAACTGGAGGAATACTGGTCCGACTAATCACTACAATTTGTAAGGCTTTGGTTCATATCAAGTGTTAAAAAAAAAATTTGGCCATTTTTTTCAATGTTTATTTATGTATTCTTTTTTTGAATGTTCAATATTTAATCCAAATTTTTACACTTGAACCCAAAAGTCCCAAACCCTGAAAACCCTAAACTCTAAACCCTAAAATCCTAAATCCTACCTAAACCCTAAACCGTTGTTTACATTTTGTACACAAAAATTTTTAAACAAAAAGATTTTATTTTTGAAAAGCAAAATCAATTTCTTTAGAAAAGTTCAATACATTCTTCACATATGCATTGTTATGTGGCAAGAAAAAAGGAGAGAATGTCTCACCTACTTCTGAAAATCATTAATATTAGACAAAAAATTGAGCGAAAAATTTGCTTTGTCAACACTGTGATTTAAGAAAAAGTTTTCCAGTAGTTAACTTTGCAAATCTGCAAACACTTGAAATAGGCTTGAATCTGAACAATGCATTGTCAAGTGGACGACTATTTTTCTAATCAAAGACTGCACGAACTTCTCCCAAAGATCATGTGGCCTGAAAAACTGCTACAAAGTAGAAAACGAATCTCCCAAAAAAAATTTGAAATTTGAATTCTTTTCGTTTTTGCACGGCCTTCCTCTGGCGCCAAAACTTTGTTCCCCCCTGCGCCAAAACTTTACTCCCCCCAGCGCGGGTGCTTTGTGTATGCGTGTTGAGATTGTTAGTGTCGTTCTCATTCTCATTTGGCTTTTCTTGTGTGATCGTGAACTTGTACAAGCTCTACGTTGTTCTTTGTTGTAATTTTGTTGTTGTTGTAGTTTGAAGACTTTAAGTGCAGCACAGTTGGACAAGGCGTCGTGCGGTTCAAGGTGCGCTCTGCGTACACCAACACATGAAAGCATTTTCTTTGTCCAGTCATTTCTAGCACTCCAATACTTTGTGCATAGTCATGTAACGCAACAGATTTTAAGTTTGAGAGAGTTTTCCTCTTCTTCTTGTACATTTTAGTTTCGTATTGAGGAATTTGCAATGTGCTCATACATTTTCAAGTACAAGTTCAGTTTTAAGTCATCATACTGAATTCAATTTCTATGGTGTGAATAGGTACCCTGGTTTGTAGTTGTAAAATCCAGGTCTATTTTTAGAAACTTCTTGGGCTATACGTTTATGAAGACGTGCAATTTAAGACGGTCCGTCCTAAAACGCAAGTCAACCATGTCATGATTCGTATTTAATGTCGAGCATATTATCTTTTTGTAAGACGTGCAGTTTAGGTCAATCCGACCTAAACTACATTGCGATTGAAATTTTTTTTATGAATATTAAAACAAAATACACTAATTCTGAATCCAATTTCCTTGATCCTATTCATGCAGTTTAGGGCGGTCCGCCCTATATTGGAGATTGACGAACCTAAATATTTTTTGAAGAGTTAAATAAGTCGGGGTTTCTAATAAATAATCGCAAAATCGAGAGTTTGGATACGTACTTTAGGTCGGTCCGCCCTAAAGTGAAATGCATCAATGCCTTAATTTATATTCAATATAAATGAAATTTGCACTAGTGGGACGTGTAGTTTAGGTCGGTTCGCCCTGAATTGCAATGCATCATGGACCCACTCAAATAAAGACAATTTAAAACTACACTTTATATACTGTCATTGTAGTTTAGGGTGGTTCGTTCTAAATTGTATAGTGACAAATCTAAATGTTTCAGAAGCATTAACTAGGCAGGTCTTGCTATATCTTCAATAGACCAAGAGTCCGGACAAACACTTTAGGTCGGTCCGCCCTAAAATGCATTGCAACAGTTTCATTACTTGCACAATAGTGAACAAAGAAGGTTCTTGTTCAATCTGAAATGGTCTTTGACAACCCTCATGCAATTTAGACAGGTCATGCAGTTTACGGAGGTCTGCCCTGAAATGTAGTTCTTCCATGTTCAATTTCAAGGATTTCAAGATGTCCAGTCCTGAAAAGTCTTTAATATTTCACATTATATTCATGCTGTTTAGGTAGGTCCGCCCTAAATTGCAATGCCACAATTTTAGTACTTAAATAAAAAAATATGAGGAGATGTCTTATTTAGTTTCTAAAATATGACAAAGTGATCATGCTGTTCGCCTAAAACCACCACAACATGGATATTGACAGATTTTCCTTTTCCAAGAAAATGAATGAGGTCTAGGCCATCTGTGTTCAGAAAACTTCATACTACTGTGACGCAGCTAAGGGTTGTCCGCCGTACAATGATCATTAATTTATATAAGATTGGTCTTCATTGATCTAGAACTTTGTCTATTTAATTCTGCAGTTTAGGGAGGTCCGCCCTAAACTGCATTTACATTTTTTAATATATCACATTAAATAAAATTTGATAGGTCTTTCTTCATCTATTAATTTTCTATTTGGATCGTGGTTTATGCTTATAGATAAGATGGTCTCTGTTGATGTCCCACTTGACCTCATCGACTCATCAGATGATGAGCTCCAGGTACTTCAAGAAATGAGTGCTAGCATTCCTAAGTGTAAAGGGCTTCCTTGTCAAAAATGGAATACAAGGTTTGTTACTTTGTATAATGGAGAGGGTGTTCTTGTTGGAGAAGGTACTGGTATAGAGTGAATTCAGATCTTGTACTTAATGTGGGAATCCGGAATCCGGAAACGGATCAATAATACAAGAAGTAGGTGCGAAAAATAGAAAAAAATAATAGTTAGAGTGTGATTTTTGGACTAGATAACTTGAATTAGGAAATAAGCGTTCCGGCACCACCCGTAACCGGAATCCGGACTCATCCGGAACACAGGAACCTACCGTATAGGTCCCGTAGCTACGGAAGTAGGATACCGTTGAGACAATGGACCTGTAGCCGTTGTCCTTAAGACCGTAGAGAGACAGTTTAGTACTTAAGCCGTCTTCCTAGGGTTTCCTCTTCCCTTTTCTGTTCTGTGTACCCGAGACTGTTTGTGTGAGTAGTTGAGAGAAAGAGTGGTGAGTTAGCGACTGAGGTAGAACTACTTTCCTTTCATTCTCACTTAGATCTTATGGCATCCGGACCAGTACGGAAGACAGCGGTATCTGCCCGGGTTATCTCTCCGGCCATTCCGGATAGCCCGGAACTACACAAGCAGTTAGAGGAGGACTTGACTAGGTTAGGATGTGTCGGTTTACTACACCGACCGTGGAATCTCAAGAGTGAAGAGATGATTCAAGAGCTACTTCACGGTGTTTCGAATCAGTATGAGCTTACTTTGAGAGGACGACCAGTCGCGTGGACCGAGGACATCTGGGCGGACGTCTATCAGTTCCGGAAGAGTGGGAACGGTTTAGCATCGAGGACGGACCGTTTTGTAGCCGGGAAGTTCATCGGGACTGCAAACCCTAAGGACGGCTTTGCTATCAGCGAGTGTAAGGACGAGAGACATAGGCGGATCCTAGAGTTTCTGATTCCGATCTTATATCCGGAAAAGCCAACGCGGGTTACCATTACGGTGGCCAACACTATCTTTGGGGCTATGGAGAACCGGATAGTGCACTGGGGTAGGATTATAGCCGAGATAGTGGCTAAATTAGCGGATCACGTGACACGGGCTAAGGCGAGTCCAGTTAGCACGTATTTGTTTCATCTGTACCATCAACAGGAACTTTTGAGTGCGGCGGAAATAATTCAGTATGACACCGGAAAGACGCTCTTGTCATATGGACTTTCCGGGGAGGAAGCGGAGGATCCGGTCGAGTCTGAACCGGAGGAACTTCCCGAGGAACGTCTGACTGACCCAAGGACCAAGAAGAGGAAATCAACCGATCCGGGGTCGAGAATCAAGCCACCGACAATGGAGAGGGGGGAGTCCAGCAAGGGACCTGAGATGGAAACAGAATCCGCATTTTTCAATGCAGGGCTCAAGTGGATACGTGAAGCCAAGGTACTTTACGACGGATTGTCGGATCTGGTGATAGATACCGCGGAAGTACTGAAGGTGGATCCGGATCAGATCGTGGAAGCTGTCAAGCGACTGCCCAAGCTGGAGGATCTGAAGAAGAGAGATGAGCGGATTCAGGAATTGGAGGCGGAACGGAATATACTCCAGGCCCGGGTGAATTGGGCGGAAGGAGAAATGGTAGCTGCGAAGGAGAAAGAGAAGGAGGCCCTCGCGTTGGTCAAGAATCTAACCGGGGCAGTCAACATCAAAGCCGACATCATCACGAAAGCTGCCTTGTTTGACTCCAAGATGATATCAGAAGGCCACATTACCGGAACCAAGGTAGTTACCATCCTCGTAGACTTCACCGCGAGAATAGAGCGAGTTTTCAAGGAGATCCAGAAGTTGCTGGCGGCCATCGACCCAAACCATGCGATGGATTTCTCCACCTTTCCGGAACTTCCTTTTGTCGCAGGTACCCCAGGAAAGCCGGTGGCGGATCAGGCAACCCGGATGGAGGGCCTGAGGGGGATACTCACACCAACCGAGCCTTCCGCCAGTAAGATACGGATGACGGAGTTGAATTTGAGGCCAGCCTCGGAACCGAAACCGGAGTCTAGCGCGAAATCGGTTCCGGTGCCATCTAAGTTCTCAACTCCGGAAGTTCCCAAGGCACAAATAATGCCAAATTTGATGGCCGGATCATTCAAGGTTCCGGGACAGCAGGTTAGGGGAGATCTCATCAACTAGATCGGTGGGATGACAAATCCGGCTCGGACTAATCCGAAAGGATTTGTGCACATGCAAGAGACCACGCCGGAGAAAGGAAGCGACCCCGCGACTTTGGAGGATACAATACTAGAGATGGAGAAGGAAGTCCAAGTTATTGAAGATTCGGATGAGGAGAGTGCCCACTCCACTTCCGGAACCGAAGACGACAGCGATCCGTCTCCAGCAACGCGCCATATCCAGACTCGGGCCACCGCAAAAACTACGCCAGCCAAGAGCACGAAGGGGACGCCTACCAGCCAAGCGGGTAGTCGTTCAAAGAAAGGACGGAAGCCAAGACATTAGGATTGGTAGGAGAAGAAGTATAGGATCCGGAATGGGGTTCCGAGCTTGGACCCGGTTTCCGAAATTTTAGGTGGATAGTAAGGAAATCCGGTTATCTCGGACGGTTGTTAGCAATCTGTCCGGATATCCCGGGAGGTCCAGGGATTGGAGGCCTGGATTTCCGGGTTTCCTTTTTAGGCTTTTAGGAGTTGACTTTGGGGTTTTGTATTAGTATTTTAAGGGCAGGCAAGTTAGTTGTCTGCCATTCCATTCTATCCTACTCCATTGGATTTTAGTACTTTCACGTATGTATTACAATTTTCTTTTCTTAATCTAAGTCAGCCAGGATACCTATAGCTGCACTTTTTGCTTAGACAGGGTCTTTTTGAGCGGGGTGTATGCATGGGTGTATGATCTGGTACTGGAGAAAGAGAAGGGAGGGAGAGAAGGAATCCGGATCTTGAGCTACGGATCGTCTGGGAGTGGAGCTAGTGAGAAGGAATGCAAAGCTGAGTAAGGAAGTGCAAGTGCAACGTGCTTTTAAACTGCCAGAACAGCAATCCGGAATAGAGGGTAGAGGTCCGTGCGAGTCCGGAACCAGGAGGGTTCTGTGCGGAGTTAAGCAACCGCCAAAGGAAAGGATCTCCCACTACTTCGGAAAGTCTGCCAACCTCCCCCTTGGTAAATTGTCTTCTCCTTGAGATTCTATTCTTTTGGGTCTATAAGTTTTGATCCGTCGTTGTAGTAAGAGAGGTGTGAAAAGTGCTCTGTGTGACCTGATTCCGGATCGGTCAATCCGGAAACTGTGAGAGAATACTCCTCCCTCCTCCTACAGTTGTATTGTCTTGGGTGTGTTGTTTAGTAGATTTTAGAGTATAGAGAGGATAATTGTACAAGTGGTGAGTCCCCACCCCTTTCTAGATCAAGGGCGGACCCTCTGAGGGTAAAACAGAGGCAGCAAAAACCAGTGGCGGAAGAGAGACAGAACTCAGATCCGGGTATGTCCGGATCCGGAACGGAATCCGGAATGTACTAAGTTTCCGGAACGAGATAGGGTAAGTGAAATAAGGGAGATTAAGTGAGTAGTCACAATCCGGACACTTCTAATTCAATCGATATTATACTAGAGTTCCCTAGAACGATAATTCGTGTCATCTTGCAACCATTTGTCATTGTTAGGATACTTACGGCTAATTGCGCGTACGACACTTAATGCCACTGGACCTCTTGGAGACACTCATGTGTCAATGCACATTTCAAAGTCACATTCTGAAAAGGACATTTCTGAAGAAAATGTCTTCTCATTGGTAGCTTGGCCTATTGAGCTCGTGCATTGTCGTGGTGCAAGTTTACGCAATCATGAAGAGAAACAAATTCAACTGTCTGCAAGCAAGTCTACTTAATCCACCATCATTCAAATCTGCTAGGCCCTATATAAGTGCCAACCAAAATCCGCCTCGTCAAACTGCTGTCAAAGCAAAAGACCTCCTTACACAAGAGTCAATCAACATGGTGTCTAGTAAGGTGTATTGCAGTAAGAATTATATCCAACCGTTCCCTAGGGAGAAAATTTGGGCATTTCGAGAAAGAATGTATAGAAATTCGACATTTAAACACCGTGCATTCATGAAGACTAATGTGCACAGACAAATTCATGAAGGTGCAAGTCGAAGGAAGATGGTTACAGTTGAAGGCATAAATGTGTGTTTGCGCGTATGGATGCTTATTGCGGGGGTTGCTCAGTCTACATTCTATCGCTACTCAAAATACATGAAGTGCGATCGAGAAGCAAGGAATCACGGTAATACATGATTGTTGAAGCCTAGAGAACATACCCTACAAGCAATAGCTTCTTTGAAGTGCATCCTTGATAGGGAAGCCGATCATATGTCACATCGCATTCGGAGTTTGAAGGCAGGTGAGAAGGTTGTGTCCAAGATTCTTCCAGCCTCATTTCAATGAAAAGACCAATTGAAGAAACTCAATGATTCCAATGCGGCTTTCGAGTTGAAGGAGATCTCTACTTCAAGCTTGAGTAAGATAAGGTCTACAAAGTTCTCAGAGTTCGATGTGAAGAAGCCAAGGGATAATTTTGCTCGGTGTGTTACTTGTGACAAGCTAAATGAGCTTGTTAAGGGTGCTATCAGTGGATCTCAAACTGCTTTGAAATGGGCAAGAAGATTGGATAGGCATCTTACCATTGCTCGTGCCCATAGGGAAGTGTATTACATCAATCGAGAATTGTCGTTCAAGTCTCCGCATGAATGTCTTACAATCATACACGACAAAATGGATCACTCAAAAACCGCTTGTCCTGTGTTCTCTCACAAGAATAAATAACTCGATGGCCTCATGAAGCTATTGGTTTCTATGAGACGGGCATGCTTGCACATAGTCATGCAGATGTACGCTACGCGCATTATGGCTTGGATGTCTTCTCCCATGACTTCAACTATATCGTTGAATCAATGGCAAAGTTGTTGCAAAATTTAGAGTTAGTTCCAAAGTCTTCTTCTCGAGAGTTGTTCAGAAATTCAAAGTCCACTAATTTGTTTAAGGCTGTACTAGAGGGTGCAGATACGTGCAACGTGTCATTACTACCGTTGCCAAATACTTTAACTCCAGCCACGCAGCTACCGGCCATTTTGAACGTGCAGATGGACAATGCTACTATAGACAACAAGAATAGATATGTTTTCTGTTTCTGGTCTTTACTTGTTGCAAACAAAATCTTCCGAGAAGTGTACGTGAACTTCATGATTGTGGTTCACACACATGACAACACAGATGCGTTGTTTGGAAGATGGAGCATGGATTTGAAGAAAGACAACTTCTCGACAGTACCAATACTAATGAAGTCGTTCATGGATGTGGATTCCATCCCCGTTATCCCTCACCTTATTGAAGAAGTGCCCGATATCAAGGGTTTTATAGCAAGGTTACTTGTTGATGGTGATGACATCCTCGTTGGACACACAAAACCACATCAGTTGAAGTTCTACCTAGACTCAACAGGGTGCCCTGTCATGAAGTACAAACTTCTTTGCATTGATGCAAAGTGGTTAGGAGAAGACGGAAGAAGCATCAAATTCTGGAAAGAAGATGCTGAAGGGCGAAGTTTGTGGCCACGGGGTGAACCGCTGCCTATTCTGTTGAAGCCTATGAAAGGCTTAGATGACATCGTCAAAGGTGTGTCAGGGTTCGTGAAATATTGGGACAATTTATGTAATGCAAATGTCACCGAGGATTACCAAAGACGTTACGAGCACATAGTGAGGTACTGGCTTGGCATCAAGGTAGCATTGATGGAACCATTACCTACATTTGATATTTTAAGAGATGGTTTTTGGCCGACTTCACGAGTAGTAGCAGATCGAGCGGATGAATTGAACGAGGACGATGAAGAGCGTGAAGAGTTTGGGGAGGATGACCCATATGTTGGGCCATTGAGTGGTCGTCCAAATCCATCCTTTCGGGTAGCTCGAGATTTGTTCGAAGGCTATTTTGTTGCAATTCGACCCGCAGATGGTGACACTCATCTGGTGTGGATTGCAAGGACATTGTCTAATCCGAACTGCAGCCCAGAGAATCCGAATTGTGTCCTTATTCAATACTTCTGTCTAACATCAAGGAATCAAGATGTTATAGATTTCGACACTAGATGGAACACCAAAAGAGGTCTACATTGGAAGGTCGATGAAACTGAACCTCCCATTTGGCAATACACTAATGCTCTTATGACAGTGTGGAAGTCGAGAATCAAGAAAGACACTCAGGAGTGCATGATTAAGATCCCTGCTATACAAATTGAAGTCATTAACGAGAGCTTGACTTCCTATAATTGAGAAGCTATATATATATAAGGATATATGTGGTATGCTTTGTTTTGTATTTTCCATCCACATATTGTGTGTAATGGATGGAATTTATATATTGCAGTAGATGGCATATACTTTAATTTTGTTGGTTTGGATTTATAATTTGGTATTGTTTATATGCTTTGAAATGTAGCTTTTGTTTTTACAAAACAAGAGTATTCAATTTAAATTATAATACATTACTTCTAAGTACATTTGAGTTTAATTTTTTTTCTACGTTTTAATTTATTTTTGTTGAAGCACTTATGTTATAATATCTATGAAAAATATTATTGATAATTTGAAGCAACTGGAAAAAATGGGTAGTGGTTATAACCACTTTGTGTTTGGTAACTGTGTTAAGCGCTTGTCACAATTCGGATAGGGGGTCGGTTGATTGTTACAACTTTCTAAGTTGCATGTATAGGTCATTAAGTAGCACCAAGTCATGTTTGTCCCTCAACCGTTCATATGAATTCAATGGGAATCGAACTCGGACCGTTTGAATGATATGAACCATCTTTTACAACCAACTGCAAAGCTCATGACTTGGTGTTCAAAAAGTAAAGATTTTTTGTATATTAATGTTAGCATTGATGCTTGGAATTTGAACTAATGTTCGAATTAGAGACTTTATATGTCACTACACTCTCATTTTAATGGAAATTACATTAAAAAATTAGTATGTCTAGTATTTGTCAATCTAAATTATATACAAAAAATCCATTTGTATTGGTATCAAAATCGACAATATTATTTTGGGAGAGTCCTAAACTCCCAAAATTTTGAATATAGCGTTATACATTGCTCTTACCTTCATCTCAGCTTTCATTCACTACTATGGCTGAAGAAGATGGAGGGGGACTGCTGCCTTGTATGCTAGTTTCTTATAGTGCCCTCCAAACCGTGCAAATACAACTCAGGGCCTCTTTCATATCTAACTTCATCATATTGATGTCAATCTTCATATTCTTGACTTGGTCTCTCAAAATCTCTTCTATGGCCGTCATAGTAAAAGTCTGCATAGCCAACAGAATGTATCATTGTAAAAAAGTATACATAATCGAAGAGTGAGAGCTTTTGCACGTGATCTTACTTGACTTCAACTTTTACCTAAAATTTGGCATAATCTTTTCAACTGGATATACAAGTACCTCCAAAATATAGAAAACAAACAGTTTAGTTTTTAATGAACACAATGGTCAAGTTTTCTAATTTACAGGAAATGGAAAGGCACAAATTTCATAAAGAAATTCTAATATTTGATCATACTAGTTGTGAAATTGTAAAAATACAAACTTAATGATGAATGCATCCATTGATTTTTGGATGACCCGCCCCCTACGCTACTACGTTGATTAGCAAGTTATGTTTACTTTGCGTGAGCGTTGGAAGTTTCTGAGAAAGATGATCTTAGAAACTAACTTGACGGAGTACTATGAAGGGAATTAACGAATATCATGCGGTTACAAACACAAGGTGGATCAATTGTGGCCGGTTCATGGGTAGCACCGCCTTCACATTTGAAATTGCAAACCCTACTCAATCTACAGGGCTCCTTCATGCAGGATATACAAGAGAATAGACAGCGCAAAATTCAACCTAATTCAGGGTGACACTATATATGTAGGTCAGTCTTAGAGAGCGCAATCGGAAGTGAATGGCCTACTCTAGCGAGAGGCATGGAGACTAAAAGCAATTTCAAAGAAAGATGAATGAGCTACCAAAACTTCCTACAGTCTAGGTGCATTGCAAAGATGACGGAAACCATGGAAAATGAGTACAGATGAGTTACCCACCTTCGACAATGACAAATTGGCAACAAGTGTGGAAGTTGACTACTTGGAAACTAATTTTCTGAGCCTTGGTGTTCTACACAGAACGTAATTGTGTACAACAGGTTCCACCTTCTTCACATGTCTGTCGTAGCACAAGAAAGCACAATTACTCCTAATGGCATAAAAACACCACTAAATGACTCGTGTATCGTTCCACAGGGATTTAGTTTGTAACTCCTTTAAACATCCGGATTAGGAATGTATTCCGGTTATCATTCTTTCCTCTTTAATCTACTGAATCTCTCTCTTATCTTAGTTTCAATTTATCTTCCACTGTTATCTGGAATCCAAGAAAGAACAACTAGGACCTGTGTCTAGTCCGTATTCCGGTTCAGTTATACAAAGTAGTTTAACCTCTTAGGGAAGAGGGTTCCGTGCTTAGATTTAAAGGAGGACACGTAAATCCTACCCTTCGAGTATTGAAGGACTCGGAGAAAACGCTCATTCACACACACCTATACTCTACACAACCCAAAGAAATATCTAGGTAATGACTTCCTCACAGCTAATCCGGTTGTTCACTAAATCAGCAGGTCACGCAAGAAGCCGTATTCTCTTCACTTACTACAGTGAAAAATCCTAACCCGACTCAATTCTATAAGGGGATGCTCAAGAGCTTTAAAAGGAATAGCAGTTACTCAATCATTCTAACATACTTCGTAATGCTCACTAGATGGTTTCAGGTTTACTCACTTCATCAGGGGTAATATCCGGATTAGTATTCCGACTACCGCCACTTAACTATGTTTTCATACCTGCACCCTACTCAAGCATATAGAAAATGATTTCCAAACAATCTTTCTCTATCTTCCTCGCACTCTCAGTACCTCAGTGTACAACTCTTACTCATAGAACCGGATCTGCTAGAATCCGGGGACTGTTCCCTTTTTCCTTCCTTTCAACCACAACAACCTCAGCTACCTGCACAGATCAATGATAAATCACCACTAGGCATACCAACACAAGTACAATACAATAGACACATCAACTTGTGAAGTGGAAATACTGATTTTTACTTCAAATCAAGACGAAATTTTCACAACTGGAAATTGTCCGAGGAAACAATTGATCGTCACCTCCTAAATAACAAACCTGGGGACACAACGGTCCCCAACTGAGAATCCTAACTAACCACAAGGAAATGACACGTGCCATCCCAAAGCCTATCCTTGACTTTCACTAAAAGACAGGAAACAAAACAAAGGAATCCAGATCCTAAGAGTCCGGATCAAAAAGTCCGGATACATCCGCACCGGAAAGTACCTTCCTAACTACTCCTATCAACAACTTTGGTTTTGACTAACTCTTATGCTTAGTCCTTACTTCTTCGGTCACTTGGGGGTGCCTTCCAAATTCTTGGCTCCTCCTTTCCGGGTTGGCTGCTTCTTTCCGGTCGCAGTCTTCCCTCCTCGTGATGTCTGGCCCTTTCCTGGAGCGGCCCCTTTCAATTTACCTTTCTTGGGAGGCGACTCTGATTCTGAAGACTCAGTTGTGCTGCCTTTTTTGTCACTGACCTCGGGCGACTCCTCCTCTTCTTCGTCTGAAACCGGAATAACGTCTGGTGACCTCGCTCGCTTGGCTGTTTGCTTCTTCTTGGTAGCGCTTGGTTAAACCGGACTCGGCTTCTTGCTGACCGGAGAGTCCAAACTTTCGCCCAACCTTGAGTGACTTCGGGTGTGCGATCCGGGTGTTGAATCTTTGCCGACCTTAGACCCCATCTTTTCATATGGTGGGATTCGGGGAGGGGTGAATTCAATCCCTTTCCCCTTCTTGGATGATATGGGAGAAGGAGAAGGAGCCTTGGAGGGGGTGGCACCACCGGTTCCTCCAATTCCTTTTCCCGGTTGGTTTAATCCCAACAGGTCTCTCATCTCACTCAAAGTCTTCTCCATCTTTGCACCATAACTAACCAGAACTGAGACCAACTTTGGCCCCAGTTGCGTTCCTTCCTTGTGAACGCCCTCATCAAACAACCGGGCCCGATTCACCACATCTCCGGTATTCTTAAGGAATTCCCCAATCCGCCCAAGCAGGTCCACAGATTCAGCAAAGAGTTTCTTACTCCTCTCTAATTCATCTGTTTTCTCCTTGACCTGATTCTAGAGCTCTCCTATGGTCCCGGTCAACTCTTCTACTTTACTCTCCAACTTCCGGACACTCTTTCTGGGTAGCAAAGTATCTACTTCCTTCGTGAGCTGGGAGGGATCTACTCCTAACGCCTTGCTGACTTTTTGAATGGTTTCCCATTCTTTGGTTATGTGTTGGTAGACCTTGGTTAACTCCTCAATGATCTGCCCTAAGGCGTCTCCCTTCCGGACTGAATCCCATGTCGGCTCATTTTTCTTAGTTCCTACCTCTAGACCCTTATCCTTACGACTGGGTTTGGTTCCTTGGATTCCGGTTCCGGAGTTGAATCTCCCTCTTTCCCTTTCTGCTCGCCTTCAATATCAAACTCTAACATCACTAAGGCAGATTGGTAAGTCTCGTATTCCTTCTCACTCAAGACTACTAAGGAATCATAGAGGTGGTAGAGGAAGGGTGTTAAACCGGAGGGTTTAGTTTTCCCTACAGCAGCGACCATCTTCCTCACTGTCTCCTTGATCACTAACCCCCACCTTATCTCTCTCGCTTCGGTTTGTGCATCAAAGATGCAGTTAGACAGGGTGACTGTGAGCCAGGTCGGCCTGTCCGGATTGATAATCAGAGCCAGAAATTCTAAGACTCTCCGCTCACGCTCATCCCCACAATGCGCGATCATGTATCCATTCTTTGCGTAATGGTTTGGGTATACTTACCCTTGTACTTGTCCTGCTGCGTGTTCAAACCCTCTCCGAATGCGGTGAAGCCATACGCCTTCTCCCAGTGCTCCGCCGTCCACCTTCCTGGCTGCCCCCGGATTGTGCTTGTCATCTCCTCAGTTGTCTCCTCGAGTAGCTCCTGCACCATCGCTTCATCCCGCAAGTTCCAAAGCACCTTGAGTAGTCCTAAGCAGCCGATGCAAGTAAGATCCTCCTCCAACTGCACCTTCTCGTTCTCATCTTCTGGAATGATAGGAACTACCGTCCGGAGTACTAACAGTACTCCTTCCTCACTGCTCACATCCTTAGAGCTCTCCCTATCACTCATGGTGACTAACGATTCCTCCAACTACTCCAAAAACATACAACTCTATTCCGAACAAGACGAGTAAATCACCTCACTTCTCTCTCTCGAGAATCCGGAATAGAATTCCCTCTCTCTCTTGCTCAGAGCTCACCTCGGAATCACGGAAAGTTGACAACCCAGAATGATCCAGAACGGAAAAGAATTTCCCTTTTTCCCTTTCCTCGAATTCTGGTCTCTGTGTCCGTTAAGGTTCCTACTGTTGGTACTTTTCTAACGGATAGGATTTCCCTAGTAACCCATCATTCTAGCTAGGAGATTAACGTTAATCATAGGCTTCCGGTAGGATTAGCCCGTAAGTCTATTTCGCCGTTACTCCTAATTCTGGTCTTAATTGAATTTCCTGGAAAAGGACTATAATCCGGTTTCCGATTCCGGATGGACTATCTTCCTTTTTAACTACTTTATCATATTAAGGAATTCCGAAGGTCCTTAAGTCTGAATCTAACAATTTAAAGGCTGAATAATTTATCCTAATAAAAAAAAATATGCTAATCATGGGTCCCCTTACTCTATTTTTGTCATAAAGTAATCCTTCTTTCTAACTACAGTGCCACAATGTCGCTTTGGACTCTACCTTCTCTCATGACCGCGCTGTGCAAGACGATCTTCTTTGGAAAAAAATAGTCGTAGCGATGCAACTTCTACAAATCCAACAGCAAGTAAGTCTCGTTCAACTACATCATATAGAATCTTCTTTTTGATGTTTCTTTCGATCTTGTATGTAGTGAGATTGTTTGCTGTCTTCTCTGCCTTCTTCTCCGTCGTTAATGCATATTCCATCGTTGGCGGATGAAAGGATTGACTACTGCACACAAGTGCATTAATGACAAAAATACAAATATGTTAGTCTTGAAGTGAGATACTAGTTTGATTACTGTAGTAAGCCACGTGTCAGAATGGTAACTCAGAGGGTGCACAAAAGCGAGGCTTCATGTTGCTCTTCCATAATTATATATAATTGGCAATTACTTTAGGTTTATGGCAAATTTTGATAGTCCAAACTCTGAAGTGCAAAGGCAATACTAGTCCAAAATGTCAAGGATTATACATGAAGGCAATTTGGTTATTTGGTGTATCCATGTTGCTTCTTCCTCAAGTGAGTGGTAATTCATATAGAAAAAAATTACTTTGCATTGAAAAGAAAAGGGATAAAGGAAGTTCTAGAAGTGCTTAGTAGTTTGGTGAGGTATTGATGTACATAGAAGGAAATATTTTTTTGCATATTGTTTGTCAAGTAGACCGAAGAGAAGGGGGTGCAAAATGTATGCCATCGCCCTTTTGTGGTTTGATGATAGTCATTTGTAATTCTAAAAATTGCCAAGATAATAGATCGGTTTATTGTCTTCTAAGGAATTCAAGTGTCAGTCATGTCTACGACACAATGAGAAGGAAATGGTGCTTTACATAAATGAATGCACTGAAACAACATATTCATTTTAGCAATACGTAATTCACATAATAATCTAGGTTTCATGCAAATTGCATAGTACTGAAGCATGCCTTTCTTTCATGTTCATAATATTTAACATAGCCAATGTCAGAGTTATAGGCAATACAAACTTATGGTGAAATTTTTTTCATTTTACTATTCATATTGAATAATTGTAAACTGAGTGGAATTGGTATTTTACAGAAGAAGATGGTACCGCGAGTGCATACTACATGTGATAGTGCTATTGTGTCAATGTGCCACATGGAGAAGATCTATAATTCTATATGTGTCTCATCCTTTGCCAAGTGAACATTGGTTAGCATAACATATGTGGGCTACAAACATGAAATCAAGAAATTACATAGGATAATAACTACATATGCGATCTCAATAGAATGACTTTCACTGAACTTAGAGACGAAAAACAATGTCTACTTCTTTTTGTTAATTTTCTATAAGTGTAGGTTCTTGCACATATTGACTAAGAATTGTTGATGATGGAGTTAGTTGTGAAGCAGTATTGCCATTTGAAGGCACTCATGCATTTGCAAGATAATTAAACACATACTTATACAAAAAGTGTTGCAAAGTAAATTAAATGGGCAATACAGCATTGTACTTTGAGTTCATAGAATACTTTTCAAACATAGGAAACAAACAGTACTTGGGAGTTTTCTAAAAATGAAAAAACTACTGGAAAGGAGTGTGTCTCTTAGTTCCTTGGACTATCTTTTTCTAATAGCTAGTAATTGTATATATGTTTCTCCTCCAAAAAAAGGATAGCCTAATGTGACAAACATATAGAAAATGATTTCAATGTGTGCAATTGTACGTGACAATGAGGCAGTTACACGGCTTGGAATAAGTAATGAAAAAAATAACAAATGCATAACAATTTGGAAACTTATGTGAATAGGAATGCACATACTCATAAGTTGACTTTCATTTCTGGAAAAAAAGGTACAGAATGTACAAGCTATTTCAGTGTACAAAAGAGATGGCAGCCCTGTAATGTAATGATCTTCTACTTTGAATGTACTGACATGCATATTTGGAACGTACAAGAATGTGAGAATGAGTTGCTGTCGATGCCTTCTCTGAAGCATTGAGAATCAATAATAATTACTTAAGAAAATTGGATTATTCTAATGTTACAAGGGTTCTGTTGAAAGAGAATTAGTACTACTTGTAGATGTTGTTTTTCTTGCTCAGAAGGAAGATAAGCAACGGTTTTTGCTTCTCTTCTACAGGGAATCAAAAATTGCAATCTAGAAGACTAACACAGAGAGTTTGAATTTAGTAGCAGAGACATTTTGAGAATGGCAGGACGTACAGGTCTATTTATTTCACTATAGGATTTGATCTTTGAAACGGAACAACGGATTGCAAGAGAGGAGGAATGCAATTCATTTTGTTGTCCTTGTACGAAATGCCATGGAAGTATTGAATACATGTATATAATATAACAATTATACAAGAGCATCTTTGTGTGAATAAGCAAGATCCTTTTCTCATGCACTCCATGGTAGGTGGTGATCTAGAGGAGGGGTATTATATGGAAGGAATATGGGTAAATGAGCAAGGGGAGACATTGCCAATGGAAATTGTTTTTGATAATATACATGTACATTTAGAATATGTAGAGCACATGGATCCTTATTATGACATCCAACAACAACTATTTGATGTTTTTGATGAAGGGGATTGAATTTGTGAACATACAGTATGCAGAAAAATATGACAGTGATCCAGAAGTTGTGTCGGAGGGGGCAGAGGCAGTGGATGAATTGTACGAGGAAGTGACTTGTCCTATTTTTGAAGGAAGCACTGTAAATGTTATATCCACAACAATTGTGCTTATGAATATGGCAATGATACATGGTGTGAGTAATGCTTATATAGATGAGTTGTTGAAGTACTTATCAATAGTGTTGTTGCCAAAAAGCAACAAACTTCCTCATTCTCACTATGAGGTTAAAAAAATCATAAAGAAGCTAGGATTGAACTACAACATTATATACACTTGTTCGAATGGGTGTGTCTTGTACCAAAGAGGTTATACAAATTCAAAGGAGTGTCCAAATCCTGGCTATGGAAAATCAAGATTTATAAAAGGATCACAGGTGATTCCAGCAAGAGTGATACGACATTTTCCACTAATCCCTAGACTACAATGGACATTCAAGTCCCCAACAATAGCTAAATTGTTATAGTTTCATTATAAGCATCCAAACACAAATGAGGGTGTAATGAAATTTGTTGTTGACTCTCTTGCATGGAAGCATGTGGACGCTAATATAGATCCTTCATTTGGGCAGGAAATAAGGAATTTGCAGTTTAGAATGTCACTGGATGATGTAAAATCTTTTGCACACAATACTACCAATCACTCTACATGGCTAGTGTTGGTGCTCATTTACAACTTGCCTCCGTACTTGGTGATAGAGAAGTTTTTTGTGCAACTTGTCGGAATGTGATCCCACATGCTAGATCCAGAATACTAGCATTTGACAGGGAATTTCGAAAATTGTTCCCTTAAAAAGAATTTTTTTTGAATTCTAATAGGAATTTAGAAAAATTCAGGAATACCGGATCTCCAGATCCAGAAAAATACCATTAGGTATAAAAACCTAATTCTGGAACCGGAAATCGGATGACGGCGCCAGCCCTAAAAGTCGGAAACCGGATCCGTACTAGGGTTAGGATTTTGCCGCCAAAACCTATCCCGTACTTTTATCCGACCGTCCATCTGGCCAGTATAAGAAGAGAACTATAGCCGGCGGAAGATACGATTGCTTTCTTATTCTCTTACATCTACATTTTCCGCCTTTCCAACTCTTAGAGATTTCCGGTAGACTGAGGGACTATGTGAATTGCGATTGTGCAAGGGGTTCCGAAGTGAATCTTTGTGAGCAAGAAGGTAGGGAGAGATTGTGCGAGGTTTTCTTGTAAGCATAATGTCTTCCAGGGCGAGCCGGCGCAAGTTGAAAGAGCTACAAGAAGATTCGGACGAAGAGATGCTACCCCCACCACCCCGGTCAAGGACAATTCCGATAATGAAGGTGGTGCCAAAAATTCCAACCGATGAGGTCCGGCTGGAGCACTTGTGACGGAACTTCACCAACATGGGGTGTGAGGGTTTGATGGATGTTTGCTGGGGCATCCGAGAGGAGAGTTTAGTGTCGGACTTGCTTCGTCCAGAAAGCGGTATCTTGGATACCACCCTCCAAGCGAAGCCAGAACTGTGGACGATCAACGAGTGGAGGGCCGTCTACAAGTTTTGGATGGCACCGAACAAAGTCATGGAGAAGAACCAAAAGTGCATGGAGGGCGAATTTCGGGCGCCGGCCAACCCGAAGGATGGTCACCTGGTTTCCGACTTGGTGAATCTAGAGTATCGGGATGTGGTAGCGTTTCTCAACCCTATCCTTCACCTGACCAAGCCAAGGTGGCTTCCGCCATCCTAGGGAGTCTTCAAGGAAAACTGATGATGGATTGGGCCTCCGTCATCCACGAATTGATAGGAGACCTTGTGCGTTCCGTCCGACAGGGGAAGAAGGGTGGGAGCCCTCTTTCGGCTTATGTCTCCCACCTGTATTCCCACCACTCCCTGCTCAAGGCAAACGAGGAGATTGCCTATCAGGAGTTGGTTCAGCTCCAAAAGTACGGAGGAGAAGAACCTTCTCCTTGGAAAGGACCGGATGATGAGGAGACGGATGACGAGAAGCTGCCCACTCCTCTGGCGAAGAAGGCCCGGCGGCAGAGGACTCCACCGGCAAGGCCAACAAAGGATCCTCCCGCGTAGGAGCCACTAGAGGAGGAAGTTTCGGACCGGAAGGAAGAAACCGGACCTAACATCATATTCATTAAAATGGGAGTTTTCCAGTGAAATGGGAGTTTTAAGAAATACTACAAACCAAAAATGGAATGGAAATCGGTCATTGTAAATACAAAATGAGCAATGCAATGTATTTTGAAGCATGCATATATAAGCAAAATTACCATATAACATGTATTAATTACATTTGAAATACCCATTTACTGAAAGGAGGCAATGAATGTACATATATGTAATCTATAAATGTACAATCACAAGGGAATGCGACTTTGTATAAGTAAATGTACCATTAAGCTGATCCAATTTATAAGTATGCAATAAATTGGCAACTACCATTTTCAGTCTATTGCTAGTGAAGTGGCTAGCTCAGTGTTTGAACTACAAAATATCTCTATACTGTTATTAGTGCTCTACGTAAATCCAATGAATTATATGAAACATATCATGTGTGGGATTACTCTTTAGCTTCTCGAGTGCCTTCAAAATTTCAAGTCCTTGACTATATCCGGTTTCCATCTTTTGGTACTCTCGAAAGAATTGTCGCCGCTACAACTTTAATGACTTCCATTCCCATGCATCCCACGTTGGAGTGAAGCAACAACTACGCGAGACTTTGCCATGTGATCGCTTCGTTTGAATCCCTTCAGACAGTGCTCGTTGACGTAGAAGCAATGGTACAATAGGAGGGAGTGTTGGGCATGTCCGCACCGGCACCTCTAACTTCAATGTTGATGGATGGAATGAACATTCGGCATCTCCATAAAGCTGTCTTTGAGGCACTCTAGCCGACGGCAACAAAGAAGTAGGATGGCTTGTAGACTTCAATGGAGATGGGGAGCAAGAAAGTGGTTGACATGGCCTCCTACTTAAGGGACTGTCCACCACATTATCATCAACGGGCTTAGTTGAAAAATCCATAGTAGAATTTGCTATAGCCGCTAAGCAAAGAAAGTTTCCAGTGCTGAGTATTATGTATTGTCCATAGTTCATAATAGAATCCGCAGACGTTGTGCAAGTAAGGCCACCTTCTATACAATCATGCGTCGTGGCGTTGCTCATGATCTGAAAAACATTCCATGATAAAATGAAAGGTCATTAAGCGTACACAAGGAAAAAACAAAAGATTCTTGATTCAAATTGAATCCAGTAGCACAGTTGAAGTTGTACACCAAAATCACAATTTTCATTCATAATCATGTAAACAACGCTGTACATATCAAGTTGTGCCGAGCTGAAATGCCAAATCGGACCCATTTCAATTGTTTACGTCGAAGCTCTAACCTAACCAACACTAGTGGATGCACGAACTGCATCCATGAATTTGTCATACTCCTTTCGATTCCTTTCGTCGCATAGCATCCTCCGCCCAATTCTTCCAAGACCTTGTTCTCTAAAAGATTTCAACCCTTGGTTGCCAAAAGTGTGTAGACGTTGAAACCAGGGAAGCAATACATCAAACAGAAAAGTGTCTTTTGGACCATTTCCCCTATAGCTCCATGACTCTGGAAGTACTACATTATCAGGCTTATTCATTATGTGTTTTATTGGGCTATCGTCGACTACAATAGTATTGTCAACTACAAAGCTTCCTCTGGAGCCCTTGAACAATGTATCTAGATTCTTGAGAAACAAGTCTTTATTAGACCCTGCCTCTTTGAAAGTGGTTAACCTTCCTGATTTATTTCTACGTTTAAGTGTGTTGCATGCTTCTTGCCCTCGAATGAGAAAGGGATCATCTACGTCTCGAAAAAGATACTTGCATATCAATTCAGTAGTGGACTTCTTCATAGAGTTCCAAACAAAGATGACTGCAATTTTTCCTATCTCCGAAAGAAAATTGGAACAATTGGGTCGCACCCACACAGCCTTGGGTCCCACTAGAGCAGGTTCGATTGCAAAGTGCGGTTCCGAGAAGTTCCTCAGTTTTTTGTAAGACAATCCCTTTGACTTCCATTCTTCGAAGACACATAGAATGCCATTTAGGTCCAGGATGACATTGACCCACTTGTCCACGATCCTGGATCTGAATGGCCGATTCACACCCTCCGAAGATCCTTGACGACCAGATGGAGGGCCAGATCCCTGCTATCAAACGTACGAGTGCGCAAGCGATTACGATCGTCTACGGCCCCATTGCAGATTTATAACGACATCACAGAGAAGCAAAAGTTTGTAGAAGCTTAAGAGTACAAACATCAAACCGCAACTACAGAAAGATGAACAGATGGAATGAGTATTGAACGATACTTGCCGCTGGGAGGATTCACCTGCCGCTAGCGAATTATCATGTGTTGTTGTATTACATTGACCTCCTTCCCTTCTTTGCGTGTAGTTGTTTCAACTTTCTGCGGAGTATCATGGACAGTCATATGAGGAAGGGTTGGCGGATGTGAAAGTGAAGTGGGTTCGGAAAAATTTGTCAATTTCACAAGCCCTGCGATTCAGTAAATATGAAATGATATTATGTGAGAAGACAATACACAACTACCTCAAGAAAATGAATTTGGTCTTACAAAAATGAGCTTGGTTATACAAAAAGGAGTTTGCAAGCTCAAAACCAAATACTTGAATGCACTACAAGTTCATCTCACAACACACGATCCTACTATCTACACTCTATGTACAAAGAATCAGCTTGAGTCAAGCTGATACAAATGACATCGAGTGATTACTGGGCACAACCTGCTTGTGGATTGCCGGTGGAAAGGCCTTCACTTTCTTGTACTACTTCATTTGTTTCCACCTCCAGGTTGTGCCCTATATCAACCACCTCTGTCAGCTTTGTTTGTGCCTACACGTCAGCACCTACAATGTCTTCTACTGTGGCGGCCGTATGTTGAGATGATGCCTAAGGATTCTCAATAACTTCCTTTGGAGGAGGAGGATAAAATAGTGGTTCTCCAAGAGCAAGAAGTGGCACCACTGCTTGAACACCTTGTGGAATGGACATTGCACAGTCACTTGACACGGAGGGGTGATTCTGCAGAAGGAGTACTTGGAAAGTAGACGCGGGATCCAACGACGCAATTGGCGTGGCCTGCCTACCGGTAATATAGCTTTGCCAAATTTCCCTGTTTTGCTTTTGCTTGTCCACAAAACTCTTTGTAAGGCATTCGAACCTTTTGTTTGACTCCTCGTGAAGCTTCCTATTTTTTGCCCGTTCGTTCGCTTGCTCCAGTTGAATGTTCTCTTGCTGTTGTATTACGAACGCCAAGGTCTGCGCAATGGACTCCATTGGGTCTACCTTTCTCTTCTTTGCCAATTGTTTTTGAGCCACAAGGAACGGTGGAGTTGGAGCTACAACTGTTGCTGGAGGCAAACTTGATGAAGTTGATGATCCCGACATGTCTTGCGGGGAATGAGCACCTGGCGTGGACATTGCTCCCAGTCCGTCATCATCATATTCGTCTTTGTCGTCCTCCTCCTCATCTTCATCAACTTCTACACGCCTTTTGCTTGCACGGCTACTCGGGGACCCTACTACGGATTGTTTTTTGTTTTTTTTTGGCGTCGTGTGTGACCTTGGAACCGTCGGATATTGTGCCTCATCAACCTGGTACCTTGTCTCTAGAAAATCATCTTGGTCTAATTTAAGTGCAGTAGTAGCAATGTCGCTCCACATATCCGATTCTACGTCCGGAACTATTGCATAGACATTCATACCGCTCATCTGCATGGCGATGACATGAAAGAAGCAATTAGAGACCTAGACTTTTAGATACATGTTTTCCCTTATTCTAGAAGTCAATACAATAGCGTGCAATTTAGGTTGGTGCAACTTAAAATGCATGATAGTGGAGGAAATTTAAGAAATGGTAAGGCATAAATGTATGTAAAGAAGTGTGCAATTTAGGTCGGAGCACCCTAAATGTAAACTGTCACTTACCAGAGATGCACATGTCAACTTCCCTCCTGCAAAAACCAAGAGCACACTCGAACCGAGATGGCAAAATGTCTGCACTACCCATAGATAAAATTTCATCCTTAGCTCCATGTTGTACATGCGAAAGGAGAGCTCATTATACTTTCTTGCGTCTTTGTAAACAAATGAATTGGGAGCTATGAATTCTCGTTGTATTTTCTCCTTGTTAATGTTGCCTGGACTCTGAAGGAATATTAAAAACACTTTCCTCAATGCCTTTGTGCTGTTGGCGGGTAGGTCAATTAACCTCTCGTTTTTGGCCGGGTAGTAGTTGGCAAAAGTCAAGCTGAAGGTTTTGAGGACCTCACTTTTCTCCACATAGGCCAGAACTTGAGTCTGATCTACTTCATCGGCATAGATGAAGAGCCAAGACTTGATTTTCTCGAGCAGAGGACTCATCTCATCCTGAATGGAGTTGAGGACTCTATAAAAGAAAGGATTCTCGATGCTCAACTTTTCTTTGTGTAGGGCTCCTGGAATACTTCTAAAGTCAATCACGCCGAGCATTATCTTGTTCCGTGTTTCTGCAGTCCAAGACATTCGCGGCCAATCTGACCACTTGTTAGATTCAATGCAATACGGCCTCATATATGCGATCCTTGTATGCGTATTGAAGTTCTTCTTCCTCTGTAGGAAGAGTTTGAAGAACTCTGCCGCTCATGGTGAAATTTGCTCCGTAGACTTGTTTTTGGCCTTGAGTTGTTTTTCGGTGCCAAAGAATTTATCCTCGGGCCTCTCTACAAGGAGATTCATTTTTGCCTTTGTAATGTCATGACTTCGCTTGAATTCCCCCCATTTGGCAGCAATTAGTTCTCCATTTGCGTTGAATAATCCGAGGTGAGGGTCAATCTCGTGGAGTGCTCTCTTCACTAGCTGCTTACGTTTGTGCCTTTCGACCCACTCTTTTGTATTATAGCAACTGTCAAGTACGGAAGTTGTAGCCTTGATAGTCACCTTGGGATATGTATGCGTGCGCTTGGGGCCAGACTAGTTCAATATGTGATTAGCTAGCTTCCCGAGATCATTATAGCTAAGATTTCCCAGAGGTTTAAAGAAATCACGACAGAGTGTGCAGCTGTCTTGCTTCCAGTTCTCCTTTTCATTAAATTTCATCAATGTATCAGGATCAAAGAGCTCTCCATGTGCAACATAGGTAATGACTTCGCTCCATGAATTGTACACGTTGTCCGGTGCGGTTATAATTTTGAGTTTGTTGACGAGTTTCAACTTCTCCTCTGCATCCTTTTTCTTAGCGGCCATGTGATTTTTGTTGACATCAATCATAGCAAAACGTTGATGCATTGCTTTCTCAAATGCCTGCATGTAGTTGAATATTGGAGAATTATTCATCATGATTTATTGACGTGCAATGTGGTTAATTTTTGTATGTAAATATATGGAAGACATGTTGAATTATAATACAAGTGTGCAATTTAGCTCTAGGGGACTTGATTTGCGCATCTATATGCAAAACATAAAGCATGTGTGGAATTTAGTTATAGAGGTTCTGAATTGCGCATCCAATAGCACAACTAATAGCAAGTGTGCAATTTAGCTCTAGAAGACCTGATTTACACATCCTATTTCAAAACAAAAAACAAAAGTTCAATTTAGCTTCTAGGGACCTCATTCACTCACCCTGAATTTTGTTGTCTCTCGCATTGTCTCTCTACTCCTTTTGGCAATTTGTATAGTCTCCACTGAAGTTGCCTCTTTTGGATTCTTTGGACTTCCCATTGTCACCCACACTGTCCGGGCTCCCAGAATGTTTGTTGCCCAAGATGGTTGGATTGTTTGGAAGTGGTTAGTGCGGTTATAATAAGCAGATATTGACCGCAGTTGCTCAACATTGTTTGCCCAGACTATGAAGCAATTCCACTTCTCAAAATGTGCGCTTAAGACTTTATCGATGCCGCTATCTTCCTCCAACATCATCCTACTAGTGAGAACGTTGTGTTGTCCATTGATGATGTAAAATTGACCGTCTGCAATGTCTTCCCACCTCTCAGGCTTCTTCTTTTGATTGACGGGCATGACGTAGAGGGTTTGCTTAGTACTCTTGTCAGGCATGTTGACTAGCCAATTCATCATGTCTTTTGCAATTCTGTCTTCCAAGACCCGTATGTTATAATCTGCTGGTGCTTGAATTAGTTGTTGTATTGAAAGTTCTTTCTTCACGTCTGTAGGCACGACGTATGCGCTTGAGCAAGTTTCCCAATATTTTCGGTACACCTTACTCACGGTCTTGTAGTTGGGTTTGCGGTCCGTTTTTAATGCCTCTGGTACATTCACACTACAACAATGGCAGTGTTTTATGACTGCAGAATTATGACTAAGGACGACTGGCGACTACTTGCAGTCATATTCTTCGAGGCCAAAACCTTCTGTAGAATTATGATTGCAAAATGTGACTGCCAGTCATATATTCACTGTGTACTTTATATATGTATATTATACACCCGTGGGGAACACCAAAGTATTTCATAGGGAACAAGTGGGAACATGTCTAGGGAACTCATAGTCATATTACCAGTCATATTTTTCCTTTAGTCATATTTTGCAGTCATATTTCCTTGAATTTTTTTTTTTTTTTTTTTCGGGTAGCATGATGAAAATTTGGGCAGTTTTAGTGGTAGATGAGTGCCCAGTCGCAATTTTGCATCAGTCATATTTTCCAGTCATATTTTTCTGTTAGTCATATTTTTCAGTCATATTTTTTTGTCAGTCATATTTTTCAGTCATATTTTTAAACTAGTCATATTTCAAAGTCATATTTTTTGCCAGTCATACTTTGCAGTCATATTTTTTTGTTAGTCATGTTTTTTAGGTAGTCGTATTTTGTAGTCACATTTTTTGTTAGTAATATTTTTTTGTCAAACATACTTTGCAATCATATTTTTTTAAATTGTTTTAACTTTTAACTAGTTAGTGACCTTTTTTTTTATGAGTACCATGATGAAAATTTGGGAAGTTCTAGTGGTACGTGAGTGCTTAGTCATAATTTTGCTTGTCATATTCTCATTATTTTGCACTCATATTTATTTTATATTCATACTATGCACTCTTGTTTTTCTATTATTATTCTTTTTTCTTCTAGTGTAGTTAAAAAACCCCGTTATGCAATCTAATTTTTTTGTACTGTATGTAGGCTATACGGTCATTCTTTAGGACGTTTGCATGACTTTGCTAAATGCCTCTTAAAAAAAAGTTATGTGTTACTGTGTCTTGTTCCTATTATTATAGAAACCTCCAAAAATTTGAGGTTTCACATAATTATATTTTCATAAATGGATTTCACTTCTTCAGATGGTTTATCACGGAAGTACAAACAAATAAAGTAGTTCGCAACATGAAACTACAGTAAAGGAAATATTTTCTATCAACTACATTGAAAGGGTAAAGGGAAGGGTTTCAATACACATTCTTCACTTCCTGTACTTCCTTACGATACTTTCATCTTCACCTTCAAATGTACTTCATGCAACACAAGCATTCTCAGACTGTGACGATATTGAACGTACAGGTTCTTGAATTTTTGCAAACACAAGTGACGTTTATAGTTTGAAAAATGAATTTGATCAATAAGACATGATCTCCAATCCAACTTTTGCATTGCCATAGTCACTATCCAATCTATTGTATAGTGTATACTATTCCTTATATGGCATCTTCCGCTGATGACAACCATGTTTTTGTACTATATTTCTGTATTATGTATTGAATGCTATGCTCTTCAAAATACTCACTTTGGAATATGACTACGGTTCTTCATGTATTATACTTTTGGGCATGGCCTGCAACTCAATCACAATCTCCATCACAATACTGTAGGTCATCAACATGTACATTGTCCTGTTGTAGACGTTGCAATGCAATTGCGACCACATCAGCTTCTACTTCCACTGCATCACTTAAGATGGGTGTCTTCAGTATGAGGTCTTCATACAAGTCTGTGGCTTCAAGTCCGGGAAACTCTGTTGTCTTCCCTAAGGATAATTATGCACTCTACTTCAATTGATGCTTCATGCTTAGAGAACGACCGGACACCTCTTGGTTTCCTACGGAGTACAACTTCCCATCCATCTCTGGCGTTGTCTGATGCAAAAAATACTTGTTCAATGTGGAGAGGGAAGGCAAATGACTACGCTGAGTACGGAATCAATCTATCAAAGTTCACACTGGTGAATCCATACTCATCATGCTTCATGGTGGCCCCATCACCCTTGGTGTTTGCAACCACCCAATTGCAATAAAGTACCACTACGTCAAACTACCCATAATCTACAGATAGAATTTCCTCCACCCACCCCACGTACTCTAACTCTGAGTCCTTCATGTTTCTATCTTTTATGCCTGTTCGGCAGAGTTGTCGAAAGGTTGCCGCTATTCCCGAATCCATTGTTGTCAATTGCTTCTCAACGCTTCGAACACGAATGTGGTTTCCCACAGGCATACATGGAACGATATGACTTGGCTCGATCTGATGGAGGTAACATTAATGTCCTCACATCTTCGTCCACTTCTTCTGTACCTTCTTCTATAACTCGTAGCACTGCCTTGGGAAACCAAATATGGAACGTTTTGTCACACATTTCAGTCGGGTACTTTACTCGTTTCTGATGTTTTTTACGCCTGTACTGTTGTCGCTCTCTTTTGCGATAGCACATGTCATCCTCATGCCTCCTACATACTCAATAATTAAACATATGAGTTCATTTTCATACACAAAACCTATACTACGTAAACTTATAGAGGCACTCACAATACTTGTTGAAGTCATAAATGCAATTACATCATTAGGTCGAGTCACAAATGCAATCACATCACTCATTGTTGTCCAAAATACAATTACAGTAATGGTGAATATCATAAATGTTACAACATCACTATGTACAGTCAGAATTGCATATACAAGTATTTGAATTGCATACATTCAATTTTTTATGTGCTCATGTAGTACGGGAATTATTTCTTTCACAGGAACTTACCTCCTCCACTCCTCTAACGGTGCCGCATTGTTCAGTATGAACTCGTGAATCCATTGTCGTAGTTCATTTGATAGGTGTCGTGTTTGTCCGCTACCTTCTAAGATTTCATCATACATTGACGGATCTTTTTTGTCATCCCACACTCTTCAGGCGGTCACCGTATACTCTTGCATATATTCAGTACAAAACCCCAATGCTTCCACTACAGCATAGCTTTCAGCCATGCTACCCTCTGGTCGAGCCCGATTTCGGACATATCCTTTTAATGTCTTCAAATACCTTTCAATGGGATACATCCAATGTGTATGAACAGGACCACAAATTTCTACCTCTTCTACAAGGTGGACCACTAAATGGCTCATGATGTCAAAAAAAGATGGTGGAAACTCTTTCTCTATCATGCATAATGCTATCACCATATCTGACCTCAACTCTTCAAGACCACTAGTATCAATGGTCTTAGCACATATCCTTCTGAATACACGGCTCAGCATGATTATAGCCATGCGGACCTCCTTTGTTAGCACTGAACGAACATAGAGTGGTAGCAGTTGTTGCATGAGGACATGGTAGTCATGAGATTTCAAGCCCTTTATGGTCCCATTCATGTGCACACGCTTTTTCAGTTGGCCCACGTATTGGGTGGGTGTTCGCAATGAACGGATTCCATCTACAAAGACTTGATGTTCCTGTTTTGTGAATGTATAAGATGAACGAGGTAATATGACGCTCCCTGGTTTCTTTCCAGGTATGGGCCACAGATGTTTTCGTACACCTGCTTCCTTCATGTCCAAACGGACCTCTAACGAGTCTTTCTCTCTATATAAGGTTTTCAACATATTGTCAGTGATGTTTTTCTCACAATGCATGACATCCAATGTGTGACGAATCAAAAGATCCTGCAAAATGACTTTAGGGTGTTACAAATTGCATCTACAAGGCCATATTCATTAAATTGAGACAATGTGGATTCTCATTTTAATCATCTTCCTAAATTTAGTGAATAGAAGAGTTCATTAAATTGAGACAATTCAATAAATCGAGACTATAAAATGCTGGAAGTATAAAGAATTTCTACAAGTTTATGAAATTGGGGGAAAAAAATAGTAGTGAAGGACGTTGAAAAGAGGGATTTTGGACTTGAACTTGAACCATTTATAATAAGTACTAAACTAAAATATCTAAGTAAATAGTTTGACATATGGTGAGGTAGAGAATTTTGAAATAATCCATGATAGAATACATCTGTACACCTAGCCTTACCAAAAACTACATCGTCAAAGTAAAGAATTAAACATATGCTTAGATAGAGAACTTTGTATAGAAAACATTAGTACTCCTAGTGTTCCAAAACAAATGTCATAGACAATGAAATTACAATGAAGAATTTACAAAATACACAATACAATACAAGAAATAAAAATAAAAATATATTATATTGTAGAACATCTATAACATCAAATTCTAAAATAATATAAAAAAGATCAAAACAATGAACTAAAAGAATAAAAAAAGTAAATCTATTTCATCTTCTCCATCTAATTTTTTCTAACAATTATTATTTTTTTTTTTGAGACATATCTAAAAATAACTATCAACTTCTACAACTCTTTATAATCTTTTTTTCCATTTTTTTTCATCCTTCCTAAAGTTAAGAAAATAACCTACAAACTCACAAAACTCCTAATGACTTTCTATGCCTACAAACTATTCATCTTCACTCCGAAGATACATTATTGCTTTCGCCAGATACGTATGCATCCACTGATGACTGGATGATAGCAATTTGTGTTTTGGGAATTCTAACTCTTGGATCAGAAGTGCCTTCTTTGAAACGAGGCTTCTAAGCAGTCATAATGCAATCTGTATGCGTCCAACTCGGAGAGATAGCCTTATCCTCGCACCAAGAATTCCCTTGTTTTGTGTCCCACCCAGCATATGTTTCTTCATTGGTGTGATGAAAAGACGTAGGTGTCCAATATTGAAGTTGAATAGAATTGACATGCCCTGGATCTGGATTAGGATTTGATAGAGCCCGAGCAAGCCAAAATGGACGGAGGTCACCGTCAGCGGGTCGCACAGCAACTAAGTAACTTGCATATACATCGCGGCCAACACGAAATGAAGGAGGTGGACGATCACGCCTGCGACCAACAAAAGGTTCATCTTCTGCAAACTCCTCACGCATTGTGCCATCATCTAGGTATTGGTCTTCCACCTCATCGGTAATTTGAGAATTTGGCCAAAATCCATCCCGCAATGTCTCATGCACCACAAGTGGAGCATTGAGAGCACTTCTCACACCCTCCCAATATTTCTGCACCGGCTCATTCTTCCTCCTAAACTCACCAGATAAGTCTTGATTTCCCATTGCCCCCCACAATGCAATGTATCCATCTAAACCCTTGCAAATCTCATCAAAGCAACCCATTTGTTGGGGTGCCAAAGGTAAAGGACTACCCCTTGGGACTTTAGGGTGCCCCTCTATTGTCTCCTTCCACAAGCAAATTCCCCCACCCTCTCTCGGCAACCAATCAACATCGGTACATAGTATTTTGTACTGCATCAATGGCCACCCATTGGAATCTTTATAGAACTTGAACTGTTGCGCTTGAGAATGACCCTGTAGAGAATCATCGCCTGTATGTAAATACCCGTCCACAAATCGCTTAAAATCAGGAACCTCCTCGATGAGATGAGGAATCACGGGTTGTGTTTCGCAATCCATGAAAGACTTCATCAACCTTGGAAGTGTAGGGTAGTCATTCGTCTTCAATTTGGTGCTCCAACGACCAAATAGAGCATCAATGTCTTCATGAGTGTATCCAACAATGAGGAAATTGATGTATATTTCTCGAAAAATAGCTCTATAGACAAGGAGAGAACAGAATGCAAAAACCCACCGATTCTTGTTGTCGCCAGAAGCATTGTCAAGCTGAAGAGTGAATGTTGGAGGAAGAAGTTGAGCTTCCACCAACACTTCAGGGGGGGACCCGAGGGAGTCCATACAAATCTCTGAGCCTATTAACAAAGCCTCTGTCAGTTCAGAACGCTCTCTTCCTACAAACAATTGACGAGATGAATGCTTCGGTTGTGACTCTAGATCTCGCAATAATTTTGCAATGGACCCAATAGTATGGTTGGAGTCTGTTGGGAAGATGTCCAATCCATAGTGCGCATATCGCACATCTCCATGACCATGAGCAATCATGCTTGTAACAGCGACAGGCATCTTCATGAAAGAATCATTCTCCTTACTCTTGTGAGAGTAATGAGGGGAAGCAGTCTTGGAGTGATCCATCTTGTCATGGATTATAGTGAGAACCTTGTCAAGATACATCTCAGACATTGAACGGTTTCCATAATACAAGTCCCTATGCGCCTTCTGTCCTGATAGATGCACTCTCAATTTGTTTGACCACACGTCTTGCACTCATGAACGTGGAGTGCAAGCACTCTTGAGTTGCCTATATCTATCGCAAGTTCCACAACAAGCAAAACTATCTCCTCTAGCCTTGGGAGCATACTCTGGAAAAGATTGACGACGTATGTTACTCAATCCACTAGCCGAAATACGATGCAATTGAAGTGAAGAATTGACATTGTTGATCTGTGGCAACTTGTCCTTCCATCGAAATGAAGACGGTAGAACCATGGAGGGGACTTTCTCCCCGGACTCAAGGGTCCTCGATTTGTGGGGCATTGAATCCGCTTCATTCTCCACTAATAATCAAAGAGTTGTTGTGGCTTGCAAAGTGTGTGTCCGAGGCTTTTTCATTCCAAGGTTGCCATGATGCTCCGATTTTTGGTCATCTTTTACCATCTTCTTGTATCTATAAAAGGTAGCCTTTGATACTCCATGGATGGCGTACCAAGCCATCGAACAAATTTCATGGTTTGCCAAGGTGATCATGTCCCTTCCATTGGAATCACTGTGGGCTTGCTTGTGCACGTCAAGGAGACGTGACTTGCACCAGAACACTCCACCGTCAATATGAAGTAAAGACCGAACGGCTTGAATCTGCCCACGTGGAAATGGTTGCAAGCAATTCTTCTGGCAATACTTCATACTAGAAACATCAGCAATTGCTTGCTCAGTGAAGAGAGCTTCTTTCTTTGGGAAATTGGTAGGCTCAATCCTCTCACGTGAGCTTTCATATGAACGAACTCTAGTCCGAACACGATGCCTTGAACCGCTTGAAGAGATTGCAGTATTGAAGAGATGCGTTTGCTCGTGATCATATAAGTTGGCACCATTAAGGAAGACTCGTGAAATGTACCAGGAGTGCATGGACCACATCCACTCCGACGGAACATCTTCCTCGCACAGAGACTCTGCAATTTGTATTGCAATGCGGTCATCACCGAGTGGCTCTCCGTCCATGTCAATGACGAGATCAGCATCAACACTATGACAAATTCCTTTTGCCACCTCTATCCCCTCTTCATTTTTGAGTGTGACGCATTTGGTATACCAAGAAGCTCGAGGAAATCCCTCGCAGGCTGCGACACCCGGTGGCAAAGTTGGCACTGGAACTGTAAACTCGTTGGCATCTGAAGTATCCATTTTGCGCGTGAGAGAACACCAATTAAGTAATACTATTGTGAATATCCTCGAGTCGAGGATAATAAAAAAGTAGGACTCATTGACAAATCCAGGAGCAAAGCGAACTCCATTGGAGGGTAAAATTGTAAACAATTTTGTGATCATGTATAACAATCCATCCACGAAGACTAAAGTAGTGATAATGTAAAGAATTTAAAAAACAGAACCAGAAAACAGATTTTAATTACTTCATCTTACAAACACTCTTGAGAGATATTATGCATTCCCACACACGACATTACAGTGATACACTGATTATGTATATGAACTCTGTATATCATCACAAATGTCAATGAATGTCTATGGTTATAATTGACATTCCATGTATGTATGTGGTGGACATTATCTTCGGCTCGAAGATAATCTCCAACATGCATGGAGGTTATCCTCGGGCCGAAGACAATGTTGGATTGCCGGACATGTTGGAGCTTATCCTCGGGCCGAGGATAATCTCCATGCATGTTGGAGCTTATCCTCGACTCGAGGATAATCTCCATGCATGTTGGAGATAATCCTCGGCTTGAGGATAACCTCCATGCATGATGGAGATTATCCTCGAGCCGAGGATAACCTCCATACATGATGGAGATTATCCTCGAGCCGAGGATAATCTCCATGTATGTTGGAGGTTATATTCGGCTCGAGGATAATCTCCATGCATGTTGGAGCTTATCCTCGGCTCGAGGATAATCTACATGCATGTTGGAGATTATCCTCGAGCCGAGGATAACCTACATGCATGGAGGCCATCGATCCAACAATCATGTTCTATGCATGATTGTGATTATATTTGCATGGTCGTGATTATCCTCGAGCCGAGGATAACCTCCATGCATGTATGTGATAGACAAATTTATGGTTCCGTTATTTACGGCGTGAAAGTCGGTTGTTCACTCTCGAACATAACATACAGAGGACAACATTTGCGATGGGACACCGGAATTTTGAATACTCCAAGACTCGGAGGACTACGTAAGACTCCATGTACCTTCGCTTAATACTGAGGAGCAAGAGCAGGAATCTAGCATTCAGTGAGAATGGAAGAAGGGAAATAGAGGAACTTACGACAACCAGTGCGAAACTAAGCCACCTAGTCACATAAACTTGCAAATGAAATGCAAAAACATAAGTTCAAAGGCAGTGCGGTAGCAATGTCTGCAAGAGGACACGGAGGAGGGGAAACTGGAAAACACGAGAGAGGAAATGAGGTGCTGGAGGAAGATAGACGATGCACACACTAGCGGGAGAATATGAGCGGGAAATACAACGGCATTTGAATTCTTCATGGTTTTCAGGACGTAGGGGAGAAGTACCTCCTCGGATTAGGGGGGCGTTGACATTCTCATCCCGCAAATAATGACAATCATGTGGAATGTGAAGGAGATTTTCAAGAATAGAAATGGAATCTCACATAGCCGATGTTATGAAGATTTTAATAGGGGGATTTGGAATTTGGGGAATTTTTGGCAGTCCCCTTTTCTCGTAAAATGTGGAAATATTCTTTGAAATTACAAAAGAATTTCGGATTTGGCAAATTTGGCAATTCTACAGCACCCACCAACCAACCTTTTTGTTTAAATAGTTTATTCTAATGTCTGCTTTAGATGAATGTTTACGGGAGGTAACGACACCAATTTGGCACATGCTGGGTCCAATGTGCATTGACTATAAACAGAATTGTACCTAATGTAAGCTTTGAATAGGACATGAAGTTGGGACTTTAGGATTTTGGGATCATGGTTTTTAGGGTTTAGGGTTTAGGGTTTAAGGTTCAGCAACAATAACAAAGTCTTTAACAAATGTAAATTATGTATTCACGAATTCAATGTTTATTGAATTTGTTCACGAATATGTTCACGAATTAATTTTGATTTTACAAATCATATTGACAATTCATATTTTTACTTGGAATTCTGATATCTAGAAATTGAAGGATGTTTCTGATTTAAAATTAATTTTTTTCTTAAAATTTTTGAAATTAAAGCGTGACGATAAAACATAATGATTTACATTTTGTGTACTTCTAAATGATTGTACATATTCAAAATTACCTAGAATCTTACATGGTACTTTTGAATCTCCAATTTAATTTCATAAAAAGTATACAGAACTTTTAGCTTTAGTTTTGAAAACAAAAAACAATGTACGATTTTGAATTTTTAACATTCAATTGTATAAAATGCGGTAATTGTTATATTTTATTTTCCATGAATGTTTTAATACAATCTAAGGAATTTTCATTTACGTAACAGCACATTAAGTTCTTGCTATTTGACTTGTACAGCACATTGGCAACCAAAGAAAATGAAGGTAATTATGTTGTTTTTATAGTATTAGAATCACATAAGCTTTGAAATTTTAAAGAAGATAACTCTAGGAGATCAACAAAATATTGTTCTAGTTAAATTGTTGAATAAATTTGAAAGAATTATAATTGTTTAGTATAGTATATAATTTTGTTAAATTTTTTTTTAAAATTAGAATGATTTGGATGAAAAAACATAAAGTTTGCACAACCCTATGAATGACTACAATGAAACAAAATTAAAAAAACTTTATGAAGATACAAAGAAATAAAAAGCACATCCATAAAAATATTTAAAAAAGAACCAGAACTATACAAAGTACCAACCATATTTTTAAAAGCTTAGTAATTATGTGAAGTGTACAAAATTTAGAGACCCATGTTGTACAAAGTCATCATGTCCACCTTCATGGCATCCCAAACCATTATTTGAAGCATAATTAACTTCAAATGGGACTACTTTGTTAGTACATTGAAATGAATGATGGACTTTGCATTCACTTGCTACCTATCATTATTATAAATTCCATCATGGTTTAGAGACTTGATCAACTTCAATGTCTCATAAATAATCATCATGAGAAAATACTATACTCTACAAGTTTTAAGAATTCTTTTATTACATCTTGTGTACTTAAAACACATAATTATTCAAAAAGTGCAAGTTCTGTATGAATGAACTTAAGGCATATCTTCTAACTAGTATAAAAAATTTAGAGTCAGTGCTATACTTTATAATTTTGTCATGATAATCATTATATTGAACTAATTCTTAATCATTTTAACATGGAATGAAGAAGTAAAACAAGCCAAGGGTACGTTGTACTTTAAAAACTAAAATCAATGCACAACAATCATGGACTTTTTATGAAGAGAGTCAAGTGCAAAAAATGGAGAAGTTTATTTTTTTTCTCATTCCACCCTAAACCCTAGTACCCTACTCCATGAATTCAGAAATACTAGTTCTTTAAACTACAAAAAATGAATACTTAATTTTAATGTTTTGTTGTGAAGTACCAAACAAATGGCACCAAATTTATTCACTAGAATCATGAATTCAACTTTAGAATATTTTCGAATCCTCATTTTATTTCTTATCTCATTTAATGGTTGTTCCATACCTTTTTAAATGTTAAATCTTTAGAAAATGGTGTTTAGACCTTTATGGACTAGAATCATCTGAATTGTAACAGTTACTTCTTTATTATTGCCAAAAAAATTCAAATTGTAAAAACCAAATAGTTTATTATCTAATTATTCTTTTATTCATGACAATACTTTAGAAGTTTAGCAAAATTTACTAAAATTTTTATTTCATATAAAATTTTAGTATATGCAATGTCGCAAATGTATCGTAAGCTTGTAATACGGTATGGAATTTTGGAATTGTGTTCCAATGTATAAGTTTTAAAGATGCATGATTCATTTGAAACTTAGTACAATGAATTCCAAAAAGCTCAAAAAACACGTTGGTCATTTAGAGGCTTAGATATATAACAAATTAGAAATAGTATTGATTAAATTCTAGTCAAATTTGTTTAAATTATAAAATACGGAAAGCCTCAATGGATATGTAATTCTTTTGTAGATTCTTGTGGTAAGAAAAAGTCTACATTAAATTTAAAAGTCTAGAAGGAATGAATTATCCCATCATGTGGTTTTTTTACCATTCTTAATCCCTAAACAACTCCAAAGCCATCTCCTAGTCAATGAATGACAATAAACCTTGTTGTATAGTTTCCATGATAATCGGTCTTACATTCAAGGGTTGATTTTTTTTTAAAGAAACATTTATAGAGCCCAGATGTCAATTCTTCAAAATCAAATGTTGCTTTTTTGAAAAATAGGACCCAACAAAAACTTAATTGGATGAAGTTTCCTTACATTCCCTAGACTATACATAACGCCAAGTCCATTTTCAGGTCGATGAATGACAAAAATGTCTTCGTGTAGGACAAAAATGCAACTATTCATCCTCCAAACTTTGAATGGAAAGGAAATATCACCTACAATAGTTCGTCTTCCAATAAAAACATTATCATTTTTTTAAGCCAACAATTCATACGGTGACAAAATGGATGATTTCCATGTTGACCCGCCCATTGTTCAAGGATTCAAAACAAATAATTATGTGTATAGGCCTTGAAGCTTAGAAGAAGGAAGTTTGGGGGAGGTAGGTCTGAACTCATATTTGCAATGAGAGGCCCCGAATTACCTCAGGGCAGTGTAGAAATTCCCAAAAATTGGTTCAATACAGGGGGGGCTCCTTTTATTTCTTGGGCGGGCAGGGCATGGCTTGCCCGGCGAAACCCCGAATCCCCGAAACTCTGAAACCCCGAAACTCCGAAACCCTGAAACTCCGAAACCCCGAGGCTACAACATAGGGCCTCGGCACGACGCGCCTCGGCACGAAGTCCCAACCAGATTTGCTAAAACGCCTGCCTGCCCCTGCCCATAGAAAACACTGAAATTTTTTATTTTTTACACAAATTTTTTTTTTGAAATTCTGAACTCATATTTGCAATCAGAGGCCCCGAATTACTTCCGGGGAGTGCAGAAATTCTGAAAAATCGGTTCAATATAGGGGGCTCTTTTTTATTTTTTTGGGCGTGCAAGCATGGCCTGCCCGGTGTTTTGGCAAATCTGGCTGTCGAGGCACGGGCCTGCCCGGCATTTTGGCAAATCTGGCTGTCAAGGCACGGGCCTATTCTGCGTTTTGGCAAATCTGGCTGTCGAGGCACAGGTCCCCCCCGCAACAACAGCCTTCCCCTAGTCCTGCCCGGCGTTTTGGCAAATTTGGATGTCGAGGCACGGGCCTGCCCGGCGTTTTGGCAAATCTGGTTGTCGAGGCACGGTGCATGTTCCCTCCCGGCGCATTTTTTTTTAGTACTCTGTGTGAGTTGCACCTCCTTCTAGCGCAAGGTGCGGGTGCAGTTGCGCGAGTTGCGCCTCCTTCTGGCGCAAGGTGCGGGTGCAGTTGTGCAAGCGAGTTGCTTGTGTGGGTGAGGAGTTGCTTGTGCAGGCTTGGGTGTGCGACCTGTGCGGGCTTGGGTGAGCGAGTTGCTTGTGCGAGTGCGGGTGTACGACTTGTGCGGGTGCTGGTGTGTGGTTGTTGGTGTGAGGGCGAGCTGCTGGTGCGGTTGCTGGTGTGCGGGATCTGGTGCAGGTGAGGAGTTGCTTGTGCGGGTGCGGAGTTGCTTGTGCGGGTGCGGGTGTGCGACCTGTGCGGGTGTTGGTGTGCGGTTGCTGGTGTCTTTTTTTTTATTTCCTGTAAGTAACATTCAATCTGTGAAATGTAAGTTGTGAGCTTTGTGTATGCAGTTCATGTTCTTATTCTTGTTCTTTGTGTTCATGAATTCATAGCTTGTTTCAATTTCCATGCAAGTGTTAGCGCCATACGTTCTCGAATCTGGGTTTGAAATTTCTGTTCATTTGTTTTGGATTAGGGTTTCTGTAGAGAATCCAGTACATCTAAAATTTTTAGTGGCATTCAATAATCAGTGCTCTTGGTTTGAATGCATGATATCATTTTTGTTTGTATGCATGTTCTAATTGAATCTGCACTGTATTCTATGTTTGTATTCTACATGTGCATAGGTGATTAGTATTACAAATAGGGTTTATGTCTTAATGTTCTCCAGTTCTTATGCTGTGAACAACAAAAATCATCTTTGTGCGAAGACAATCATCTTCGGGTCGAAGATAACCTAGAGGCTATTAATGCAAAGAAACCCCAGAACTAATGAAATACATAAATTAACAAATAACTATTATCCTCGTTCCGAGGATAAATAGCAACGAACTCAATACACATTCAATATACCTAAATGAAATAAGGACAAGTTTATCCTCGGGCCGAGGATAAATAGCATTTGAAAATCACACATTCAATATACCTAAATGAAATAAGGACAAGTTTATCCTCGGGCCGAGGATAAATAGCATTTGAAAATCACACATTCAATATACCTAAATGAAATAAGGACAAATTTATCCTCGGGCCGAGGATAAATAGCATTTGAAAATCACACATTCAATATAACTAAATGAAATAAGAACAAGTTTGTCCTCAGGCCGAGGATAAATAGCAACTAAAAATCACGCATTCAATATAACTAAATGAAATAAAGACCAGCAAATTAGAACAATGAACTATATCCTCGACTCGAGGATAAAATCAACCGAACAAAATAGAAATCCAATATAGTTTAATTAAAAGAAGAGATCGTTCTATAGTATCCTCGGGACGAAGATACTGAATTGTAGATATCATTTACGAATAAAATGTGTATTTTACACTACTTTGGATATGACGTGTTGCCTGCATTCATAATGGTTCACTCGAATTGCAATAGGCAACAATTCTCTATTCCATTATCTTCGACTCGAAGATAAATATGAAATTCCAATTCTCATCATAATGGTTTACTATGCAGAGATCCATATCAACATGGTTGATGAGTTTGAATATGACTACTTAGCTACTCTCCCGTTCCTTGAGCCGTTCACCAAATGGGTGGAAGAGGAGCCCTTCATATCTGAGATGCCAGAGCTCTACGGCAAGCTCTGGCAATTCAAAGCCGTCATTGAGTCATGGACTTTCGGTGTCAACGAGTCCAAGAACTACATCTACCTGCGTCACCGAGTGCAGGACACTGGCATGTACGTGAACTGGAACTTCAATGAGAAGATCGCACTCATAGAGAATCATCAGGACAAGTACATTGTCATCACTTTGCAAGGCCTCGACAATGTAGGGAACGAAACTAAACATACCCATTCAATCGTTTGCCATGAAGACGACCCTATGGGAGTTTTTGACTTCGACAACCTCATCGTTGACTTGCACTCCACAAACCTCGATGGCTTGGCATCAGACTTTCATACAAGATACCATCCATGGATTAGAAGGAACGCCAGGGTGGCGGCGAGGAAAGTCGGATACATGTTTCATAAGCTGACAGAGCAAGCTCAGAAACATGTTCAAAAAGGTCCTGCTCGGGCGAGTCAAGGTCGTGGTCAGCAAAGGCCGGATACTGCCGCTAAACCAAGTCAGCGTCTGGTATGCGCGGCCGTATAGGGAGCAAAGGAAGTGGGAGAGGAACGGCCCGCGCACAAGCCCAAAAGAGAAATAACCCGGACACGAGTACCAGTGAGCCAAGCGACAAACGCAGGAAATCCATCCCGGACAGTCGCCCTACCACTGCGGGTAGTTCAGGGTCAATACTAACAAACATGAATACCCGGAAGCCAGTCGGTAAGCAACCAATCGAAAAACACGAGGTTGCTGCTGCATACCAATTGGATTTCTGGAAGAAATATGGCAAGTGCTTCATTTTTCATCCACAGGTATTCACTGTTAATATCAAGCAATGCTTCCTGGCCAAAGAAAGATACATTATCCGGAAGCTTGAAATGAAATTGGTGGATGAGCAAAAAGAGACCCTCATTCATCTTGGTTCAGAGCAACAAAGACAGAAAATTTGCTTGACCCCCATGGGCACCAATAAGAAGCTTTTGAAGGAATGTCCTAAAGATTGGGATTCCATCAAGGACGGAGGCTTCTACATTATTGATGGCCAACATAGTGTCACTGCAGCCAAGCTCCTTCAACAAGGAGGTTGTTGCTCGACTCGAAAGGTTGAGCTGCAGACGTGGCAGGCTGTGATTGTCTGGTCTAGAGACCCAGCACAGTTGACAGATATTTCGAAGTGGTACAATGCTTCTAATCACCTCGTTCACAGTCAGCCAACATGGGGAAATCAAATATCTGCATGTAGGCAAGTCTGAAAAGCGCTCAAGCGGCCTACCAACACAAACAGTGAGGGGCTACTGAGAGGGAATAAAGCCATCTACAACGTCTCAACGTATAAGGTACCCTTCATTTATCTTCGAGGTGAAGATAAAATTTATGTCCATGCTGTAGTTGCCTTTATCCATCCTTATGGATGCACTGCCATTTCTGACAATTTATTATGTGGTCTCTGTAAGGGTTATCCTCGGGCCGAGGATAATTGTATGATAATCTGTAAATCTTCTGAGTGCACTGACATGCGTGTTGATATCATGTATATCCGTTTGAGCAGGAATTTGTGGACGCTGTTATGATTCGGTATAACAGCATCAACCCGGACAAGGAGGGCGCTCAAGTCAAATTGGCGTCCGATGTGAAAAACGAAATTCGCATAATAACCTTGGCCGATGAGACCTATCTGATGTGGGAGGAGTTCCTCACGAAGCACATTGATGGATCACTGATTGATCCCGTGACAAGGAAATCCTACAATAGCGCAAAGACCTTCAACGCAAAGAACTTCTCGCTCAAAAGAGAGTTCTTCAAGCACATGGGACACTTCACGGACAAGGATCTGAAAGATTATGTCCTCCATTTGCTGGGGAGAACAGATAAGCGCATACGAGACTACCCAAAGGTCTCAGTGGGGGCGTCAAAGATCCTGTGCGAGGACAACTATAAAGCCGAGCACTGGGTAGAGCGCAGGAAGCGTAAGAAGGTCATCGTCGAGGAGTTCATGGCCCTAGATAAGTCCTTGAAATTCAAAGACAGAAATGGGGATGTCATCGATGTGGTGTGGAGGCAATGGAAGCTTGACAACTTCTTCTCCTCGGCATCGTGGGATTTCCTCCTCACCGCAACACCCAACCAATTCTTCGTAAAACGCCTTACCAATGAGGCGAAGAAGAAGACAGCCATAGACTACAAGGACAATCCGAGATTGTCGATGGTCTATCCCATGTTCAAGACTTTCTTGAAGATGAAAAAGCGAGTGGAGCCATCGGGAGGAGATGTGTTTATCCAAGGCCACCAATGCTATCCCCAGGCTCTTGTGACGACCCACATATGGCCCTACGTTAATAGAGAACTTTGCCTCGCTGTGATTGATTTCCGGATCCTCCCAAGGCCAAATCCGGGATCCGGTGACAGTCCACCGTGCTTGCCGTTATTGAATTTCCTGGATGATCACCTGAGGCCAGTGTTGTCTACCCCAGACGTCTGGTTATGGATTGTGGGGAATTCATATGACATGGACGTGGCAAAGAAATTTGCGGTGTCGAAGATGTCAAGGTACGAAGTGAGGGTGTCCACCTACCTGCCAAGTAAGGCTGAGAGGTTGGACAACTTGACCAACCGAGCGGTGCCACCCCCCGTGAAGCTCCTGTTTGTCATGAAGAAACGTAGTGACGAGGAGACAAAATACAAGGAAGTAGTGAAGAAGGTATATTCCACCGATGACATACCTTACTATACTGATTTCCATAAGAACACGGAGGCAAAATATAGGGTCCATCCAAGTGAGCTGAGGATGGAGTTCTATATTGACATTCTCCAGAGTTTTGCCGTGACGGGAGAGAATGTCATCGGCGTTTACACAGGATCGAAGTTCCTGATTGCTGCTAAGGTGCGGCTCTTTCATTTATCTTCGGGTCGAAGATAAATTCCTACGATCGCTTTCTGGTGTATTATCATGTTTGACTGTTCTGTTGCATGCATCTTTATCTGTTGTTGTGTTATCCTCGGGTCGAAGATAGTTCTCTAGGATGGATCAATATATTTCAAAATAAAGTATTAACAATTGCTTGTTGTATTGTAGATGTATGGCCTCTATTATTATGGCCTAACTGAGAGGCATGCATCGCAAAAACTTCAAGATATGGCAAGTTATGGCAGTAAATTAGACATTAACGATTTCTGCCATGAGAACTCGCCATATCTTCCAGGTTACATGCGTCCGCGTAATCTTGAAACTCTTGAGCTGGACTCGAATTCCACACCCTCGATCGATCGCGACGTGGAAGCCCCACGAGAATTTCCTACTGACGAGGGGGCTGCCGACCTTGGGATCGATGAATTCGGGACAAACACGAATGTTGTCTAGGGAGGAAATGTGGAAACCACCGCGGAGGACTTCCACGTAGGGAACCGCGGGCCCGAATCTGCATCGAAGGAGAACGAAGAGGCAGATGCAGTCACTCGCAAGAAGAAGAAGAAGAAGGCAAAGAAGCCCGTGGAGGGCTTCATATCGGACATCATCATCAGCGACGTGGAGGACACGTATTCGGATTTGGAGGACTTCAAATACGATGGTCCACATGCGGATGGCACGGGAACCTCTAGGGGAACCCAAGAGGTTGTAGAGCCACAACCTCCTCGTGATTCCACGTCCGGAGATGCTGCAGATCCCGGTCAAGTTCCGCTTCGTCCTGTGAAGGAGGAACTGAAGGATTTTTGGAGGCAGAGAGATGAGAGGAAGGCCTTCAAGAAGGCAGAGGAGGCAAGAAGAAGGGCAGAGGAGCTGGCGGAGAAGGAGGCATTGAAGAAGGAACTTGAGAAATTGCGTGAGGAGAATGTTTCTCTCAAAACGCGATCACAGGACCCTTCTGCCTCTCAACCTAGTCAACTTGATGTGCCTGACGCTGGTGGTGCTTTAGAAGCAACGGATCATGTGCCAACTGATCCCATTGGTAAGGATTATCCTCGAGGCGAAGATGATCCTCTACCTCCGGCCCAAGAGGATACCGCTCCCTCTTCTCCTCCTCCAATGGAACAAGACCAGGGGTCCTCTCTTCCAGTTGATAGACCAGATCAACTGATCCAAGAAGAGATTGCTCCCCCTGGAACTAGGACAGAGGAAGCTGATAGTGCTGTGGATTATCCTCGAGGCGAGGATAATTTGAGGCAACCCCCTGCATTGGAGGCACAAGCGGAGTCCGTCCCGGAGACGCAAGAGCAGGCTGACATTGCTCCAGATCTCATCTCCCGTCCAGCTGAGCCGCCAGTACCGGAGATGGAGATAGAGCTGGAGAATCCACCAGACAACGATGAAGAGACTGTCGACTACGGGGATTATTTGGAAGATGAGTTTGGCCAGGTACACTCTCGTCCATCCTCAGATCCCTACGATATTTCATGAGTCTATCGAGTGTGATGTGATGGATGTTTGTTTTGGCTTCCGTCATGTTCATATTCATAGTGAGAGACTCTCATGTCGATTCCTTCTCTCTGACAGGAGGGAGTGTACAGTCTCTGATTGTAAAGTGTGGACAGACTGCTACTCTGTGACTGCGTTTGTAGCATAGTGTAGATACCGAAACGGATTGTAGTTGGTACTTGTATACAATCGGCTAGAGATCAACCAAACCGTTAGACCAGGTGTATCATAAATTATTTTGAAATAAATATATGTCAAACCTTTCTTTAATGCTTGTAGTGTCTAATGAATTGATATTGTCCATGTTTGTGCCCAGCGCGGAAAACTTAGAAGTGTGCACCGTCCGTTGGCACTCAAACAATCACTTAACGGAGGGGTTCTGCAGTCGCTTAGTGGGGTTCAATGCTTTTCTCCGTTTTATAGGTCACCTGATTCTGCCTTTCAATAGGTAACTACATGTCTTTCGTGTTTTGTTTGATCAGGTAGTAACGACTAGTCGCAAAAAGAGAGTGCCACGGAGTGTGTCCTCGTTAGTGGTCCAACCGCGACAGAAGTGGTTGAATATCGTGTTCGATTTGAACGGAGTACTGTGTGAGAGCTAGGGTCAAGGGCCCTATAAGAAGAAAAACCATTACACAGTCCGAGATAATATATTCTCCGATCGAACCCCCACACTCATTGGGACGAAGGTCGTCTTCGTTCGTCCCAATGTGCGCGAGTTCTTAGACGAGGTTTCAAAAATTTTGAATTGCGTCGTAGTTTGGAACTCGATGTTGAAGAAGACGGTGGAGCCCGTTGCAAGTTTCCTCTTCCAGAATTGCAAGTCTCCTTTCCACATCCTAGGTCAGGACAACTGCAAGAGGGTAGAAATCTCCGACGGGAAATTTCTTCATTAGGCTGGGAGTCCGTGGAAGACTCTTCTCTTGAAAGTGCTTGATGAGGAATTGTTCCTAGACCCTCATGATGTCGACTCCTTCAACAAGGACAATACTATTCTCATTGATGATTCTCCGCAAAACGGCGTCCTCAATGAGACCGGGAATTGCATATACTTTGAGAGTTGGAACCCGTACATGCGTAGAGACAAAGTGCTCTTGGGCACTCTCATTCCGTGGCTGAAGAAACTACACGAGGATTGTCCACTTGGACGCCTCCATGAGTTCGTAGATCAGAACCGAATAGGTGTGGCACCCTTGTCTGCATCCGATGATAGTGCCGAATATATATTGGAAGGGATGAGGAAGTCCGCCAAGGCATTTCAGTCTCGATTCGTGTTGCGGGGGATGAATTTAGTGATTGAATAAGAGAGAGGAAGGAAGAAATAGACTTCTCCGTGTCTCAGTCAATCATAGAATTCATTGTACATTATTCTTGTGAATACGGATTTTTATGTACATTTCATTTTTATGAATTAGTAAAATTTTGAAATTTCATCAAGATTTTTGGCCTGTTTTGAGGATATTGTTTTCTTCAACATATGTCTGTCTTCTATGTTGAGTTATCTTTGGGTCGAGGATAATTGTGGAGGATGTGTGTTATCTTTGAGTCGAGGATAATTGTGGAGGATGTGTGTTCACATCCATTACTATAGGTCGGAGGATCCTTTTTACACCTTCTCCAACGGACGGAACCACTGACGAGGAGCTTGTTGTCTGGATCGGACGTGTCACTTTCAATGAGGTCCGGCTCGATTGGAGGGAGCTTCGTGCCGTCCTCCTATTCAAAGCCTTACCTCTTGGGCTCGGCCACTGATGCAGCTTCGGTGGCCATCGACTTCTCGAAGGGGAATGTGGAGGAAGGCGTGGTAGATAGCCCACCTAGTCGGGGTCCTGTGAGGACACCGATTTGCTCACCGTCGCCGATGAAGAGGGCCAGCTCCACCCCAAGTCGATTGCGTTCACAGTCGCCGACTTTGCAAACGCCAAACACCCCGCACAGGAAATTGTATGAGGATGACGAAAAGACGGGTATGGATCCTCGTCTCGAGGATGGACTGCTGTTGCCGGTGACAGCCGCACATCAAGCTGTCCAGAGCAAAGAGCTCAATATAGATCCCAGGGATGGGGATCGGATCAATGAAGTACCGTTGGGTGCATGTAGTGCACAGCAGGTTCGACGCCTCGTAGATATTCCCATCTCGTTCCCCTCCAAATCTGTAGGCGGAGTATCTTTGCCTTTCGCAGTACCTATTTCCCGCCGAACGACTCTTCGAGACCTACGGCGGTCAAATTACACACGATCGACAACAACTGCCGATCCATACATAAGCACTGTGAATAGATCGATACCACGGCCGCCTCCTCGAGGTTCTAGGTCTCTTTCCAATACCAAGATTCTGCGACATGAACGAAAGCGGAAGAGAGAGGCCAAGGATTTAATGATAATGGGGATGTTCAATACATTGAATAAAGACAGTGGATCACCCAAGCCTTCTCGACGCGAGGATATCTTCAGAGGATTGGCCAAGTTGAAAGCCTTGGAGGCAGCCAAGGAGGCAACAAATAGCTGTTCTTCATCCAAGAACAATGGTTTGCCTAGTGATCCTCGTTAGTCATCTTTCCTTTATGGAAGGATCATTACTATTAATAGAATAGTCATTCATATACAAAAAACGATTTTTAGCGAAGCCAAGTGCTCTCTCTGGTCATATCCTCTACATTTTTACACAAGACATTCAATCATTAGACTTAGCAAGATTAGATATACCGGGATTTCATTTCCTAGGAAGTGAAGTATATAGAGAAGTGAGAGAAGTGAGAGAAGTTGATTCAAGTAAATTCATGTTCTTCAATGTAAAGGGACCCGCTTTTATAAATATTACATCTTATTACACAACTCATGTGGAATTGCATTTTGCACAAACACGTTTCTGAATTACTTTGGTGTTAAATTGCTTTAAGCCTTCAAACGATTTGCCTATTTCTTTCTTAGCCTTCAACAATTTATCTTTGAATGGAGGAGCCTTAAGTTCTCAAAATGACCATTTTGTCTCAATTTAATGAATATGGCCTTCTACTACAATTACATTCAACCATTTTTTTCATATGACTACTTGTATTTATGATACTTTGGTTTCCAATGCAACAAATGTAATGAGAGTGCTTTACTTCTTTGTAGTTGAACAACCAATCTTCTAAGTTACATAAGACATCAAATCCCCCCAAAAACTTACTTTCCAATATGGCAAGTCATACAGACATGTCCTCCTCTTCACTCCGTGCTTGTGTACTGGATCTGGCAATTCTTCTATTCCATTTTCACGAGACTTTGTCAACCATTCCTCTCGCTCTTCTGCATAATGAAGTTGTTCTCGACCAGTCATCCTCCTTGGTGGAGGTCTTACATCCACTTCACCATCAAATCTACCCCTCTGTTGTCTCCATCGATGAGTCATTGGCAAGTATCGTCTATGCCCCATATACACGTTTTTTCTCAAGGCTTTTGAACGCCTAGTCACTATATTCGGCCCACATACAGGGCATGTCCTATATCCTTTTGTTACTTGACCAAAGATTAATCCATATGCTGGAAAGTCATTCACCGTCCACATCAGAATGCCATGTAACTTGAATGATTTCACTTCTGAGTTCTTGGAAGATCCGTCCAAGCAATCAACACCTCTCCATAGTTCTTGAAGTTCCTCAATCAATGGTGCAAGGTAAACATCTATGTTTTTTTCTGTCACACTCTCTTTCCCTGGGATGATTAATGTGAGCATCATAAAGAAATTTTTGGTCACCAACCAAGGAGGAAGATTGTAGTTGAGCATGATCACAGGCCAAGTTGAATGGCTAAGGCTTTGGTTCTGAAATGGATTCACACCATCCAATGCAAGGCCAAGCCTAACATTGCGCTCTTCTTCGGCAAACCATTGCCACCTGTTGTTCACGTGATCCCAAGCCTTCGAATCCACTACAGATCTCATAACCTTGTTTTTGCTTTTCCCACCTACATGCCACTTCATGAGCTCTGCTAATTGCGTATTGCTATACATTCTTCTTAATCGAGGAATCAAAGGGAAATGTCTCAATACTTTCATTGGTACTATGTTGGAGTTCTCTACATATCGAGATTTGTGGCAAATAGGGCACACTGTTGCATCATGTAGTTCGTTTCGGAACAAACAACATCCATCTCTACACGCATGTATGGAATTGTAGGACAATCCCAACTTCATCAGAAGACTTTTGGCTTCATAATAAGATTTGGGAAGTGAATTGTCTTTTGGTAATATTGTCTCTGTTAACAACTTCAACAACTCATCAACAAAACTATTAGGGACACCATGAGTAGTGCAACTCACTAGCAACATGAGTGTGGACATCAAACGGTTGGAATTGCTTCTTACATAAAGTGGAGTCTGTACTTCTCGCAAGAGGACATTCATGTCTACACTAGCAACATCCTCCGTGTTCGTTGAAGTCCCCTCTGTTTCCATCCGGTCATTGCTGGTATCCATTCCATCATCAATATTGTTAGTATATGCATCTAGTAAACCATTCATCCCCATACCATCTTCGGTTGCTGAATCTTCAACTGGGTCAGTTATAATATTCTTTGTTCCTTCTCCATTGACATGTATGTCGTCATATTTGTTGAAACACTCTGTCACCATACGAAGCACATCCACTTCTCCTGCATTTGGAGAGGGGTCTCGTTGAACAGGTTCTCTTCGAAAACTTCTTTGTTTACGCAATCGGAGGTCTACGGGAGCATAGTCATCCTGCATTGATATATGTGCATCACATGCACATATAAGTTTTTTGTCAAATTCATCATTGAATCACGTAAACTCGTTGGATGTGATCATACTAACATATAGGGCTCCATACTGGTGGATACTCATCATCAACAATAATGATGACATCTCCAAAATAGAATTTGCTACTTGAAAGAAATGATTTGCAATTTCACTTTTCATTAATTGACAAGAATTTCAATTTTGTTTACTCAATTCTATGCTTGAAATTCAGTGAAAATAATTATCATTTTGACCTGTTATGCCATGAATACACAATTACATCCTCATGTTGTCTTTTGTCAAAACACATGCCAATAATTGACTTTTCCTAACACTATACCATAATATTCTACAAATGATAACTGTCCTAAATAATATTTCTAACTACAAAATATGACTGACCACTACTTGTGACTAATCACAGTTTCTTGGAAAAATTGATTATTCATAGTCATTTCAAAGTAAGCTTCTCAATAGACATAGTAATGTGCATAGAGTTCTTCTCCAGCCACTATGTCCCTTGATGCTAACGTCATTACATATCCCCACTCCAAGTTGTTCCATGGTTTGGGCAGCATGCGAAACTCCCACATGACATTTCCTAACTCCTCTCGACCTACAGAACTATTAATAAACCCAACTACATTTCCCTTCACCGAGCAGTCACCCATGTAGCAAATGAATGGTTAAACTTGTTTGAGGTCGAGATGTTGTTGATGGGAAGTTAGGTACGACATTTTCGTTGACAGTCGAAATTGCGGCAACATTGAATGGCCTCTTTCTTATTTAGAAGTAAAGTTGTCTATATTAGGGGAGGTGGAACGTGAGGGCATGGATCGTATAGGCACGTGGCGTCGGAGATCCGGAATATGCGCCTGACTATGTGGATGGAGGTTGGATGTGGGTTCAGGTGTCTTCAACCACGCGTTATTGATGTTCGTGTATACAGTTGTGGATGGAGTTCGTTGAGGGAAAGAGAGGTATTCGTAATGCATGAGTGGTCGTGCATGTGAATAGGAGAGACTGGATTGCACGTTTCGTTTGTTGTAAGTGAATTTCGTTTGTACTTTGAAAGGCATCTGAAGAAACATGGACAGTCACATAGAGTCCGTGAATGCTGTTGACGACGAGGTCGTCAAAAGTACGCAATTCTTCTCTGAAGATTGCAGCGGCTCTCAACTTCCGTTGAACGTGCAGGTAAGACACAATATAGAATGTATGAAGGGTTTTATTAACGAAATGTGACTGGAATGAAATTTCGGAAATGTTAGCGTCGCTTAATGCTTTCCTAATGAATGATGTATATTAATTTTATAGGTTCAGCCAACGTTTGCTTCGACACAAGCAAGCTCTGCCATTCCACCCGTGGTAAGTTAGTGCGTATTTACAGTAAGTGAGATCACGAAGTTGTTTAAATGATGTTTACTAAAGCAATTGAAGAAAATGGAAGGAAAATTGTGAAGGAAGTTGTGTGGAAGACAAGAAAACGTTAAATGCTCAGTGTTTGTTGTTTTGCAGGAAGTGTCTCAGGTGCCGATGCGTCCGCCTCAATTACATAACGTGCAGGTGACTCATGAATGCTGAGCCTTCATTTTTATGAATGAGAAGTGGTATACAGTGATTGCTACATGATTTAAGTGACGGCGACATTTTGTGTAGTTTGTTTGGGGCTTAGCATTTCCGTAAGTCAGTGCAGGAGGTGGGCTGTCGTGGCCTTCAATTATCAGAGTAGATTAATAATGCTACCGGATGAATAATGAACTTAGAGGTATTCTGTGATCCGTTTTGGTGTGGAGTGAAATATAAATAACGTTTGCGAGTTCAGAGGTTTCCTCAAGTATGGTAGTTGTCCAAGCAATGAAAGGAAATGAGACACCGCATGTTTACCTGTTTATTGGTCGAGACCACAGTTCCGTCCTTGATGAGAGGAATATGAGTCCATATTTTGAGGAGAGTACATGAAGGTAGTGAAATATCGGCTGAGAGAAAAAATAAATTGAGTCGTGGAAGTGTCCATGGACATTGAAAGATTGAACCAAAAAACAATAATTCCAACGGGTCGAACAAGAGTTTTTGATATAAATGGGCTAACCACGGAATGGAAACATATGAGAGAGGAAGTTAGTAGTAGACACGCGAAATGTAAAGAGTAGTGTACTTGAGATTTTGATGTGACAGTTCTGCAAATGTTGGTGATGCAGGTCAACCAATGTCCGTCTCTGTCACAGATTTCACTTGGACATCAGGGTGCGTGGCCGAATTATGTGCCAGGGTATGGTTTGGGAGTGCACCCTATGCAGCAGTTGTATGGAACATCGATGTACCCATCATTTGCGGCAGGAATGTTGAATCTTATGTCGTTTGCATCGTTAATGTCTGCATCTCAAAGTGTACCTCCTAGTTGGGACAACTTCATGCTCTCCCAAGAAGCAAGCGGAAGGTGGGCCACTGAAAACGACAGATGGTTGGCGTTGTAGAACATGCGTCAAAGCATGATTGATATCCTCGAGAGGCAACAGTAGGTTGCTCGTGCAGAGCGATTTTGAGAAGCGCACCCTTTGTCAACTAAGGGAGGGACAACCAATGCAGTTCCACTATTCTGCAGTGGCCAAGAAAGAATGGAAGATGAGTTTATGAAATGTATGGGAGCTGACGCAGGCATTCTCGGTAGTAAGAAGGCATTTTCTGATGTGGACCCTTCAAGAAACAAAGGAAAGGTAGTTCCTCAGCCGTCGCAGCAGGCGAGGTCGCCGTTGCCAATGTCAGGTGAAACTTCTGAGTTACCATTTGACGGTCATGTCGCGGACAGTGCCAAACGAAGTGAACCGTCACAGAGGCAGAGCCAAGCAAGTGATGCCCCGACGTCGCCATCAAATGTCCATTCGCATGGACATTTGGAAATTTCAAGTAAGTCAAGAACTCTTGATTCTGTGAACCAACGGAAGGCTCTAAGAGAGGACGACAAGTTTTACTTAAAAGAAGTGAAGAGAGAAATCGCAGAGGGCAGGGTTCCGCAGGTGAACTTAGTGCAAGACAGGGACAACACCATTGTTCGGTTTAAGTCGCAGTTTTTGAATGCTCTGAAGTTGGATGCTTATTCCTTAGTTCAGGATGCATATATAGACGTTCATGACCAGATTTTAATGAACGACGTAATGGAGGAGGTAGGAAGACAGTTTGTATTACTCAGACCATTGCCTTTAGGGTTTGTGGAGAATTTTTTGAAGGGCTGTTTTAAAAGAAGTAGAGCTCAATATCATCAATTTTGGATAAAGGAAGGAGAGAAAAAAAAACCCGGAGGGTTGTAAACAGAGGGCATGGTTGCAATTGGTAGAGAAGTGGAAGTCAGCACAAGAGTAAAAAGAACATAAGCGGATCAACAGCAATGCAGCTGTAGAGAAAACAAATTGGGTACGTTGCTAATCCCAATGGAAGTTGTAGAAATTCTCTGTATAATGTGTAATTCTCATCGTACAGTATGATAGTTTATGAGGTATGTGATATATGAACAAAATTCAAATAAATAAGGAAAGGGTGAGTACATGGGCAACCAGAAGTATGTGGCACTTGAGAATCAGGAGTGGTCATTGAATTCAGTGGGACATGTGCTTGCAGTCCTATGGATCAGTTGGACATGAGGAATTGAACAACGCGTGTTCAGTCCTTTTGGAAATTGTATAATGTGAAGAGCAGTGCAGGGTTGTTGATCAAAGTATGTGTTCCTATGGTTATTGATCATTAAAAAAAACGGCTTTTGCATTTTCGGAGGACCTTGTTTTAAGGGTAAATGGTTCGTATTTGAAAATGGATTCAAATGCACGACATTTTAGAAGTCAACGATGTTTGGGAATGAAAACTCTTTACAATTACAATGTCTGTGATATAATCATGTAGTGTACAGGAGTTGATATTAGTTTGTTTGGAAATCAATTATACTATGGAATGGTTGTAAGTATCAGAAGGGAGACGAAGCGTTTGGAAAAGGGAAGACTATGGACGAACCCGACGTTGAGAATGTTGAGCAGCAGGAATCGGGAGTTCCTTTCACACCAGTCTCGGTATAGTTTGTAACATTCAATGATTCGTCTTGTCAATGCAGTTCACATTTTGAATGGAAATGCAAAGAAATTTATTGGATATAGAGCAAAATTTTCACCAAAACTTTGAAATGTGCATGGTAGGATTCTTTGGGACTTCCTTGCGTGGTGTCCAAAATGACTAGTGCGGGGTTTCCAGTTGCACAGAAGATCCCAATGGCTGACATCAGCAACCAACTCCACAACGCAGTGGACACCGTTCTGTCTTTCTATGCTGAGCATTGTGGCTCTCGAGCATGTTTGAAAGAGGATTTGGGGGAAACCGAGGACTTAGGGGCAGTCGCTAAAAATCAGACGGCTGTAAAGCGTCGATAGAGTAGCCGGACAGCGGTAGAGGTCGTGAATAGCTTGCAGCGTCCGAAGGTGGAAGAATTAGAAAGAGAACTGATTCGTAAAAGTGGACTCCCAAGCGAGCGTAGTTCCCGCATGTAGGAGAATTTTGTAGCAAAAGTGTTGACAGCGGGTTCATCAGGGAAGCAGAAGATGGTTTCGAGGAATGCAATGACTAAGGTCATTGATACAAGTAAATTGAAATATACTTCGGAATTCACGGTTGGCATCATGAAGGAGGAGATGTTGTTGCTATCATTAGACGATGAATTCTCTGACTACGGAGATTTTCAAGAGCTTCCACCGTCCATGAAGTAGAAAGCCGCTGAAAAAAAAAAGAAGGCAGTATACGTGGAAGACATGGAAGTGTTGCCGCGATTAGGAAGATTAAGCGGGGTTGCACCGCCTAAGAGCAATAGAGATGTTGGACTTCACATGATGGAGGAGGTAGCAAATTTCCGTGAAGATGTACATGACACGCCATTTGCAGCAGAAGAAGAAGGCATAGTCTCAGGAAAAGGGAAAGTGGTTGTGGATTTTGAACGGTCTGGGAGTTCGAAGAAGGTGAAAATGACAAGGAAATCTGTAATGTCGGTCATTGATGATGACGTGGATTTGGAGGGAGACAAAGATACCGCATCGGAAGAGAGTGATCGGAATAGAGTGAATCCGACCGGCCTGAGGCGGAGGTGAATGCTTTGAGTGATGAAGAACCTCCTGTGCTTCCAAAAGTTGTCAGGAAACGTAAAGTGGCTGCTGATGAAGGCGGGAAATCGAGACAGAAAGTGAACCATCGCAGTGGTAAGGAGGTACAGAGAAAACGGAGGTTAGCTGAAATCGACGCCTCAGTTGTGAAGAAGTTGGTGTTATATAAGCGGCCGAAGAACTCTATGAGTGCAGTGAAGACCTTTATGAGTATGGCTGAAATGAACAAAAAAATTGCAAATTGTGAGAGTTGCATGCATTGGAAAAAATCGATGGGTTCCATGTATTGAATGTTGGTTGAATTAAAGATGAAGTTCTGTTGTGGAATGTAGGGGTATTTTTATGTGGAAGTTGCTCACAAATGGTTTTGTATACGCAGAATCCAATCAAGACCCGGACGAGAGTGTGGATTCTTCATCTGAAGCATATGGGGAAGGTTGTGGCAGAAGGCCATGCTGGAGTGAATTAGAAGTCAAGGTGCTTGGACTCTGTGAATGAGGTTTGCAGAGAAGGTCAACAGATGATAACAATGGTGCGTTGTTTTTATAAAAACACCCCTATAATGTTTGATTCAAAAATGCGATTCCCACCAGATATTCAGTACCTAGACCAAGTGGAGGGTGTGCCCAATGCACCTATCCTGTGGTGCACTTCGCATGTAATTGAGATTCCCCCAATAGACCAAATAACGAGGTTGTTTGGTGAGGTAATTACCCCATTATCTCAGGACAATACAAACAGCGACTCAGACTTTGAAGATAGCCGGAAGAAACGGGATGCACCTTTGAGCAGAGAAGCAGGGAAAGAGAAGAGGAGGGGCCGTTTCTCAAACACGGGAACAAGCGGTACACAGGGTTCTAAAGATTGGAGGATGGTGCGCAAATCCGGTGACAATTGACAAGTACGATAGCCTGAAAGGTACACGACCATTCTGTTGGCATAGGTTGGCGTAGAGTTACCATGGGAGAAGACTCTCATGCACTTGGAAATGAGAGGATGTAGATCTTATAGACCCGTGTGTTTGTTTAGGTGTTGCTCGTTTTTATGTAGGTGAAATAAATTGTTGTATGTGTCAACATACTGACGTGGAAGTGGTTGATATTGAGAAAACGTTAGTGGCAGATGGAAATTAGTGCGTACCTAGAGAGTTGGCTGTTGTAAAAGTTCATTTCCATAATATAGAGTGGTAGTCTTTTTTTTGCAGATATGAAGAGTAGTCGCCTATTTTAAAAACCCAAATACTTGTCATATTCTTACTGATATTGTTGAAAAGGTAGATATTTATGAGAGTGACGCAACTCTGACAGTCAATTCATTAATAGTTGCACGATTGTGAATTTCAAGTGAGTAAATTTTGAAGAATTGGAATTTCTTAAGTGCGCACATGGGATTTACGTTTTTGAACTCAGAATGTTATTGATAGGGTTTTTGGCATTTGGTTTTGAGGGTGGCGAAGTGAATAGTAGTGTTACAGTCCATGAAGTTGGGGAGTCGGAGAATGGAGACTACATTTAGAATGCATAGAATTTGAGAGTTGAGGAGTGAAGATGAAGATAGCAATTCATATGAATTGAGAGTTGTAAAATGAAGATTACGTTTGCAATCCATTTAATTGGAGGTAGAAGAGTGAAAATGATGGTTGCAAGCCATGGAATTAGAGAGTTCATGAATGTACCGGGAAGTGCGTCAACACCTTTCTCAGCGAGTTCCACGGCGCTGAAGATGGCGGTGAGCTGAGGGACAGCGAAGTTGGTTTTCGGAATGGTGGTATTGGATGCGTTGAGGCTCGTCGTGAGGTTGTGGCGTCCTTTTACCTTTCCATAGCAACAAGTGCCGCCGCTTTGCTTGTGCATTTACAACGTCACCAAGTTAGTTTGCGGAACTGATCGACATACACAATCTGGTTTTCCTCTAATACCTCGAACAAGCATAGAATTCTATCTAGTACAACTTAGTGCATCATTATTTTTGAATACAGGGCTGCCATGCGAATTGCGAATTGTGAATTGTCAATGATAGTGGGAGTCATGTGTTTCGTGGAAATGGGAAGCTCATTTTGTACTTGCAGTGTAATGTTTTGGTGTAGTCTATGAGGAAGTCGATAATCGATGTCACCTGTCATATTGATGTGGAGAAGAATTCCCCATTATGCTATGAAGGAGGATGCAGTAATCGCTTGGTGGAGTGTGGAGCAGATTGTTTGCAAATCCAAGACTGCACCGGGGGCATGGAAGGCTACGAGAGAGCATCTGATACACTGTTTTCCCTTCTTTATTATTGGACTCATGGAGTGCTTATTGAAGAGATTGTAAGCTTATTCGGTATGAATAGTTCATGTATGATGACGGCATTTACCATGCAATTTGTGGGCCCTGGCTTGCCTTTGGTAATTATGAAAAGTAGGTAATGTTGGACGTGATGGTAGTGTTTTTTGTAGGCATGCCAGTGATTGATGTCTATATTAAAAGTGCAGAGATGGAAGGAAGGAAAAATGGACTTCGTGCGCTTTCTGTAGCCACTTAAAAGGCCCAATTAAGTGAAATGGTAAAGCAGGATGCTGTGAATGAAGGGAGGACTTTTGGAGATTCGGACTTCATATTATACTAAAAGTGTATAATGATAGTGATTGTAAAGTGTTGGAATCATCACTTGGTAATGTAAAGAACATTTGCTTCGCCTCTTCTTCTATGTAGTATGAGGTACAGTTTCGTGGATGAAACAGGAGCACAGAAGACTTTGCAGAACAATTTAGTCGAATTGGCTAAGAAGAGTTAGATATACGTACGGAAATGTAAAGCATTATGTGATTTAATTTTTATTTCCGCTCCTGGGAAAACATACGAAGTTGAAGTGTAGTGTTCTTGAAAATGTTTTTGGAATGTGCCTTTGAATTCTTAGATAGTGTTTCGTCAATGCTCATTGTTGTTATTGATGTTTTTTATGCATCATTGTTCTTGCATAATTCCATACAAATATAGGACCGAGGAAATGAAATTTGTGCAGATGGAAGTCTTTAGTTTGTAGCAGCTACTATACAGTAGCATGTGGAAGTTACTCTGAAAATTGATAGGCCATTCTTATTTACAGAAGACCTACATAATGTATTTCGACATATAAGTTCTCACTATATTGTATGTTGGAATAAACTTGTACTGGATTGAATGTGCATTTCCTCTGAGTATGTATTCATCTGTTGACTATGTTAATTGTAGTGCATGTGTATTTGATTCTGAACATGCATGTTTAAAATTTAGTAGGGAAGAAGTAGCTCATGAAAATAATCACACCTGAATACAAAAAATGTTTTCCTGCATTTGCTTTTGCAACTGTGCAGGCATACTTGAACAGAAAAAAGTTGTGGCACATGTTCATGTGTGCTTTCAAAAGTAAGGGTGATTGTAAGCAGGATGCAAATGTCAGTCGAAGAGTACAAAGGTAGTGCGCTTGCGCACATGCATGCATACATTCTACAATTGCTGCAAAGTGTCTTTGCGCATACACATGCTTGTATTCTGGAATGCAGGCAAGGTGTAGGCATCTGCACGTGCACATGCATGCATTTTAGGATTGAGGCAAGGTGTGGGTGTTTGCGTGTAGACATTTACATTTTAGAATTGACGCAAATTAAGAATTAGCGCGCTTACGTGTGTACAGTTGTTATTGAAGCTGAATGACTCTATCTAAATAGATGTTCACAACATGCATCGTCATCTGGTAAAAATAAGAATGCATGTATATGATTGCGCACACGCACTATGCAGCCTATACATATACATGAAGTGTGCGCGCGTAGCGTGCGCACATAATTGTGTTTCAAAATCATACACTGGAACCTATGGCACATGTAATTGTATTTCAAAATATATATGAAACACCAATATGCACATGTAATCAATCAATTCTGTTTCAATGTCAACTAGTGCGCGCGTTCGTGTATCTCTAATTAATTACGAGTGCAACATGCATGTGCGCATATGAACGTACAAATATGCCATGTACGTATGAATTATTTCAGTTTCATTTGTACGTGTACTTAGGTACAGTTACGTGTATCAGTGATGTGAACACTAGTTTTGGTCACATGTAACCACCCTACCAAGAACAAGACACCACTATAACATATATGCATTCACTTCAATTGAATTCACTACGCATATGACATCCAATAAATCAAATGACAGTCGTTCGTTTCCGAGTTATTTAGCAATGGATTTGACTGCCATGAAAACATGGTAAAAAGGCCAATAAATTGAGTTTGAGTGCGGCCTTTTTTACCATGTTTTGTTATAGTGTTACATTGTCTGGACCCTAGATCCAGAGATGTTGACGAACATCTCCGCCTTCTACAACTCCACCAACCACCTCGATCACGCACAACCAACCTGGGGGAACCAGATTGTTAGTTGTCGAAACATCTAAATCCATTGTCTCCGCCCGAAAAATGATTCAGAGGAGGCAAATTTGAGAAGAAATGGAGCCGTCTTAAGTAGTACCCAGTACCAGGTAAGTCTTCAATGATCCTCATTATCTTCGAGTCGAGGATAGATTTCCAATAGTAGACATTGTTTGCAATACATGTCAGTAGTAATTAATTATCATCGATTCGAAGATAAATGCAAGATATGTAGCTGTGCACTGACCCAACCTACTCATGTCTTGCAAAATTTTTTTACGCTTATGGTTAGTCGCTTCAAAAATATCAATCCAGAAAAGGACGGAGCGACTATCAAGACAGCAACTGACTTGAAGTGTGAGATGAAGATTATCACGCTTCGGGACAGTCTTTTCAAGTACTGGAATGAATTTCTGACGATGCATTCTGAGGGCAAGTTAGTTGAGCCAATCATAGGGCTGAAGTTTAAAGAGCTCAAGGGCTTCAATCGAAAAGCTTTCTCCTTGAAACGAGAGTTTTTCAAGCACCTCGGCCACTTCACAGACAAGGACTTGGCTGCATATGCGTTGCATTTGCTAAACAAGACACCTTCTCGGAATGGGTCTTATCCGAAAGTGTCCGTGCATGTCGCGACCCAAGTGACACCTACCAGCTCCCAACAGCTCACTAGGTTCACCCCAGTCCACTTACAGCGTCACTTGGTCACCAACTGCCTACCACTGCACATGCTAAGCACCTACAGTGTTAGTCTCCATTTCCAACTTAGTTTGCCAAGTCCCAATCATCGGGACTACTAGCACACACTCCCATCGTGACACCGGGCATGTCACTTAGTAACATGGGGCGGAACTTCCACCTTAATGTGCAAGGACCCATGGTGGCACTACTCACCATGGTCCTAACCGCCCTTGAGTGTCACCCCACTCCATGCTAGTCCTTTTTGCATTTGCTACTCATCCACTAGAGGTAACCGATGCTCACAACTCGGGACACATCCAAGGAGGCCTAGCAAGGAGCGGGACTCCACCCAACCGATGCCACGGGACACACACAAGTGTTCCATGGTGCCTTGAAGTGGTAGTGAAGTCACCACCACCAACCATGAGTCACCAGGACTCACCAAGGCTTCAAGAGGAAGTGAGGAGGGAGACCAACCCCTCCTATAGTACTCTCTGTGATATTCGGCAGACCCCCCGTCCTAGGTCGAAGGAAGTCCTTGGATAACCTTGGGTTGTAGAAGATCACCCACTTTCAACACAAATCGCCAAGTTACGTCACCATTTGGGCTCCCGAACTTCCAACCGGTGTAACTTTGCGCTCCGAGCTCCAAATCCAACATGCGAGTCCATTTTGGACATCTACGCAACGAGTAGATGACGATAGACTTCTCACTTGTCCCATTTGGACAAGTTCTCGCAGAGTTATGGCCCTCTAAAGATTCGGATGCATCGGGGGAGGCGTCACGCCTTCACCACGGCTCTTCTTTTGGCCATAACTTTTGACTCATGTCTTAGAACCTCGTAATGCTTGTCATTCTAGGTTCCTTGTGTTCATAGCTTTCCAATGATATGCCACATGCCATACTTTGTTGTGGAATTCATTGGGAACCCCTCACACCTAGCCCTCAAGTGTCCTGGCGCCACCGGGACCCAGTCAACTTTGAGCGGCCATAACTTTTCGCTCACAACTCCAAATTGCGCGTTCTTTGCGCCATTAGAAGCGTATTGTCAAGAGCTTTCCAAGCATGTGTGACACTCTCATGTGCACTTCAAAACCAGGGCGCTATTGCGCCCTGTTTGATCGGGAGTATCTCCATTCTCCCTACCTAGTCTATTGCAAGACTTGGGAAGTCACTCCCAAGGTCCCACCTTGCGCACTTAGGTACATTGGGCACCCCAAGTAGATAGGGGCGTGACAGTGCAGAGGACGAAGATTTTGGTGCCCGACAACTACGCTAGCGCAGATTGGGTTGAATGCAGGAAGCGAAAGAAGATTGTCCTCGAAGAGCTTATAGATATCAAACCCTCGTTGAACTTACGAGACGACAATGCACTATAACAAAACATGGTAAAGAAGGCCGCGCACAGATAGTCATCATCGGTCTTTTAGCCATGTTTTTGCGCATGCGCGCGTAGTGGATTATTTTAGTTTTTCTCAATTTTCCACTGCTATTTTAAGAATTATAAAACGTGTTATATATCAACGGAAAGGTATTCAAATGTTTTGTTATAGTGATGGAGACGTCTTGGACAACGTCTGGAGGGCATGGAAAGTGAGGCACCAATTTTCTGCGTTGACATGGGACTTCCTTCTGTCACACCCTTGAGGAGAGTTTTTTAAAAAGTTGTTGACGAATGAAGCCAAGAATCGGAGGGCAAAAGATCTTGGAGAGAAGTTCAAGGACGAACAAACTCTTTTCCAAAGGTTCATGAAGTTGAAGTATAGATTGCCTTCTATTTCTGGAGGAGTGGCGTTGAGGGGACTGGATGTTCATGAAAGGGTTCTCGTCGTCAGCGGGAGTTACAATTACGAGCCCCGGCCTCTTAACCTCGCCATTCTTGATGTCCGTCAACTCTGGAAGCCCAAAGAGACAAACAAAACACCATCTCTGCAACCATTCCTGGAGTTCCTCGCCACGAAGCTGCAACTAGCAGCTACGGAGGCGAGTGTATGGTTGTGGATCCTGGGAGACCCAGTTGAACGGCAAACTGCTGCACAATTTGTCAAAACTCAACTCATAGAGTTTGACTGCGTTCAGTCGAGATACATTCCCAGCCGAGCGAAGCGGCTGAACAATGTGACGAACCGGTCATCGGCTCCTCTAGTGCCGCTGCTCTTTCTGTTCAATAAGGGTGACGAGCACGCTTCTCTAGTGCAACGGAGAATGAAAACGGAATACAGCACCCCCGATATTCTGTACTACCTGGATTCCTCCAAGAACAATGAAGCGAAGTGGAGGTTGTACGCGACGGAACTTCGAATGGAGTTCTATTTTGAGATCCTCCAAAGCTTCGTAATTTCTGGCGAAAATGTCTTGAGCATCTACGTAGGATCGAAGTGTGAGCTGGCTGCAAAGGTATCCTTATCCTCGACTCGAGGATAGTCCATTGCTTTTGTTCAATTTTCTAGCATAGGCTTTGTTTTTAGATGTTTTTATGATCCTTGAATTATCCTCGACTCGAAGATATAGTCGATTCTATTCTTAATGGCGTAATATATTAGTGACTATGGTGTTTAGGAAATTATCCTCGACTCGAGGATACAAACTCTATAATCATAGTGACTAAGATTTGGCTCCATTGTTGGCTTGTCTAGATGTTCGGAGCATACTTCTACGGCATCATAGACAAAGATCTAACGGCAAGACATCGAGTAGTGGCAACGTTGGCTGACTCATTAGATATGAATGATTTTCTTCATTCCAATTCCCCGTATTCTGCAAAGTACGTGCGGCTGTTGCACGTTGGGTCTCCGCTTCTGTTGTCCGTGTCTCCGCCGCATGGCGACGATCTGGAATCACCTCGGTCAGCATTAGAGCGAGAGTCATCAAATGAGGACTCTGGTTCTGGAAACAGACGCGAGGTGACACCGCGTCCCTCAGAAGCAATTCCTGATGAGGACCTGCTTTGCATTGACAAATATGGGAGTATGGTGCCCACTTTGAAGCCTGTGCGGACTACCAAGGCAAGGTCTTCAGCAAACAAAGACGTTGAGACAGATACGGAATGGGACCAACGGCAAGCTGAATTGAGGACCAAGCGGACGCAAGAACAGCGGGGAGATCAGGGACAACCACCTCGTCAGCAATCACCTGTGTAGCGGTCACCTGAGCTACCTCCTCCTGAGCAATTAGAAGCTATGCAGAACCGCGCTAAGGATGAGGTCCCGGATGCCGCGATGGGTGGTTCCCAAGCGCATGAAGTTGAAGGTAGAGCTGGTGAAGACGTCCTTCCTGTTGAACGCCAAAAAATGAAGTCCGTAATCACTCACAAGGTTGTGGATCTAAGTGATTTTGATTCAGAGGACTTCCCTCACTCCTCTGACAATGACGACAAAGAGAGTGAGCCTGAAAAAGAGGCTGTCGTGTCAACGTCGGCAGTCTTTGAGTCGGCGGCTAAGCCTTCTACAAAAGTGAAGGATGATCCCGGATATTGGGACATGGTAAATGAGCAGAAGGCTAGGAGAGAGGCAAGGAAGAAGGCACGACAGGACGAGCTTGACCTCAAGGACAAGCAGATCAGAGAAGCTGTGGCCTCGAGTCAAGAGACCAGCTTGAGGTGTGCCAAGCTGGAAGAAATGGTGGCGGAACTTTTTGCTAGATCTCTATCGCAGACTCTCCTGAGCCAAATTTCAATGCCACCTCCAGTCCACTCTTCGTTGCTTGTAGCATCCGCGTCCCGTGATGCTGCCAATCCTTCTCATCCTCGAGTCGAGGATAAGACTGACGAGGTTCGTCCTTCTGGAGACGACTACGTTGTAGCGACTTCGACGTCTCAATTGCCCGCGCCTAGTCTCACACGTCACGACGGGCAATCTGCGCTCATCCCCGAATCTGCGGGCGTCACTCCTGCAACACATCCTCGAGTTGAGGATATTGTTGGAGTTCCTGCGTCTTCATCCGTAGGACCCTCAAGGCCTCCGAAAGTGGTCGACGAAGTAGAGGTTGCTTTATGCACAACTTCCCAAGAAGCGGGTGGAGAAGATCTTTGTGTCAATGATTTGGAGGAGGAGCTTCTTGATTACGGGGAGGCCGAAGAAGACATCCTCGAGAACATTCTCGAGGAGGGAGAAGTTCGGGCGGAGGCGATCGCAGTTGGTGAGGGCGAGGGGTCACAAGGCGATGCATCGAAGGTACACTTGGCTGATCCATATGCGTTTATCTGAGTGTCTGCGATGTGTAATGATTCGTGTCTTGCTTGGCTTGCAAAAGAGGCTACTCTTTTGATGTGGATTCCCTGTACTGAATGAAGTTTCGTTGGCAAGAAATCACATTTATGATTGCTAGGCATTGATGCAGACCTCTAGGCCTGCTTGTATGTAGAATAGTGTAGCATAGAGTGTTCGCGTGAATCTGTGCTTCATTTAGTTTCACGCGAAGTGTAACATGTAATCTTTGTAAATAAAATGTAAATAAAATTTGTGTTCTCACAGGCTTCTAATTTCAATCTTTGTCGATGTTTTGTTTGCTCAGCCTATAATTCTTAAAAGCTTGCACCATCCGAGGGCACTGAAATCGCTTCATGACCGGAACATGCAATCCATAATTAGTGGAATTCTGTGCTCCGTCCCGTTGTCTAGCTCACTTGATTCTGCATTCAAACAGGTAACTCCATTTCTTTGTTGTTCTGCTTTCATCAGGTAGAATTGCACAGGGGCGGAGAGAACGTGACGGATATCGTAGAGCCCTCACCCCCGGTCAAGTGGCTCAACATTGTCTTTGATCTGAACGGCATTCTCTGTCAGTGCTTACCAAGGTCAGTCGCTAATAGTTTCAAGTCGTATCGGATGGAAGACAATGTATTGTGCCACCTGAACCCGACTATCGTCGGGCCGAAGACCGTGTTCGCGCGACAGAACATCCAAGAGTTCCTGCACGAGGTGTCCCAGATCGCGAACAAGATTGTCATATGGTCCTCCATGGTGCAGCCCACTACGGAGTTGGTCGTCGAGCATTTGTTTAGGGGAATAAAAGCCCTGTATGACGTCCTAGGTCAAGAGAAATGTAGGAGGATAGAGACTTCGAAGGGAAAGTTTCTCACGCGCGATTCTAAGCCGATATTCTTGAAAGTCCTGTCTGAGCGCATGTTCAACCACAAGGGCGTGCGCACGACTTTTAACATGAACAACACCCTACTCATTAATGACTCTCCCGAAAAGAGCGTCTGCAATGAGTTGTGGAATGCTGTGTTATTCAATACTTGGACTTGTGCGCACTTGACAGACAACTTCCTCATGTCAGAACTCCTTCCTTGGCTTGCGCGCTTAGAGTCGGTGTACGATCCGGGGCGTCTGCGTGAGTTTGTAGGGGCGAACAGGATTGGCTTAGAACCCCTCACGAAAAACGACTACCAAGTGCCAGGAATCTGGTATATCATTTTGAGCTTCCAGGCCTCCAGCTAGTAATAGGCCCGGAGAGACGCGATCCCTAGTCTTCCCTACAGTCGTTTGTTTAGGATTCCTTAGGGCGGCCTCGTAGGTTTGGATTGGATAGGAACTCACGTTTTGTATTTTTGTAATATTGTACATTTATTCAATTGTATATAATTTTGAGAGCAAAGATTTTGGCACAGATGTTCCACTATTGTATCGAGCGTTTCAATTGTTTGTCCAAATGAATATGCGTTTCCTTTGCTTATGACCATTTCATCAGCGGTATAATGTGGGCAAAACTTGTGTAATCTAGGCTTCCTGCAGGTTGGTTCTTCAAAGGGAACTGAAACAGGTAAACATCACCGGGTGGCCAGGAGCCTCCTTTCCGGGTCGGAGAAGTCCCTCTCCGAGGCGTCATGCTCTGTCGAAGTTAGTACCAAACCGTCCATGTTTTCGGGGCCCTACATGATACGCACGGCGGAGGACGCGGCGTCTGCAGCCTTTGACTTCTCGAAGGCCGATGTTGAAGATGGCGTGGTGGACAATCCTCCGAGTCGAGGACCTGTCAAAACCCCCGTCTGCTCCCCGTCTCCGCTCAAGCGAGCATCCTCGAGTCGAGGATGCCCTTTCTCGCCCCCGCCGCGGGCTGATGTTGTCACGAATCGGAAGCTTGTTCTCCTTGTCAGCGACGGTATAAATCATCCTCGCCTCGAGGATGGTGTCCCGACAGATTCTGTAGGTCCAGCTACGAAGACGGAGGTCGTTAAGGAGCTAGTTGACTTGCCGAATCAAGCAAGGGGGGCACAGGTGGGGGCTCACAATGCACCTCATTTGCCTCGACTCAAGGATAGTGGGCCCCCGTCCCCGCGTAGTGTTGGACGGCGAACGTTACTTCCCTCGCACATTCTGTTTCGACGGACGATTGTGAGAGAACAACAGTGGTCGACGAGCTCTAAATCAATTGGAAATGCACGTCCGTACATAAACAATGTCGATATGCCACGGCCGACACCTCGAGGATTGAGGTCCATGTCTTCCTCCGAATTACCTCCACGCAAGCGTCAAGCAAAGCGCAAGGACAGTACCTCTCCAATTATGGACCTTAGCAGTGGCGTGCAATATCCAAGTGCATCGTACTATTCCTCACGACGTGAGGATATCTATAGAGGCATGGCAAGGCTGAAGGCGTTGGAGGCGCTGGAGGCGGCCAAAAACAATTGTACAGGCCACAAATGACGTTTGGTCAAGCCGATTCAATTTTGGACTCCATGGGCGTCAAATTGCTTAAACCCTATAAATAGCATGATAAATAGAATACAGAAAAAAATTACTTAGAAAAGTTGAGGTTTACGTGTATAGTTAGCCTCTTTGTTTCTACACAAATTCAGAGTACCTAGTGCTCAATAGCCATTTACGTCCAGTGACATCGTGATAGAGGCTTGAAAGTTCTTTGTGTAATTAAACTCTCAAATAATTTGAGCTTACTAAATGCAATTCAACTCACTTTTCTATGCATCTATTTATTCTTTGCTAATTATTTTCTAGAATGTAGCCTTAGAGATCTTTATTGTTGTTGTGAGTTGAGGGTTCATTTACAACTATTCAATCAATTGAGCTTCGCACTCCGGTTTTCAATGTCTCAAAATAACCATTTTGTCTCAATTTAACGAATAAGGCCTTTAAAGTGGTTTTGTGAGCATAATAGGAAATTTCACTTATCTTGTGCTGCGACACATAAACGGGCGGATAGTGGCTCATAATGATTGCTTATATAACATTCAAGGTGTCGCAACCTAAACTTCTCTTCATAACTTCTCTCTTCTTTACTTAGATCTTATGGCATCTGGAGCGGTACGAAAGGTAGCGGTATCTGCCCAGATTATCTCTCCAGCCATTCCGGACAATCCGGAACTACACAAGCAGTTAATAGAGGATTTGACTAAGTTAGGGTGTGTTAGTTTATTACACCGACCATGGAACCTTAAGAGTGAGGTTATGATCTAGGAGCTATTTTATGGGGTTCCGAATCAATATGAGCTCACTTTGTAAGGACGGCCGGTTACGTGGACGGAGGACACCTAGGCGGATGTGTATCAGTTTCGGAAGAGCGGAAACGGGTTAGTGTTGAGGACGGACCGTTTTGTAGCCGGGAAGTTCACAAGGTCTACAAACCCTAAGGACGGATTTGCTATTAGCGATTGCAAGGACGAGAGACATAGGTGGGTAATAGAGTTCCTCATTCCCGTCCTGTACCCAGAAAAACCTACACGGGTCACCGTTACGATGGCCAATACTATTTTCGAGGTGATGGAAAATCGGGCCGTGCATTGGAGTAGAGTCATAGCTGGGACAGTTTCTAAATTAGTAGAGCATGTAACCCGCGCCAAGGCGAGTTTGGTTAGTACCTACTTGTTCCATTTGTACCACCAGTAGGAACTTTTGAGCGCTGAAGAGATAATCCAATATGACATCGGAAAGGCCATTCTATCATATGGACTTTCTGGGGAGGAAGCGGAAGATCCGGTCGAGTCGGAACCAGAAGAACTCCCCGAGGAACACTTGACTGATCCGAGAAACAAGAAGAGGAAGTCAACAGATCCGGGTTCGCGATCCAAGCCACCGACAATGGAGAGGGGGGAGTCAAGCAAAGGACCAGAAGTGGAAACCGAATCAGTATTTTTTAATGCTAGGTTCGAGTGGATACGCGAGGCCAAGGTACTCCATGACAGTCTGGCGAATCTGGTGCTAAACACGGCGGAAGTTTTGAAGGTGGAACCGGATCGGATTGTGGAAGCCGTCAAACGATTGCCCAAACCGAAAGATCTAAAGCAACAAGAAGACCGGATTCAAGAGTTGGAGGCGGAACGGACTCAACTCCAGGCCCGACTAAATTGGGCAGAAGGGGAAATGGCAGCTTCAAAGGAGAAAGAGAAGGAGGCTCTCTCTCTCTTGTCAAAAACCTATCCGAAGCAATTGACATTAAGGTCGACGTCATTACGAAAGCGGCTTTGTTTGATTCAAAGATGATATCAGAAGGCCACATCACCGGGACCAAGATAGTGACCATCCTTGTGGACTTCACTACAAAGATAGAGCGGATTTTAGGAGAGCTACGGCAGTTACTAGCGGCCATCGATCCGAATCAGGTAATGGATTTCTCCACCTTTCCGGAACTTCCTTTTGTCTCGGGTACTCCAGGGAGACCGGTAGCGGATCGAGCAGCTCGAATGGAGAGACTGAGAAGGATACTGACACCAGCTTAGCCTACCTCCAACAAGATGCGGATGACGGAGCTAAATTTGAGGCCAACTTCAGAATCGAAACCTGAGTCTAGTGTGAAATCGGTTCCGGTACCACCCAAAGTCTCAACTCCAGAAATTTCCAGGGCGCAAACGGTACCGAACCTTATGAGGGGCACATTCAAAGTTCCAAGACAATAGGTTAGAGGAGATCTCATCAACCGGATCGGTAGAATGACCATTCCGGCCCGGACGAATCCAGAAGGGTTCTCGCATATACAAGAGACTACACCGGAAAAGAGAAGCGAACCCGCCACACTGGAGGAGACACCGCCAGAAAAGGAGAAGGAAGTTCAAGTCATTGAAGATTCCGAGGAAGAGAGTGCGCACTCCACTTCCGGAACAGAGGGGGACAGCGATCCGTCTCCCGCAACGCGCCACATCCAGACTCGAGCAACAATGAAAATGACTCCAGCCAGAAGTATGAAGGGGACGCCAACCAGTCAAGCAAGCAGCCGCTTGAAGAAGGGTCAGAGTAGAATTCTTAGGAAGAGTAGTATCGGATCCGGAACTGGTTTCTGAGCATGGGCCCAGGTTTCAGAATCATAGGCATGTAGTTCGGAAAAGATCCGGCAATCTCGGGACAACAATAACTAGCTTTTCCGGATATTTCGGGGGTTTAATGATTGGTGGGCGGGATTTCCGGGTTTTTCCTATCAGGCTTTTAGGAGTTGACATTGGGTTTTTCAATTAGTATTTTAATGACAAGCAAGTTAGTTGTTTGGATTCCATTTCAATTCCACTTTAGTGCTTTTACGTATGTTATTTCAGTTTTTCTTCTTAATCTAAGTCAGTTGGGGTACTACTGGCTACATTTTGCTTACATGGTTTTGGCTAGTGTATGTATTTGTGTGGTATCCTTGGACTGGAGTAAGAGAAGGAAGGGAGAGGAGGAATCCGGATCTTGAGCTACGGATCTCTTGGGTGTTGAGCTAATCATGAGAGGATGTAGGCTGAATAAGGGAGTGAAAGCATTACGTACCTTTAATTCGCTGGAACGGCAATCCGGGTAAGAGAGGTAGAGGTCCCTACGAGTCCGGAACTAGGAGGGTTTTGTGCGGAGATAAGCGACCGCCAAAGGAAAGGAACTCCCACTACTCCGGAAGGTCTACCAACCTCCCCCTTGGTATGTGTCTTCTCCTTGAAAATCTACTCCCTTGAAATTATAAGCTCAGATCCGTCGTTGTAGTAAGAGGTGTGAGAAATTTCTTGCGTGACCTGTTTCCGAAATCGGCCAATCCGGAAGCTGTGAGAGAATACTCCACCCTCCTCCTACAACTGCGTTGTCTAGTGTGTGTTGTTTAGTAGGTTTAGAGTACAGAAAGGATAAGTTATACAAGTGGTGAGTCCCCATCCCTTTCTAGATCAAGGGTGGACCCTCTAAGGGTAAAACAGAGGCAACAAAAACTAGTAATAGAGGAGAGACGGAACTAGGTTCCGGAGGTGGTCCGGATCCGGAACGAAATCCGGAAAGTACTAAGTTTTCGGAACGAGGTGAGGAAGTAACAAGAAAGGAATTAAGGGTGTAGTCACGATCCGGATACTTCTAATTCAACCGATATCATATTAGAGTTCCCTGGAATGATAATTCGTGTCATCTTGCAACAATTTGTTGTTGTAAGGATACTTACGGCAAGCTACGCGTACAACAGATCGACTACGTCCGACCGCCCCATTCGCCCCGTCCGCCTAGTTCGTCGCCTAGTATTTCGAGGCGTCCAAATTTTTTCCATATTGGCATGAGACATAGGATTCTTCTCGTCCGCCTTTACTTACTGTCAGATTTTTTGGGTCAATTAAAGTTTTAGCATCCTATGTTTTTGTCATTAACACAGAAAATAAAAAATAGACAAGTTATAATCAGATTTTAAATAATCATTTAGAAGTCTTTGAAGTTTACAGTGAGACCCTAAACTCTAAACCCTAGAACCCTAAACTCTTAGTCTCCTACATTTCAGATTACGCCATTGTTTTGAGCAAATTGTAAATTTGTAATATTCATTTGAAATTGTATGCATACAAATTTTAACTAGACATAAAGGATATTATTTATTTATTTATTTTTTCATCATGTAGGATATTTCAAAGGAAAAGAAAAAAACAAGAATATGATCAATATTAGTGATGAAGTGAAACGTTATAATTTTACAATTGACCGAATTGAGATGGTGCTACAATCACAACAATTATTTGAAGGGGTTTGGTTTTGGTTTTGGTTTTGAACCTCATGGACAATTTCCATTGACTTCAAGGTGTTTTGTACATATGGACTTATGGAGAAGCCAAAAATGTATATAACTTATGCATGTCACACACTTCAACGTCATATTTGTACTGTATTTTGTAATGCCCTTTTTTGATTAGGATTGTTTTAAAAGTAAAGGTATACAAAGAGTGTAAGACTTCACAACATTTTTGGAATTAGTAGAACTCTAAAACACTATCGTAATAAGAAAAACATTATAATCTTCTAATCCATAAAAGATATGTTTTTGGGTGTGTTTTTTGTTTTGTTTTGTTTTGTTTTGTTTTGTTTTGTTTCCTAGAGAATTTGAAACGTGAAGCAATAAAACATATTTAGTTTCCATTTGTATAAGTTCTTCTTTTATCTAAGGCTGGGTTTATACTGTGCCTAAGGGCGGATGGAAGGCCGACCGGATTTGCCTTCGATCCGGCCTTCAATCTGGCCCCAGTTTTTTCATCCGGCCCTACTTAATGTAAACCCCTTGGGCCGGATTTTAGGGTCGGATTTTCAATTCATCTTCTCTTGGATTTTCTCAAGGCTCAATTAGAAAAATATATAAAAATATGCATGTTTATCTTTTTTTCCCTTTTTTAATTAAAAACAAAGATTTTTTTCTTTTTGTTTCTATATATTTTATTTCTAAAATAAATAAAAAAGTTTATTTATTTATTATTTAAAAATAAAAAAGAAATTTAATATTTTGGTTTACTTCTTATATAGAATATGCATTTGTAATCAACATGTTTAATGCTAAAACATAGGTACTTTATTGTAGTCACTTAGATGATTTTTCTTTAAAATTAAAAAAAGTAAATACATAAGGGAGTTTGCTCTAAAAACACCTATGCTCTAAGAGTGATCATGACGAAGAGGTACATTTTGCTTTATTATATGTACTAGCACATTTTAGGACATGGTCACTTTTAATGACCGTTGCCTTTCAACTTAAAAAATTTCATAACTAATTACAGAAAGATCTAAAAAAATATGAAAGAAATCAAGTCACTAAAAAAATATGAGGATAAAGGGCCTAACATGCATTTCAAAATCTACTCTACAATTTCTTAAATGAATCTTTAATGTGGTTTTTTCTCCAAGATTTAGTGTATTTGAGGCTCATTTCCAAAAGTCCTCAACACTATGAAAGTCAAGTTTGTGATGGACACTCTTGTACAAAATCTTGAATAAAAAAATCATAATCAATCATTTTGAAAATTGGATTTTTGATGCTAAAATTAGATTTAAAATAGGCTTTATATATATATATATATATATATATATATATATATATATATATATATAAACTACTAAGAATAGCAACTTGGTTAAGTATTATAAGACTTCAAAGTATTGTTCACACCAAAATTTTGTGCCTTGGATATTTAGAAATTTAGAAAGATTTGGAAAAATGACAAATAAAAAAGAAATTGAATTTCTATTCTCATAGATAATTTTCTTTCCTATTTAGTATTTACGAATCTTTAATTCATTTAATTAGGATTTGTTATGAGACAGTTTTAGACATTCTTGTAAAATTTTGCAATTAAAGCATCTTTGTAAAAAAAATAACTCACAAGATTCATTTGCAAATGCAATTTTTTCATTTTTCCAATTTTTGATGTAATGCCCACAAAATTAAGTTTTTTTGAATTTTTGTTTTTTTCTTAGATTCTCAACTCAATTCTCTACTATAAAGATTTAAAGCTCAAAACTCTATAGTGCAAAAATTTGAATTTAAAAATGTTCTAAGTCAAAAAATGTAGTTTTCGCATTTACAAAGTGGTCTTGGTACCGTACGTTGGAGGTTAGGTTCGTCAAAGCCAAAACGAAATAGTTTCTTTTTTAATTGAATTATCTTTCATTAATTGAATTTTGAATTTTCAAGATTTCATATATTTTGATTGGGAATCTTTAGTTAATTGTAGCTATGGTCCTCCTTTAATACGAAATTGCAAGCTCAATATGACACAAGGCATCACGGAATCTTGCTTTGGGTGGCTAAATTCAAGGCATACTTTTCAAAATCTTATTTTATTCAAGCTAAATCAAGCCTTATTGCGATGAAGGCCTTAATGCAAGGAAGGCTAGTAATCCATTTTAGGCTCCAATTTAAATCACCATGATTTCTGAAGCCAAAATTAAGTCTTCACAAGTAAAACATACAATAAGGTAATCAAACTTTAAAAGTAAGGCTTTATAGCATAGTTCTCTATATGTGGAATATTATTTTATATTATTTTATATTGTTCTTTTTATTTTTTAAACACATTGATAGTATTGTTTTTCATTTTTCATCATTTATCAAGATCTTTTTTGACATTTCAATTTGTTTTCATCAATTTTTTTTGAGATTTCAACTTATGTCCTGTTATAAATTCTGAAAATTTCACTACATGCCATATTTATTTTATTTTTTAATTAATTTTTAACGAATCTGACTCGAGCATAGGGTATTCCAAGTGATGAACTTCAATGTGCTAGAAAAATGGCTTGTCCGCCGTCCGCCCATCCGCCCGTCCGCCATGCGCCGTCCGCTCGCCCGTCCGTTGTGCGTCCGCTGTCCAGCCGTTGTGTGTCCGCTGTCCATCCGACCGTCCGCCGCGAGGTTGGAGCGTCCGTCCGCGGGCTCCGTCCGATGTATTCGTCCGCAGTTCATCGAGGCTGTGCGATTGGACGCGCCAGGGCATATTGCCCGTCCGATCTGGCGGTCGACCCGTCTGCCCGTCGGATTCGAGTAGTGATGTCAGCATCGGCGGGCGGTCTAAAGAGGGACGCGAACGGCCCATTCCGCACAGTTGTTTCCCTTGCGGAGTGGGCTGATCCAACACCAATTGGTATCTGTGAGCTCCTTCCGACTTGGAGTGTGAACAACTGTGAATGAATTAACTTAATTTTTTATAATCTCTCAATTATACAAATTGTAAACTTCTCACTCAAATGTTGCATTCAGTGCGGAAAAGAAGGATTACCATGGGTCTAAAAGGATTTTCCAATCCGCTCAAGAAGAGTACAAAGGAAAAATCACAAGACATGGATTGGGACACCTACTTCAACCACTTTTGTGTGGCTGAAGAGGAATGGCAATACGAGCCCAAAGTAGTATGGACTCGCACAACGTACCGAGAGTATGTGAAAATGTCACACATTGCGAAACTGTGGCCAGTAGATAACATGACTGTTGTCGTAGACCAAAATGAGAGGATGAGGTTGGTTATATAGAATTTAGAAGTAAAGAGTTGACATAGGTAAAAAAAATTTATTTACAAAATGGTAAACTAATTATATTACCAATATTAACTCTACCTCACTATTGGATTAGTAGTAGATAGATAATTTGGTTAAGAAAGATATTGTAAGTTTTCTGTTTTCCTAAAGATCCGGAACCGGATTCGCATCCAAGGAACCAAACAGGGATCGGAAAAATATACCGGGGCCGGAAGCAAATGCATCCGCACGCTACCGGAAGATTATCGGGACGGGAAGAGGAAATCCCGGATCTAACGGTAATCCCATACATCACGGAGGACCGTTTAACGGCTAGATTCCTCCGCGATGATTGCGGAAACGACTACTTTCCCAACGGCTGTGACTGCTAGGAAAGGATACGCGGGGGTTTGGTTCCTCAAACCTCATTGTGTCTTTATGGGTTGGGAGCGCTCTCAGAGAAAGGTCTGTCTTTAGAGGTGTGAGAGGATTGGGTGATCTTACTTTCCGGATCCTATCGTGGAGAGGAAGAGGATTGACCGGGAGTTGTGGCAAGAAAAGACAGGAGGTTTGAGTGGTGAGTGTTTTGGAGAGTTCTACAACCATGGTGAAGGCGGAAGCAAGCGGGTCATCTCCTTTCAAGATCAAGAGCATCTGTCCAGTGATTCCGAAGGATGACGGAGAGAAGAAGCAGCTGGAGGAGGATTTGGGCCAACTCGGGTGTGCGGGATTCCTCTGCCGACCATGGAGCTTGAAGAGCGAGGAAATGATTCGGGAGCTGATGAATGAGCAGTCGAACAAATGGATAAAGACCGTCCGAGCTCTGCTCGGAAAGTGGACTGAGAACATCTGGAAGAGGGTCTACGACTTTCCTCGACCTGTAGAAGGGATGGCTTCGCGGGTACACAAGTTCGCGGAAGGTAAATTCTCTAATCCTCCTCACCCTAAGGATGGCTACGCAGTAGCAGATTGTAAGGTGGCAAGAGAGAGGAGGATGTTAGAATTTGTAGTACCGATTCTGTATCCGGAACGGCCAAACCAGGTCACGGTAACTTGGGCCAATACGATCTTCGGAGCGTTGAGTGGGGAAAGGAAAGTATTTTGGGGAGGAATAGTGAAAGATCTGGTAGGGAAGATGGTGAATGCCCTAGGAAACGCAAAGGCCACCTCCATTGGGCCATTCCTCTTTCACTTGTATGACTCCCTAGGTACTCTGAAAACTTCAGAGAAGACCATGTACAAGGCCGCAGCCACCCTAGTGAAACTTAATCTTACTCCACCCCGAGAGGAAGAGGAAGAAGAGAGAAAGGAGGGACCAGATGAGGGATCTGAGAAGGAATCCTCAGAGAGAAGGAAGGAGCCTTCCGAAAGGAGAACGGAGGCTGAGAGGGTTTTAGTCTCTTCTAAGAAGGGATCCAGAGGAAAGGGGAAAGCCTCGCCGGAACCGGAAGTTCTGGGAGAGGATACTTTGGGGAGGATCATTTCGGACTTAGGGAGAGTCCGGGAGGAGCTTGACACGGAGAGAGGAGCAGTGAGGAATGTATGTGGACTGCTTGGAGGGATCGATGTGTCAGAGCTCGCGGAGAAAGTAGAAGGGTTGCTCCGGGATAGTGAAAACCGGAAGTGGGAGACCCGCATCAAGGAGTTGACTGAGAGGAATGCGGATCTCCTGCGGCAAATTGAGAAGGGTGAGGAAAAGAAGAGAGAGGTGGAACGGCTTACCTCAGAGTTTAAGGGGGCCATTAGGAGAGTTGGGGCCTTTGTTTCCAACACTACGGATGTTGTAAACAAAGCTAAACTCTATGATGAAGGAATCTATGAGGCAGGACCGGAAGCCGCAAGTAAGGCTGTCTTAGTTTTGGCAGAGTATTCCGAAGAGATGGAGAAGTTCATGTTTGAAGTCCGAGATGTTCTTCACCAAGCAGAACAGTTTCCGGAATCCGGAATAAAGAGGAAGGATGAAGAGATGGAGCCAACCAAGAAGGATGCGCCCACAAAGACTCCAACAAAGACGCCAATCAAGTGAGAAAGGCAGGAGGAGGAGTTGACACCAACCTCTAAGAGTATGGAGGGGAGGAAAGAAGGATCAGTGCACGGATCCGGATCAAAGACTCAAATTCGGAAGTTGAAATCCGACTTAGGCACACCATAGAGTAAAGGCTCTCAACCCTCAACCGCCAAGAAGACTGTGAAGAAGGTTACTTCCGTCAGAGGAAGAGAAATGTCTCTAAGGAGTCAACAGTCCGCAGAGGACGAATCTCCAAGCCAATCCGAGCAGGAGCAAAGTCTATTGAGATCCGGAGAAGAGGATTCAGAAGAGGACACCGGATCAGAAGAGGAATCGGATCCCGAACAAATCTCACCAACAGAGTTCAAAGGGAAAACTTCAACACCGTCTAAGGGGAAGCCGCCCTTGAGTGGGAAACCGTCAACCAGTAGGAAACAGCCAGCTAGGAAGGGGGCAACAAAGTTAGAGGAACCTTCTCCAAAGAAGCCTAGGAAATAGATAGGAAAGTAGTTAGGAAGTTTCTAGGAAGCGACCCTAGCATGGTCAACCAAAAACCCAAGTTTTTGGTAGGTAGGAAGTAGCTTGGGAGGTGCTTTTCAGATGCATGCACTTGGGCTGCACTTTCCGGATTTTTAGGATCTGAGATCCACATTTTGCGGATCGGATGGGGTTGGTAGGAAAGTCAATTTAGAAGGATAAGGAATGACACCTGTCATTCTCCTGTCCTTTAGTTTTATTCCTTGGGACCTTTGGGGTTCCCTAGAGTGTGTATTTAGGGGGTTGAAGTTAGTTTGAAGCCCCGGGTGCTTTCTTATTTGTGTTTTTCAACACTTTGCGAATTAATTTCAGATTTCCACTTCATAAGTGCTGGCCTGAAAAGGCTAAGTTCTGTGTTGGTATGCCGTGCAATGCTAGAACCATTGTTTAGTGCGGGTAGCTGGTTTGCAAGTGTGGAAGAAGACAAGTAGCCTCCGGATTCTGTCCAGGATCTGATTTTGAGAGCTTTGAGGATTTGGTTAAGGAAAACTTTGTATACTGAGAGGGTATTTTAGTTGCTGAAGTTCCTTGGGAGTCTTCTGAGTAGGATAGCCATTCTTAGGTTGGGTGAATTCTTCAGGAGGGAGAACGAATGCTAGCCGACGTCTGATGAGGTCCTGCTGGATCCGGAAGAGAGGAACAGGAAGGTAGTTAGGATCTCTCAGTTATCGGGTGCCGGATCACGCTCTTGGGGTCCTATCCGGATAGGTTTGTCGTTGTAGTACTGGGAGGATAATAGGGGTTTCCTGAGTGACTTGCTAGTCTGGATCAACATCCGGATTAGTTGTGAGGAAGTAACTATTCCCTATTCTGGTGTTTGTTGTTGTTATTTTAAGTGGATCTTCATTTCACTCTAAACACGTTTGAAGGGTAGGGTTTACGTTCCCTTCCTAAAACCAAAGAGCGGAACCCTCTTGGTAGAGGTTAAACTAAGATTTTGTGAATTACTGTAACCGGATAGAAATCCTCTTTCCGGTTCCGCATCCGTCTAAGTCGATCCGGATAGAGAGAAGCATAGGATTATGACAATCCTCCTTGTTCGATTACTGGTGGAAGACTTGGAGTGGACGTAAGGGAATTGGAATATGGAGAGGAGAGGGTATTGAGAGAGTTTCATGTTGCAAATATTTAGATCCGGTTTTGCTTGGGTTTGGTGTTTTCCGAATTCTGTTCCGGATATCTTGAGGAAACTAAAGTTGAAATCCTGTGGGAACGATACACGAGTCATCTAAGGTGTTTTACATCAATTTAACACCTAAGGGTAGGATTTGTGCTTCCTTGTGCTATGACAAAGCTCTTATTCAAAAGCTAGATATGGAGATAAACCCAAACATCCAAGTTGAGTGGTATGTTGCAGGATTTCCAAACGAGATGGGGTTTCACATCCGGCAGCAACACCCAGCTACATTACAGGAGGCCATGGAAGCAGCCCAAAACTATGAGAATGCATCTCATTCCATCCGGAATGCCTTGAAGAGAAGCAACCGGAAGGGGAAGAGGCACTCTCGGAAGGAAAGCACAAGAAGGAAGTACTCCAGCAGTTCTGAATCGGAGTCGAGTGAAAGTTCGGAGTCTTCATCAGAAGATTCTGGACCAGAACCGGAAGAAGCATCTAGATCCAAATCCAGACATCGATATCATCATTCTATGTACAAGCAAGAAAAGGCGGAAAAGGCTAAGGCTCTTGGTCAAGTCAAGATCGAGAAGGACGAGTCAAAGGAGTTCATGAAGAAGGTTGCAGCGACTTTGGAGGCAATCAAGGTGAACTTGACGGAGAACCGGAATCCCAGGCGGATCGTACCAACAAACCGAATAAACATTTGGTGTCCGAGGTGTGGAAAAATGGGACACTACTCGAGTGAGTGTAACCGGCCTTTCGTCAGGCGAGTCAACTACGTGAATCAAGAGGACGAGGTCTACTACACCAATCTAGAAGAAGAAGATGATATGGAGATGAATCCGGTCTACCAGATTCAGCCGACCTATGTGAGGGGACGACCACCACAACAAATCATGAGAAACAACTTTGTACCAAGTTCAACTCCAGTGGCAGGTAACCAAGTTGCTATCACCCCACCCAGACCTTTTGGGTTTTGTTTTATTTGTGGAGGAGGGGATCACTATGCCAATGTCTATCAATACAGGCCCAGTCAGGGTGCACCCTTAGTTCTTCCTTGCTAGAATTGTCAGGAATACGGTCACAATTCTTCTCAATGTCCGAAACCTGCCCAGAATCGTGTGATCTACAAACAAGTAGAGGTTCCACCACGGAAGGAGATGGTACTAAACTATGGTTCGAAGACCGGAATTGAGAATCCGGATAAATGACATAGTAGGGTGGAGTTACCAGTAGCAGTAGATTCATTAGTCCATAGAGTAAGTACCCGTAGTTCCACCGAGAAAAATAGAATAGAAAGGCATAGGAAAAGACATGGTAGGAAAAATAGAATAGTTAGGAGTTGGGAACCGGATTCAAGTGATTCTCATCACTCGGATGAATCCAACTTAGGACCACCCTTAGCAAACGCAAAAAATGGGGTAGAGCCTATAGAGGTTCCTGAGGACATCAGCAAGTAGGTTAGACAGGACCTGGAGCAACCCAATCCTATACCACAAGAAAGGGAAGTTCCGGTTTCCGGTTCACCTAGCTCACCGAAACGAGTTAGATTTGATGACACCCCAGTTTTCATTCAACCAGAAAGGGTGTGTAGTCAGTACAACATTTTGCAAGACATTAGGGAGCAGAAAGCCAATGTCACCATTGGCCAACTGCTTGATAACAATGCCAACTACCAAAAGCTAATCAGAGATGCATGGTTGAAGAAAAGGAAGCGGAAATTTAGACTTCCAGTAGTTGCTGTCAACTTCGCCAATGTAGAAGATTACGGTCCATTAGTGCCCGAAAGTTATGCCTTGAATTGTTTCATCAACCAAAAAGACATTCCCATGTTCAAAAATGCCCTCCATTACTGACTTTTATTGACTATTAGGCTTGCTATTAGGGTTCATTTATTGCTATAAATCTCTTGAAGTGTAAGGTAACTTAAGATGATGGATGGATGAATGAAATCTTCTAATCACATGTAGTAGTGTGTAAGCAAAGGATGAGAGGAGTCAGACAACTCCCAGTTGAGGATGGATGCACTGGAGTCAGACCGCTCCAGATTGAGAACATGTGCACTGGAGTTAGACAACTCCATATTTAGTGCACTGGAGTCAGACCGCTCCAGATTGAGAACATGTGCACTGGAGTTAGACAGCTCCATATTTAGTGCACTGGAGTCAGACCGCTCCAGATTGAGAACATGTGCACTGGAGTTAGACAACTCCATATTTAGTGCACTGGAGTCAGACCGCTCCAGATTGAGAACATGTGCACTGGAGTTAGACAGCTCCATATTTAGTGCACTGGAGTCAGACCGCTTCAGATTGAGAACATGTGCACTGGAGTTAGACAGCTCCATATTTAGTGCACTGGAGTCAGACCGCTCCAGATTGAGAACATGTGCACTGGAGTTAGACAGCTCCATATTTAGTGCACTGGAGTCAGACCGCTCCAGATTGAGAACATGTGCACTGGAGTTAGACAGCTCCATATTTAGTGCACTGGAGTCAGACCGCTCCAAATTGAGAACATGTGTACAAGAGTTAGACAACTCAAGATGAGGTGCACTAGAAGTAGATTACTATGCCATATTTAGATGGTAATAAAATATCTTTACTCTAGATATAGGAGTGAAAGGATAGAAGGATAGAAAGATTTATGAGTTAGATCTAAATTTGGAATAGAAAGTAAAAAGGACTTGAGATAGACTCTAGTTCCTTTGGAAAGGAAATAGTATAGAAAGGCTCGGGGGTGAGAAGGTGCGACACTTTCTTGAGTGATCTCTTCTCTATGGTTGGGTGGTGAGCCTTATTATATTAATTATATGAGAGTTGGTGGCAAACCTGTGGAAGGTTTGTTACATGAAGCCAATGTGAAGTCCCTTTTAAAAGAAGTTTTGGTAATTTCTTTGTTGTCGGTAGCTTGTAGGTTTCAAGCTTTAGCGGGATGAAGGTCCAAAATTCTAGATTCCAAGTTCTAAGGTTTACGGTTATTATTCTAGGATTTGGAGGGTTCAGGGTTTAGGATTTTGAAATTTTGAAAAATTTTGAATTTTTTCAAATTTTGACACTTGGAAATATTTAAAGGAGCAATATGTGACTATGTAATGAATTTGAGATTAAAGAAAACTTTTTACAAGTTTGAGGTCTTTTGTGTATAAATTGTATTCTTCAAACCTAGTGTTTGGGACAATTATCTCATTTCATCTTCATTTTAAGTGCTTTGTTTTTAAAGGAATAATATGTCATGTTTTTAAACAGGCAAAAACAAAAGCATGGTATGCATTGAATACATTCTTTTCTATTAAACCATGCATACTACTTTAAATAAATAAATGCATTTATATTTCTTTGGAAAAGTGAAGTGGTACACAACATTCATTTTCATAGCTACTACATTGATTATATGGTACTCGTATGCATGTTATTGGTTCAAACTCTTTTGAAAAATCATGATAAAGAAGTTCAAGCTCTCCAAAATAATCATGAGAGCTTTAACATTTCATTAACATGTAGAAGATAATTATAAGTACCTCAACCTTTGTATGAAGATTCATCATGTTAGGTAGAAGGGCTCATATTAAATGAATATAATGTATCCCTCGCAAATATTTACAAGTGTGTACATAAATACTATGTTGTGCTTGTTTTTGAATTTGTGGGTTGAAAATCAAGGGCAGAGAAATATACTTCATGTAATGAAATGTGGACCTTGAAACAACTCAATAGTATAGGCGTATAGTATATAGGTGTGAGATGAACGAGAAATTTGTGTATGAGTAATTACTTAATGCAATTCAATGCACAATATTGTTAGAAATTGTTGCAAATGCTGTTTAGTAAAAGTAGAAGTCAATCATGGTAATTGCTCTATAATTTCACGCGGAGCACAAATTGAAAAAATTAATACCAATACTTTGTAAATCCCTATTTACGCAACATATTTAATTTGTATCCATAGGTTCCACTAACAAGTGTAATATATTCCATAGGTTTTGAGTGCATATGAAGACATTGTATAATTCATTTTTGCATAGACACTTCTTTCTATAGTAATATGGAACCTCAAATAATTTTTTCTAAATAATTAGAAGAAGATTTCCTTGCCAAATCCTTTTTTATATGAGAAAGTAGACATTTTAATGTCTTCAAAAAAATTGGTTGCAATGGATGTAAAATGAGGTCTTTTTGCATGGTCATTTTTTTAATATCCTTCCATTTTTCCAATCAATAACTTCATTTTTCCAAATGTTATTTTATATTGTTCTAAACAAAATTTTGTCCTAGTTAGACCCCTATAATACTTTTACATTTGAAATTTTAAAAACATACATAATGCACTATTACCAAATTCCACTATAAAACAAAGAAAGATGATGAAGAAGTACGTGTACAAATTATGATGATTTTCAACCTAGTAGTAATGAAAGCAAACCATAAATTGGAAATTGGTTCTATTACTGTATTACACCATAGCACGCTCCCAATGGTCTTGTTTGTCACCATATTATTGTCTTGTAAAAATAGATTAGTAGCCAACACTTTTTATAAGGTATGGTTCCCATATCCATGATTTTGAAAGTTTCATCAAGGCACGTCACCTATTTCCAAACAATGCTAAAAAAACTTCTTTTTGGTATTAACTACTACATTTTAGTTTATGATTATACTATTCCTTCTTTTATTTTTAAAGAACATCTTTTATGAACTATTTTAAAGAAATTGATTTATAAATAATTGAATAAATATGTAATAATATTATAATGACTTCTTCATTATTATTATGAAGAAAAATAAGGCAAGTGTAAGTAACTGGAGTTCTTCTTTAGAACATCAAGTATTCAAGCAAATACCAGTTACATCACAAATTTATAGTTCACCTTAATTTCTTTACTTTGGACTAGAGTTTAAATATTGAAATTCAAACTTATTGTACTATGGTCTTCACTATACAAAAGACAATTGATTTAAGATAGGGTGGTTACATACAATAGGATCCAAGTTGAAATTTGTGTTTGTTTCAATTGATTTTTGCAAATCAAGGTTGCAAACTACTTGGGGACCAACTATGAAATTCTTGTTAGTATATAATGTGGAGAAAGTAGGTAGTCATAAACTAAATTGAACTATATTAATATTGTTAATTCTTACATTCCATGGCAGACGTTTTTTGTCCAATGGATGACAAAGAAGCTTTCCATATATGACAGAAGCGTAACTTTTCAACTTCAGAATTTTTTTTGATAAGGGGAGATATTCTACACTAATATGACTTCCAATAATTGTTTTTGGATTTTTCAAGACTAGTGATTCTTATGGTATCAAAATGGAGGAATTCCACAATCACCAATTTGTCGTTTAAGAGTTTAAGCTTAAATAACAAGCCAATCATTGTAGAAATCATTTTTTGGAATATTGCGTGACTTTTGGTTTAAAAAGATTAAAAAAGCTTTTATTAGGAAACAATCTATTGAGAAGATATTCCTTTCTCCCACAAAAATTTGGAAGATGAATATTTTCACTTCTGTCGTATATGGAAAGATTTTTTGTCATTCATCAACCCAAAAAAATCCTCGATGTCTTTTAAGGATAAAATTGAAAACTTTTGTTCACTTTATATAAAATGGACAATTATATTCTAAATTTGACTCACATTTGATGAACTTCCCTGAGGTTTGGCACACAACAAATTAGGATTGTTGCATTTGGAAGTCGTACATCACTCATGGGACAACATGGTAGGTCTAGTTCATTTTGGCGACTTGAGGTAGGTTTAGCATAGGTTTGTTGTAGGTTAGGGAGGTCTAGTTTGATTTGGAGGCTTAGTCTAGGTTCATTCTCATGTTCAAATGTAGGTTTGGAAACAATCACAAATATAGGTTTGAGAACACACTCAAGAACATGTTCCAAAACACGTTTAGAAACAAGTTCCGAAACACGTTCGGTGGATTTTGGCAGCTTGGTACAAGTTTGGTTTAGGGTTTGGAGGCCTTTTCTCTCTTGCATTGGAATTCCGACCATTTTCCGTCTTCCCTACCTCTGCTCATTTCTTGTGCGTTGTGCCCTTTCTATATTTCAATTGTTGTATGTTGTGTTATTGTTGTTGTTGTCGTAGTTGTATTTATACTTGTTTTGTGAAGTGGACGGGTATAAGTGTGAGTTTCGGAGTGCATGAGGTTTGTGAGTGTGAGTTTTGTGAGGTGAACGGGTGTAAGTGCAACGATGCTAGCGTGCGAGCGGGAGCGGGGAGCCTGTGAGCATGGAGCGTGGAGCTTGTGAGCCAGGAGCCCCAGAACTAAAAAAAATATAAAATTTTGACCCCCTAATTTTTTTTGCCAATTTTGTTGTTAAAAAAGAGGAGAAATGTCTAATTTCTGATCTATTACCGTGTATCCTATAACCATGGATTGTATGAATTTTTTTTTCTAATTTGGAGGCAACTCCATCACTCACCATATTTTTTTTCCTACAAGTTGTGAAAGCCAAGCACCACCAGTGAACACAAATTCGTCCACAAATTTCAATAGAGGGGGCAACTCCATCAATCACAATATTTTTTTTCCTACAGGTTATGAAACTTGAGCACTCTTGGTGAACACAAATTCATTCACATTTCAATTGTCATATATAAACTGACTGCATTACAATTGAAATACATTGCAAATTGTGGCCATGCCTATTCTGGAAATGTGATCATTCCTGTTCGTACTAGGAGTTTTTTCAACTTGTTGAAGCTATAACTTGGTGCATGAATGAATTTGTCTTGGTTGACATCCATCTTGCAGAAGTATCTGTATAAGTAGTACAAGTGCTTGCAATTGACGTATTGCTGCCGACCTCCAATAGCGGACACTGCCATATTCACGAAATCTAGACACGTGCACGTGGGGAATTGGCCCATTGTAACTTGATATGCATTTTTGTTAGAATCAAACCCTGTCTCTAACTCCACAATCGCACCAAGGCCTGGAAGAGGGAGTAGTGTTACTCCTACAATTTGCCTTCTAACATTACCTGCACTTTCCCACTTGTTTCGTTGTTCGGTAGTAGGTGCATTTGCAATCCTTTGAATGGCTCTGGTGTTCCTCACTATTGGATATACGTCTGGGTTTTTTGGTAAAGGGTGGTCATACAAAATATGATTGAAAATCTTTGACATGTTGAACAAACCACGTGGTGACAAGACTGGTCGTTCTTGGAGGCAAAATCCTGCATGTTGTAGCAACAATGTCTCCTCCCGGTTTAAGTTAGTTCCGGACAAGACAGGCCAAACCTCTGGCACCTCCGTCCAATCAAGAACCCACTTCCGCTTTGTCCCTTTTACACATCGTTTAATGTCATCCCAACAAAACCATAAATCAGCCACCACCTCTCGCTTACTCCCATACTCTTCTTTCCGACCGCGGTAAGTAGGAGCTGGAGTACCTTTCTTCCCTTTTGCAATCTTGCTAGTGCACTTGATGTTTGATCTATGTTGTTGAGCTTGGCATCTTGCATTGGATTTGTGGCTGATTCTAGCAATGTACCATTTGGATGTATCGCAATCGCTTTCAAATGCTACCGTAACATGTCGAGAAGTATTTGGCTGAGGTTGTTCACCCTTGTCTCCAAAAGATTGAGAGGCACTTACAGTGGACTTCGTTCTCACACGGGGTTGAGAGAAGTTGATCTTGTCCGGTCTATGCGAGTCTCCTGCATCACCAATGGGCACATCCAACTTCCTCTTAGTGCTTCCAAAAATCTCTTCTCCTTCCAAGTATGGCACTCTGGTTCCCACACCCTCTGCTCCAGGCAATGTGTTCAACGCCTCCGCTATCTTTTTGGGATCTCTACTTCTTCTCGTTGCTTTCAACCTCAGCTCTCCTTTAGACGGCCCTAATCCTGTTGTGTATCCTTTCAGGTATGCACGGTAGTTTGTCATTTGCATCCAAGCACGGATACTATCATCACATGTGGCGTCAAACAAGTTGTTGCCTCGCTTTCCGGACATTTGTAGCCACTTGTTATGCACCGTTTCGGATAAATTGCACGATGGCAAGTCTAGCATCTCATCCAAAGTCAATTTCTACAAATTCAACATGTAATAATGAAATGGTTAGTGGTAGTTATACTCTACCATTTCAATTTCCAACTTCATAAGAATTATTTTGCACTGCCATGGTAGTTTCAGAAGGCACTTGAAGGATTTTCAATGAGTCTGATCGGTTTAGGGTTATCAAATACCACCTAAAATACTGAAGCATATTTATCCTTCACCTAAACCCTATAAATGAATTCAAGAAAAATATTTTTACTGTGGTCATTCCAAAATAGGACTTCTGTCTCCCATTTATTGAAATGCGGGGGTCCTGCTGTCACCTCGGATACAACTGTCGGATCCGACAATTGTTTGTACACTGTCCTGAGGACCCCCCAGTTTTGGTGCCGCAAAGAAGAGTTCTTTCTATATTTCATAAAGACTTAAAATTAAAGAAAAAAAAATGACAACAGGGTTCGATGAAAAAAACTAGCATTAGGTACTTCAACGCTTACATAATTTGGAATTCCGGGTTCACTCACCATATCCATGAAGCCTCCCCAAATGTTGACGATACCAAAAATGCCAGAAAGATGGCCAATGATCTAGGTGATGTAGAGCTTCTTCGCTGGCAACTCCAGATGACAACCACCATGAGCGTATTGCAAGGTAACGAACCTCCGCTTGCTCCATATTTTGTGAATCTTTGTATTGTTTGCATAAACAGATATGCTGCTGTTGAAATGCTTCCTTAATGTACTTTTGCGTGTGCTTGTGAAGAGAAGTACTCCAATGCAACAAACATGTTCTCTCGCGATTTTCCATTTCGACATTGGCAGATCCAGTGCCGTAGACAATGCGAACTGCATTCCAATTGGCCATAGCACTATCTGCCATGAATCCCTTGAAGTTAGGGTTTGGCACTCCGTGGCGATGCATGACCGCGTTCAAGCTATGCCAAAATTGTACTTGAACTTCGGTATCTTCGGATTGCATATCGCACATCGCAATCGTCATTACTTTCTTATACTCAGTATCGCACACGTGGCAAGCTATAGTAGTCCAGTCCTTCACGCGCTTGACGTGGTCAAACATCAACCACGCATTTTGCAGATCCCCATCCGGTTGCATCCGCCTTACTAGGTTGACTCCACTTCCTAGTCCCTTGGTAAGCATCTTGAAAATGTAAACCTTTTCCTTGCCTTGGCCTGGAAAAACGTTGTCGTGTATGAACTCGAACTTTGACTCTTTCTTCATAGTCATATTGTTGTCGATTATCCCTCCTCGATTGTTTAAACGGAAAAAAGAGATCACGTTGCGAATACTTGGACTACTCAAGTATTGGAAGCGGTCCATGACTTCCTCCATTTCTTCCGTCTTCAGCATTTGTTTCTCCCCTTCTCCATCGTGAAATAGGTAGCTTCCGAGGAAGTCCTTACTAGCCGAAAGAGTTATTGCGGAGTTCGTGGCCGTGGGTGCTTTGGCCACTTGCTCTGCAATGAGTCCACAAATCATTTCGGTAGAATCCCTATACATGCCTTTAGCAACGGGGTGTCCATGCTCACCAAAATGAATAGCCGCCCTTGTTGTTTCTGGATTATCAGTGTAGACAAAGTACATTCTAGCTTTGCATGCACTTAGACAAGTCGGTGCCATTTTGCAGACTTTGCAAACTAGGGTAGACTCTTTTGGTGGACACCCACCGCTATTAAATGGCAACACAATGTAGCCACTCCACTCAGTTTCGTTTCGCTTTGCAGCTCTCTTTAGATACTCACAGTTGGCATTCTCACAAGCAAGATGGCTAGCACAGTAGGACTTACAGAATTTAAGGTTGTCGGAGTTGTGGATGTTGGTGGTCACAAGCTTGCACCACGGATGTCCATCGTAACATTTGTCCATCCCTTCCAAGTTCTTAGCCCCCGATGAAGATGAAGATGACCCACAAGGAGGCAATTTGAAGATGACATCTCCATCAAATACTGGTGGAAGAAACGGAACCCTTTGGTGCTTCATGGTGCTTAGATCCATCGTGGATAGTTCATTTCGGGAGCGATGCATATTGGCAAGTCTCTTTAGACAGTCCATTATGCTTGCTTTTCCAATTGTATGTGATTTAGGTAGGGATAGTGACAGTGAGGAATTAGACATGGTTCTGGACGGGATTCTGGACAGTGAGTGTACCATATCTATCTATGTAGGTGCCATATCGACAGGACACGTTTGCTTCTGAGAATTGACATTGGGAGACTCTCCTTCTGATTCGGTAGACAACTCTATAATAGGATGTAATCTCTTTTCTTTCACGACAAGAAGTTTTGTGGGCATTTGTAGGATCGACAGACCTTCTGTGGTTGGGCTGGGTGACAGGGCGTAAGGACTGCATGGCATATCCACAGTAGAATTATCTGAGTGGCGACTCAGTATTTCTGTAGATGCACCTAGCATGGACAGCGGAAGTCCATATGCTCTGTAGTTCCCAGGAGTGAGATACCAACAGTGCATTCCATCCTCTACCGACCTCACCACGGGGACAGTCCGAAGGACTTCCCCTATTTCGGACCTTTTTTCCTCCTCAACATAGATCAAGGTTTCTACAAATTTAAAGCGGACATGAAGAAGGTGACAAGGGACTCTAGCATGTTCACCATCTGGAATTGGAAACACAAGCGGAATTTCATGACCATCAACCCTAAGCCAAGCCATTGCAGCTACCAGCGGAGACACTCTAAGAACGTGGGATACTCAATCTAGCGCAAGAGATGAGGTAAACAAAAATGAAACTTTGGGTCTTCTATGAGTGCGCATCTTCTGGTTCTCTATTTGGCTAGTCTTGTGAGTTCGCTATTGAACTAACCGTAAGCACCATGTCCTTGTTATACATACATTAAATTTAAAGATACAACAATTTCTATAAAAATAATTAAATGTTTGTGGCTTTTAAATTACAATTAATATTTGACCATAAATTAGAGCAAAGCGTACCCCAACATTACTAACTTAGGTCAGGAAACTAATCATAGCGTAAGCGGTGATGGTAGTCTGGATTTCCCAGCTGCACTCATCTTAATGAGTGTGACTTCATTTTACCAGAGCCATAGCAGAAAATGCTGACATTAGGTATAGATCAAAATATCCCCAACTATAGGTTCTCAATTTCTGAATTGGAATAGTCTTTGAAGGTCAACTGAAATTGACATCTAAATTTTATTTGAAATACCTAACCAATAGCAAAATCATTTTGAATAAATTTCAAATACAAGCATACATCATTGTTTCAAAAATGACTAATATTATCCTAAATGTTATGTTCTATTATTATCCAAAAACAAAGAATTTGACACTACAGAATAGTGGCAAAGTGTATTTGAAAATAGACATTCCAAAATTGCCACCAAATCAAATCTCAATAAGTATTCATGTTCGTGATTAAAAAAAAATATTCATAACTATTCCATGTATATGGAAATAAAAAACTACGCTCAATTTCTTCATTCATGGAAGTTTCAATTTTTTCAAGGTTGTTCATATTGCCCATGTTCTGGAACAAACATCCTATCATGCAATAATATTCAAACCTATTGTCAGTAGTTTAGAAAACTATGGCGCCTAATTATTTAAATTCTCATGCTGGATTGGGAATATCTCCAACTATGTCACTGCATTTGCAGTTTTCTCTTGGACTTGGCAATTCCTCTCTGTCATGTACGTTGAATTCAAGAACGGATGAATGAATTATGACTTTGGGATTCCCGACTTGTACCACGCTTCCGTCATTCCAAAAAGGCGGCTCCATAAAGAGTCTTTGGGATTTGTGTCTCTCAGAATCTGTGCATGAGAATTTGGACGTCATCAAAATTCATAATGATTGTAGCACATTGTAATTAGATTCCTAAATGTTGACAGAGCCCCCATTGTAGGTGTACGATGTACATGTTTTCCTTTGGTGGCACAACCTTGAACAAATCACGTGCAAATGCGAAGTTTATTGAACTAGGTTTCATCAATTGAACATTATGATTGGCGTCTCATTAATCACTTGCAATGCCAAACTGAAGAGGACACCTTTGTGGCATTGGCGTCATTGTCCAGTTTCCTCTCTTCTTTTCGTGGTGTAGTTCACGGCGCCAGTGTTCCCATTCTCTTCCTTCCTGTTGCATGTAGAGAGCAGCGGTTCTCGTTAGTTAGATTGAAGCACATCAAGAGAGAAGGCAGACGTGGCTCGCATTTTCTTTTCATCGGCGAAGGCATTGAAGTGATCTAGGATGACAAGAGGAGGGAGAGTCCCACCGAAAAAGGCAGACTCCACACCAGCTGATCTACGGAGAGTTCTTCGCTACAAGACGGGGAGCACTGCTGGAGAGGAGGATTCACGTACTGATGGCGGGGAGGCAGAGCAAGTGGTTACCATGGAGAATAGAAGTCAGCAGCATGGAGGAAGACTAGTGGACGTCTGTACTGTAAGAAGTTTCTGGACTACCTCGATTCATTTCAATTTCCTTTTGAGTTTAGGGTTCAGGAAAGGGCAACCGAGGATTACATGGTCTTGGCAATGTTGATGGTATCAATGCAATATAGTCAATTCGCGAAGAGAACAAGTTTCAGCGCTATTTTTATTTGATAGCATACATCGGAGAGTTTGAAAGAGCATTGATCACTATACTTCTGTAGGTGAGGTATACATATAGTCAGTGACTGCTCTAGAGTTCAAGTGTTAGTACAGACATTCTGTGCTTGGCACTTCGGGTCTACACGAAGTCACTCTTTGCTGTTGAGTTTACCAGATATGAGTGTGGGGGCAGTGGATTACATACAATCTACATATGAAAAAATATGATATGACCTTACTTTTCCATGGTTAGAAACTTCCTATGAAACCTTGTACATTCTTTAAGGGGACTGCAAATGTATAAGCTATTAAAATTCTTTTCTCGCACTTTATAAATATTTGCTTGCAATCCTATTCGATAATTTATTTATTTAGGCACCAGTGTGGCGTGGAGTGAACCCGTAAATTTGGCTTAAGCCCATTTGGAAATTGCCGAATATTGACTGAGTTGTGGGGTTAGATCATGAACATGGTAGTCGCTGCCTCTGGTCCACCCGCCACATTACCTAGATGCTTAAAAGTGAATTTGTGAGTTTGGGAGGTGGGAGTTCCCTTCAGGGCGTTCGAACCGAGCCTCATCCGTCAATTATTTGATCGGATGCACCACCCTAAACCGCGGCCTTGTTGCTTTCGCTAACATGCAAATCCAAGCCTTTCGGTAGGCGTTACTGGAATCTGCCCGTTCCGAGGTGGGAGCTTCCTTGTCTCCTGAACCGAGCCTCATCCGTAATTTATTTTAATTGGATGCACCATCCATCCGCGGCCTTATTGCTTTAGCAAACATGCGAATCCGAGCATTCCGTAGGCGTTACTGGAATCTATGAGTTTGGGAGGTGAGAGCTCCCTTCGGTGGGCCCATACCGAACATCACACTTGGAATTTTTTTTGGACCGGGTGCACCATCCATCCGCGGCCTTGTTGCATTCGCAAACATGCTAATTCGAGCATGACGAAGGCGGAAATGGAATCTGTTAGATCCGCGGTGGGAGCTCCTTTCGGTGGGCCTAAACCCAGCATCACACTTGGAAATTTTTTTTGGACCGGATGCACCTACCATCCGCGGCCTTGTTGCTTTCGCAAACATGCTAATCTGAGCATTCGGATTGCGGAAATGGAATCTGTTAGATCCGCAGTGGGAGCTCGTTCGGTGGGCCCAAACCGAGCGTCACACTTGGAATTTTTTTTGGACCGGGTGCACCATCCATCCGCAGCCTTGTTGCATTCGCAAACATGCTAATCCGAGCATGACGAAGGCGGAAATGGAATCTGTTAGATCCGCGGTGGGAGCTCGTTCGGTGGGCCCAAACCAAGCGTCACACTTGGAATTTTTTTTTGGACTGGATGCACTTGCCATCTGCGGCCTTGTTGCTTTCGCAAACATACTAATCCGATCATTTTCAAGTCGGAAATGGAATATGTTAGATCCGCGGAGTTCCTGAGTTCCTGAGGAAGACTCTCATGCTGCGGCATTATGGAAGGAGAATCTCATGTACGCTACCTTAGCTTGTGCGCATTGTGGATTTGGGTTCTGTGGTTTGGGTCCTTACTCGTGATTTAAACGCAGCCATCGCTTCTAAAAAAATGGTGTGGAACTTGTAAATCCTGACTTGAGCTCACGGCGGTTGGAAATTACAGCAACCACAGATGACGAGGAACACAAGGAGTCACGCGACGCAAGGAGCACGTGATACAAGTGTTGCTCCAGCACTTACAAGAATGAAGAGGGTACGATTTCCTTCAATTTGGTGACTTAATGCCGCAATGCAATGGTTTTGTGGTTTTCTGCATCACTTGTCTCGTCTGTCGTTGAGGATGCTCGCGGTGGTATCTTGATTGTGGCACCTCCGGCACCTGACAAGACCGGCCGACACCTCCAGCACCTGACAAGACAAGCCGGCACCTCCGGTTCTGTGAATTCTATCCAATTTCAGCCTTCAGACCATATAGTCCTGATAGTGGAAACAATCCAGTTCGTTCAGTCTCTTTCCGATTGTACATAACATTTTGAATTTGGGGGGGTCCTAGTGAGTGTTTCCAAATAAGCCTTGGATCCGAGGCTGATCTGGAAGCACTCACCCGGACCCTCGGTTATTTGAAAACCTGATCGACCTCTGAAGCATCCGAACTCGGCCTCGACTTGGTCTGTCTCTCTGTTTTGAGTGAAATCCAACCGCACACTCCACTCCTAATGGTGCGCTTTCCAATTTCAGCCTTGAGACCCAATAGTCTTGAGAGTGGAAATAATCCTGTTCGTTCAATCTCGGTCGGATTATACAGTACATTTTGAATTTGGGGGGGTCTTGGTGAGTGTTGCCAGACAAGCCTCGGATCCGAGGCTAGTCTGGCAGCACTCACCAGGACCCCCGGTTTTTTGAAAACCGGATCGACCTCTGAAGCATCCAACCTCGACCTCGACCTCGACCTTCAGTTAAATCCATCCACACGCTCCACTCCTCATGGTGCGATTCTGTGAATTCTATCCAATTTCAGCCTTTAGACCATACAGTCCTGAGAGTGGAAACAATCCAGTTCGTTCAGTCTCCTTCCGATCGTACAGAACATTTTGAATTTGGGGGGGTCCTGGTGAGTGTTTCCAGATAAGCCTCGGATCCGAGGCTGGTTTGGAAGCACTTACTAGGACCCCCATTCTTTTAACACAAAAAAGATTTCAATGTATTTGTCCTTCCTATGTGTGGACCTTGTACGATTCTCCTGTTGAGTGAAGTGAAGTTGCAGCCTGATCTCATGGTGTTGCCCTTCCGCCAAATGAACCTGGCGACCATACTCCCCGTCAAAACCAAATTACTTTGATTTATCAGAAGGGGCTGGTGAGGTGATCAAATCAACACCCGCTAATCCCTTGTTGGTATAGACATGGTTGAGACTAGGACGGTATGTAATTGTATCAGAATTGCAACTTTTGTTCTTGATTAATGAATACGTCCTTGCCATTGTAAAGTGAAATCTGTAAGAATCGGGGGGTTCTGGTGAGTGCTGCCAGACCAGCCTTGGATCCGAGGCTAGTCTAGCAGCACTCACCAGGACCCCCCTTTTTAGGATAATTCTCCAATTCTAGGCCCACTACAATTTCCATGTTCAATGAAATGGAGCCAAAGGTTGCACTCCTCGTGCTGCTCTTCCGCCGATTCCTTTTAGTTTCAGCCTTGCGACCATTCTCTCCCGCAATTAGAAAACTTTGATTTCTCATCAACTACTGCTGGTGTCTTCAAATGAGTGCCGTGAATCCCTAGTTGGCATCTTTTTTTGGTTGAGAGTAGGATGGTATGTAATCATCTTTGAGCCGCTACTTCTAATCCTGATTCTTGAAACAATTATAAGAAAATAAAAATTTGTGAAACAAGGGGGGTCCTTGTGAGTGTTGCCAGACAAGCCTCGGATCTGAGGCTGATCTGGTAGTACTCACAAGGACCCCATGTTTTCTTAACACTATACTTTTATTTGAAATCTCTGAAGGTCCAACGGATGAGTAGCCCATTTTTTTATCATGTGTCCGTATCATTCCCAGGAGACTAGAATTTCATGTTTTTGTATCATTTGGAAATGAAGCCTAATGTTTGAATTTTAGGGGGTCCTGGTGGGTATTGCCAGACAAGCCTCGGATCCGAGGTTCACATGGCAGCACTCACCAAGACCCCCATTTATTGGACTGAGGTTTAGGATATGCACGCTTTGAAGATTATTTCTGAAAATTCACCACTGATTATTCCTCTTATTACCGGTGTTTGAATGCATTATAAATGTAGTAGTGATTATGACTCTCATGCCGCGGCATTATTCTGTTTCCCTATTGAGTGTGGCAATATTTCGTGATCCTAGTGATTGTCACCGTGTATTCATATCCTGTTGATTCTTTTAATAGTTAGTGATCCTATTGATTCTTAGTGTTTTTGGTAATCCTCATGATTCCTACATTATTTGGTGTTCAAGGTGATGCATACAGTGTTTGTTGATCTTGTTCATTCTGAAAGTGGTAGGTGATCTTAATGATTCTTATAGTGTTTGGTGATCCTTGTGATTGTTTGGATTGGATTTAGAGATTAATAGGAAAGATTAAAGCAGCCCTTCTTGGTATGTACTCGTAGATCTTCACATGCATTGGTCAATTTCCTTTATCTGATTTGGACTTGGAAAAGTTTATTTCAAAGCCAAATGCACTCAAGCAATATGATTGTGGTCTTTGATGATTTGGCTTATGGATTCCTAACTTTGAAAATGTTGCATTCCAAAGAAGGTCAGACATGGGCAAAATGTCTCTTCATCAACGACAGCACCTCCTCACGTCCCAGGCACTCATGAGGCAGAACCATCACAGGCTCTTTCACCGCTGAAGGAAACTATGGAGGATTCCAGCGATTCCGATGAAGAGAAAGACATGGAGGAGCAAGAAGTTCAGGATGAGGAGTTGGTAAGTTTCAATGATGTCATGGAGGCAGCTAAGTTCGCTGTTGATGCATTTGAAAGTTCTAAATTCAGTCGAATGAGTGACACCCAATCACCAAGACATGCACGTCACCTCACGTTTGCCCAGAAACGTAGACGTCTTCAATTTATCCTTGAGAAGGCTAGAAACAACCCAAACAAGTATATGTCTCCCGAAAGTTCGGACACTGAGTACACCTCAGACATAGAAGTCACCATCACCATTGATGGAGGAGACCTTTGATTGTGCACGTAGCGCATTTCATGGTTTAGAAGAACCCATCATCATTCTTTTGAGCTTTGACTCAGAGGAAGATGTAGAGATAGATTGATCCCATTGTATTGGATTTCCTTTAAAGACATATCGCGTCAAAGCGTGTCCTATAATATGCATGTCCTTTGATCTCTAAACTCTGCCCTCAACTGCTTGACTACTCATGCAATCATTTGTTTATTGAATCCCACTACGATTTTGTTTGAACGGAATTTTAGATTCCTCGATGAGAATACAGGCATGTTGCTTAATTTCATGGGTGAACCTCGTAGATGGATGAGACTCCTACAAACATTTGGCACGAGGAGACTATTTTAGAAACGCCGAAGACCGATGATTCAACGCAACCAACCATTACAGGTGAAGATGAAGGTGAAAATGAAGGAGATGCGGTGGATGAGGACGTTATCGATGACCTATTGCTGGATGATGACAAAGACTTGTTGGAAGACGATCTCCGACAATATCACAAGGTGGACTCAGTGAATACCATTGCTTCATTGAGGATGAAGCCGACTCACCTCTTCCGACTACAAATCCCACTTTGCTGAATGGTTCCTATGCCCATGGTGAGACCGACTCTATCATGTGATCTTGATTTCTTGGAGCATGAGTTCAGCAAAGGTTACCGAGATGGATCGGCAGTTTTCTATGTCACAACAACGAATGAAGGTGGACAGAGCTCACAATTCACAAAAGAGGAGATAGAGAAGTGGGATCTGCTGTGGAAGGCAAAGAATGACATCTTCAATGCTAGTGTGAACTCTGAACCTGAGTTGAGGTTTCTGAATAACCTTAAGTTCTATGTTTGTGATGGTAATCACCGACTCATCTCATGGATGAACTACATTACCAAAAAATACTCCAAAGATGAGGAGTGGCATTACGCGGTGGACTCCATTGTACTAGATACGAAGGGTAAGACCGAATTAGTCATGCATGTCATGCATGACATTAACAAGTAATCCTATTCTCTACCTCATTGGAACTTTAATGTTTGACTTGTTTTCATTGATTTGAACTACGTGGCAAATGCTGGGTACAACACTAATTGAAATTGCTTCTAAACGCATCAGGTCCACAGAAGACTCGCACGTGAAGACCAATTTGGTGCACACATTATACCGGGTTCAGAAATATGGTCTCCTTCCTATTGAGCGGTTCAAAGAGATGCTCAGGCCGTCGGAGCTCCAACTGTGTAGTGCCTCTAAAGCTAAAAAGACTTGGTATTCTATGCCACTACAAGTCTTCACGTCGTTTGTTTTCAGGGTGAGAATCTTTGTGAATGCTTCTCCATTCATATGTATTATGTTTTTTTGTACCTTCTTATTATACAATCATTAATGTGAAATTTTTTCCTGTCCCACTTCTGCAGCAAGAAATTGCCCAATCTGCAGATGCAGAAGTGCGGAGGTACAATGAGATGACTCCAGAGGATGATAGAACTGAGGAGGGACTGGCGCATGATATGAGATCCGGAGCACATGAGAAGACTAGTAAACTCAATGTGAAAATGTCTAAGTTGATTGCGGTGGCGAATCTAGCTAACAAACAAGGTTTTCTAGATGAGGTGATTTCATGATCCACGTCATAATCTGAATCCATTGATGTCATTGGGACATTGAAATGTAATAGCCTTTTCTTTTCTTTTGTTGACCAGATTGAGAAACATTGAAGTTCCAATGAGGTTCCGGAGATGACTCTAGAAAAACTCCAAATGGTGGCCACTTGCAATACCTCGGCAGATCACAAGATAAAATTTTTGAAGTGGTGGAATTCCTCTACGCCATCACGGGATTCGAGACGTTTTTCGCCTAGGCCGGTGTCAGAGACCTTACTCGGTCCTTTCTTGAACCGTTGTGTTTGGTACGCAGGGGTAAGTGATCACCTATTCATGTAATTCAAATTGAAAGCCATTACAGGTCGTACTCACTAGGATTTTGAAAAATTCAAATTACATTCACTACATATTATATGATTTCTAAAATTTCTTCTCCTTCCACAGATTGAAGATGCAGCCGTGCAATACTTTGAAGAAGTTGTCAAGCAGGACAACATCATGATTGATATGAAGGTTCCACTTTAGCCAGAAACCTTACCGGAATACTTGGAAGGCTGGAGGAGGAAAATCTGGGATCAAGGGTTCTTGGCTCATCTTAGAAGAGCGAAGTACTTCAAAAAAAGCGACAACTTTAACACTTATGAGGGGTCCCAACAGGCAGTGAAGAGGGTCCTTTTTCGGTATGTCTTCAACTAGATAAAGAAATATTCATTTCAAAGTGATAATTTCAACTAAGAGTATCCTTTAACTTGGCCTAAAATACGTAGTTTAACAACTAAACTTCTTTGAGGTACAGAATGGAAAAAAAAGGGAGCTAGGCCTCTCACTACTTGTAGAACTTGCCTTGGATCCGAGGCATCCTCGAGAAGTAGTTGGTGGTCCCCCATTTCTATCCTTTGGAAGGTCTAGAACTTAATTTTCTAATCTTCTATTTTTTGAGACATAAGAAAACTTGCTTTCAAGCAGATGTACGCATGATTGAAATTTTCTGTGGTCTAATTTGATTTTTAAAATTATTACTTACTTTTTTTTGTTATCATGAAGCAGATATTTCAAGTTTAAATTGGAAGGAAAAGGAGCCATTCAAAGGGCAGACCTTCCTCCATTCCTTCCGATCTTTCTAGATCGCAGTTCCGCAAGTTGCATGTACACAGCAAATCAACTTAAAACATTTACCACAGCTCATCTAAGTGGCGGTGGATGGTACATTGATTGCCCGATATCGTACACGCATCCATCGGAGGTACACCTCCGAAATTCTTTGGAGGGCATTGGAGCGGTGGACATGGATGTCGATGAATTTGCAAGCCTTACCAAAGATCAGAGGAGGAAGGCAATTGCAAAGAGGGACCACGCTGACAAGAAGAAAGCAGTTCGTCTCCAAATTGCTTTAGATAACAAGCAAAAGAAGGAGGCAGAGCGTTTGGCAAAGCTGGAAGAAAAGGAGAAGGAGAAGCTAAAAGAGAAGGAGGAGAAAGCCAAGGCAAGGGGGAAGAAAAACGATGATGGTGATATCATCGTTCCATCATCATCAACAGTCGATCAGAACTCGCAGTTGGTGGAGGGAAGTCAGAGTGGGATGAAGAGGAAGGCTGTGCTTGCCGAGTGGACGGAGGATATGGTGACACAAGGCACGCAGGTCATTAGACTAGATGATGATGACGTGAAGTTGAATGAGCTCATCTTGAACGCATCTATTATTGACATTATGGACAATTTGGAGAGTTCACCACCAAATTCTTATATTGAGGTCATGGACTTCATTCGAAAGGTATGTGGCACCATAAAATTCAGTTCGTAACTTCAATGGATTTTCTAAATAAATAATGGTCTCATTTTGAACTTTCTAATAACATGAACAATTACTCCATTGTAGGCAAATGCAGGTAAACTTTGCTCACTAAACGGTAGAGTGAGCCAGGAGCCTTTGATGGACCTTATTATTTTTGACTGCCAAGAGAACCTACCCGTACCACTCATCTCTGAGAAGGATGTTCCGTCATGGAACGCGGACCCAACGTGTGCAGGAATGCAAAATGCATTTCACTTTGCCGAGGAAAGCTTACAAGACAATGGCTGCGTTATTGTATTTCACTCGTACAGCCTTCAATCGCGGCGTATGTTTGCGGGATTGAAGAACGTCTTCAAGAAGTTGGTGATGAAGGAGTGGTGGGCATTCAACCAATTGGACCTAGCTTCAGGTATTACACCTGGTCAGATGGTGAGTTTTTCTGAATTTACTATGTGCATGCCAATTGTCTTGTAGGCATTCTTCTTTCTACTGAACATTCTGTCCATTTTTGCAGACTGTGAAGTTTGGAGTCATCTTTTTTGTGAAGGATCTGGGTGAGAAAAGGAAATCAACCTTCACGTTTAGGCAAACTGATGCCATGACGAATACAAAGTGGAATCTTCAAAGGAAGGACGTGGTGATCAATTATATCACTGAGGAAACAATGTTAGTCGACCAAGAATCAAAAATGCCTTGGCACGGGCCACGAGAGAAAGATGCAAGGTTCCTTCAATTTTTCATCGAAGGTTGCTCGGATGAAGAAGATGTAGTTTTGGACTACACCGTAGCTACGGGTCAGTTGTCGCTTTGAAATAGGAGCTTCAAACTGAAATGTTTATTTGTGTGTATAATTATTGAAGTCCTAATGCCTACACGCTTGTACTGCAGGGGCATCCATTACTGCATGTTGTGGCACAGGACGGCATATTGTGGCTTTGGAAGAGGATGAGAATATCTTCAAGGGGGTTCTCTTGCCAATGAAAAAAGCCAATCCACTGCAAGGAGTGACACAAACTCCAGCAGAAGTTTTTGCCGCTCTTGATCTAGATGCCGTGCACGTGGAACCAATGGTGTTTACACGCAACATTAGACCTAGTAAGTAAGTTTCACTCTTGAAAGACAAGTGTGTTTTTGTATTAAAAAAGTATTGCATTTCATGAATCAATATGACTAACGTTGCACTGTTTGTATTTAAAGGAACGAAGGAGTGACGGACAAACATCGTATGAAGAAGATCCGAAGACTTATTCTGAGTCCAGAGAAGTCTTACGATCTTCCAGTGTATGCCGAGAAGATGGCATCACAGTATGAACGATATGGTTGCAAAGAGCTTAAGCCTTCCAAACCCAAATACGCTGCAAACGTAGTTCATTTTCTAGACGTTTCAGCTTCTGAGGGTGAAAAGACTCCAGAACCATCCTCAAGTGAGGTTTCTATGACGAACTCCACTGCCACTTAGACTCATAAGATTGCCATATCTGATGAGTTTAACTGGGCTCATTGATTTCTATGATGAATTGGGTTTCTGTGATTCATGGCTACAAGTTGCGTGCATTGTATTTATTGTTTGATTTTGAACGTACATTGAAAATAAAGGAATGAAAAATGATCTTTGATGGTAAACCATCAATAATTGATAAAATACAGTTGGTAGATCTTGGGCTCATTTAATTTCCTTTGCATTCTTAGAACACTTCATATGTGATCCTAAACAAAATAATTTTGTTTTACGTGATAAGGGTTTCTCCACAAAATTGGTAGTGCCTCTAAGTGTCCACAAATGACCCTCAACTTATATACCCACAAATGTTTATGAAATCCACGGTCATAGAACCTCGGTTGACTCCAAGTTCACGGTCATGGGTTCGTCACACCTTTCCCCCATCAAATACAAATTTGATGATAGATTTCTTCATCGAAAATACTTCCCGCTCACAAGCTCACAGGCTCCTGCTCCAGGCTCGCACAATAGCAACCCTGGGTGTAAGTGTGTGAGTTTTGGAGTGCGTGAGGTTCGTGAGTGTGTGAGTTTTGGAGTGCGTGAGGTTCATGTGTGTGAGTTTTGTGAGTTGAATGGTGCATAAGTTTTGGAGTGTGAGTTTCAGAGGTGTGTGTCGCAAAGTTCAGCCTCTGCCGCATTATGCAACTTCTGTGTGCATTTTAATTTCCAATTGTTGTACACATTTGAAGAACTTTATACGAGTTCTACGTGTTTGGAGAAAAAGGTCAACAACAGTTTTGAGTTTCCAAGCATCCCAACTACAAGTGAGTTACTTTCATTCTTGATTTTTGGGTTGTCTTCTTCTTGTTGCATTGTCATTCCTCTCCTTGTTTGTGCATGTAGACTTTAGATTTGCGAAATGGATTTGAAGTTTCCAATTTTGGTCTTTGTTTTAAAAGTTTTAGGATTTGGAATTTTCAGTTAAGAATCTAGAATTCCAAAAATGTAGAAGTCGTTTGTTGTTCAAGGTTTCCATCTAAATTTCTAAGTTTCCAACATTTGCTCTGTATAGTAGGCGCTCAGAATGTACAAATTTGCATGTAGCCAATAAGTTTTCTTGTATTATACACTGGAAACAACTAATGCAACCGAAATTAAGTTCTACATTCTTTGAAAAGTTGCACTCCTATTTATTTGCGCGTGTTGTTTTCTAGGCAAAGGTACTAACAATAACTTCTCTATTTTTATTGTTGTATCATAGTTCATTTGTTAGAGCCTTTAGTTCCTATCTAGAGCAGCATGGATAGAGGAAAGCACTTGTTCTAGGTTTGGAACTCTTGACAAATTCCAATAGGATTCATGCTTTAGACGTTGTTCCATCATCAATTGGCGGAAGTAAATAAATTAAACTCCATTATAGAAGCACCCGCACTACTAGAAAATTTCATTTTTCTGTTGTTTTGGTCGCGTTGATCCGGTCAAAATCTGACAGAAATCTATTGAAACTAACAGATTTCTGTCAGATTTTGACCGGATCAACGCGACCAAAACAACAGAAATACGAAATTTTCTAGTAGTGCCGACACCAATAATAACCACTAGAAGAAACCCGCGTTTAACTTGACGGATTTTTTTGTGCATCATGTTACAATTTCATGTTGTTCTGTCAAAAATTACGTCCAATGTAACATCTTGATGGGTTTAAGAATCCATTCGGAGAAGTTCCTTTAATTTCTAGAAGAACAAGATGAATCCTATAGAAGCTTGTGGCAATTCAAGTCCCATGTCGGCGCCTGGACATTTGAAATTGTATGATTTCAAGACTACGTCTTCTTTTGTTACTGAGTGAAAAAAACCTCATTCTTTGCTTTAAACTTGCAAAAAAAATGTAACGGTAATTAAAATACATTGCACTCACTTCCTCTTCATTGTGTTACGCAAGATCCATCAGGATGGAAGTCAAGGTTGGCATTGTCACTCCATTGTTCTGAACATGAAGGATCAAAATACAAAGTTTGACATGCAAGGTTTGGCAACATCCTTGGAAGAGTCTAACTACAAGAATTTGATCAAGGAGTTTCAAGAGGCAAAGTATATCCCTTGGAATGATAGTACAATGTCGCAACCTAAATTTTTGATTTTTCTCTCTATTGTGTTTTGAAACACGGAATCCATATTAAGTAGACCCGGATTGGCACGGAAAGGAAAGGAAAAGCCAAGAGTTAGGAAGATTAGAACCATAAGCCTTGAATGAACCAGATTATGGAACGGAACGGATATCGGAAACAAATCCGGTCTAGTCCCATAACCGAAGGAACGGATCTAGGATTCGCGTTCAAAAAATCGGACAAAGTAATGATTAGGTTTTCAGGGTACAAAAGAGACTGCTTTAGGGTTTGACTGTCATTTGCACCTGGGAGCACTAGCGTACTTGGCGCGCTTCCAGTGCTTTGTGTTTGTATCTGCAAATTGAGTGTGTTTGTGCAAAATTGTGCAAGGTCTGAGAGTTGTGTAAAGTTGGGTGTAAGTGTGTTTATTCTCTTTACACGGGCGCAGAGATTAGAGAGGAATTGGTTGCGTGAGCGTGGTTGAGATTGAGAGAGTACCGCAAGAGTTGTGTGAGGTTGGCGCATTGAGCAACTCGATTGAGACCGAGGAGTGAGTGTGAGAAAACAGGACGTGCGGCTAGGAGAGAAGTGAGGTAGCGATCTAAAAGAGAGACGAATGCCGCAGTTAAAGCGCAGACGAAATCAGGTACAGGCGAGCGCACAAAGGATAGAAATCAGAGTGAGGAAGGTGACTCCTTTAGAGCCCAGTAGTGAACGAGAGAGAGTAGAATTGATGGAAGACCTCTCCGCCATGGGCTGCACGGGGGTCCTGGGGAAACCCTGGGGCTTTCGGAGCGAGGCAATAGTTAGGGAGCTCATCAAAGGAGTCCTTAACTAGTTTGACAACGCTCTCAGACCGGTTTCGCCTATGTGGACAAGGGAAATTTGGAGGAGAGTTTACGACTTATAGGAAGGCGGTGCGGAACAAGCCAGCCGGAAGAGAGACTTCGTGCGCGGGAAGTTCAGGGGAGTGGCTAACCCCAAGGACGGATATGCCATCGAAGACTATGTCAATGCGCGACACCGGCGGCTGCTTGAATTCCTGGTACCGATCTTGCATTCGGAAAAACCCACCCGGGTGACTTCCACAATCGGGAATGCGATCTTTGGAGCCCTGAGCGGAGAAAAGCGGATGGATTGGGCGGCCCACATTCAGACGTTGGTGAATGTTTTGGTCTCGAATGTGGGAAAGAGTAGGGCTACTCCGGTATGCCCCTACCTTTTCCATCTGTACAAGAATCAGAGTCTTCTCACAGCGGAGGAGAACAAGGAGTGGAGAGCGCAGATGGCTCTCCAGACGTGTGGAGGATCGGATGAAGAATCCGAGACGGAACCGGATAGCCCGGAACCGGAGGATAAGGGTGAAAACCCTAAGAAGAGGAATTGGACAGAGGAGGAAGAGGACATTTCTCTCAACCGAAGGAGGATCAAGAGGACGCCCAATCTAAGGGGGTCTCCTTCAGGGCTTTGGAAGGATAAGGGACCAGAACCGGTGGAGCCGGTCGTCCCAAAGAATCAGGAGCCGGTGGAAGTGGTCAAGCCAAGACCCATTCCATCGTCTGAGTTGATGGACCTGACGGGCCCATACAACGACCTAATCCAGATTCTCAGTGCAGTGAGAGCGGATTGGGAGATGAAGACCACGACGCTTCGAGAGGTGGCAGACTTGATGGGAAGCACTTCAACTAGTTCTGTACCGGAAGACGTGGCGAACTGCATCAGCAATCCAGACGAAGTTAAGGAATTGGAAGATAGATTGCTGAAGCAGAACATCAACCAGCGAGAGACAGATGAGTAGGTGGTCCGATTGCAAGGAGAGATCCAAAGTTATCGGAGGGACTTGATTGCTAGTCGCGACCAAGTCAAGGCTGCAATGTCTCTGCAAGAGGAGACCAAAGCTGCGATCGACCGGATGACAGTAGTAGTAGGGGCATCCGGTGAGGTAATGGCGAAGGCCAAGCTGTTTGATGAGGGGTACATAAGGATCAAAAACCTTCAGGTACCCACATCGCTCGCATCTTGACTGACTTTGCCGGAGAATTAGAAGAAGCCATGAAGGAATTTCGGAAGGACGCAAAGGGGTTGGAGGACACCGTCTGGAAGTTCCAGAGTGGGTTAGTCTCTTTATCCGGGATTTCGATCCCGGATGAGTTCGATGAGGTAGAGATACTGGAGGGGAAGTTCAAAACCCCAATATCAAAGGAGAAGGAGGGCGGAAGGACTTCCACTTCAGAGGCCCCACGGACGATGACAGGGGTGACTTCCCCTGTAGAACCGGAACGAGTTCCGGAAGGGGGAGATAAGAGTAGGAATTTGAGTGAACTCTCTCCTATAGCTACTCCAGATAGTAGTGGACCCCCTCAGGAGGGATAGGTAGTTACGAATTAGAAGGTAGCAAATTTTGTTAGACCGGACCTTATTCCGGAAAGTGAGGAAAAGTTCAGATCTGAAAATCTCGGCCGGATCAGTGCCGGATTTCTGGAGAGACCTTTTTGTAAATTCTGTATATAATTTGAGTCTCAAGATTGAGACGAGGAGTTTTTCCTTCTTGCATATGCTGTCTCTTGTGTATTTTCTATTGTTTTGCTTGTCTTCCCAAAGATTGGCTAGATAAGGGAGGGAGAGATTGAGTATAGATGAGTAGAGTGTGGGAGGATCTTCTCCCCTTGTTGTCTTCTTGTGATTGCAGGTGTATGTGAACAGGTTGTAAGTGCTGGGAGTGAGTCAAGACACCTCAGTAGGTTTAGAGTTCATAATTCCGGGTGAGATAGCCAGTGCTAGGCTAGACAGCAAGAGAAAGGATTCTCAAACTGTGCTAGAGCTACCAGATGGAATGTTTGGGTTAGCCTCTAACACTTGAGAGGTCTCACTATCTGAAGAAGTAAACGGAAGAGCGCTAGATTGTGCTGGCATGGGCAGATGCACTTGTAGCCACCTTAGTTTCGTACGGATTTCAGAAGACAGTAAGGTTGTTGTAGTGGGTGAGGATCGTACGGGGGATTTTTGTGTGATCTATAGAATGGGATTAATTCTAGTTTGCTGTGAAAGATCAAACCGGATCCTGTTAGAATAGGAGGATAGATTGAGTTAGTGAATTTTCCATCACTATAAAGACCGGAAGGAGAGGAGCGCCTACCTCTCTAAGAACAAGTGGCAGGTCCCTCTGAAGTGCCAACAGAGGTTAAGCAAAACCGGAAGAGAAACCGAGGAAAGGGAGTCCTCGGATAAAGTAGTAAGAGATCCAATCGGGAGTGTGAATTCCGGTTTGGTTCTTGTGGGTTGTAAATCGATTTTGATTCGGATTAGTATTATTTTGGACCGGATCAGTCTATAGAGAGAGGAGGAAATTATCCGGTAGTTGGAGAAAAAGGTGAAGAGTGATAAAGAAGAGTAATTGAATTGAGAAACTTTCCTCAAATCATCTAGTAACACGAAACAGTTCACAGAGTCTCTTGGGTTCGATCTTTAGAGTCACTTTATTATGCATTAAAGCGGTTTTTGTGAGCATAATAGGAAATTTTACTTACCTTGTGCTGCGACATACAACAATGATCAACTATCGAAGGCTGAATGCCATATGGGCATCGTTGGACAAACATGCTATCAAATATGTGAATAAAGTGCCCCTTTTGGGTCTAAGTAAGAGGAAGAAGCAACGTCCTACGATCTATGTCGGTCAGGCTTGTTCCAATGTTGGAGTATCTAGGAGCGCGGGTATTGGACAAGGGCAAGTCCAATCTGAATCAAGGAAGTACGACACAACTGAATCTGGAAGCATTCTAAAAACCTCTATAAAGAATCCAAGGAAGTCAATTGGCACTTTGAAGCCCATAGCTACAGGCAATTTTGGATCTGCATTCACAATTGTAGAAGTAGCCCTGACGTCCGTGGAACCATCTATGGAGGAGCACAAGAAGTTTGCTCTCATCCAGAAGAATTTTTGGGCCGAGCACAAGTCCTACTACGTATAGGAGATGGCCCCTTTTCCAGTGTAGATTGAACAATGTATCCTCGCTAAAGATGAGTATATCATCCAAAACTAGAGAGAGGCATTATTAAAAGTGTATGTAAGCAACTAGTCCAACTAGGCAATGCTGCGCAAAGAATTTGTTTAACACTAGTAGACAAATACAAGAAATTGTTGAAAACCTTGCCTAAAGATTGAGACAAAATAAAGGATGGTCTCTTCATAATTATCAACAACCAACTCAGTGTTTGTGCTTCTAAGGAGTTCTAGTTTAGTGGTTGTTGTAAGGCGCAGAAGTAGAAGTTGGCTGTTTAGAACACCATAATTGTGTGGACATTGGATCTGGCCAAGTTGACAAACATCTCTCAATTTTACAACTTGACCAATCACGTGGACCATGCGCAACCAACTTGGGGCAACCAAATTGTTGATTGTAGGAACATATGGATTCATTGCTATTGGCCAACAAATGTTGCTGAGGATCCAATGTTTTACAAAAATGGTACTATACATAGCAGCAATCAATATGTAGTAAGTATATTTTGAACACATTATCTTCAATTCAAGGATAGTGATGAAATTCTTTAGGTCAACTAGTTCTAGACTTCTAGACTTTCATATATGTTTGTTTGCGGAAGACTTTGTTTAGTCAAATTCATTTGCTAATATTCATTTTCATCTTTGAGTCGAGGATAAATACTAATCACAAAATGTGTGAAAGCACATAGAACTCAAATAGAAAGGAACAAGGATAAAATAGGATTAGGGTAGTGTAAAAATTTTCAATTTTTGTTTAGAAGCAAGGAATTAGGAACAATAAGTGTAGAACTTTGGAATGACTAGTATCCAGATAACAAAGATGTAATGGAACTGGACGGAATCCTAAGCCAAAAATTGGAAAGTATTGGATTTGGAAGACCTACGATTTAGGTTTTGGCATAGGGGACTAGGGAACCTTTACGGGGGAACGGTTTGGAACCCATCTTTCCTAGAAACGTTGGGCACCTAGCAGGTATATATTAAGCCTACTGCCACCTCTATTTTTCTTCCTCTTTTTTTTGCGAGACTTTTACGCACGCTAGTTGAGTAAAAGAGTGGTGAAATAGGGATCATGCTAGGAAGAGAAGGGTTAGGTCAGTGCCATTTACACCAAAGTAGAAGTTTCCGTCATAAATCGCACTACCAAAGTTCGTAAACCTACGATCACAGCTCAAACGGTCGTTTCGACGATTCCTTCCAATTAAGACATCTAAAAATTGTTAGATTAGGACCTAGCTAGAATGGAGTGTTTAGGACTTATATAGAGACCTTAGAGTATCAAGAGTGATGAAATGATTTAGGAACTCATTGGGAGAGTTTCGAATCAATATGAGCTGACAATAAGTGGTCGACCGATAGCTTGGACCATGGATATGTGGGCAGAGGTTTATGGATTTGTAAAAGCTGGATCCAGATTTGCTTTCTAGGTAGACAAATATGCCAACGAGAAGTTCCAAAACTTGGCTCACCTAAAAGAGGAGTACACCATTAGTGACTATAAGGATGATAGGTATAAATGGGTACTAGAATTTTTAATTCTATTCATGTATCCAGATAAGTCCACCCAGGTCACAATCATGGTGGCTAATATCATCTTTGAAGCTTTAGAAGACCGAGCGGTAAAATTGGGGTCAAGTGATTAGAGCAGTAGTGGCAAAACTAACGAATAATGTCTCGAGGAGCAAGTCCATTCCAATTAACCCCTACCTATTCCATCTCTACTACCACCATGAGGTGCTGAGCGATTCGGAGATAGTAACGTAGAAAACCAAGTTGGTGATTCTGAAGTACGGACTCACAGAGGAATACAAGTTGAAATATCTACAATAGGAAAGGAGAGGGAGATGTTCTAGAGGTAAAAGAGGACCCCGCCAAGCGAGGAAAAAATCAAAGGAAGTCTACAGATCCGGCCAACTTCCAGCTTAGGGGGAGAATTTGGATCCTTTTGAGGTCAGAATCCAGTGGATGTACCAAGCTAAGGAGACACATGACGGAAAATCGGCTGTCATCCCCAACGTGAAGCACTAGGAGGCATTGAGACGAATTGCATCATCAGGGAGATCAAGCGAAGACCAGGACTGGACGTTTTGCAAGAATGAGAGGAGTAGATTCAGAAGCTGGAGAAGGAATGAAATGACCTCAAAGCCCAGATGGCTTCGACAATAAAGGAGTTGAGTACTGCAAGACAAAGAGAGACGGAAGCTCTCAACATCGTCCAAAACCTGAAGGAGATGATTCCATATTCGGCGGACATCATGTTGAAGGCCGAAACTCTTCAACTCCCGACTGCTCGTAGACAGCCACGTTTCCAGATCAAAGGTAATAACAATCCTAGTCGACTTCCAAGCACGGATGGAGGCAGTACTGAAAGAGTTGTGTCAACTATCACAGAACCTAGATCATAAGATAATCCTAGATCTCTCATCTTTTTCAAAGGTACCAACTACCATGTTTGTTAGGCTACAAATTCCAACCTAGTAGGTTTTGACGCAGCCGACTCCCATCCAACCGACTCACATTTCTTCACCCTTACCACAAAAAGATCAACCTAAAGGCCCTTCTTTAAGTACAATATAAATTCCGGGAAAGAGGGAAAAGACACCACCTAGATCAATCAAAGAACCAACCCCAAAACCAATTCTAATTCAGACGAAAATCTTTGATCCACTAGGCGTTCAGACCTCACAGGCGACTTTTAAGATGCCCCCTCTTTTGACCCGCATTGATTTGGCTGAGCAAATAGGAGCCTTGACAAATTCGGCTTAGACCAACTTATGTTCTTGGTGTTTGTGTATTTTGAAAGAGAGGAAAGTTTGTGAGGATTACAAGTGGTGGAGTCCCTACCCCATTAAAGAGCAACAGTTAGTGGACCCTCTGAAGGCAAAACAGAGGCATAGAAAACCATCAGTTGGTGAAGTTATTTCCGGATTCCGGAGTAGACCAGATCCGAATCGCAATCCGGATAGTGTTTAGATTAGGAAGAATATAAAACATAATATTCATTAAAATGAGAGTTTTCCAGTGAAATGGGAGTTGAAGAAGAGACTTTCAACCATGAATTTAATATACTTGTAGATCAATGACTACCAGGAAAGCATTGCAATGACACAGAAAGTGCATACGGAAGGTACAAATTCCAAAATCGAAGGTCAAAATTGTGACTTCTTCATAATTTATCGGAAGTCATCAAATATACATGTATTGGATGTATGCACTATAAACATAGAGTAATCCATGTACTAAACTACTACTTCCATAGTAGACTACACTTGTATAAGATACATATGATGTAAAACGTAGGGTTCAGGAAGCACTACGACTAAGCACTGGGACTTTTGTGAAATTGGCAATTGCGTCCACAAGATGAAGGCTTCGTGACCAAAAGGTTATGAGTCTGCCTTTATCAACAACAGAGACAAACGTAGGGATTATCAAAGCCCGGATATTGGAGAATCGAATACCAGCTGTTCCCCCACCAAATATTCTCAGACATTTGCATCGGAGAAAATGCAATGCAAAAGATTATTTGGTGAGGGAACAGTTGTTATTCAACTCTACAACTTCCGCCAAGGTTGTCGTGGACGTGCGTCCGCGGCGAAATTGCGTCCAAAATCGGATGTCTGCACGTCCGCACGTCCGGACCCTACGGACGCAGACGGACGGTCCTCGGTCGCCGTCCTGCGGGCGGGCGGGTGGGCGGACGGATTGGCGGACGGACGGACGCGTGAACGGTTCAAGGGCCAAGGGGTTTAGGGAGTCTGGGAGTGACCGACTAAGAGAGTGAGGGTTTGTAACTTTGCATTTTGCAATTTTGCATGATTTTCAGCTTGTTTTAGGGTTCTTCTTACATATTTGTGAGTTTTGGCGCTTCAGAAATTTTTACGTGCTACACACTTGAAATTGAGAACAAAAAATAACACAATGAAGATTTCTTCAATATCACTTGGGACAAAATCCCCCCCAAATGATAGTTTCATTAATTTTTTCAAGATAATTTGGCAACCTTATACTACTATGAAATGCTCCGAGAACTAATAAATCTTAGCTATTCATCTCTCTAAATCGTAAGCATTTGAGCACCAAGTTCTGTAAATGTTCTTCATTCAAATCCTTTCTAAATTTGAATGCCTAGGGGTGGTAATCACTATCTCCTTTTACCTCTGCCCCGCTACTGTACTCTCTTGATTGGAATCCATCATCTTCATCACTCATGGTGTTCTCTTCATCGTCTGATGAAAGTGTTTGAGTTTCCCCTCTTTTCTCTTGTACTGTTGAAGATACACGAGCTTTCTTAGGCTTGCCCATCATTTGCTCGTTCTTTGCTTTTATCAAGGTTTTCCCTACAAGTTCACGGAGGCGATCAACCGCTTTTCCTTTTCTCAACGGAAGTTCTGGAATAGACAAACGCTTATCAAGGGTTTTTTTTCCTGCATTCACTTTTTTCGTTGGAGAGATAGCAAACGGCTCCATTACTCGTTTGTTCTTTGCTTTAGAGGGTTCTTCCATCATCATTGTCATCCTTGCCTTTCTCCCTTCTTCAGTGAATGCCTCTATAGCATTTGAAGATTCCAGTGTCGGGTCCGCTAGCCTTGTTGAAGATGCTGGTAGGCGGTTTCCTTGCTTCTTTAACATTGAAGCCAACATCTCATCTTCCTTGTCATCGGTGAATGAAGAAATCTGCAATCTTCGATTTTTGGTACGTTCTATTTCTTTCGAAATGATGGAAGCTCGTGTCGGACGTTGAGAACTTTCTAAACCCACCAAAGTAGTGCTTACACTATTAAATAGTGAGCGTGCACCTATTGGAGGAATGCTACGCGGTGGACGTACAAAACTTGTCATGTTTTCCTTTGTGCCTTGGCCACTGTGAAGCAAGTTCGGACTTCCACATTCTATCAAACGCGAACATACATTGTCTTGTGTCCCACTCGCTTCATGGTTTAGGCTACTTGGTTCCCCGTTGCTTTTGCTTGCCAATCCTCCTAGAGACTCCACGCTTATCTTGTCCACATTCATTTGCTCGCGGTCCTCAACGTTGTCATTCTTTTCTAGTTGGGCCACCACTATGGATGGAGACCTACCACTTCCAATCACTTCATCTATTTCGGAAGTTCTAGCATTGGATGCTATGGTTCCATTAGAAGCCAGGACTTGGACATTTGTGTCCTCTTCGTTTAGATTGAGGACCTTGTCACTACTTAGAAATCGATTTCCATCTACAAACCTTGCTATGGAAGGTACGCCTTCATCGTTTCCACAATCATTATCGTCCATTGGAAAGTCGTACTCGTCTCGGTCATTGTTGCCCATGTCATCATCATCCATATTTACTCTTCCAAACGGTTCACCTCCAAAATTGTATGTGTTGCCATCAAAATCTTCTTCTTCATTGAATATTGGGTCGTACCAATTTGCTTCTTGTCTATGTGCTTCATTCTCGTCCACACGAACACCTTCTTCTTCATCTTCGCTGCTCTCGTCATCTTCGTTTGGTCCCTCCGATTCTTCTGAATCTACATTTTCAAGGTACCACTTCTTCTCATCCCTCTCCTTGGATGCGGCCAACACTCTTGAATTAGTGTGCACATACACCAAATCCGCAGCTCTCTTTGTTCTCAACTTATTCCGAGATTTGTTGTGAACAAAAGAATAGCTACTCCAATTCCGTTCACATGAAGATGAAGATACCAGTTGGCCCAATATTCTCCTTGCAATTGGAGCAATGAGCTTCCCACATGCGCCTTCAAAATCCCACCAAGCGTGTGCCGATAATTTTTGTTCACTTGGATCCAACATGTTGTGGAAGGGAGGCTCCCTATGTCGAAACGCCATGAATTCCTTGACGACGTCCACGTAGTCCGTAGGTTTACATATTCGCATAAGATCACGCTTGCATGCCTCGGTGGCCTCTGAATTGTCGGCTAGTTCTTTATCGTGCAAAAGATAGGGATTTAAAAGAACTCCTGCATATTGGAGATCGGTCTCTACCATTTCCCATCTAGCGTTGAACGCCTCCTTCAATGGTTTGGCAAATTTGGGGCTCAATAGAAAAGGCGGATTTTCTAACCCCCCCACATGCGACCGTATCTTCCTCATAATATGCAAAACTTTCCCTGAACATGGCGTCTTTGCATCTAAATCACGAAGGCCATACACAACAACGCCCATCAACTGCACAAAATTCATGCAACGCCTCTAGAAATGCTCACTGTTTATTATCTTCTTTGTACACCGAGACTTTGTACGATTCTTCTTTTTCTTGTCATCCAACGTCCTCACATATTGTTCCCAACGCGGATCTGTCACACTCTGTTCAAGTGCTCCCTTCACTTTCAACAAGCGTTCAAGCGCAATGAAATTTGAAGCAAATCTTGTTTCGTCTGGCATCAATAAGTTGTGCTCTTTTTCGTATGAACGAAATATTGCAAGCGGCATGTGCCGCTTTCTAAAAAACGTAAGAACCATACGAGCTTTGGCCACGACATCCGCCACCCATGCTTCCTTCCCCCAATCTTTTAGCAACAAATTCAAGGCGTGCACCACACAACCTTGAAAAGAAATGTGAGGATATTTGTTTTTTATGATTCTACATGCTCGAGGGTTTACAGGAGCATTGTCCGTTGTTATTTGCACCACATTATGCGGACCCACCTTCTGTATGAATTTGTCCAAAATAGAGGCCAAGTACTCTGCGTTTTTTACGAACCCACTTGTGTCCACCGATCCCAAAAATTGCTCCCCTGCAGAAAATACAAGCATACAATTCACCAATGGCCGATTTGTAACCAAACTCCATCCATCAATAGACAAGGTTGCTCCAAACTTTCTGATACTATCCTCGGTCCTCTTTTGCAACTTTAGCTTGATATCTTCTTTCGCTTCTTCTAGTAATTTAGTTCGTAGAGCGTCGTACGATGGTGGGTTATATGGCTTACCAAACTCAGCTGTTTTCTTCACTGCTTCTTTGAAGGCCTCACTTCGAGCTACCGCAAATGGTATGTTGGCTGAATAGAAGAAATTGGCCCACAACGCATTCAAATTGCGTCTATCAACTTGTTCAAACCCATCTACTAGCCGACTTTGTCTTCGGGGCCGATTGATGGAAGAGGGTGGAGTTGGACGTTGTTCACTTGATGTTTCCACACTTTGATGTACCCTTAAAGACACACGATGAATTTCAGATGGCGCTGCACACGAGTCCTCTTGTGTTGAACGTGAAAAATCCCTTCCATTTGAGGCATTGCTTGCAACCCTCCCTATGTTTTCACCATCTACATTGTCAAGGGCCGATCTTCGTGGAAATAACCCATTCCAACCGGCAAAAAGAGTTCGAATTGACGAAGTCAATTTTGGACATATGCTTATCCCCCTGTCGCGAACACCGTCTTTGCCTTCATATCCAAGGTGGCTCAACATGCGACACTTCCGATTTGCAAACACCAAGTCACATGCCTTGCACTGCACTTTACCGCTTGATGGAACAACATACCAACCGGAAAAATCCTTACTCATTGTGGAAAGCTCCGTTCAAGTTCAAGTCCAAGTTCAAGTTCCAATCTTGTCTTCAGTTCCAAATGTTTAGGTTCAAATCACCATGTCACATGTATCAAATATAGTCTGTAAGCAAAGCCTTGGAAACCAAAGCCCCCCTTGTCCACTGAACTATACATTACCAAGCAAGGGACACAAAGATTGCAGCTCCTAGCCCTTAGAAATCTTAGCGTTCAGTTTCTCAGAAGTGCTTGTAAATGCCTTCTTCCTTGCTCTTATACTCCTAATTTGTTGAATGTTCTATGCCTTAGAAGTAACCGTTGTCAACGGTCAGAAAACCCGGTAGACGGGGTGGGCGGACAGGGCGGACGGATGGTCGGTCGGGTTGGTCAAGGCGGACGGCTGGTAGGACGGGGCGGATGGGTGGGCGGACGGGGTGAGCGGGCGGGCGGACGGGTCAGACGGGCGGTCGTGCGGACAGGGCGGTTTTAGCCTTTTAGGGTGGTCAATTTTACTTAGTTACTTCTTTACTTCGAACTTTTGGGCTCTTGGTTCAGTTGGTTGCATTCCATCCTAGGGATAACTAGATTACGAAAGTAGTAGAAAACAAGTGTTAAGTACTACAACAAAATTCTCAATCAACGACACAATTCACTAAAAATTGGGCATGACATGCACATTTCAATAAAACTTAGTCCAAGAAAATGAATTTTATGATAAAAACATTATATATATATATATATATATATATATATATATATATATATATTCAAATAAATAAATAATTACTTGCAACATGTTTTTCTTCACTACATGTATATGCAATACAAAAAAGTCATGATGAACATGGTGGGCCACGTACAATACTACTAGTCATAAAAAAAATGAAGCCCACACTACATAATTATATCCTGAGTGCCATTAAAATACGACTACATAGGAAATTAAACATTTCACAATTACTTCAATACACTATTATCTTCTTCGGCATCACGAGATGTTCCCTCCCTCGCCATGAGTCTTCTACTTGTTCGATGAGGCACCGGTTGCGGACTATTTCCATGGCTGCTCCCTCCGCGGCTAGCTTGTACCTGCATGTCAACCCTCTCAAATTGTCGTTTGGTTTCCGGAGAGTGGTCATCCTCCTCTTCAATCTTCCGTTTATTCTTCTTCTTCGGAGACAGCTCCACTTCGTGGGCCCTCAAAGCCCTCATAGCACAATCTATGTCATCCATCAGTTGTTTTATCATTTCATCCTCGCTTTTCATCATCCAAGCTTGTTCGCCTCCCTCTCCTAGATACTTCCTCCACTTGGTTATAATGTCCTTCATGTTCATGTCAAATGCCCTTGCAACGTCTTCCATCTTATGCTCTGTAGATGATTTACCGTTTAGGTCCACCACAGAACGAACTCTTGCTGCTTCTTCCAACTTCGACAAAATGAGGGCCCGCCCTATCAAAGCCGTATTGTAGCCCGCAAATTGCTTTATGACTTTTGGATCACGCTCAACCTCCACCAAGAGATCATTTGGACCCTCTCTCTTCCATTCCTTCTCGGGAATTCGAAAGAACTTTTGGTGCTATGTGCTCCAATGTCCGCCTATGCTGCGACAAAACAACTCTCGAGCCTCGCTGTTCTTAATCTCGAAGGCACGCAACTCAACCTCCACATCAGACGTCATCCAAAAGAATTTATCTTTGGTGGGAAATGGGCCATCGCATAGCTCATATATTTGTGATCGAGCATCCCACTTCATTGGTTTCCCCCAATGCAAATAGTTCTGAAATTTGTATGGCTCTTGGTCAAGTGGAAGGTTCCATCGATTGTATTCGTGTCCTGTAGGCATACGGTACAAAATCCCTAGCATTTCATACAATCTTGGACTCAGAGGAATACGGCATTCGGGACAACGGCGTTGAAATTCCGCCGATCTTTGAATGCAAAACATATGGAATGTATGGCGACACTGTCCCAATGCTATAGCTCCTTCGGGCCCAAAACAACCTTGGCAAAGAGAACAATGACCCTCCAAGATGGGAGTATTTGGAAAACTTCCTGGCACAATCTCCTTCTCATGTTGTTGGAAGTGAGCTGACAACGTGCCATAAGGGACCCATCCTTCCTCCGCTTTCAAAGTCCAATCAATGTTCTCCGTATCATAGGTCTTTCCGTGGTTTAGCCGCTCATACATCCTATCCATGTTCCCCCAAACCGTAAGTTTTAAATCAGGGTCCTTTCTTTCCTCCTCCAACTTCTCCACAAAACGCTCATAAGAACTCTTGACATTCTCGTATGTTGTGTCTAATTGCAATGCATACCTCAAGAGCCCGTTCATGAGTCCGGATGATACTGAGGAATGATCTTGTAGTTGTCGCGCCCACATCATCCACCGTAAATCCGCATTTTCCTTTGGAAGGATTTCACTTAGTACCCCTACTTCCATCATTCGTTTCATTGTTGATTCGGCCTCATTCTTTCCTCGAACTGCCAAGTCCAATTGATGCCTTAACTCTTCACCTTCCGGATTTTGTGATTGCATGGAAGCATCTTCTAATGAGGGGAAAACTATGGATTTTGGACTCGGAATGCGCTGTCGGAGTTCTACGGTCCCATCCTCAACTTTGCCCTCGTCAAGAGGAAGAGATAGTTGATCGCTCTCTTGTGTTGGTTCACTTGCCTCTAATAGCACCATTCCGCCAGGCGATTGTTGACCTGCCTTCTCGTTCTGTAATGTCTACAATGTTTTGCGATGCTCTTCTAACATCTCTTTGCATGTCTTCAACTCCAACACCAACTTCTCATTCATAGCCTTGAGATTCTCATTCATGGCCTTCAAATTGTCATTCGTTCGCTTCAAAGTCTTGTTATTTTTCTTGACACTCTCATAGGCATTACCCAAGGGCTTCAAGTTTGGGGTCGGCCTCCAATACAACGTGTTGTATTTGCTCTCCAATATCTCATACTTTGCCTTGAGGTCATCATGATCTTCTTTGGAGTAACGCACCTCCTTCAACTCCAAATTCTGCTGTTCCAAATTTTTTTTATGCTTAAGGTCTTCCAACTTCTCGTCTTGTAGTTTGTCCGCAAACTCGACAAACTTTCTGAAAGCCAAAGCACCATGAAGAACGGATGGTGTCATTTTCGTAAATGTATCAGTTATTTGCGCAAGAGCAGGCGTCAATACAGCCACAACTCTAGCTGTACATGATAGAGAATACGTCGTTCTAAATATCTCGCCAAATCCTGCTGTTGAATTGCCTGAAGTGGAGCTGCGTCCTTCATTTGTAGTGCCACCTTCATTAGGATTTCCTCCTACATGCTCAGGGCCACCTTCGTTTATAGTGCTCCCTTCATTTCCGCCATTTGTTGCTTCTCTCTGAATTTCAAATTGATTCCATTGGAGGGAACACTGCAACAAGTTCTCCATCTCTTCTAGTGGAGGCATCTTTTGTAGAGTCTTGAGATCCTCTGGGCCCAACAAAGCTAGCAACGGATGATCTTGGATAATCGAGGTCTCTTTGTCGTTGTTTACAGCAGCCTCGTCTTGAGAGTCCATCCTTACATCTATCAGTTGAGTTGGATGCTCTTCATTTTGGTTTGGTGAAGTCCAAATTGCATTTTCAGGTCTGGACAGTAGGCTTGGTTTCTTCCTTGATTTAGGAGACGGAGTGACATAAAATATGATGTCTTGTGTTGTGTCTACTAAAAACTGGTCAATACAAGCGTGAGCCTCCTTCACGTCTTGAATGTCTTCTCTATCTTCAATGTCTTTTATAGGATCCTCTTCTTGGTGCTTCTGTGACATCGATGTAGATCCATGTTCTGTTGGCCGAGGGAGCTTCATTGCAACGTTGTTTTCTGGCACCCCTTCTAACACGTTTTGTGTAGGGTTCAAATCCGTCGGTGGAGTCAAAAACACCTCTCCCTCCACATCGTCCACAAGACAAGTGCTTCCTTTTGTGGGGTCCCCCATACAAACCGGTTCTACCGCCATTTTCTTTCCATTCAGTACTTCCGTACGACGCACTTGGATTTCAAGAGGGATCTGAATTGATTCCACAGCATCCTCTAATGCTTTCTTTTTTTCACTTGCTTCAGGAAGTTGCGCCTTCGGAACAAACATATCAGGGATATGTTTCTGACGTCTGCCAATCGCAAGTGGCAATGTCGCTATTGTAGGATACGTACTCCAATCTACTTGACGGCCCAGTATGAGTTCAGCGTAAACCATGCTGGCCAAGCTGTAGTTAATTTTGCCCTTGCTCATAGCCTTCTCTGGAAATAAGGCCTTCCACACCTCCATCGAACGGTGCACAAAATGATCATTGAGGCAATTCAATGGTTTAAAACAATATTCACGGGTGTGAAGAGGGTGACACTCTCGAGGCCACAACTTCCCAATGTGATACATTTTCACGTATTTGCGGCACAATTTAGAGGTCCAATATTCCACATCCTCTTTCTCCCAACCCGTCTCAGCCTTGATGTTGACGTCATCCAAAATGTCAAACCGTAGCTCATGACCAACGCCCTTCGGTTTTCACTTCTTCTTGCCTTCAGTTGCAGCACTACTTGCCCCCGCCATGACTGCTTGAGTGTCGAGTACTCACTTGCAATTTTAGAATGGAAATTTCCAATATATAATCCCCGTTCTCTCAAAATATATAATGTGCTTCACTGTCTCCAAACGTATGTAAGTAACCAAGGACCAAAATCCAATGTAGTATGATCAAAATATGACCCCCACTCTTCACCACATAGGAGCAACTAGCGCGTGAAGCAATAGTAGCACATCCGACGTGGCAGTGATTCCCAAATGGAAGAGTGAAAGTGAAGAAATGTGTGTTGGCCGTCCGCCAATATACCCGTCCGCTCCCAGACCTAAAAGAGGCCCGGGACCGGACCTATCCCGGACCACGCGGACGTGGCCCAAGCCGGCGGACGGGCAGACAGAGCTGCCCCGTCCGCCGCCGAAGCGGACGGCCGGCGGACAGGCGGATGAAGCTGCCCCGTCCGCCGACAAAGCGGCTGGTTGGCTCGGTCCAGGTCCGCCCGGCAGACCGGCGGACGAAGCTGCCCCGTCCGCCGACGAAGCGACCGGCGTCCAAGTCTACCCGGCGGACGGGCGGACAAAGCTACCCCGTTCGCCGACCAAGCGGACGACTTGACTGCCCCGTCCGCCCCATCCGCCTAGCCCGTCGCCTATTATTTCGAGGCGTCCAAATTTTTGACAATTTGGCATGAAACCTAGGATTCTTTTGGTCCGCCTTTACTTACTGTCAGTTTTTTGGGGTCAATTAAAGTTTCAGCATCTTATGCTTTTCTCATTAACCCAGAAAATAAGAAATAGACAAGTTATAATCAGATTTTAAATAATCATTTAGAGTTCTTTGAAGTTTACAGTGAGATCCTAAACCCTAGAACCCTAAAACCCTAAAACCCTCAACTCTTAGTCTCCTACATTTCAGATTACACCATTGTTTTGAGCAAATTGTAAATTTGTAATATTCATTTGAAATTGTATGCATACAAATTTTAACTAGATATAAAGGATATTATTTTTTTATTTATTTTTTCATCATGTAGGATATTTCGAAGGGAAAGAAAAAAACAAAAACATGATCAATATTAGTGATGAAGTGAAACGTTATAATTCCCAATTGACCAAATTGAGATGGTGCTACAATCACAACAATTACTTCAAGGGGTTTGGTTTTGGTTCTAGTTTTGAACGTCATGGACAATTTCCATTGACTTCAAGGTGTTTTGTACATATGGACTTATAGAGAAGCCAAAAATGTATATAACTTATGCATGTCACACACTACAATGCCATGTTTGTACTGTATTTTGTAATGCCCTTTTTTGATTAGGATTGTTTTAAAAGTAAGGATATACAAAGAGTGTAAGACTTCACAACATTTTTGAAATTAGTAGAACTGTAAAATCTTTATTCATTGTGAAAAGCATTATAATCTTCTAATCCATAAAAGATATGTTTTTGTGTTTTTTGTTTTTGTTTTTTGTTTTTTTTGTTATATATATATATATATATATATATATATTTTTTTTTTTTTTTTTTTTTTTTTTTCTTGGAGAATTTGCAACGTGAAGCAATAAAAAAAATTTAGTTTCTATTTGTATAATGTATAAGTTCTTCTTTTATCTAAGCCTGGGTTTATACTGTGCCTAAGGCCGGATGAAAGTCCGGCCGGATTTGCCTTCGATCCATTCTTCAATCCGGCCCTAGTTTTTTCCATCCGGCCCTACTTAATCTAAAGTCTAAACCCCTTGGGCCGGATTTTCAATTCATGTGCTCTTCAATTTTATCAAGGCTCAATTAAAAAACGCCAATAAAAATATGCATGTTTATCTTTTATTTCTTTTTTAATTAAAAACAAAGATTTTTTTCTTTTGTTTCATTTTTCTTTTTGTTTCTATACATTTTATTTCTAAAATACAAAAAGAAGTTTATTTATTGATTACTTAAAAATAAAATAAAAATTTAATATTTTGATTTTCCTCTTATATAGAATATGCATTTGTAATCAACATGTTTAATGTTAAAACATAGGTACATTATTGTAGTCACTTAGATGATTTTCCTTTAAAATTAAATAAAGTAAATCCATAAGGGAGTTGTTCTAAAAACACCCGTGCTCTAAGAGTGATCATGACGGAGAGGTACATTTTGCTTTAGTGAATGTACTAGCACATTTTAGGACATGGTCACTTTTAATGACCGTTGCCTTTCAACTTATTCGCCCTACATAACTAATTACAGAATGATTTAAAAAATATGAAGGAAATCAAGTCACCAAAAAAATATGAGGATAAAGGGCCTAACGTGCATTTCAAAATCTACTCTACAATTTTTTAAATGAATCTTTAATGTGGTTTTTTCTCCAAGAGTTAGTGTATTTGAGGCTCATTTCCAAAAGCCCTCAACACTATGAAAGTCAAGTTTGTGATGGAAACTCTTGTACAAAATCTTGAATAAGAAAATCATAATCAATCATTTTGAAAATTGGATTTTTGATGCTAAAGTTAGATTTAAAATAAACTTATATATATATATATATATATATACTACTAAGAATAGCAACTTAGTTAAGTATTATTAGACTTAGAATCTCTATTCTCATAGATAATTTTCTTTCTTATTTAGTATTTAGGAAGCTTTAATTCATTTAATTAGGATTTGTTATGAGATTTCAATTTGTTTTCATCAATTTTTTTTGAGATTTCAACTTATGTCCTGTTATAAATTCTGAAAATTTCACTACATGCCATATTTATTTTATTTTTTAATTAATTTTTAACGAATCTGACTCGAGCATAGGGTATTCCAAGTGATGAACTTCAATGTGTATAAGAACGGCCCGTTCGTCGTCCGCTCGTCCGCCGTCCACCTGTCCGCCGTCCGCTGTCCGTCCTCCCGTCCACTGTCCGTCCTCCCGTCCGCTGTCCGTCCGCTGTCCGTCCGCTATCCGTCCGATAGTCCGCCGCCTGCTGTCCGTCCGCCGCGTGGTCAGAGCGTCCGTCCGCGGGCTCCGTCCGATGCAGTCGTCCGCAGTCCGTCGAGGCCGTGCGATTGGACGCGCTGGGGCATATTGCTTGTCCGATCTGGCGATCGGCCCGTCCGCCCGTCGGATTTTGGCAGTGATGTCAGCATCGGCAGACGGTATAAAGAGGGGCGCGGACGGCCCATTCCGCGCAGTTGTTTCCCTTGCGGAGTGGACAGATCCAACGCCAATTGGTATCTGTGAGCCCCTTCCGACTTGGAGCGTGAACAACTGTGAATGAATTAACTTAATTTTTTGTAATCTCTTCATCACCTTCTCAATTATAGAAATTGTAAACTTCTCACTCAAACATTGCATTCGGTGCAAAAAAGAAGGATTACCATGGCTCCAAAAGGATTTCCCAATCCGCTGAAGAAGAGTACAAAGGAAAAATCACAAGACATGGATTGGGACGCCTACTTCAACCACTTTTGTGTGGCTGAAGAGGGATGGCAATACGAGCCCAAAGCAGTATGGACTTGCACAACGTGCCGAGAGTATGTGAAAATGTCACACATTGCGAAACTCTGGCCAGTAGATAACACGGTTGTATTAGAGAGACAAGTCAGACGGTGGGAAGGTCCCATGAACACTTACAAGAGTGAACATTTCAAGCAGAGATACGAGGAGATTTGGGCATCTTGCGGTCTAGGTGCTTCCAAACCAAATATCATAAACTATTCCACCATGGCAATGATTTGGGCGGAGATTGTACTCCAGAAAGATGTGGATTGGCGTACGGTGCCTGCAAAGGACAAGAAGACCAAATTGAGCTGTGACAAAGCGGTGATAGACACCAATTGGGTTGGCCCAAGCGATTGCATGCCGGAGTGGTCTAATCGGGGTCAATTTGGATTTCCTCCGGAACCATTGCCAGATGCAGAGGACAATGATGATGATGACGAAGAAGACTTACCACCTCTACCTCCACTTCCACAAAGGCACGTACGTCGAGAAGAGCGCGAAGACTTGGACTTCCAAAATCAATTGCGAGAGGCAACAAGAAATAGTATTTTGGATCAAGGTCGCCCGCGTCAACAACGGTCACCACCTCGTCATGATCGTGATGTGCGTTGCCCGCAATATGGAGGAGGAAGTTTGCATTTTAGCCCTGGCCCCCACCATGACTTCCAAAATATACGAGGAAGCCATGGAAGCACACGGTTCACGGACTACGGTGGATCTCAATATGGTAGGTCGCAATTCTATCCGGGGACGGGAGGGCCGGACTCATATGGGCCTCGTGGAAGCTCATACTACACCGGCTCAAGCGAACGAGGGACAAGAGGGGCCGAGGCAAATGCATCACCTCCTCCACCTCCACCATTTGGGGGTCCATACTTCTCCGATTACGGACAAGGAGGAGGGTCTGGCGGATAAGCCTTCCAATTTTTTGTGTCACGAAGTTCAATGGTTTGACTTGCAAGAAATATTTGAACTCTTTTTTGCAATTTGAACACCCTCATAGGTAAACATTATAATTTTTAACTCCATAAGGGATATTGTTGTGCTTTCTTTTTTTCCATAATGTCTAGCATGTCTAGTTTGAATTTGTACGGTTAAAAACTCAAAATTCCAAGAAAATGATAAATGTAATGAAAATATTGACATTTCTTTAGAAGTAAAAATTTCAAGAAATTGAAGAAAGTTGAGAAGAAGCCTTGGGTCTATTTTTTTAATTATTAGGCATTGAAATGCCCAAATGCCCAATTCCTCCCAAACAAGAAGACCTACATGAAGCTTATTGAATGAAAAGGGGGAAAAATCACCCTAAAAATGAGATGGTAGAAATGAAGCGGACGATCTAAAAATCGCCCCCTCTACACCATCCGATCACGCAGATTGTCCGTCCGCCTGATCGGACGGGCCAGAGGGGGCGCACGGCCACCCCGATCGCCCGATCGGACGACCTCTGTTCGACCGTGCGGACCGGACGAGGCGTCCGCCAACCCTAGACCGTCCGATCGGACGGCCAGGAAGAGGCAGACGGCCAGTCCGTCCGCCCGATCGGACGGCCTCCGTCCGCTGTAGGACTGGAATGAGGTCGTCCGCCTCATATAAGACAAGCGGACGGACCGTCCGCTCTCACTTTTGCCTTCCCCCTTGCATGCAAGAGAGAGCGGAGAGCTGGTGGTTTGACCTCCAATGGCTCCTTTCTTTGGGTGGGTAAGAGTCTAATATTTGAGGTAACTCTTGCCAAATTTTTTATAAAACTTTGACGTTCATCATTCTACCGGGTTATCAACATGCCGAGGGCGAAGAAGGCTTCCAAGGAGCCGAAGGGAAAAGAAGAAGCCCCCTCTATTTAGTGGACAAGGGAGAATCCCTCGGAGAGTTGCAAAGCATTCTTAATCGAATTGATTGTGAAGTTTTATGAGACAGAGACTACAGTGTCTCTTGACACTAAATATGTGCGATATGAAGAGGACTGCATCGAGAAATTCTTCGTGGATATGAGGCAGAGGATGTTGGACGCCTTGCACGTACCGCAGTGGATTGATGAAACGGAGAAGAAGAATTTCCCCAAATTTCTTGACAGCAAGGTGCATGATGCATTATGGAATGCTTCGGTCATTTTGGATATATATTGGAGGAAGAAACGCGAAAATGATGAAGCCTTCGAGCATGTCATTATGAAAGCGGATTTATTCACCAAAAGGTGCCAACCATTTAAGAAGAGGCAGAATAGAGCAGGGTCAATTGGTTGGTGGACGAGCAAGCCTAGAATGGACCAAACACAAAATACACGTCGCCTTCTAATAGCCCTTCCGGAAACGGCCACGGTGATTCCCGTAAATAACAAAATCATGCGGGGTGGCTATGCTACAATTCGGAGAGTGCGAATAGAAGGATGTGGGGAGATTCATCCATCATGGGAGTTTGCAGCAAAGATGTCTCCCCAAGAAGGTGAACGACCTGCTTTTGCAAAGATGGAACACAATACTGAGACTATGGCAGTAAGGATTCCGCATGCTGGAGTGATACGTTTTTTTGCAGTGCATTCCAAAAAGAATGAAGGATACTCATTCTGGTGGAACGGCGGTACATTGCGTGAAATGATGCGTCGGGATGACGACTATCCAGACAATATAGCCCTTCGAGTATTGTATGAGCCGCGTATAACAGAAGAAGAAATCATTGCTGCTAAAAATTTGAAGCGATTTAGAGCCAAACGCGTGGAGCTTGCATGGGCATTACTGCACATCATGAATGCGGTGCACACCGCTGGACATCTCCACAACAACATTTCTCCGGACAACATCATGTTTCATTTTCCTGAAGATGAGTCCCGGGTTTACATTAGAGTTTGTGATTGGGGGATGACTACAGTGTTGAGCGAGCCCATGAAGTCGTTGTATACATTCACATCAACAGTTGAAAAGGACGAAGCTATAAAGAGGAGGTAGTGGGTGGATTCTAGTATTACTTATGTACACGGAAGAGATGCGGATGTGTAAAACATCCCTTCTCTTTCCATGCAATCCGAGCAATATGCTGTTGCTAAATTAGCTGAACGGATCAGTAGGCAGTGCATGTCGGAGGCGTATCACAAGTTGCAACGTGAATCAAGTAGCTCACATGTCAAGTACCTCCATCCACAATTTGCACAGGTGTTTGATACTTACTTGAAGCGCGTTCAGAACAAAGAGAGTACTTTGACACAAGTCATCTTCCGTTTTAGTACTTCATTCAACTGGCCTGTTCCAGATGAACACTTCCGTGGTTCATATTGAAGTTCAAGAATAGTTCATATAAGTATATAGGCTGGTAGTATGCATAGATGCCAAGTAGTAATGTAGTATGTATGCGAATTATATAGTTGCATAGCATATGTGCACCATTTTGATTTTTTAAGACCAATGAATGCCAATGTAGTTGGACTTTTATGTGCCTTTGTAATTGACAAGGATATTTTAATTGATAATGATTTTTAAAGTGTGTGAATTGTCCCTATCTTTTGTCATTGTTGGTTTGCAATTTTGCATAGAAAAGTCTAAAACCCTGCAATTACGAAAATTGTGATTTTTTAAGTTGGTATTTGCAAGATTGGGAAGTTTTTGTTTTAAATTGTATGGTCTTCCAATTCTTCAATTTGCCATGTATGGTTGAAGATATTCAATTGGACAATGTATTATGTATAATTGTAAATTGTCTTCTAGATTCTAGAAGCATGGTTTTTTGTTTGGTATCAATGGTGTGTTGTTAATTTTTTGAATGCAACGAGTTTGTCGGCTTCATTAAGATGTTAAAAAAAAATAATAATTACCCCCTAAATGCTTGAGGTACCAAAATATTAAATATGGTGTTTGCAAAACTTAGAAGTTCAGTAAAACCTAACTATTTTTCATCATTTTAGTGAGGTAATAATTTTGGAAAATTCTTTTTGAAGTCTACTTTTGGCTCCAGAAGTCCAATCTTGCAATTAAAGGACAATGATTTTTTTGAAAGAGATATTATGCAAGGGTACCTTGTGCAATCTTGACTTTTCTTTTGTGTTAAGAGCTTTTGGAAATGAGCCTCAAATACAGTAGATCTTGGAGGAAAATTCATATTGGAAATTCATATTAAAAAATTATAGAGTAAATTTTGCAAAGCTGTAAATTGATTGGGCAAGTTTGTCCCATTAACCTCATATTCTTTGGGTCCCCAACATTTTAGATTTGCCTTGCCAAAAAGGCTTCAACTTTTTTTTGCGATTTTAACAGCATCATTGTCAAATGTTATAATCTTTTACTCTACAAGTGATATTGTTGTGCTTTCTTTTCCTATGCAATCTCTAACAAGTCTAGTTTGAATTTGTATGGTTACAATTCCAAAAAAATTGATACATCTTACCAAAATGTGGGTTCTTTGTTCAATTTAGAGCAAATTAGAGGAAGTTTAAATTTGAAAATAAGGCTTCAACATGTAGCGGTTACAACATCCTATGGTTATTTGGATGATTGAATTTGTTTGAACCATCAACCATTGTTTTCTTGGGCCAATCAAAGGCCCAAATGCCTAAAAAAAAATGGACTGCACCAAATCTATAGGTTAAATTTAAAGAAAAATTGGATGATAATGCCAAATTGCTCGAATTTGAAAGAAAAAAAATTGGATGAAATTGCGCACATCAAATGTAACTCATCTAAATATGTCGATGAAAAGATAATTCTATCCAAAATATAAATGAATACTAAAAAATTTAGTAACATTATTTTGTCATATATTGCCACTTTAGCAATTCTCCAAAAATTGGAAAAAAAAACCATGGTTTCATCCCTACACTGAAGTTTACCCCATTTTCCGCCAGATGCCCCGATCGGACGACCCCACACCGACCCGTCTGCCCCGTCCGCCTTCCCGTCCGCCTCCCCGTCCGCCCTCCCGTTCGCCCTCCCGTCCGCCTCCCCGTCCGCCCTCCCCGTCCGCCCTCCCCGTCCAACTCCCGTCTAGCTCCCCGTCCGCTCTCTCGTCTAGCTCCCCGTCCGCCCTCCCGTCCAGCTCCCCGTCCGCCCTCCCGTCCGGCTCCTCGTCCGCCCTCTTGTCTGCCTCCCGTCCGCCCTGTCCGCCTCCCCGTCCGCTGGACGGTCAGAACGTCCTATGTCAGCGGACGTTCGGGAACCAGCGGATGTAGACGCTGGACGTCCGAACGTCCGGATGTCCATGTAACCCTGACTTCCGCGCTACGACAACGTACTGTCCATAATGACTATGAGGTCTACGATTGTCAAAGCCCCGGGAATTGTAGAATCGAATACCAATTGTTCCCTTAGTTGAGCCAATTCGTGGTAGAAGAGAAAGCAAACATTATATAACCTTAACTCTTAGCTACTCTTCGAATGTACTCTCACACACCACAATGTCCAAAAAGCAATGTATGAGTGTACGTTCAAAGAATAGCTGAGAGTAAAGGTTATATAATGTTTCCTTTCTCTTCTACCACGAATTGGCTCAACTATGCACATAGTCGGGTCTAAGACATCGTTGTCACCTACAATCTGTGGACACCGTGTCCACAACATCCACAGAACAAAGGCTTCAAGACATCATGGTCTTGGAACCAACTAAATACACAGCTGAGCTTAAAAGTGGAAAGGGAGAAAGCAAACATCATATAACCCGACTCACACCCCTACTCATCAAGTACTCTCACACACCACAATGTCTAAAGAATAGTGTATGAGTGTATTTGACGAGCATGGCATGAGTTGAGCTATATAATTTTTGCTTTGTCCATTTCCACTTTCAAGCTCAGTTGTGCACTCAGTCGGTTCCATGTGCAATGCAAACGATTATTTGCTGAGGGAACAGTTGATATTCGACTCTACAACTTCCGAGCTCCGACAACCCCTACATTACTCTCTGCTATTGATAAAATCGGGCTCAAGGCCTTACTAAGGTTTAGGGTTTATTATTTCTCTACTCTCTATACAAACTTAGGGATTGTCGAGCCTATATGTACATAATTAGGACCTCTTCTACATACAATTGTACATGAGGTACAAGATGCAGTCCTGAGAAGCATTTCCTAGTTCGTTTCCCATGTAAGGCCTTATTCGTTAAAATGAGACAAAATGGTCATTTTGAGACTTCAAAAATTGAAAACCAAAGCCCCATTTCACAAAGAGTTGTTGAACTCAATGATAAATAGAACTATTTTCTCAACATCAACAAGAACTTGCATCTAAAGAGATAGAAGAGGTGATTTTATACGATGACAATCAATTTAATAATGCGATGGTTCAAAAGGTGCTTTCAAGGAAATTAATCAAGCGAATGAGTTCACGATCAATTAAGAAGCTTCGAGGAACCGTGTCATTTACAATAGAATAGATCATTTACAGTGAAAACAAACGAATCATTGAGTTTATTTTTTATTTTCCCAAATCCATGTGAAAACAATAAAGTGCTTCATAGTTACATGTCGTAGCACCTCCTCTGTGTTCTAGTTTTTGTATATTTGCTATGCTATTTATAGTAACTACAATATGCCCGTACATACTCAATTTCTCTGAGTACTTACAATTTGACAATCATTCTACTCATGGTAAAAGAGACTACAAAATGGATGGATTCTAAAACTTGTCTTTGTTATTTGCACATTTTCTCCCACTTTTTTTCTTTGGTTTCCGAACTTTCAATCTTTGCTGCTTCCATTGCTTGCACCTTTGCAAGCCCTCGTAGGATATCGTCACGCCTCGAAGGATAATGCGGCCGACCTCGACTATCAGAAGTATCCCAATCATTCAAACTCTGCGTAGCCCTAGCTTTCCGCTTTGGCCTCCTCATGCTTTCGGGAACCTCCAAAGCAGAATGAGATTTTGGACCTTTAAGGGGCGACCTTGGTAGAATCGGTTTAGGGTTTAGGTCTACAACTACAACCTTGGTAGATTTTGAGCCCATACTTAGCCTTTGCTCTCTAACAATTCTTTGTCGAAAAAGACTATCCGATGACGGCGTTCGACTCGCTCCGCGAGACTTCAAACGAGGTGATGAATTACCATCAAATGATGTTTTACAAAATGAAACAGCCTTCCCGTGAAGTAAAATCTTGTTTTCTCCCTTTAGAAGTAGTTCTGATTCCACTCCAACAATGGAGATAGAAGCCAACCGAGTCGAAGCTTGAACGTCATCCTCGAGCCGAGGATATCTCACAACGTTGTCGACCGGGAGCTTTAGTTTCCGACTTGTGGGAGTGCCCATGCACGAAGTTGGTGATGCGGATCGTCCGTGGCTCGAGGACGTGCGCTTCAATGGCGACGGAGAACAGATAGGAGTCCTTCCGGGTCCACGACTTGGGGGGCTGTCCACAACGCCGTCCTCAATATCCCCTTTGAATAGTTGATGGCAACCAACGCGGCATCCGCGGCAGAGCGCAACATGTGGGGCTTAGAGAAGGGAGCCGTTTCACAGCTTCCACCATCGGATTTGGAGTCACTCGATAGTGCCTTTTCCAACCCAGAAAGGAGGCTTCTTGTGATTTTTTGCTTCAAAAGTGATCCCAAAAAGCGAACACCTTCGACCTGCACTAAATAATTATTAATAAGTTCAATTCCTGCCTTTTGCATCGATCAAGTAGTACTTTGAGGGCAAACAAATTCTTAAACATTGAACCAGAAGATGATTTAAAAAAAAAGGGTTTCATATATTAATTACACGAATGGTCATTCACTTGAAATACATAGTACAAAATGCCTGGATCCCTGCATGCTCAATCACACGGAAGTGTAAACTCTAAGTCGAAGTGTAAACTCTACGGCGACGCGTCTCTACACGTAGACCTACTGCGGAAAGCTCGTATGAGCAATTCATGACCTTCGCGAACTCTTTCATGCCCTCAATGATATCTTGGAGGGCATGGTCATCGGGACTGGGGGGTTCTAACCCAATCCGATTGTCATTGACGTACTATTGCATCCCGTCGTCCGGACAGTTGGAATACAACCTCTGGAGCCAAGAGAGCAGCTCGCCCATGAGCACGTCGTCCCTCCGCTTGGAGTGACTCCAAGTCTCAAAGAACAAGGCATTCCCATTATCATTGCAAATACTCTTTTCAGGAGAATCATCAATGAGAAGGGTGTTCCGATCGTTAAAGAACGGGTCCTGACTATGAACGGAAACAAGCCATCCTCAATAATCTTCAAGCAGAACACTTTGTTTCTGCGATGGAAGAACTTTCCAGGAGCGACTTCTACCTTCGAACATTGCTCCTAGCCTAGTATATCGAAGGGAGCCCTGCAATTGCTAAACAAGTGCCCAGCAATCGGTTCTGCATTATGCTTCATCATGGTGGACCACACAATGACCCTATGCGCAATTTTCGACACTTGCCACAAGAATTTCCTGACATTCTGTCTAGCAAATACTGCTTTCGATCCAATGACAGTCGGGTACCGATGGCTAAGAACGTTGTCTTCAAGCCTATAAGACTTCAATTTATCAGCAAACGCCCTCGGCATGCTCTGGCAAAGCACGCCGTTCAGGTCTAAGACAATATTCAGCCATTTTCTCTGCGGCGGAGGCATCAAAGGATGCAAGCTCGTTCGCAAGACCTCTCTTCGCCCCTCCGATGCTACCTGATCAAAGAAAAACAAATGAGAATTGGAGTTATCTGAATAAATGCAGAAGTGGGAGAGCCAGCAAGCGGACAGATGCATTTCATTCCACTAATTGACTAGGGACTTCCACGAGGGAGTGCTTTCATTGGTATCGGATGTTGCACATTTCTATGTGTATTGAGTTGAGCATGAACACATGGACAAATTGGATCAATTAGACGTCATTGTACACAATCTATTGAAACGCTTATACTTTATTTAAGGTAGATTATAAAATACATGTCAAGATTTCGTTTAAGTATGGGTCGTCAAGACTACGCATTGAGGCCTACGCTATACTATTCTACACGCATGTCGCCCACGGACACAGGTTCCGTCCATGCAATTCATTCAAGGATAGGCACACCATCCTGTCAAGCATCATAAATTCGAATAAGAGTTGGCAATTCATGCGCACCGCATTCCAAACATCCACACAATAACAAACGACTATCACACTCTCCACCTTGAATTAATACTCTGGATTTGAGGAGTTTACCTGCGAAGATCCACTCGCTTGGGTGGAATCGTCTTTCCCCTCAGCGGGCTTAGAAGAAGGACCTTTCTTTTCGTCCGAAGGAGTATCGTAAAGATCTTCTTCGCCCTCGTCGTAGTCCACCTTCTCCTCCTCTTCATCAAAGGAGGGAGAATGGCGTTCCACAACAGCCTTCGCCGACTCAGGGACGGAGGTCATTTCAATCGGAGACGCTGGGACCTCTGCAACACGATCAGCATCGTCGACACAAGGATGATGTCCTGCATCTTGTAGGGCAATTCGTGGCTCCGGAACAACAACTTCAAATGCTGAAGGGATTGGCGAAGATATCCTTGGCAATTGCGAAGTTGGTGTGCATACAACGACATCTTCCGGTGTCACTGCAAGACCACCGTCATTATCATCGATACGAGGATGAGGGAGCCCAACAACCAGTTCCTGCACAATTGGTGATGTAAAGATAGGTAGTGGAGGATGTGAAGGCCCAGCCTGGGATACAACCAAGGGATTTCCAAGTTGTTGACTAGACTGGGATGACAGGAGCTGCTTGAGTTGCTCAAACTGGGACGATAGATCCGAGATTTGGGCTTGAGACTTTATCTGCAACTCCATTATTTTGGCATTCGCATCGGCCAACTCTTTGTCCCTTGCCGCCCTTGCTGCTATTCGTTCAATTCTTCTGGTCCTCTTCTCCTCTTCTAGCTTCCAATAGTCCTTCTCCACCTTGATGATGGAACCCGTGGGCAAGAGCAGTGGCTTCATTTCCTTCTGTTTGGGAGCGCCATCATCGTTTTCTTCATCATCATCAGATTCTCGAGGATGATCCGCAACATCATCATCACTACCCAGGTCAATGAAGGTTGGCAAGTTGGAAACATGGGCATCAACTATGAGTTCATCATTCGCCCCAACATTCTCTTCCGCCCTTGCTTGGCCGACATCCTCAACATTTTCAGTCCTCTTTGCGTCGTCCTTCATCATCTTATCAAATTCCGTGTCTGATTCAATATCCTCCACGATAGGACGCGCAACAGGATCTACACTCGCGAGTGCCTGTGATTCATTACAAGGAGGTTGGGTAGGTTCATTCTTGTCAGACACACCAAACACGTCTACCAATCCAAGAGAGGAAGGTTAGATGTTCAAATTCTCAGAGGTGACGGGATCAGTAGTCGGATCCAGAGTTGGCATCGACACCAAGGATAACCACGCACGCATTTGGAATGTATTTGTTCCGAACTCGTTTATTCCGTCCAATCCTGGATCGGAGCTAACAAGCTCTTCAATCTGCACTCGATTTTCCGTCACGGAGGTCCTAACAGGTGATTCTAGTGTCATGGGAGGCGACGGAGGTGAGTCAGACAACACCATGACGGGTCCACGACGAGGGGGTTGGACATACGTGAGCGAGTACGGCGAGTTTGAATGCATGAAGTCATTCTTGTCGAGTTTATCTGCAAAGTAGGATATACTTCTATATCCCTTTGCATCGTGCTTGTCGACGTAACCATAGAAGAATGCCCCAAACATCTGAATCAAGAGAAGAGGATATCAATGAGTCGTAGGGGAGCAAGGAGAGGTTATCGTCGTGTCGAGGATAACAAGAGCATCCTACAACCTTTGTTTTGTATGAAGAGCAAAGACAAGAGCATGACAGGAAAACGGATTATACAAACTAGGTGATTATCGTTGAGTCGAGGATAAACGAGACAATTCCTCAATAGATTCACAAACTACAGCAGCCTAACAAATCCACTCCACAAACTGACCATTATCCTCGAGTTAATGATAGTAAATGACATTGATAACGTGACCTACCTTTGCAGCAAGCATGAGCTTGACTCTGGTATAAATTCCAAGCACGTTCTCGCTAGGGATTGCAAATGCTTGAAGGATCTCTAAATAGAACTCCATTCGGAGTTTAGTGGGATGAATTCTCCACTTGCATTCTGTATTCCTGTGCGCATCCTTGTAATAAGGACAAGTTCCCGAAGGCGCTCGATACTCTGGCTTCATGAAATCCCGTACAAATGAAGTGAATTCGTTCTCTTTCTTGAAGAGGAAGAGAAGAGGCACATCTGGGGCGGCGCCTCGGTTCGTCACGTTGTTGAGCATTTCCGCTTTGCATGGGATGTACTTGGACTTCAGTATGTCGTACTCCGCCATGTTCAAGTCAGCAAAGCTAACAACCGCGCTCAGATCGTCATTGTCACGTAATATGAAAAGCCAAACGTTGGCTGCACTCATACTTGGCTCCAGCTTGTCGTCCAAGAAGTCCAGAAATGGGTCTATGGCTGCCTCGACTGCTGTGGGTTTTGATCGAAGGACTTCTCTCGTGTCAACCACTGCAAGATTCACCTCCCGACGGCAGTAAGTGAATCGGTTAGTGGTGACAAGCGCCTTCGCCGAGACATCCATTCCGCGTATCTCCACTCCACCGCTCAATTCAGGAAGACTGTATTTCAGCTTCATGAAGCGATTGTACATGTGCAGAACGTCTGGGAATTCTTTTCCTAGGTCCGACACCCGCTTTAGCCATGCATCATTCCGTAAGCGCCTCTTGAAGTAGTCGGCCTTGATGTGTGAAAGGAGGAAATCCCATGTAGCAGATGAGAATCGGTGGCGAGACTTCCAAGACCTCCACCGCTCATCGATTATGTCCTTCCGGCTATCTAGAAGCTTTAAGTCAGGCTTGATGCTCATCAAGTCTTGAATCACGATTTTCTTCCTCTTCCTTCGCTTAGTCCAGTCCGTACTTGTCATGTTGTCCACTGCTAACACCTTCATTCTTGAAACTGAAAGCTTGGGATAAGCTGCAGCGCGACCAGGAGTAATCCCAAGCAGATGTTGTGCCTGTTTTCCGAAATCCATGTCAGTGAAATGGCCAACATGTTTAAAGAACTCCCTTCGTAATCCGGCAGGCTTCAATTTGTACCCCTTATTTTCCTTATACATTTTAAGGGTAGCTGGGTCAATGAGCTCGCCTTCACCGTGCTTTGTCAGGAAGAGTTTCCAGTGATCCCACAACTCGTCCGAGAGGGTTATTATCTGGATTTTGTTCTTGAGGTCCGACGGCCCCCTTATTGTTGCACCATCTCCTTTAGGATTAATATTCTGGAAACGATCTACAACTGCATCGGTAAAGCTCTGCAAAGAAGAGGTTATGGAGAAATAAGGACAAAGAGAGAGGATGATAAAAAAACATAGAGTCCATCATGAAATTGAGTTCTATTTAAAATTCAAACTATTGATCAATGAATACAAGACTAAAGGAATTCAATGCTATAGTGCAGTAGGTATCGTCGAGTCGACGATGGTGGTATGCTCTTGCTCACCTTGTAGTTGAGCGGACTATATACAGCCTTGTTCTGTCGCACCACATGATCGGTCAACTCAAGAGTGGGACGCTTGCAGGCGATCCAGATGTTCCTACAGCTGATTATTTGATTCCCCCACGTCGGCTGCGCATGATCTAGGTGGTTCGTTGCATTGTAGAAGCGCGAAATGTGTCGAAGTTTGTTTGGGTCCAACGTCCAAACAATGTATGCGTCCCACCTCTGCAGTTCTTCACGCCTGCTCTCCCCACATCCTTGCTTCTGAAGCTCCTTAGATGCTGTTATACTCTGTTGGCCATTGATAATCATGAACTGGCCATTTTCAATGTCTTCCCACTTCTGGGGTTTCATTTTCAAGAGTTGATTATTTCTGTCCACTGGAGTCAAGCATACTTTCTGCCGCTGCTTGATGTCGATGAGTTGGATGAGCTGCTCTTTCACAGACTTGACCATGTCCTCTTGCAGTGCACGGATTATATACTGTTCTTTCGCAATCACGCATTGCTTGATGTCCACACTAACAGTGTTCTGATCGAAGAGAAACCACTACTTGTGTTCTGCCCAGAACTCCCTCTGAATGAGTGCATGCCTCTGAAACTCTTCCATCGGCTCTTCTGATTGAGTTCCAACTGATGTCAATGCAGACCCCGAGCTACCTGCACCTGTGGCTGTAGGAATCCGGAAACGGATCAATAATGCAAGAAGTAGGTGCGAAATATAAAAATAAAATAAAAAAAATAATAGTTAGAGTGTGATTTTTGGACCAGATAACTTGAATTAGGAAATAAGCGTTCCGGCACCACCCGTAACCGGAACTCATCCGGATCCGGAATCCGGACTCATCCGGAACACAAGAACCTACCGTATAGGTCCCGTAGCTACGGAAGTAGGATACCGTTGAGGCAACGGACCTGTAGCCGTTGTCCTTAAGACCATAGAGAGACAGTTTAGTACTTAAGTCGTCTTCCTAGGGTTTCCTCTTCCCTTTTCTGTTCTGTGTACCCGAGACTGTTTGTATGAGTAGTTGAGGGAAAGAGTGGTGAGTTAGCGACTGAGGTAGGACTACTTTCCTTTCATTCTCACGTAGATCTTATGGCATCCGGACCAGTACGGAAGACAGCGGTATCTGCCCGGGTTATCTCTCCGGCCATTCCGGATAGCCCGGAACTACACAAACAGTTAGAGGAGGACTTGACTAGGTTAGGATGTGTCGGTTTACTACACCGACCGTGGAATCTCAAGAGTGAGGAAATGATTCAAGAGCTACTTCACGGTGTTCCGAATCAGTATGAGCTTACTTTGAGAGGACGACCAATCGCGTGGACCGAGGACATCTGGGCGGACGTCTATCAGTTCCGGAAGAGTGGGAACGGTTTAGCATCGCGGACGGACCGTTTTGTAGCCAGGAAGTTCACCGGGACTGCAAACCCTAAAGACGGCTTTACTATCAGCGAGTGTAAGGACGAAAGACATAGGCGGGTTCTAGAGTTTCTGATTCCGATCTTATATCCGGAAAAGCCAACGCGGGTTACCATTACGGTGGCCAACACTATCTTCGGGGCTATGGAGAACCAGATAGTACATTGGGGTAGGATCATAGCCGGGATAGTGGCTAAATTAGCGGATCACGTGACACGAGCTAAAGCGAGTCCGGTTAGCACGTATTTGTTTCATCTGTACCATCAACAGGAACTTTTGAGTGCGGCGGAAATAATTCAGTATGACACCGGAAAGACACTCTTGTCATATGGACTTTCCGGGGAGGAAGCAGAGGATCCGGTCGAGTCTGAATCGGAGGAACTTCCCGAGGAGCGTCTAACGGACCCAAGGACCAAGAAGAGGAAATCAACCGATCTAGGGTCGAGGATCAAGCCACCGGCAATTGAGAGGGGGGGAGTCCAGCAAGGGACCGGAGATGGAAACAGAATCCTCATTTTTCAATGCGGGGCTCGATTGGATACGTGAAGCCAAGGTACTTCACGACGGATTGTCGGATCTGGTGATAGATACCGCGAAAGTGCTGAAGGTGGATCCGGATCAGATCGTGGAAGCTGTCAAGCGACTGCCCAAGCTAGAGGACCTGAAGAAGAGGGATGAGCGGATCCAGGAATTGGAGGCGGAACGGAATATACTCCAGGCTCGGGTGAATTGGGCGGAAGGAGAAATGGTAGCTGCGAAAGAGAAAGAAAAGGAGGCCCTCGCGCTGGTCAAGAATCTAACTGGGGCAGTCAACATCAAAGCTGACATCATCACGAAGGCTGCCTTGTTTGACTCCAAGATGATATCCGAAGGCCACATTACCGGAACCAAGGTAGTTACCATCCTCGTAGACTTCACCGCGAGAATAGAGCGAGTTTTCAAGGAGATCCAGAAGTTGCTGGCAGCCATCGACCCAAACCATGCGATGGATTTCTCCACCTTTCCGGAACTTCCTTTTGTCGCAGGTACCCCAGGAAAGCCAATGGCGGATCAGGCAACCCGGATGGAGGGTCTGAGGGGGATACTCACACCAGCCAAGCCTTCCGCCAGTAAGATACGGATGACGGAGTTGAATTTGAGGCCAGCCTCGGAACCGGAACCGGAGTCTAGCGCGAAATCAGTTCCGGTGCCATCTAAGTTCTCAACTCCGGAAGTTCCCAAGGCACAAACAATGCCAAATTTGATGGCCGGAACATTCAAGGTTCCGGGATAGCAGGTCCGGGGAGATCTCATCAACCGGATCGATGGGATGACAAATCCGGCTCGGACCAATCCGAAAGGATTTGTGCACATGCAAGAGACCACGCCAGAGAAAGGAAGCGAACCCGCGACGTTGGAGGATACAATACCAGAGAAGGAGAAGGAAGTCCAAGTTATTGAAGATTCGGATGAGGAGAGTGCCCACTCCACTTCCGGAACCAAAGACGACAACGATCCGTCTCCAGCCATGCGCCATATCCAGACTCGGGCCACCGCAAGAACTACGCTAGCCAAGAACACGAAGGGGACGCCTACCAGCCAAGCGGGGAGTCGTTCAAAGAAAGGACGGAAGCCAAGACATTAGGATTGGTAGGAGAAGAGGTATAGGATCCGAAATGGGGTTCCGAGCTTGGACTCGGTTTCCGGAAATTTAGGCGGATAGTAAGGAAATCCGGTTATCTCGGACGGCTGTTAGCAATCTGTCCGGATATCCCGGGAGGTTCAGGGATTGGTGGCCTGGATTTCCGGGTTTCCTTTTCAGGCTTTTAGAAGTTGACTTTGGGTTTTTGTGTTAGTATTTTAAGGGCAGGCAAGTTAGTTGTCTGCCATTCCATTCCATCCTACTCCATTGGATTTTAGTGCTTTTACGAATGTATTTACAATTTTCTTTTCTTAATCTAAGTCAGCCAGGATACCTATAGCTGCACTTTTTGCTTAGACAAGGTCTTTTTGAGCGGGGTGTATGCATGGGTGTATGATCTGGTACTGGAGAAAGAGAAGGGAGGGAGAGAAGGAATCCGGATCTTGAGCTACGGATCGTCTGGGAGTGGAGTGAGTGAGAAGGGATGCAAAGCTGAGTAAGGGAGTGCAAGTGCAACGTGCTTTTAAACTGTTGGAACCACAATCCGAAGTAGAGGGTAGAGGTCCGTGCGAGTCCGGAACCAGGAGGGTTCTGTGCGGAGTTAAGCAACCGCCAAAGGAAAGGATCTCCCGCTACTTCGGAAAGTCTGCCAACCTCCCCCTTGGTAAATTGTCTTCTCCTTGAGATTCTATCCTTTTGGGTCTATAAGTTCTGATCCGTCGTTGTAGTAAGAGAGGTGTGGAAAGTGCTCTATGTGACCTGATTCCGGATCGTCCAATCCAGAAACTGTGAGAGAATACTCCTCCCTCCTTCTACAACTGCGTTGTTTTAGGTGTGTTGTTTAGTAGATTTAGAGTACAGAGAGAATAATTGTACAAGTGGTGAGTCCCCACCCCTTTCTAGATCAAGGGCGGACCCTTTGAGGGTAAAACAGAGGCAACAAAAACCAGTGACGGAAGAAAGACGGAACTCAGATCCGGGTGTGTCCGGATCCGAAACGGAATCCGGAATGTACTAAGTTTCCGGAACAAGATAGGATAAGTGAAATAAGGGAGATTAAGTGAGTAGTCACAATCCGGATACTTCTCATTCAATCGATATCATACTAGAAGTTCCCTGGACCGATAATTCGTGTCATCTTACAACAATTTGTTGTTGTCAGGATACTTACGGCTAACTGCGCGTACGATAGTGGCACCTCCCACTAAACTCCTCTTTCTTCTCTTACTTGGTGGTGTTGGGCTCGGATCAATGGAATCCTGAGTTTGAATCTCCGACATGGGTTGACTAGGTTGAGTCCCCCTACTTCTGCCTCCTCCGCTTCCAGATGGCAGGTTCCGCTTTCCAGTCGATTCTCGTTGTTGAATATTACATATTTGCCCTCCCACACTTGGAGGAGCTTGAACGTTTGACAAAGCGTACCTATCCAATGTCTGGAAGATAAGGCTGAGCTTGGTCACAGTAGCTTTGCCGGTCCCGGTTTTCCATGGAAGATATCCGCTATCTATGAATTGCTGATTGAGGGACTCCATTTCAGAGCCCTCCAATAATGTCATGAGGTTCTCAAGGTCAAACTCTGCTTGATTTGAGTTGACATTGAGTACTATTGAGTAACAATGTTTTTCGGCTTTTCCAGCGTCATCTACCTCACGTAGGACGATCACAACATAGTTGTTGTGGTGAGCATCTATGAACATTACCTTCTCATTCAAATTCCACACAAGGTATCCCGGATGCCCACAGACTTTGTACCGAAGAAAGACATAGTCTTTCCATCGGTTGACACCAAAACTCCAGCTCGAAACATGCGATTTGAACTGGAATAGTTTGCCATATCTATCCTCCATTTCCGAAATGAAGGGTCCATCTTCGACAGGATTGACGAAGGGTTCCAAGTGGTGCTTTGTCACTAAATAGTCATACGCATCCTCCGACTCCATTCTGAGGTCCTGTAAAAAGACGTACATTATTGGCATTTAGTTTAAGCCTCTACGCTCCATTTCCAAAAAAAGTCCTATGAATTTGCTTTAGTAAAATTCACATAATTGGACGTAGCATCGTCGACTCAACAATAATTGGTGTTTGGGAATGATTCCACTAGCTGCAAATTTGAGTGGTCATTTCATGTGAATGATACGTGGAGAACGTATGGGGCTACTCGAGATTACTATTGTTTTTTTTTGATGTTGTATCAATGATTCAAGGATACAATGTTTTTTATACAAAATAATGGGGTTTTCTGGAAAATATTGTTCTTTACCTCCATTTCAGTTCAGTTTTGTTTTTCTGGCTCTTATCTGATGATTGACTTCTATGAATGATGGTATGCATTCTAGTGGTTAACATCATTTACTTCCATGTTATCCTCGACTCGAGGATAACCTGGGATACTCCACAGGTTCCTAGGATGTCTGTATAGCATTGAATTTTCTCAGGTTGCCCTCCGTTTCACTTCAGTTTTGTTATTTCGGCTCATATCAGATGATTGTCTTTTATGAATGATGGTATGCTTTCTAGTGATTAAGATCATTTACTTCCATGTTATCCTTGACTCGAGGATAACCAGGGATACTCCACAGGTTCCTAGGATGTCTGCATAGCATTGAATTTTCTCAGTTTATCTCTATTTCAGTTCAGTGTTACTTCCGCTCTTATCTGATGATTGTCTTTTATAAATGATTGTATGCTTTCTAGTGGTTAACTTCAATTAACTCCAAGTTATCCTCAACTCGATGATATCCAGGGATACTTTAGAGATATCTAAGTTGTCTGGCTTTCGTTGATTTATCTCAGGTTACCTTCCATTTCAGTTGAATTTTGTTTTTTGTGGCTACGATTTGATTATTGTCTCCTAGAAATTATTGTTAGCTTCCTAGTGGATAACATCAATTACCTCCAAGGTATCCTCGAGTCGAGGATAACCAAGGATTCTTAACAGCTATCTAGAAAGTCTGGATACCGCTAAAGTGTCCCACGTTATCCTCGACTCGAGGATAACCCTGACTTCTGCTGGGGACCTGGCTGGGCCATTTCGTGGAAACCCTAATTTTCGCATCTAAACCCTAAATGCTAGCATGATGGAACGAATTAGTTTTTCTTTCTCGACTTCAGTGGACAAACCTGGGAGTTGGAAGACGCTTCCTCTGTGAACTTTGAACTTCAGATGCTCAACGTATCCTTCGAATTCTAAAAATGCCATGTACAATGCAATTTCATTAAAGAAATGTAAGGTGCACGATCTGGAAATGATGTGATTATGCAAAATTCAAGTGGGAAACCGTGCAAGACACTACGAACTACAACCTGGAATCCAAAACGGGTACTTCAGCTCTTTCACTACTTACAGAGGTATCCTCACATCTCTATAAATTAAAATTAAAATTAAGACAAGTGCAACTACAAAATTGAACACCCTCAGGTCTTCAACCACAATAGGAAGGGTTCACAAACTAAATTTACCTGTACTAGAAGGAGAGATTGGGAGCAGCTATCGCAAACTCCTGGCTTGACCCTGCTTCAAGAACAGGTGATGGCGCTTCTCAATTTCAACAATCTTGTGCCCCTCCTTTCCAGATGGTGGCACCAATATCCTAAACATGATCAGTCCGCAACAATGAATAAAGCAAATAATCAGTGGAAACAACAAGCGTTCACAAACACCCTAAACAAGGCATGCGACCCCAAAAAAGAGCCATCAAAGCTAAACCACTCCGCTGGGACCACTGTGGCATGTAGAAGCAGAAGCCCACAAAATCATCAGCGCTCATAAACACTAACAAAAGCGCTGAAAAATAATCGCTCCCAACAAATTCGTAAACCACTCCGCCATGACCACTGTGGCACGCAAAATTGGAAGAAATGAACAGCATGAGCACTCACAATCCCAAACAAAAGCGCTGAAAAAGACGCTGACAAACACAAGTAGAAGACCGCAACAACCAGCGCACACAAAAATATAAGCGCTCACTAATACACTCAGAAGCACAAGCCTTCCAAAGCCAGCGTCCACAGATTGAAAACATTAATCCTTCAACTTGTGGAAGCACTCGGTCACTCACTGTACACCCAAAATGAACTTGTACGATGGAGCTCAGAAGTCACAACATGAACCTCATACCTTGCAAAGCACCGAAAAACCCGATTGAACTCACAAAATGGATTGTTGCCGCTCCCAATTGAACTCGCGGATCGTAGCAGCTCCTGATTGAACTTGCGGAATAAAGCTCACCTTAAACCCTGAAATTCGCAGATCCAACAGCTTCCGATTGAACTCGCGGAAAAAAGCTCAGCCTAAAGCCTGAAACTCGTGGAATGGAGCTCAGCTTCCTCACCCTAAATCTTGAATATACTTACGAAATGGAACTCACCCTAAGCCGCAACCCTTGCAAACCTCCATGAACATCATATTCATTAAAATGAGAGTTTTCCAGTGAAATGGGAGTTGCGGAAGAGACTTTCAACCATGAATTTAATATACTTGTAGATCAATGACTACCAGGAAAGCATTACAATGACACAGAAAGCGCATACGGAAGGTACAAATTCCAAAATCGAAGGTCAAAATGGTGACTTCTTCATAATTTATAGGAAGTCATCAAATATACATGTATTGGATGTATGCACTATAAACATAAAGTAATCCATGTACTAAACTACTACTTCCATCGTGGACTACACTTGTATAAGATACATATGATGTAAAACGTAGGGTTCAGGAAGCACTACGACTAAGCATTGGGACTTTTGTAAAATTGGCAATTGCATCCAGAAGATGAAGGCTTCGTGACCAAAAGGTTATGAGCTTGCCTTTATCAACAGCAGAGACAAACGTAGGGATTGTCAAAGCCCGGAAATTGAAGAGTTGAATACCAACTATTACCCGACCTAATATTCTCAGACATTGCACCGGAGAAAGTGCAATGTAAAAGATTATTTGGTGAAGCAACAGTTGTTATTCAACTCTACAACATCCGGGCTACGACAACGTACTGTCCATAATGACTATGAGGTCCACGATTGTCAAAGCCCCGAAAATTGTAGAATCGAATACCAACTGTTCCCCTAGTTGAGCCAATTCGTGGTAGGAGAGAAAGCAAACATTATATAACCTTAACTCTCAGCTACTCTTCGAATGTACTCTCACACACCACAATGTCCAAAAAGCAATGTATGAGTGTACATTCGAAGAATAGCTGAGAGTAAAGGTTATATAATGTTTCCTTTCTCTTCTACCACGAATTGGCTCAACTATGCACATAGTCGGGTCTAAGACATCTTAAAAGTGGAAAGGGAGAAAGCAAACATCATATAACTCAACTCACACCCCTACTCATCAAGTACTCTCACACACCACAATGTCTAAAGAGTAGTGTATGAGTGTACTTGACGAGCATGGTGTGAGTTGAGCTATATAATTTTTGCTTTGTCCATTTCCACTTTCAAGCTCAGTTGTGCACTCAGTCGGTTCCATGTGCAATGCAAACGATTATTCGCTGAGGGAACAGTTGATATTCGACTCTACAACTTCCGAGTTACGACAAACCCTACATTATTCTCTGCTATTGATAAAATCGGGCTCAAGGCCTTACTAAGGTTTAGGGATTATTATTTTTCTACTCTCTACACAAACTTAGGGATTGTCGAGCCTACATGTACATAATTAGGACCTCTTCTACATACAATTGTACATGAGCTACAAGATGTAGTCCTCAATTTCTCCCGAGCCTTTAGAATTTTTCTTCTCCGATTGTATCTGTCCGAGGTTGCCTCCATTGCGCTTACAACGACCTTCTCTTCTAAATGCCTTAACTGGAAGTTGAAACATCAGTACAAAACGATCCACTATGTTTTTGTTTCTTCAACCTCCCTTGTTCCAACGAAACCTGTGGATGTGGAATGGACTGCCTAGGAGCAATAACTGCAACCAATTCTCGAAGCGGACTATTTGGAAACTTGAATTTCTCTTCCACTATGGACGTTGGATAATTCGTGTCTCCATAAAGCTTACGCCCATCACACAATAGTTTAGGGTCATCTCGGACCATCACCCATGTATTGTTATAGAACATTATTATCGAGCAGTCCTAAATGTATAATGTATGAACCCCTAGTATTGACGGAAGACTATCACTCATAAATTCCCAACATGTACTTCTTTGTAGACTGTCACTCTACAATATGAACACATAATATGAACAAGTATTATATGTGTGATTTACATCGCTGTAACTCCCTCGCCTTGAGAATCTCAGGCCCCCGACTGTATCCTGTATTTGGCTTCTTGTACTCATTCCACCGTTGATGCCTCTGCCGTTGTAAGAACATGCGGTCCGATGCGTCGAGATGACGAGCATCGCTTCGAATTTTCTGCACCCCATCATGTGTCTTAGACATCCGGACGCTCCCTGACATGACATACCTGGGACGGTGCCTTGCACTATCACAAGCAGCTCCGATATGAGTATCACGAGATCCACCAGTATCATGAGATCCACGAGAGATCCCTGACTTGTTCCCTGGTGTAGGAATTTGAGTTGTGGCCTCGTCATAAAGCTTCTTTTTTGGCGCCATGTCTGATGCCACCGGCGATAACTGAGAAGCAAGTGACCCCCCGTAGCGCAAAGGAGAAGGTGAGCAGGACTTTGGCAGACATGGGCCGTTATTAGGCGGACTATCTACCACACCGTCATCCACGGGCTTAGTAGAATAGTCCATTGTGGAGTTTGCTGTTGCCGCCGAGCACAGAAAGTTCCCCCTGCTCAGGATTGCATACTGTCCATAGTCCAATATAGAATCCGCTGACGCAACGCACGGAAGGTGATCATCTCCATCAGTTGAATTCCATACGTCCAGACTCTAGAAGCAAATCATATTTATATCATGACCACGAAATAGAACTGTATAGCATTGAGAACATGAAACACCATCCACAAACAAACCTAGAACGTGAATCAATCACACCATCCAAGCAACTAAGAAGCTCCAATCGAGCTGATTTGAGACACGAGCACTAAACCATGACTATTTTATTAGAGGCATAAGGACTGAAATTACAAATCTCCAGAAGGCAGGCTTAAGTCAGTTCGACTCGAGCTAAATTAGACCAGAGCATGGAAATCGAGAACCTATGCCTCCCTTAGCGTAGTCCTAACAAATGCAGGAAGATGCTTGCACGACCTCCATCAACTTATCGTACTCCCTCTTCTGTTTTCTATCGTCACAGAGCATGCGACGTCCAATTCGATTGGCCGCATTTTCTCGGAAGGACTTAAGTCCCTCTTCACGAGCCACGTGAAGATTCTGGAACCAAGGGAGCAGGACATCCAGGAGGAAAGTGTCCTTCACACCATTACCTCTGTATGACCATGACTCCAGTAAATTGACATTCTCAGCATTGTTAAGAATGTGCTTCATGGGACTATCATCCACTATCACGGTATTTTGGGACGAGAACCTCCCCCGGTAGCCAGTGAACAAGGTCTCCAAGTTTTTAAGGAAGAGTTCCTTATTTGTGCCTGGCTCCCTGAATGTTGTAATTTTGGAGTTTTTTTCCCTACATTTCAGAGTCGTACAAGAGGTCTGTCCTAGTTTGACTACCGGTAGGTCGAGCCCCTTAAAGAGATAGGCGGCCACTTCATCAGTGGTGGAAGTCTTCATACTGCTCCACACTGAAATTGTAGCTATCTCTCCTAACGCACGTAAGAAATCAGAACACCCGGGACGGACATACACTAGCTTTGGCCCCACAACTGCTGGCTCAGTAGTAGAGTGCGGTTGGAATGCGTCCCCAGTCTGTTTGGCCCAGCCCTTATACTTGTGATCTTCACAGGCGCACAATACCCCATTGAGGTCCAGGACGACGTTGATCCACTTGTCCACAGCCCTGGACTCCAATGGAAGATTGATCACCTCCTTATGTCTTGGAAGATCACGTGGAGGATCAGATTCCTGATAAACAATGGACGAATGTGGAGCTAGTTATTATCCTGCATTCATAGCCTCTGGACATCGCGCTAATTGAAACGCTCGATCAGATTTGTAGGTGTCACTAAACAAACACAGAATTCAGAATGTAAAATTCAAGACATACCTTCTGCTGCGAGGTCTCGGCTGTCTCCGCAGTAACATCCCTTGTTGTAGCGGTCGGCTCGGGTATCATGACCTCGAGAAGATCGGCATCAAGTATGACATTGTCTTCAAGTACAAGAGCGGCACTATTTAAGGATTTAGGCTTGTCCTCTTTGAAGGTGACATTTTGATCCGTCGGCTCGTAGACAACATCAGGCACATTCTTCGATGAGGTCGGTTCGGAAGTGAGTACACCTGATGCAACAGTAGGTGGCAACAAATCTACAACATTGACAGCACCTGCAAGTCAGGAGTGTACAAAGGAAGTGTTGTAAGGAATCCGGGTATTACCGCTTTACATAAAAATGTTTTGATGTACATACACAATGTCTGAAAATTTTGAACTCCATGGTTCGGTCCACTAGAAGTTCAGCTATGTCAAAATTGTTGAGTTGTCTATGAGATAACTCTAAAACTACATACAGCCCACGTCAAAAACCAGATCGAGTCAAGCTAAAACTGTACAAGAACACCGAGTGATCATTGAGGTGCACCTGAACCGGACTCTTGGCTAGGAGACGCGGTTGGCTGGTCGGGGGTCTCCACCACATCACCACTGCCTGCCTCTGGAGGAGCAAGTACACATTGCGCCTCCACAGGTACCGGTGGCGTAACCGCGGATGATGGTGGAGGAGGTGGTGTCCTAGGCGGTGGATGCGAGGGTGGTGCAGGCACCGCGAACTCTGTTGGGCCTACCTGACCTGAAGGTGGGGCCGAAGACGACGCTGATGGCTGGTTTTCAAGCCTCAGTTGAGGTGCCGCAGGCTGGACCTCGGCCATGGGCCTCCCACCCTTCATCCACAAAATCAAGGCATCTAACTTGTCGTTAGCTTCCTTGGAATCCTGCAGCATGAACGTCTGCATGCTATCCAGCCTCTTGTTCATCTGCTGCTACTACAGGATGTTCTCCGCCCGATCTTGGAGCCGCTTCTCCTCGATCTCAGCAAACCTCCTCTTGAGGATGTCATCCACGAGTGAAGTCTTCCTTCTCTTCCATGGATGGGTGGACGACAGAGTTGACGACGGTTGTGTCTCAATCGCGTCTCCAGTTGACGCAGAGGAGCCACGATGCTCTGTTGGTGTTGCACGAACAGGCGATGAAGGAGGATCCAGCATTTCATCTTGCTGGCAATCCTCTGCGTCGTCATCGGAGCTTGAGATCACTTCAGGCTCCTCGACAAGTCTCTTGCTCCGACGACCAGTGGATGGAGAATCCCACGGGGCCCTCCACATTGTCTTCGCGGGCGAAGGTGTCGAATGAGACTCCCGCTGCCTACTTGACTTAGGCTCCTCCACTCTGTAGCCCGACTCCAGAAAGTCGGCCCTGTCAAGTAACATGGCCGTGGTGACAATGTCGTTCTAGAAGAGGGAGTCCTCTTTAACTCCAACTGCGAACACATTCACGGAACTCATCTGCGGTGACGGAAACGAGTGTTTAGCATCAGTAAACTATCATATCAGCTCGACTGGAGTTGAATCAACGGACAATTAAGCTCGATTCGAACTGAAGCGACAATCATAGTGAGTCTGAAGGAATGTGAGGGATGAGGGCATACCACCGCAGCGCATGTGAACTTCCCTCCGGCAAAGACCGAGAACACACTGTCACCAGCCTTGCAGAAGGACTTCACCACCCACAAGTAGAATTCCATGCGAAACTCTACGTTATATATGCGGAATTCCAGTTCATTGTACCCGCGCGGCGTGTTGAAAACCGGTGTGTCCGGAGCCCAAAATGCATTCGGGATTTTGACGTCCGTGCAGTAGTCGGGTTTGAATAAGAACATAAGCAGGACCTTGGCATGGGACTTTGCCTTTGCCGACGACATGTCACCCAGACGCTCGTAGTCCCCGGGCATGTAGTCCACATACTCACACCTGAATTTGTGCAACTCCTCGTGGTTCTGCACAAACGCCGTTACTTGCGTCTGCTCCACTACATCCGCACAGATAAAAAGCCAGACTGGGACCTCCTCCAACAGGGGCTTGCGCTTCCCCATCAACGACAGCATGACGGTGTTGAAGTAGGGAATCGCGATTGTGCCCTTCTGCTTAGACAACACTCCCGGAATCAAACGGAAGTCAATGACCCCGACTTTCAGATCAGCCGGGGTGTCCACAGTCCACACACCGGTTGGCCATGCCGTGTGTCTGTCGTCCTTGATGTTGTATGGCGCATAGTACGCCACTGCTGACGGCGGGACGAAATTCTTTCTCTCTCTCAAGAAGACCTTGAAGAACTCAGCAGCGTGCTTAGAAATTTCTTTTGTGGACTTATTCTTGGACTTCAATTGCTTAATCTCCGAGAAGAACTCCTTGCCAGGCCTTTCGAGGAGAACATTCATTGTGGCTGAGGTCACGAAATGTTTGGACTTAAACTCCTTCCATTTCTCCGGCACGACCTCATTGTCCGCGTTCAGGAGTCCGAGTGACGGGTCAATTTTATTCAACTCCTTCTTCACGAACTGTTTTCGTTTGCACCTCTCAATCCAGGCACTCGATGAGTAGCAACTTTCCAAAACTGACGATGACTGCTTGATCGTCACTTTTGGATGAGGCTGCTTTCTTTTGTCGCTAGACTTATTCAAAATATGGTTGGCGAGCTTCTTCAGGTCCTCGTATGTGAGATTCCCGAAGAATTTGAAATACTCTTTATTGAGCATTCCGTTCTCCGTTTTCCATGAAGGCTTGGCGTTGAACTTCTTGAGCGTGTCTGGGTCAACAAGCTCGCCATGTGCCGCACTAGAGATTACGTCACTCCAGAGGTTGAAGACTTTGTCTGGTGCTGTGATAATTTTTACCTCGTTGGTTATCACCAGACTATTTTTTGCGTCTTTTCCTTTAGCCTTGGTCTGACCCTTGGCGACGTCGATCATGGAGAACCGCATCTGCATGGCCTTCAAGAATTCCTGCAACAAATTGTCACATTGTCTGACAGTTAATGAATGAGCTCGACTGGAGCTGAACTGCTGCGGGGTTTCGAGGGAGGGACATATCACAGTGCAAATTCAGCTCGAGTCGAGGTGAATACTTACCGCGTATTTCATCTTATTGATGTGCGCCTCCTTGGACCGCCGGGAGCTTGTAACAGATCCAGAGGAGGTGTCATCCTTGGGGTTCCGCGGTTTCCCCATCTTCTCCCAGACCTTCCGTGCCCCCAGAATGTTCGTGGCCCACGATGGCTGGATTGCTTGAAAGTGGTTCACGCGGTTGTAATACGCTGAAATGGATCGCAGAATTTCAGCGTCCTCGGTCCACACAATGTAGCAACTCCATCCTCGGTAGTCGTTGACGATCTCGGGTGCAACATTGTACTTGGGGTCCTGCATTAGTTTGCTTGCCCACACGCTGTGCTGCCCGTTTATAATGTAGAAATCGCCGTCTTTGATTTCTTCCCACAAATCATCACCGTCTCTTGTGGGCTTGTTCACGGGCATCACACAGAGCGTCTGCCGATTGCTGTGGTCTGGCATATTTACGAGCCAGTGCATCATGTCTTCGACGATGCGATCCTCCTTGCTTCGGATGTTCAGCGTGGCCGGTGCCTGAATAAGTTTGTCGATGGGAAGGGTCTTCTTCTCCATCTTGTACAAGAACACGTCTGTGCAAGCAGTCCAGAACCTCTTATAGGCCTTGTTAGACTCTTCGTAGTCCGGCTTCCTGTTCACCCGCAAGGACTCGGGAATGTCACTGAAGTCGCAGGCGATGTCGTCAACGCCGGACTGATCTCCCGATTTCTCCATGGACTTTTGTTGGGAGGATGAGGCAAGGTTACTGGTTTGCCTTTGTTGTCTCCTGGGATTAGCAGGCTTTTTGTTTCGTTGCCCCCTCCTCTGTGTATCCGCAGGAGGTTGCTTGTCAGTGGAGATCTGACTCCCTCCTTGGCTCTCCACATTCAAGGACACGGTGCGGGCAGTTTTGCTTTCCCGCTCTATGGTTATTTTTGTTTTTAGACAAGCAAAGTCCTGGAACATTTGCCTGAGCTTCCTACATAGTTTGTGGCCTGATATCGGATCTCCGTTTTCTTTCAAGAAGACCCTCTCGTTCACCTTCTCCTCGAGCTCCCTCATGTGGTCTTGAAACGACGTAGTTTCAAGACTCTGGATGAGATTTGTCACGCGGAATGGTATTTTCTCGGAGTTGAAGTGGATAGTGAAGTTGTATTGATCTTTGGCGGGGACACCCAAGACAGCCGTCTGACAGTGAATTTTAATCGTTGGCGGAATGTCTTCCACCACGTCCTTCACTTGCTCTTCGTAGGACATGGGGAGGAAGCAGCTCATCCCCTTGTATTTCACGCAGAAGGCAATGAGCTCTGTACAGGGGATCATGGTAAGGCTCCAGCACTCGACCCTCTCTGGGTAAGTGAATTCCCAGTACTCCCCGTCGTCTAGGAAGTCGTCCCCGTCATCTTCACTGACCTTCAGGACTTCTGTCCTTGTGAAGTATTGTTGCAGCTTTTCAACCTGGCTATCCATCTGCACATTGTAGTTTATTCAGCATGTCAACGTATTCATTTAGCTCGATTCGAGCTTATAGCTTCAGTTCAATTATCGCTGCATTGCCTTCTTCATGGGATTCAATGTCTTATCGTTTTGCTGGTTGTTGTCTATGTGTCATTCTTTTCTAATGTTTATGTCACTAATGCTTATAAGAGCTCGAGTCGAGCTTCCTGGTTCTCTGTTTTTCTGAACATCGAGTGTCTGATTTAGATTTGTTTCATTATCTACTTGTGTTGTGCTATATTAATATTAGGAGAGCTCGAATCGAACTCTTAGGTGGCGGTTTGTGGTATCATTGCGCTTCTGTTGTCATTTTTGTGTGGTTGGTTTTCTTTTGTTGTGAGAGGCCTTATGATGTGTCATGTTTTATTGTGTATTTAGCTCGATTCGAGTTGATTGTCTGGTTATGTCTGGTTTGTTCTGGTTGGTGCACGTTTTAAGGTTTGTGTGATGTCGATTTTTTAACGTTCTAGTTTTTTTATTATTTTTGATGGGGACTTTTAGGCTTTGTAGACTTGTGAATGTCATGTTCTTAGTTTGTATATTAAAGTTAATCTTCTTGACTTTGTGGACGCTTTTGTGGTTTTGACATATTTTTATTTCAATTGAGTTGTTTTAGCTCGATTCGAGCTAATTTAGTTATTTGTTACATTGTTGTTGTTTTAGTGGGTTTGACATTAACATTTCTCTGGATTGATGGACCTTCCTGTTTAAAATCAGCTCGATTCGAGCTGAGTAGAGCGGGATTTATTATTGTCTGGACAGTCGTTCCTTTTGGTTATGAATGCATTTACTGTACTTTTCTTCTTTCATGCTGTTGTTAAGGTCCGAAAATCATGATTTTGCTCGAGTCGAGCTGGTTGGGTGGTTCGACTTGTTGCATATTCAGCTCGAACCCATCTGATTAACGGGAGTGCATTTTCGACATTCAGTGCTGTTCGAGCTGAATTCGCATTTGACTGTCGCTAAAGCTAATCCTATAGTTCACCCTGACCAGAATGTTATCAACAGACCCTGAGAACTCGCGAGCGAACCCTACGAAAACTCTACTCAGACCGTAACACAGACCTTACTAACCTCTTTAAACCCATGATAAAAAAATGATTCAACCTCTACCAGATGCAAAACAAATGAAATAGGCATCATACCACTAAGAAATAAGTCGATGAAGAAGAACCACTGAATGCAGAACTACTACCACGGAATTAAATTAACAGAAGCAGAGTCCCTCCAAATTGTCCCAAATCCGCAATACTAAACCAGATTAACTGCACCTGCATGGTCAAATGTGCAAACAAGTTTAGGCTGCTGTAGGTGACATCATATGCAATTCAAATACTTCTTCAATTGCATACGGAATAAGAACACTACGAACCTAAAGCCATTCATACTAAATAATAAAACACAGGAATTCAAAAACATGAAAACTCAATCCAATACATACAAGACAATAAACCAAGTGACCTAATTCAGGTACCACATAAAACCGTTAACTTTGCACCTTCTGGGTCTAAATTTCCCTCCCTAAAGATTCTTGTGAAAAATTGCACACTACAATTGCCAAATCCACTTACATCCCACTAAGAACCAAACTGCACCAAACGAATTGTCACTGAAGCAAACTCCATATTGCAGTTGACATACCCGCTGACATACCAAAAAATTGTCACTGAATACCAATTAACATACCAGCTGAAAACCAAATATCGCAATTGACATACCAGTTGAAAACCAAAATTGACATATCGCAGGAAGCAGGACTCACGTCTTCACAACAAAATGCACAACATCGATAGTAACTTACAAGGAAATTGTCACCTCTCGGAAGCTTCAAGTTCCCGTTTCCGTTCCAGCGCTACAGCCACCAAATTCGATATTCAGAACCCTGAAATGTCACTTGAGCACGCTCTAAATCCGGAACAGGAGTTGCAGGTTGTTGTTTGCCGCGGCCGCGTACTCCAGAAGCGCACTCGAGCTTGCCTTACCGCGTACTCCAGAAGCGTAGTGGCACTCACAAGAAAGATACGGGGGGGCATTGATTCAATTTACAGTTCTAGAACAACAGTCGGGATCAATGGGAAACTGAGAAGGCAGCCACGGTAATATTTTTGCTGCAAACCAAAGCAAAACAGAGATGAAGTTAGCACAACGGGTTACAAATCAACTACACCAATTCTAAATTTCTGCTTATCAGACAGAGTAGAAGTCTTAGGGTCGCCTTCAAATTCCAATGGAGCACGTTCTGAAAACCCTAGCAGCTACAGGTTTTTGTCTGCCTTGTTGAGTACTCCAAAAGCGCACTCAGAGGAAGATAGAAACAACTCAAGCTAATACAATGCACTCACTTCCAATTTCCGCGCACTCCCCAAAAAATGCAATGCACTCACACAATCACACGGCAATCACACGGCGTAGCAACACGAACATGATCACACGGCGCAGCAACACGAACACGATCACACGGCGTAGCAACACGAACACGATCACACGCCACAGCGACACGAACACGATCACACGCCGCAGCAACACGAACATGATCACACGCCGCAGCAACACGAACACGATCACACGGCGCAGCAACACGAACACGATCACACGGCGCAGCAACAAGGAATGAGAAAAAAAAACGAAGGGCGCCAAACCCTAACCCCAAAGCCGGCTTCTGATAATACCCGACCCCCCGATGACACCTGACCCCCTCTAGTACCCGACTCCTTCTGGTACCCTAATCCCGACCCGACTCACTTCTAATACCCTATCCCGACCCGTTGGCTGATAACCGACCTCCCGGTCATACCCGACCCCTTCTGGTATACTAACCCGCCCTGTTGCCTGGTGACCGACCTCCCGCTGATACCCGACCCCCTCTTACCCGACCTCTTCTTACCCGACCCCTTCTAGTGCTCGAACTGGGTCCAGACCAGGTCCCTTTGTAACGACTACATTAATGACTATTAATACTAGTATGTTGTCATTACTTTAATGATGATAAATACTGTTACCTATATTAATTTATTTAGAAAAGTCATAAGTTTTCATTCTTGATGAATATTTTTACCAACTATGGATGTAGAGTTTTCCCACTTAGAATGATACTAGGAGTTATGGTTTTCGTAAAAATATTTATGAAGAGTAAAAACTTATAGCATTTCTAAAATAATTAGTATGGATAACACTATTTATCATCATTAGTGTAGTGTTACTTGGACCTTTCTTTTGCATCCTAAACTTCGATTACTTACCATTTTTCATTGTATTCACTTTTTTGACCAATAACCTTTTTGAGCATGTCATACGTTTTTTGGATTATACATTTTCTTTTGCATTTTGATGAAAAAATAAAGTAATAGTAAATGGAAACTTGTAAAAAGATTTATACCCAATAAATCAATACACTTGTGAAGATTTTAATTTTAAGAATGTCATTATAATAATAAATGATGGATTATAATGTTTCCTTACCAAAGCAAGCACCAACTAAGTAATTCCAATTTTATTAGAATTTGTGATATTATAGGAATACAATAGGCAGGCCATATTCATTAAAATGAGACAATGAGTAGTCTCAATTTTATCTTTGACTTGAAGATAGATCGTCATAACTCTTCAATTTTGAGACTATTTGATAATTAGAGACTTTTATATATTAATATATATAAAAACTTTTATATTCAAAGATTGCACTCTCAATTTATCTTCGACTGGAGGATAAAATCATTGTAATTGTTATAGGGTTGAAGTCTCAAAATGACCATTTCGTCTCATTTTAACAAATATGGCCTTTAGCTAGTACAATATCACATCTTTAAATCTTGGGAAATTACAAAAACATCATGGTCAATGAAGAGAGTTGAAATTCAGAAGTAAAAATAGAGTGATATAAGATAATTGGCATTTCCAAATTTAGAATTGAAATCTTCACAAGTGTATTGATTTATTGTATGTATACATATAATATGTGAATGAAGTTTGAAGCCAAAATAAACAATTAGCATGGCACCTCTCTAATGTCATTGTATTAATCCACTCTAATATCAATTCTTTTTCACAAACATGTAGAACTTGTGGGAAAATACTTTGGGCCCATCTAAATTGGCCTTCATTGATTTTCATGACATGGGGACCTAAAAATACAGTCAATTTGAAGACTTTATGTTTCAAAAAACATGGGGAACACCCATTTATTTTTTTCACACATGCATTGACCAAATCCACAACAAAAAAAAAATTAAAACTTGTGGGAAAAGACTTTGGACCCATCTAAATTGGCCTTCATTGATTTTCATGACATGGGGACCTAAAAATACAGTCAATTTGAAGACTTTACGTTTCAAAAAACATGGGGAACACCCATTTATTTTTTTCACACATGCATTGACCAAATCCACAACCAAAAAAAAATTAAAACTTGTGGGAAAAGACTTTGGGCCCATCTAAATTGGCCTTCATTGATTTTCATGACATGGGGACCTAAAAATACAGTCAATTTGAAGACTTTACGTTTCAAAAAACATGGGGAACACCCATTTATTTTTTTCACACATGCATTGACCAAATCCACAACCAAAAAAAAATTATAACTTGTGGGAAAAGACTTTGGGCCCATCTAAATTGGCCTTCATTGATTTCCATGACATTGGTACCGCAAACTATAGTCAATTTTAATAGTGTAGGTTTATAAATACATGTGGGTCACCAAATGAATGTATTTTCTAAAACACATGCATTGATCCAAACCACATCGGAAAAGAATTTAGAGCTTGTGTACACAAGTTTTTGGACCATGTACATTGGCCTTGATTGAATTTCATGACGTTGGTATCTCAAGGTATTATGACGTTCGTACCACAAGGTACTATAACGTTAATGACGTTCGTACAGACTTGGCCTTTTATGTATGAACTTTGAGGCACGTGGAAATATTCATTTACATTATTTTTTTGATTAGATGTCCATGGATTGTTAAAGAAGAGCGTGATTGCAACTTCTATGAATTTTTCCTTTCTCATTTGCACTTTTATTGCATATTTTTTTTGACTTTGTGAGACAAAGTGCAGGCTCGGTCAGTTTAGCATGAACCTTGAGCCACATGGAAAAATTGAATTACATTATTTTTTTCATGAGGTGCCCATGCATTATCATTGAATAGGGCGTTTTTAATTTCTATTACAATTCTTTCTCTCATTTACATGTCTATTTCATTAGCCAAATGAACCAAGAAGTTCTAAATTGTAGATGTTTCTACAGTCAATATGTGTTCCATCTCCGAAGTGTAGAGTGACCTAGATTTGTTGTAATTAAGTAAACTTAAAATTATCGTGGAGAATGTATTTTACATTTGTGGGATTTACTATTAAATAGATGCATTCATTTATATAGAATACTGAATTTTTCAATCTGACTCTAGAGTTGTTATGTTTTTTGAACCTGTCATTAGTAGATTTAATATTCTTATTAATATGGAATATATTGAATTAATAGTGCATTCATTTTGTTTAAAAAACATTCATGCCTATTTTTGATTTCACAACAATTAAGTTGTTTATGGAAATCTTGAAATTTACATTTCAGAAGTGTTTCTTTTTTATTCTAGAATATGGATTGCCATTGTTTGTAATAATTGATTCAAATTTCTAATGCATTTTAATGTATCATTAATGTATATTATTTAACATAAATCGTTTAATGAATTTCTGTTGTATATATCAAAGTTTGCTCATATGAAAAAAAATTTACGAAAAATTTAATTTTTTTTAGTTGAATATTTATTTTGAAAACTATTGCTTATTCTATCTAATACATAAAAATTATACTGAAATTCAAATGATGAATGCATAGCGTAGCAAGGACGAACCGATTCTTCATAATTTTTCTTAAAATAAATTTTAATTTGAAGATTTATCAAATTTTTGTTTCTGCATTCTATATGATATAATGCACTTAAATTCTAACAAAATACTAATTATGAATTCAGAAGTACCAACCGCTAGTTAAACTTTAGAGTATTTCCCTGGAAAGTATGCGTTCCATATTCTCGGGAATGTATGATTGGAATGTACACCTAATAGTACCCCGGAAGTTCGCTTCGGATGCTCCTTTTTGGCTGTGCTTTTTCAAAGTACTCCCTGATTGTAGGAAGCCCTACAGTGACGCATTTCAAATTTCAGTTCGCGTCGTTCTCTTGCCGCCCAGAAGTTTCCGCCATTGACTGGGGAGTACGCCTTCCCACGGAATTCAGTCATCTTCTTTCTTTCTTTCTCTCTATCGCTCTCTTTGTCGTCGTTCGTGTCGACTTGCGTGTGCTTTCCCCTCAGCATTTATGAAGGACTTGTAAGTGCCACACTTGTTTCTTGCAGCTGCGGGGATGCTTTCATATTTTTTTTGAATGAGACGTACGTGATGTGGTGGTATGCGACTTCAGTTTGATGCTTTGCTGTTTCCGTATCGCGGTTTGATCGAAATAGAGTTCAGGACTTCGCAACTCTGGTGTACTGATGAACGCGTCGGCCATTTCTATAGTTTCGTAACGATGATTGTATGAAGCAATTTGCCCTTCATTACCGATTTAATTCTACCATTTCAGGAACCTCGTTGTTGATGAAGTAGAGTTGTCGCAGTGCTGAGGGAACTCCGAAATGTATGCCGAAAAATACGGATTACTATATTCAATATTACTGAATCAGTTATTTCGGAAAACCCGGGGAGATTTAGTTCGAATCGAGCTTATCATTAATACACAAGAAACATATTTGACTCAATACAGGAACTGCACAGTCAGCTTGATTCGAGCTGACTGAGTTGACAAAGAATACATATGAACGAGTTCACCGAGTGCACGATCAGTTCGATTCGAACTAAACTACAATTCCTGAAGATCTTATCTTGCCAGTTGAGATATAATTATCAATTTCACATATTTGCTCTAAAAAGAGCTGAACGAGGAAATAGTCATGTAGTATGGTTGATCAGCTCGATTCGAGCTGAATGAGGATTTATGATCATAATGTGGTTGGTCATCTCAAGTCGCCGTCAGTAAGGATTGTGATATAGAATATTATAGATTAGATTGAATAGGTGCGAATCGATAGATCCAGTGGTCAGCTCGAATCGAGCTGACATTGACGTGGGTAAGTTCCCATTTATTTGTCGAAGAGGATTTCTAATGCCTTAACTACCTGCGCGCCATTTTCCAAATATTCAGAGCATTCAGCCTTTCTAGATGCTTGTATACGCAGAACGTACTATCATCTGAGTGAGTGTACTGGATCTCAAGATCCACTCTGTTAAGCTCGATTCGAACTGATTGTTATGGTTTCATTAGGATACTGAAAGACGTGTTGTTCTTCTGAACAGAGTGGCTACCATTTTATCTAAAGGATACAGAGATGAATATTGACGGGGACCCCATCAACGACATGGAGTTCTCGGATGAAGAATTTCCTGTTTTGGAAGGGATGAATGTCGGCATTCCTGAATGCGAGGGCATCCCGTGCCATCTATGGAATACAAGATGTGTCACTCTCTACAATGAGGCGGATTTACTTGTTGGCGAAGGGACTTGCCATAGTGTCAACTCAGACCTCATGCTTGGAGCTACTGGTCCCCTTGGAGATACCCATGTAGCAGTCCACATCACCAAGACATTCTCTGAAGTGGATATCCTTCAGGAGCAGATTTACTATTTGGTAGCTTGGCCGATTAAGCGAGTCCACTGCGCGGGAGCAAGCCTTCACGACCATGAGGCTTGGGATAAATTTAATCAACTGCAAGCTCGCCTCCAAAATCCACAACCTCCAACATCTGCTCGGCCATATTCAAGTATCCTCAGAAATCCACCTCGCGTGACATCCCGCAGATCTAAGGAACTCCTCACCCCAGAGTCCATTAACTTGGTGTCCAGTAGAGTCTGTTGCTCTCAAAATTGTGTTCAACCGTTTCCAAGGGAGAAGATTCGAGCCTTCCGTGAGAGAATGTACTCATGTACATCATTCAAGTTCAGGTCGCACATGAAAACTGAAGTACATAGGTTTGTTCATTTAGATGCGCGTGGAAGGAAGACGATGACAGTTGAAGGTATTAATGTGTGCATGCGAGCATGGATGCATATTTCTGAAGTCCCAGAGGCCACATTCTACCGATACCTCAAATATTGGAAGGACGAACGAGAGGCAAGAGACCATGGGAATACAGGATTGGAGAAGCCAAGAAAGCACACCCAACAAGCAACTGCAACGCTGAAGTGCATCCTCGAGAAGGAGGCGGACCACATGCCACATCGTACTCGAACTTTGAAGTCAGGGGACAAGGTTGTTTCCATGTGTCTTCCCTCTACTTTTCAGTGGAAGGGTAAGATGAAGGAAATCAACGACGTCAATGCAACGTTCGGATTACCCGAGGTTTCAACTTCGAACTTAAGCAAGATCAGGTCTTCCAAGTTCTCAGAGTTCGAGGTGAAGAAACCTGGTGATAATTTCGCTCGGTGTTCAGTGTGTGACAAATTACAAGAGCTACGAAGGAGTTGTATTGCTAGATCTCAAAGTACTTTGATATGGTCAAGGAGGCTTGATAAGCATTTGGCTATTGCTCGGGCGCATAGGGAGATGTATTACGTCAATCGTTACCGCTCGTACGAGTTTCCACACGAATGTTTGACAATCATGCATGACAAGATGGACCATGCCAAAATTGCTTCTCCGGTCTTTTCCCATAAGACTAAAGAACTTGATGGACTCACGAAGTTGCCCGTTTCAGTGACTGGCATGATTGCACACGGACATGGTGATGTTCGATACGCGCATTATGGCTTGGATATGTTTCCCCACGACTCCAACTACACTATTGGCTCCATGGCGAAGTTGTTGCGAGATTTGGAATTACCACCGAAATCATCTTCTCGGCAATTGTTTACGGGGTCAGGATCCACAGATTTGTCCAAGGCAATTCTCAAGGGTGCCGAAGTGTGTGAAGCGTCGCTACCTCCACCACCGGAAACCTTATGTCCAAGGATGCCACTTCCCCCAATTCTGAATGTGCAGATGGATAATGCCACCGGAGACAACAAAAACAGATTTGTTTTTTGTTACTGGTCTCTACTTGTTGCAAACAAGATCTTTCGTGAAGTGTACGTGAACTTCATGATCGTGGGTCATACTCATGACGACATTGATGCGCTCTTTGGAAGATGGAGCATGCTTTTGAAAAAGGAAAACTTCCTTACAATTCCTGCACTTATGAAGTCGTTTATGGATGTGGAATCCATTCCAACAATCCCTCACCTCATAGAGGAGGTGCCAGATTTCAAAGGTTTCATAGCAGGCAGTGTTTTAGACGGCAATGACATCATGGTTGGTCATACAAAGCCACAACAAGTCAAGTTTTACTTGGACTCTACTGGATGTCCAGTTATGAAGTACAAGATGTTGTGCACTGATGTTGATTGGTTACCAAAGGGGGCTGGTAATGGAATGAAATTGTGGAAGGAGGAATCTGAAGGGCAAAGTTTGTGGCCACGTGGAGTGCCAGAAGCAGTTTTGCCAAGTCCAATGAAAGGCACGGAGGACATCTTGAAGGGCATATCTGGATTTGTAAAGTACTGGGAGCATTTGTGCAATCAAGATCGCACTGGGGAGTACCGAAGACGTTATGAGCATGTAGTGCACTACTGGCGTGGCGTGAAGATAGCATTGCTAGAACCACTACCTTCATCTTCTGTTTTAAAGGATGGTTTCTGGCCAACTAGCCGTGTTCAAGCTACTCGGGTGGATGAATTAGATGAAGACGGCGAGGACCGTGAAGAGTTCGGAGAAGATGATGCATACGTAGGCCCTTTGAAAGGTCGTCCACAACCATCCTTTAGGGCGGGTCGAGATCTCTTTGAAGGATATTTTGTTGCAGTTCGACCCGCAGAAGGTGACAGTCATCCTGTTTGGATTGCAAGGGCATTGTCTGATCCAAATTGTAATCTAGAGAAATCTAATTGTATACGCATTCAGTACTTCCGTCCAACATCGAGAGATGAAGATGTTCAAGACTTCTACACTGGATGGGACAGTGAAAGAGGTCTACGTTGGAAAGTGGATGAAACTGAACCGCCACTTTGGGAGCATACAAATGCTCTTATGACAGCGTGGAAGCCTAACATTCGGAAGGATACTCGCCAATGCATGATCAAGATTCCTGCTGCTCAAATTGACATCATCAACCGAAGCCTTGCATCATATACTTGATATTTGTAGCTATTTATTGATGTATATTGCAAGTTTTATAAATATGTTGTTTCCATCGTCATGTTTTATAAAACGAATGGAATTCACATATTAGAGTAGATGGTGTAGGTTTGATTTGATTGTTTGTATTTCATTGCTTCGTATTGCATAAATGTGTTGAAGTGTATGTTTTGTGTTTACAAAACAATGTCTTTTCTGTTCAATATTCTTTATTTTGTATTCTTCAACTTTGTTTTATCTATTTTTTACTTCATTTTATTTTGTGTTTATCATTGAGTACATTTTATTTGAATTTACATTGCTATTGGGGAGCAAAATGTAGTGGAAATATCCACTATTTATTTGGTCAACATGTAAAGCACTTGTCACATTCTGGGTAGGGGGCCGGTTGGTTGCTACAATTTTCCTGCCTGCAAAGCTCACTTAGCAGCACCAAGTCATTTTTTTCTCTCACGCGCTCATATGTCTTTGACGGGAATCGAACTCGAACCGCTTCAATGAGATGAACAACCCCTTACAACAGACTGCGGAGCTCATGACTTGGTGTTCAGAAAATAACACAATCTTTATTTATATTAATCAGAACATTAAACCACTCTAAACCAAATTACATGTGTTTGAACAGACAATCACTCAAAAGACTCTCATTTTAATGGAAATTGCAAATTACAACTAGAAAATGTAGCCTAAACTGTAGAACATTATAATTCATTATTTAGGATCTAAATGGACTATATTATTTTGAGAGACTCCAAACCTCTCAAAATATTGAATATAGTGTTCATGCACTGATTGAAAACGCAATTGCTCGCACTTCACACAACCCTAAAACACAATTGTGCAAACAACTCACGCACTGAAGTTGATAGACACACCGTAGAAGTCGCAGCACCCGGAAACCTGCGCCGCCTGAGGAGGTCGACGACGACTACCCAAACCTCACGCTCGGCATACCCGAACCTCTTGTGGTAGTACCCAAACCTCCCCTTACAACACCCGAACCTGCCCATGACTTACCTAAGGTAGAAGGTCCTAAAAGCACTCACCTAAGGTGGTTACACCCAAAACCGCCACTTTTTGGAGTTTAGCCTAGTTACTATTATAAAAATGGTAAAATTTTTGTATGTCTTTGTTGGCAAGGGAATGGACGTTCGAACGCACCAGAGAACACTAGATTTGGATACAATATGCAAAAGTTCTGGAAAGTCAAATCTATGACTAAAAGCGCTCCAATCAAATAGGTACATAACTGATTTTCAAAATGTTCACATCATGTACATGGCGCTTTAAGGTCAAGCGCCATTTTGGAGGTGAGTACCTTCAAGGAAATTAGGCCTTCTGGAGATCGTGGAGGACTTAAATTTATTTTGCCTTTTTTTTAGTAGAAGAGAATTTGAAGATTTATTTATTTCACGTATATGCTTGCCCAAAAAATAGTGGATGCAACCAATGAATGAATGAAACGACAAGCCACTCAATTCCAACTATTATGACAATTATTTTTCCTAAAACTGAAATCCTTGCTCACAAATCCTTGCTCCCTACTCTTTGCTCCCTGCTTCATGTTCACAAATCCTTGCTCCCTACTCTTTGCTCCCTACTTCATGCTCACATATTAGCATTCCCCTAGGGCTCTATTTTTGTTCCATTATACAGCAATAATGCAAGAGACAACGTGCCGGAAAAGATGAAGTGGTTGTAAAAACCCATTAATAGGATGGGTAAAACTGTTCATGCAAATCTTTTAAAGCATCCAACAGAAGTTTGTAGGTTTAGAAATTCTCTAGTGATTTGATAATCATGCAAACCACACCCTTCAATTTGAAGTGCTGTAACTTGTGCATCCGATGTTCAAATTCAATAAAATTTATTGGAGAATTTACGCTCTTTTTTGTAGTTTGTGTGGTAAAATTTTCAGATGAATCCAAGATTTACCAATTCTCTGGAAGCCAAACTACGTTTGCAAGTTCCATTTGAGTCCTTCCACATGGTATGGGAGTTTCCCATCACAAAAAGTTAAATCCATTTCAACACCCATGTCCAATATTTTAGAGCCTTTTGTAGGGGTGGTTCTTAATGCCTAAACCATTTTAGAGCCTCCCCCTATAAGCTTGGCCCAGAAGTTAAGTAGCCACTACAATGGATTATTTCATCCAAGATGGTCATCATTAAACCTTAAATGGACATGTTAGTAGATGTGGAGATCATGAATTCTACAACTGTCAAAAGAATTGTTTTTAAATAATTCAAAAGCTTATGTTGTAGAAGATTTTTCATTTCCACTCCTAATGCCAAGGCCAAATAGTTGTACTTCTGTCCTACAAAAGAACATGCTCTCTCATTCATCAACCCAAAAGCACTTTGAGCGTCTTTCAAAAGTTAATGTTTGATGAAGTACAATATTTCTCTATGCATCCATCTTTTTGAACAAAAAAACACTTTTTAGATGTATTCATAATTTGAACTTTGAGTTATGAATTCCAGAGTTCCATCTATATTTTGTAATGAGATTAAAAAGATTTAGCCAAAAACAATTACTTCTATATGGCAAGAAGTAGACATTTAAATTGGATTGGGGTATTTGTAATAGGTGAGCCTAGGAAGACCTAGAAGTCAAGGTTTGGCAAAAAAATTCAAGAACTAAACCACTTATAAAATTACTATTAAACAACTTAGGAAATTTTAAATGAATTAAACCACTTAGAAGAGACCATTCTATTTTGCGTAGTACACTATTTTGACTACCATTCTATCACTATTAGAAAATTTCATTTTTCTGTTGTTTTGGTCGTGTTGATCCGGTCAAAATCTGATAGAAATCTGTTGAAACCAACAGATTTCTGTCAGATTTTGACCGGATCAATGCGACCAAAACAACAGAAATACGAAATTTTCTAGTAGTGTATCTTTGTAAATGGCTACACCACTTTTGAATTGAAATGTTTCATTCTAATTATCTTATTTACACCATTTTTTTGTAGTTTAAATGCCCACAATATAGAACGTATCCCTAATTATATTTTATTATCCAAAGCATGAACCCTTCTCGTTAACCCAAGACTCCAGCTCTTCCATAAATAAATGGCAAATGAATTGAGCAACACTATCTCCCCATTTCTTTTCATTGCTACGGTATTCCAACACACTTACGTGAAGAAAATAATGGGAGAGTAATTGAGCAACACTATCTCTCCATTTTTCTTCATTCCTCTCATATTCCATCACACGTATATCACAAAATGGCAGATACATTGAGGAATACTATTTCCCCATTTTTTTCATTGCTACATTAATGCATTTTAATGTATGTCTATCTTTTACAACATTCACCATTGCATATATTTCATTCATCATTCAATAAAATTCTATTTTACATTTCAATATATGCTTACTTAGAAAAAGAATTATACAAAGATTTCAATAATTTTTATTTGAAAATGTATTCAAATTTTAGTTTTGCATTCTATCAAATACATAAAATCTCTAATAAAATTCTAATGATGAGTGCGTACCATAGCATGTGTCAATTGCTAGTATTTTGTAAGGAGATTAAAAAGATTTTGCGAAAAAAATTTCTTCTATTAGTTCTATAAGGCAAAATGTAGACATTTAACTTGGGTTGGGGTATTTGTAATAGGTGAGAATAGGAAGACCTAGAAGTCAAGGTTCGGCAAAAAAATTGAAGAACTAAACCACTTAGGAAATAACTATTAAACAACTTAGGAAATTTTTAATGAATTAAACCAATTAGAAGAGACCATTCTATTTTGCGTAGTACACTATTTCATCTACCATTCTATCTTTGTAAATGACTACACCACTGTCTTTGGAATTGAAATGTTTTATTCTAAAAACGAAATCAATTTTAGTAGTATATTTTGGACTTATTATTGAAGAAGCTACGCTTAAGTCTTTAGTTTTTGTTAATTAGCCCCTAACCATGTTATGGTTTAGGGGGGTATTAAGAGAACTATGGATGTACTATTACTTTAGGTTGAATCTCATAACTCACAAGTCTTCAAATTTTGCAATTAATTCTCATTCTTGTGGATGTCGTCCACTTTTGAATCATACCCAAATAAATGATTATGACACTAATAAGTCATGTTAAGCACTGAACCAAAAATATTCTCAATGAGCGGGAGCTCATTTTTACGCTATGCTTACATGATTCATAATGACCCATTTTGTTTTGGTGTTTCCGGTTATTATATATTTAAGAAAAGAAAAAATAAAGAAGTGAAATATCTTATTTACACCACATTTTTTTAGTTTAAATGCCCACAAATCCACAACGTACAACATACCCCTAATTATATGATATTATCTAAAGCATAAACCCTTATCCTTAAGCCTTAAATCTGGCTCTTCTATAAATAAATGAAGAATTAATTGAGCAACACTATCTCTCCATATCTTTTCATTTCTATGGTATTCCAAAAGAGTTGCACGAAAAAAACAATGGGAGAGTAATTGAGCACATTATCTCCCCATTTTTTTACATTCCTCTGGTATTCCATCAAACGTATATCACTAAATGGCAAATACATTGAGCTGCATTATTTCCCAATATTTTTCATTGCGGCATTATTCCATCACACTTGCATGAAAAAATGGGAGAATAATTGAACAACATAATGTCCCAATTTTTTTCCATTTCTCAAGTATTCCACCAAACGTGCATGAATAAATGGAATATAAATTCAACAATACTATTTTCCATCTGATTCATTACTACATTATTCCACTGCACCTTCATGAAGAAATAGAAGAGTATCTCCATTTTTTATGATCAATGCGACCCTAAACCTTATTTGCATGATGAAATGACAGAACTTAAACCTTGAAACCTATAACCCTAAACATATTGAAAACCCATTTGTCATGCTCTAAACCCTAATCCTAAACCCTAAACCCTAAAACCCGAATCCTATACTTCTAAAAATTCATAGCCTACAAATTCTAAACCCTAAAGCATTAACCCTAAACCCTAAACCTCTAAAAATTCATAGCATGAAAACCCTAAACCCTAAATCCAAAACCCTAAACCCTAAATCCTAGACCCTAAACCCTAAAAACCCTAAACCTCTAAAAATTCATAGCCTGAAAAGCCGAAACCCTAAAACCCAAAAATGGATTTGATAGAAAATAAGCCACCAAGAAAAGGCCTAAAAATATTGGGCAATCGATGGGTATACGACCCGAAAAGTCAACCTACTAGAACTATAGTACACAATTCTGTATATGGACAATTTTTTTTTGGAAAATGCATTGGTGGAGCCACATCTTTTTTGTAGAAAGTTGACAAAAGCGCCTTCAAGCGAATGACTGAACAGCCAGGAGTCAAGGAGTTTGTAGGAAATTTGAAATTTGGAATTGCCCACTAAAATGTTCCCTCTTTTTTTAACTTTTTGCCCACCTCTTGCCACGGACAACTTCACTTGCCAGAACATGCCTTCTTCCACAAACACGCCGACAAGACTCTTTTGCTCTTGCTATTCTCTTGTGCTTCAAGTGTGTCTGCCTAGCACATTGACAACTGCAGGTCCTCAAATTTTTTTCTTCTTGTTTGTGAGTTCATAGATAGAAGGTGTAGTTTGTATTTAAATTAGTTGCCATTGACCTCGACTGGTGGTGAGTTAGTTTTGTACATATTGATGTCAGGAAGTACGTGAAATTAGTCATTGAAGGTCCATGTTTGTGACATCTCCATGTGTGAAGACGTTATATTTGTTGAGTGAGCCTGTAGACTATAGGGAATTGGTTACTCTTGCTTTTGGTGAAGAGAGTTGTAACAAGTTTGTTTGCAATGCCCATTTTCTGCGGCGTGAAAGTCGGAGCATTTCATGGATAATTCCATTACCTCAATACTGTCATTGAGGGTACTTATCGTTGAGTCGACAATAACTGTGACCTCTTTGACTTCTGGTTATCGTCGAGTCGATGATAACGTAGTCAGATTTTTTCAATCGGCATTCCTAGCAAATGTATAGGTACTTCAGTTTCGCCTGATTTCAAAGCAGAATGTGCATCGAGTTGAATTATTTCTTCGTCAAATCGAACAAATCATGAAAGGAGTTTTGTTGAGGATAGTTATCGTTGAGTCAATGACACCTCTGAGTTCTTTTGCTCCTGGTTATCGTCGAGTCGATGATAACATAGTCAGATTTTCTCAATCGGTATTCCTAGCAAATTTGAAGCTACTTCAATTTCTTATCATTTGAAAGAAGGATGTGCATTGGGTTGAATTTTTCCTTTGTCACGATTAACGAATCATGAAATGAGTTTAATTGAAGATCATTATCGTTTTGTCAACGATAACTCTGAGTTCCTTGACTTCTAGTTATCGTCGAGTCGATGATAATCTAGTCAGTAATTTTGAGTAAGCATTCTTAGGAAATGTGTAGCTACTTCAGTTTCTTATGATTTCAAAGGAGATTGTGCATTGGGTTGAATTATTTCTTCGTCACATCCAACGAATCATGAAGGCAGTTTTATTCAGGAGAGGTATCGTTGAGACAATGATACCTCTGAGTTCTTTTGCTCCTGGTTATTGTCGAGTCGATGATAACGTAGTCAGATTTTCTCAATCGGTATTCCTAGCAAATTTGAAGCTACATCAATTTCTTATCATTTGAAAGAAGGATGTGCATTGGGTTGAATTTTTTCTGTTTCACAACTATTAAATCATGATAGGAGTTTCATTGAAGATCATTATCGTTGTGTCAACGATAACTCTGAGTTCTTTGACTTCTAGTTTTCATGGAGTTGATGATAATCTAGTCAGTAATTTTCAGTAAGCATTCTTAGCAAATGTGTAGGTACTTCAATTTCTTATGATTTCAAAGGAGATTGTGCATTGGGTTTAATTATTTCTTCATCACATCCAGAGAATCATGAAAGGAGTTTTGTTGTGGGCAGTTATCGTTGAATCAATGATAACTCTGAGTTCTATTGCTCCTGATTATTGTCGAGTCGATGATTATGTAGTCAGATTTTCTCAATCGATATTCTTAGAAAATGTGTAGCTACTTCAGTTTCTTATGATTTGAAAGAAGAATGTGCATTGGATCGAATTTTTTCTTCGTCACAACTATCGAATTTTTGAAAGGAGTTTCATTGAAGATCGATATTGTTGTGTCAACGATAACTTTGAGTTCTTCGAGTTCTAGTTATCGTCGAGTCGATGATAATCTTGTCAGTAATTTTCAAATGTGTAGATACTTCAATTTGTTATGATTTCAAACGAGATTGTGCATTGGGTTGAATTATTTCTTTGTCACATCCAACGAATCATGAAATGAGTTTCGTTGAGGAGAGTTATCATTGAGTCAACGATAACTCTAAGTAACGATAACTTCCGGTTATCGTCGGGGCGATGATAATGTCAACTATAAATAAAGTGTTTGCAACTTTGCATTGAAAAGTATTTACTTAGATGAAGATGAATGACTGAATCATAGTACAAATCATTGTATCATCGATTCAACAATGTCGTATTCGTAAGAAATTATGGAGGCATGATGTTAGTATTAGTAAATATAGAGTATGTTTAGTTTGTAGTATACTAGAAGTTGCTACAATAGAACATCTTTATCTTTGACTCAACAATGAATCTAAGGATTGGTCTTCGTGCTTGCAGGATGGATTTCCATGGGTTTGATGAGTTCGCGAATCCAGTTCCCCCATTTCCACCTGATGTCCAGGTATGCGAGGGGATTGCTCGTGCAAAATGGGTCTCACGATTTGTCACTCTTCGAAACGAAGATGGGGTGGACCTCGTAAGGGGAGTTTGCCAGAATGTTGACCTAGAGTTAATCATTGACCAAGATGGGAAGCCTCTTGGCGATGACCAGGTTGCCATTCAAATTGCTGAGTCTCTGAACGAGGAACTCTTCTCATCTAGCAATGTATGGTCACTTCGTTCCTGGGACATCAAGAGAGTTTTTTTAGATGACGATGTCAGCTTATATGACCATGACCAAACCCATATATATAACGCAGCCATGAACCCATCAAGCAGAAGAATTCGTAAGGGGGTTCGATCGTACGAAACAACTCGTCAGAGGATTGATCCAGAGATTCAACCCAAGAAAGAACTTCTCTCTATGGAATCGATCACATCAGTGTCCACAAAATCATGTTGTGCGAAAAATTGTGTTCAACCTTTTTCGCGTGGGCAAATCCAAGCGATAAGGACTGAACTATATTCGGGTGAGGACTTCAAGGCGCGTAGCAAGACACTTTTGGAGGTGCATAGGCAAATCCATGTAGACAGTGCTGGCAAAGAGTGGATTACCTTGAAAGGGAGAGAAGTGTGCCCCACTGCATGGTGGATCATTCATAGGATTGCAAGAGCTACGTTCTATAGGTACAAAGAGAAGGCTAGAATTGGGAAGCAAGCTCAGGTGCATGGAAATGTGGGATCCAAAAAACCCCGCATGCATACTCTTCAAGCTATTGCGACACTTCGAACTCTTATTGAGTCTGATGCCGATCGAATGCCACACAAAACAAGGACAATAGAGTTTGGGGAGAAAGTTGCAGCGATGGTTCTACCTTCTGCTTTTCGTTGGAGTGACCAATTACCTAAAATCAATGAGTCCAATGCAGAGTTCAATTTGCAGTCGATTTCTTCCAGTGGCTTGAGCAACATTCGCCGTCAGAATTTCCCTGAATTTGCTGCCAAGGCTCATGGGGATAGTTTTGCTAGGTGTGGCTTGTGCGATGAGTATAAGCAATTGAGGAGCGCTTGTTGGAAATCAGAGTCGTTTGATAAGTATACCAATATTTTGAATACCCATGTTGCAGGTCAGAGGGCTCATAGAAAGTACTACTATGGAAATCGGGAATTTTCCGTGAGATGCTCGGACAAAATGTTGTGCATCATTCATGATAAAATAGATCATTCAAAAACGGCTTCTCCACACTTTTCTCACAAGAACAAGTCGACGGAATCCTTCATGAAAATGCCTATTGCTGTCACAGGTATGATTGCTCATAGTCATGGCGATGTACGATATGCACACTATGGTGTGGGCATTTTCCCAATAGATTCAAATCATACCATTGGGTCCATTGCAAGGTTGTTGCAGGATTTGGAAGGCCCGCCTAAAAATTCATTGAGGGCATTATTTTCTATTGAGGAGGGGCAATCCACATTGACAAAGGCGCTTTTAAAAGGAGCAGAAAATTGCTTGGACTCCCTCCTTCCACCTCCAGAACAGCCACTTCCAACTCAACCTCTCCCACCAATATTAATATTGCAATTGGACAATGCGTCAAGGGACAACAAGAATCGATATGTTTTTGCTTTCTGCTCTTTGCTTGTATACAAAGGCATTTTTCGTGAAGTAAACATCAACTTTCTTATTGTGGGACACACTCACGAAGACATTGATGCTCTTTTTGGTCGATGGAGTTCAAGATTGAAGACGAATGACTATCCAACACTTCCAAAGCTCATGAAGTCCTTTATGGATTGTGAAACGCACCCTGTGATTCCTCATCTCATTGAGGAGCTCCCTGATTTCAAGAAATTTGTGGAGGGTTATTTGGGCACTGGTGGAGATGAATTAGGAGGGCATTCGAAAAGTCAACAATTCAAGTTTTTTATGGATTCTTCAGGATGGCCTTTGATGGAGTATAAAAATTTGTGTACTGACCCAAAGTGGTTGCCAGAGCACGGCAATGGGATAAGAATGTGGTCAGAGACTGAGGATGGACTTCCTAAAGTACCAAGTGGTAGCCCTAAACCTTTGGCTCCAGTTCCAATGAAAGCTCTTGAAGAGATAAAAAAAGGTTTGAATGGCTATGTTAAATATTGGAACAAAATGGCAAACAATGATCATAGTGGAGAGTACAGGCGAAAGAATGATCCACTAGAAGAGTATTGGAAAGGCATCAGAGCTGCTCTAGATGCACCTCTTCAGGTGCGAGAGGCATTACTTGATGGATTTTGGCCAGCTTCAAGGATTGCCAATGATGAAACAAATCAAATGCAAAGAAATGGCACATTGCGTGAAGAAAATGCAGAGGATGCCAACTTTGTTGGACGTAAGCGTGATCATCCACGTTCTTCGTTTCGTGTTGCTCGTGATACACACGCAAGTTCTTTTGTTGCAGTGCGTCCTGCTGATGGTGATCCAAAACCATTTTGACTCGCTAGGGCTATTACGGCTCCGAGTCCTAATCTAGGGCATATGCATATGATCAAAATCCAATATTGGAGGCCTACTTCGGATCAGCACATTAATATGGAGACATATGAGGGTTGGGACACCAAACAAGGGAATGTATGGCATGAAGATAGTGTTATACCTTCAACATGGTCAAGCACACATTGTATCATGACAGCTTGGAAGCCACGGTTTCGTGATGGAACTAAAAATCCAAAGGTGACGGTTCCAAGTCTACAAATTCAAATTATTAAGGCATCAGTGGCAACCTTCACGACTACTGCAAATAACGATGGTTCTATGATTGAAGAATGACTTATAGTTCATAATTTTATTAGACAAATGTTGTTTTGGTAGTTCAATTAGAGCACTCATTGTAATTATTAACAAGTTTGGGCATGTTTACATTCATATATGTATTGGTTACTTTTATTATGGTAGTGTGCCTATATATGAGAAATTGATTTCTATTAATAGTAAATTTTTTTATTACTATTGCGTCTCCAAGTATTGTATTCTAAATGTTTTTGGTGAATTTTTGGTAATTCATATGTTTAATTTCATGTTAAAGTTTGCTATCCTCCATGTATACATTAGTTTTTTGACATATGAAAGTTTTGATTTTTAACAATGTCTCACTTCATAATGTCTTTGACTATTTTGTTTTCTTTTTTACAAAGAAATTAGTAAATCGAGATGTACTTTTGAGTTTGTGCTACTTTAGTTAATAGTATAAAATTAATGAAATACATATTTGACATTTTCAAGTCTCAATTTAATGAACAGTCTCAATTTAATGAACCCTTCTTCCACCTTGCATGTATGAAAAATTAAAATGAGACTGCAATTTGTCTCATTTTAACAAATAAGGCCTTATGTGGAATGCTACTTACTTATCCTACATATACAAAGATATCTACAATACGGAAATAACACTACTATTGAACAATCTTCAGGATTGGAGGTCCACCCCAAGTCGTTGAGTTCATTCAATTTCTTCATTCAGCTATACGATGCACTCTTCATCTTTTCCCGAGCCCTTCGAATTTCCGGTCCCCGACTGTATCCCCCCTTGTTAATATGTCCAAAGTCTCGAATGTGTTGCCCCCTTTGTGCTTGCAACGACCTTCTTTCCCATGCGTCCCAACTTAGAGTTGAGACATTAGTATAGAATGATCCACTGCGTTTTGGTTTCTTCAATCTCCCCCGTTCAGACGGAATGTGTGGCCGTGGTATGGATGGTCCAACAACAGGGATCGGAAGCGTTTCCGAAAGCGGATTAATTGGGGCCTTGGACTTCTCTTGTACTATGGAGGTTGAATAATTGGCGTCTCCGTAAAGCTTCCTCTGAGTCCCCTTGTCCAAGGCAGTTGGTGACATTGATGACGCCCGGAGATCTTTGGAGCGTAGAGGAGACGGCGAGCATGAAACTGACAAGCGCGGTTTCTTCTCCGGCGGACTGTCCACCACTCCCTCATCGATTGGTTTCCTTGAGAAGTCCATAGTGGAATTGACGGTTGGAGTTGAGTAGAGGAAGTTCCCAGTACTGAGTATAACGTACTGTCCATAATCGAAGATGGAGTCCACAGATGCCTGACAGGGGAGTCCATCCGTTGCAGGGTACTCCGATGTGCTGTCCATCTACAACAAACGTACCTTGAATTATAATAACAATCGAGGGAATTTCAACATTGGACATCATTTTGGGGTCTCCGTAGTCAAGATTGGCAGGAGAGTCCACAACCGTGATTGCCCGCGAAGTTGCAAATTAGCGCAACTCAAGCTGAAATGTATGAGACTCCAAAAGTACTGAACGAGGCTTCAAAACACTACACATCAGCTCCACTCGCGTTGAGTCGCATACCTCCAATGGATTAGCTATCTAGTGCCACTAGGCGACCCCCGAACCACCTTCATGAGCTCGTCGTACTCTCGACGATTCCTTTCCTTGCACAACATTTTTTGCCCGATTTTCCACTTCTTCGCTTTCCTGAACGCTTTGAGTCCCATGTCCTAACTTCGGTGCAATTGTTGAAACCAAGGAAGTAGAACCCCGAGCAGAAACGTGTCCTTGTCTCCATTGCCCTTGTTACTCTAGGACTCCGAGACTACAACATTTTCCGGTTTGTTCATGATGTGCTTCCGGCGGCTGTCGTCGACTACGATTGTATTGTCAGGAGTGAAGTTGGTTCGGGAGTCGGCGAAAAGCACGTCCAGGTTCTTGAGGAACAATGCTTTGTCGGTTCCCGGTTCTTTATAGGGAATCCACGTGCCGGCTCCATTCCAACGCTTCAACGTTTTGCATGCGTCCTGCCCGAGAACTTAGAAGGGCAACCCTCCATCTCGGAACAGATAAGCGCAGATCTCATTAGTGGTGGACTTCTTCATGGAACTTTACACTGAGACGAATGCTATCCTGCCTAACTCCTTCAAGAACGAGGAGCAGTTGGGCCTGACATAGACAGCCTTGGGTCCTACAATGGCCCTGATTGTGGCCGAGTGTGGCTTCGACTTCTGGTTGTACGCATTCCCTGACCCCTTGGACTTCCAATCTTTTGTGACACATAGAATGCCATTGAGGTCCAGGATGACGTTCAACCACTTCCCTGCCATCCCGGATCTCAATGACCTATGGACTCCCTCCGAGGATCCCTTATCAGAGCCCTGCAGATCGGACCCCTGGTAACAAACGGTAGCAATCGTGTCCAGTCACGCCAAATGACACGAATTCTAGGAGGCATCATTGCTCAAAATGAAGGCAGAAGAGTAATGAGTCCATCAGAACAAGAGGGTGCATTTTACCTTCCTCCGCGTAGAACCTAAAGGTTCATCTTGGTTTTCTACTGCCAATAGTGCAAGACTAGGAAGTACCGATTGCTCATCCATTGGTTGTGCCTCATCTACGTTCGGGTGTGGTGAAGGCATTGGTGGAAGAGAATGTGCGACAACAGAAGGGCCTTTCTCAAGCAAGCAATCGACATTCAGGAGGCTTGCGATTCAAGAATCAGGAAAAATAATGTTTGTGAGAAATCCATTTATTACAATTTCATGAAATGAGTTTTCATTTACAAAACTAGTTCTACATTTTCTATACAACCTGAATTGCTTCTAGTCGGCATGTTTGTATCTACAATTGAATCTCTAGCCCAAAGACTACAATACAATTCAACGCGAGTCGCGCTGAGACTACATACAAGACACTGAATGGTCATTGGGCACAACCTGCAGGTGGTTCCTCGGTGGGGTTGGTCAGAACTTGCTTGGGTCGGCCCGGAATCATCCACTGGCAGGATGTCCCCAATGGCAACGTCTTCCATTGCGGTGTCTCCCTCGCCGACGTCGACACCACTCCGTTCAATGGCCTCTAGAGCTTCCTCTGCCGGCGGGATTGGCATCGGGACAGGATCCGCACCAAGAAGAGGTGGAGGCGCATTGTCCGAGTGCACTAGGCTGGAGGCATTGCTGATGTTGGAGCTAGAGGGTTGGCCTTGCAGCATCAACGGAGGCGACTACGTCGCGGGCTGTAGCACAGCAAGAGGTTGGATTCCGACCCTCGACATCAACAACTGTATGATCTCCCTGTTCCTCCGGGACTCCTCCTTCATCCAGTCCGTGTTGCGCTGGTGCATCTCCATATTCAACAGCCGCTCATTTGCATTGTCACCTCTCATTTGAGCCAACGCTAGCTCCGTCTGCTTCTGTGAATTCTCCGTCTGCTTCTGTAGAGCCGCTAGAGATTCTGCGATCGACCTCTGAATTTCGGCCAGCTGCTGGACGACACTGGTGATGGGATTTGCCTTCCTCTTCTTCTGTGGCCGTCCAGAAGGAGTGGGTGTCCGCGGCGTCTGCGATAAGGGCGGAAGCATGGATGAAGCAGACGACCCCGGCACGTTGGTGTGTCGTCTCGTTGGTGTGGGCATCTCTTCAATGCCTACATTATGATCATCCATCTCCATAATGTTGTCTTCCTCCTCATCGGTGGAAATGTCTTCTACATCATCGTAGACTGGAGCCGCCTTCTTTCTAGCTGGAGACTCCTAACTTGATCTCAATTTCCGCTTGGAGGAGGAACTGGGACCTTCACCACTCTGGATGGGATACCTAGTGTCGAAAAAATCTACCTTATCCAATGTGTAGGCCCTCGAACAGATTTTCTCCCAGTCAGGGGATTCCACTACGAATCCAACAGTGTACACGTCTACAGATGACATCTGCAAGGGAGAGAAGCAGAGGGTTAGAATAAACTTGTAGACAGTGACAATTCAGCGTGACTCGCGCTGAATTGACGAGTGCTTGAAACCATGAAATTGAAGAGGAAGGAAACGAATCAGCGCTAGTCGCGCTGATCGGTAGTTAAGGGACATACCACTATAGTGCATGTAAGTTTGCCTCCCGCAAAACAGGAGAAGATGCAACCCCCTGGAGCGCAGAAACTCTTCACGAGCCACAAATAGAACTCCATGCGCAACTCCAAGCTGTGGAGCCGGTATTCGAGCTCGCTGGAGGCATGTGCCTTCACGTACCGATTGGAGTCCGGGCATTCGTACTACTCTGGAATACCCACTCCAATTGCGTTGCTAGGATGCTAAAGAAACACCAGAAACACCTTCAGCGGCTTATTCGACGCCGAAATATCTTCGAGGTGGTCATTCTTTCCCGCATTGTACGTGGAGTAGTCCAATAGAAGGAAGCCAGAATCTCGTCCGACTCCACGAAGTGCAGGACCTGTGCCTGTTCCTTCTCATCGCCGCAAATAAAGAGCCAGGAGGGAACATTCTGAAGTACCGGGTCATGCATCTTGCGGAGTGACAACATTACTTCCTTGAAGTAAGGGCTGTCCACAGTGGAGCTCCCTTTATTCTCGACTCCAGGTAATGTCCTGAAGTCGATCACGCCCAACGCCCTTCGCTTCGACGTGTCTGGATCCCATGCTCTCGCTGGCCACTCCATAAAACTATTAGTGCTTTCAACGTATGGGCGGTAATAACCCTTGGCCGTAGGTTTCTCGAATTTATTCTTGTGATGAAGAAATACGTTGAAAAATTCGAATGCTTGTGGGGAGAGCTCCGCACAAGTCTTATTCTTTTGGCTGACGGATTTTGCTCTCCCGAAGTAGGCCTCTCTAGGTCGGTCGAGGAGCACGTCCATCGTGGCTCTGGAAAACATTCGCGATGTCTTGAATGCTTTCCAATTGTCCTTGATGATTTCGTTCTTGGCATTCATAAGTCCAAGCTCAGGATCGATTTGGTGAAGCTCTTTCTTCACCAAGTGCTTGCGCTTCCGCCTCTTTGACCACTCCCTAGCGGTATAGCAACTCTGCAGCACAGACAACACGGCCTTCACCGTCACCTTCGGATAAGGCAAGGTGCGTTTTGCTCCCGTCTGGTTCAGCATATGCTTGGTGAGTGTCGCCAATTCGTCATAGCTCAGTTTTCCCAGATGCTTGAAGAATTCTCGGTTGAGAAGGCAGTTATCTGGGTTCCATCCTTCCCTTGCATTGAACTTTCTCCGCGTGTCTGGGTTGATGAGCTCTCCGAATGCGGCCGTAGTGATAACCTCGCTCCAAAGCTTGTACACTTCCTCTGGGGCCGTGATTAGCTTGAGCTCATTCGTGAGCTTCAGCTTCTCCTCCTTGGACTTTGTCTTTGCGATTCGGAGGTTCTTGTTCACGTCAATCATCGAGAAGCGCAAGAAGACGGCTTTCTCGAAGTCTTGAGGATCGTGCACAACACTTTCATTAGACAAGGTGGTTTAATGATATTTGAATTGGCATTGCTAGTTGACTTGAGCCAAACTTGACACATCAGCGCGAACCGCGCTGAAATGCATACATACCTAAAAGGACTCTCTGTTTCTTCTTGCTTCAACCGTGCGTCTTGTAGCTGTGCTGGTCCCGACGGACGCTGCCTACGTAGGATTTCTTGGCTTCCCCATAGCCTCCCACACTGACCGTGCTCCGAGGATATTCGTTGCCCATGACGGCTGCGCAACCTGGAAATGGTTTGTCCTATTGTAGAACGCGGAGATGAGCTTGAGCTTCTCTGCATCATTTGACCAGACCACGAAGCACTTCCATTTCCGGAAGTGTTCCCTCTCCGTGCGGTCCACCTTGTTGGCGTCATCCATCATCCACTTACTGGCGGCCACGCTGTGCTGCCCATTGATGATGTAGAAATCGCCTTTTTCAATCTCTGCCCACTCCTTCGGTTTTTCATTGTATCCAAGAGGCATGACGCAGAGCGTTTGTCTCGTGCTCTTGTCAGGCATATTTAGTAGCCAGTTCACTAAATCCTCGACGATTCGGTCCTCCTTCGAGCGGATGTTGAATGTTGCAGGAGGTGGGACTAGTTGAGAGATGTCAATCTCTTTCTTGTCATCAGTCTTGAAGATGTAGGCGTCCTCACAAGTGGTCTAGAACTTCTTGTACACTTTGCTTACTTCTTCATAGTCTGGCTTTCTTTCCGTTGCTCGAGAATGAGGGACATGTGCCATCTCGTCGACGTAACTTGCCTCCGCAACTTCAGATACCTCAGAGGACCTTGCCAAAAGTGCCTGCACGGACGGGGAGGCCTTACTTTTCTTCCCTTTCTTATTTTCCGGGGTCTTCTCTACCGGCTTTCTTGAATTTCTGGTTCCCCGAGCGCCTCCAGATTCCTGCGTGTTGTTGAGTCTGGAGCCCTGACTCACACCCTATCTGGAGGTGTCCACTGAGACGGATCTCGGCCGGCTTAACTCGGTCTGCATTGCCAACTTCCCTTTGAGTTGATCGAAGTCCTTGAACAAGGCACGGATCCTGCTGTAGAGCTTCTTGTGGTTCAGGGGCAACCATCTGAATTCTGCCACTCATTGTTATCAATTTTTTCTCCAACTCCTTTATTTCGTCCCGGAACGACGTGGGTTCTAGGCTTGCGAGGAGGGATGTCATCACATACGGAATGAGGATGGAGTTTAGGCAGATTCTGAAGTGGTACTGGTCTTGAGGGGAAACGTTGGGAAACGTTGTCACACACTTCACTTAACCATGGGGAGGGTGTCCGTTTCTAGATCTTTTACCATCTCCTCGTAGGAGAGGTTTAGAAACACTTGCGCGTTCTTGAACTTGTACGCGAAGCAGAAATTGTTCCTGAAGGGGATCATGTGGAATCCCCACGCTTCAACCCTCTCCGGATGTTTGAACTCCCAGTACTCGCCCTCGATGAGGGATCCATCTGTCTCGTTGGGGTCTTCAGGGTATTAAATATCACATCTGTCGAAGTACATTTCCAGTGCTTCCCTGTGTTGATCCATTCTGCGAGGAGAATAAAAATATGTCAGGTGGCTTGTTATGAATGCACTTGTCTAATCAGCGCGAGTCGCGCTGATCTGCGTATGGTTTGTGGATTGCTCTTTTCGGACTTGTGTTATTGCTTTTCTATTGTAGATGTTGAGGTATTCTCTACTTATGAAGGTGAGGTCAGTTTTTATTGGGGTTTGGTTCTCTGTTCCCATAACCTCAGTTATCCTACTTTCTTATCTTTTATGGTAAGACTTGACGATTCAGCGCGGGTCGCGTTGATGTGTATAGTTGTTATAAATTTGCTTATTGGAATTCATATATTCGGGTTTATTTTATATATTCTGGGGTGGTCTGTTTTTTCGAGGGGAGACGTTGCAGATCAACGCATCTCGCGTTGATCAACGGTGCAGGGTTTTTGAATACTATGGAATTGTGTTACTACGATTCAGGATGGGTTGCTCTGATTCGCATGTCTGGAGATATTACCATAGCGGAATTTCTAGATTCTAGTTCAATTATATGGTCTTAGTCGTTTATGTTTTGAGGGGGACATTGCAAATCAACGCGGCTCGCGCTGATATGCAGTTTTTTGTTTTGGATGACGGACTCCAGTTAATCACTGTGATCCTCAAACTATTTATCCTGTAGGCTACCTAGCTATGTCAAAAACTTTTCTGGCTTCTATGATAGTATATTGTCAAATCAACGCGGCTCGCGCTGATTTGCATTCTGTCATATTTTAGGGTTTTAAGGGCAAGCCTACTTCTGAACTCTTTCAGAATTTCTCACACAAAATCCAAAACACATACAAACCCTAAGCAAACCTAAGGACAGACAGACCCTCAGTCAAACCCTATGACAAGAGCAACAAACTCTGAAATCAAAAAACTACAGTAACCAACAATGTCCATATACCAGCATGGATTCGGTAGGTAGCAAGAACCTCATAAATCCAAGATGAAGCAAACCCTAAGCAAATCCAAGCACATATAGACCCTAAGATATTGGTTAAATATTATTCTGCTTTCATACAGATTTGAAATCCAAACAAACCAAGCCCGAAGCAAACCCAAGCACACACTGACCCTACTCAGGCAAACACTATGCAAATCCAAGCACGGATTGACCCTATCATCGCATGTCTTCATTACTATTTTGAAAATTGTATAAAAAAGACCTAGATTCAAGAAACCATAGATCGGTGTAAAAGAGAAATCCAAAATCCACCACGTCAAAAAGAACGGCTTCTCTCGAATGCCTGAACATGGAAGATATTGGAAATCCAAGTAAACCAAATCCTGAGCAAACCTGTGCACACACTGACCTACTCAACCAAACCCTAAGCAAAACAAAGCACACACTAGCCCTACTCAGCCAAATTGTAAATCGTAAGCAAACTCGTGCACACACTGACCTACTCAGCCAAACACTATGCAAATCCAAAGCACACACTGGTCCTACTCAGCCAATTGAACCGTAAACCCCAAGCAAACCACAGCACACATTGGCCCTACTCAGCCAAACCCACCCTAAACCCAAATACACACTGATCCTAACATATTAGAAACAGTGAAGCAATTAGGAACTCACCTTATATGAATACAAAACTGCCCTAACTGACAATGAGTACTGAGACTCCACCAGCGTGCCACCGAAATTTTCCGACGTCGTTGAGTACCAATACTCCACCGGCTTGCCACCAAAATTTCCTGACGTCCCTTGTGTGCGGCTGAGACTACAGAAGATACTCAAGCTACCTCCGTCCCCAAAGAAAAAAAACAAGCCTCAGAACTGCGCCATACAAGAATTGCCACAGAAGCAGCGCCGATGAAGAAGGATGAAGCGCACAACAACAAACAAAGCAAAAACAAAATGGCTTGCAGAAATGAGGCGAAACCAAAAACTACAGAAAACCAAAATGCGATGCAGAAGCAGAAGCGCCAAACCCTAGACGACAGCCGACCTCCCCTGGCCCTTGATCAGTTTGATACCCACCCTTGATCTGTTTGATACCCGCCCTTGATCAGTTTGATACCCTGGGCCTAAATTTGGATCCAATATTGAAAGGGTGTCTCACGATTGATACTTGCACATCGTATATCCAGGGCCTATACTGGGATCCGAGATTGAAAGGGTGTCTCACAAGTATCTTTGAATGGAAGATAAGTGGACATGGTATGCACATAGTTGGATATCAATATCAATTAGAATCGATGGAGATACAAAGGCTAAGGCCTATTTTGAGTAACTTGGAATTTTTTTGAAATTGAACAGAATGCCAACATTTCCATAAGTTGTTTCAATTTTTGTTAAATTTTAACCATACTAATTCAAACTTGACATATTAGAGATCTCATAGGAAAAGAAAAGACAACAATATCACTTATACAATGAAAGATTATAATGTTTGACCATGAAGGTGTTCAAACTGCAAAAAAATTTCAACCCTCTTTTTAGAAGTCAAATCTAAAAAACTGGTGACCAAAGATATTTGAGGTTACAAAGCCTAACATGTATAACCCCAATGAACATATGGCTTCTTAAAATCTACTCTATAGTTGTTTAAAATGTACTCTATAGATGTTTGATGCTAAAACTAGACTTCACAAAGTTTTTTTGGAAATATTAAACTACTGAATATAGCAACTTCGTTAAGTTTTGCTTGACTTCAAAGTTCTGCAAACACCACATTCTAGTGCCTAGGGCATTTACAGACATTACTAACATAAATTGGTGACCTGCATGTTTTATTAAAACAAAACTCTTAGAATTAACTTTACTTTTTGGTAGGTACAATGTCATGAAATTCAATCAAGGCATATTTACATGGGCTCAAAAAATTTGTCCACAAGTTCTAAAAATTTTTTGGTTGTGGGTTTGGTCAATGCATGTGTGAAAAAAAATAAATGAGTGATCCACATGTTTTTTTGAACCTAAACTCTTAAAATTGACTGTACTTTGTAGTACCAATGTCATGAAATTCAATCAAGGCCAATTATTTGAAATGGGCCCAACAAATTTGTCCACAAGTTCTAAATTTTTTTTGGTTGTGGGTTTGGTCAATGCATGTGTGGAAAAAAATGAATCGGTGACCCACATGTTTTTTAAAACCTAAACTCTTAAAATAGACTGTACTTTGTAGTACCAATGTCATAAAATTCAATGAAGGCCAATTTAAATGGGTCCAACAAATTTGTCCACAAGTTCTAAATTTCTTTTGGTTGTGGGTTTGGTCAATGCAAGTGTGAAAAAAAATAAATCGGTGACCCACATGTGTTTTTGAACATAACTCTTAAAATTGATTGTACTTTGTAGTACCAACATCATGAAATTCAATGAAGGCCAATTATTTTAAATGGGCCCAACAAATTTGTCCACAAGTTCTAAATTTTTTTTGGTTGTGGGTTTGGTCAATGCATGTGTGAAAAAAATTAAATTAGTGATCCACATGTTTTTTTAAACCTGAACTCTTAAAATTGACTGTACTTTGTAGTACCAACATCATGAAATTCAATCAAGGCCAATTTAGATGGGCTCAAAAAATTTGTCCACAAGTTCTAAATCACTTGAACTATACATCATCATATTTAACAATTTCTAGTTTCATGTGACATTCATTACAATAGATTGAAATTGTTTCAACTAGAGTATAATGAATGTACTTAGTAGTAGCCTTATTAATAATTATGATGTTGAGAGTCATAATTATAATGTAGTGTCACCACAAATCACTTAAAATAAATAACGCTTCATCATGAATTCAATTTACTAGCCTCAGTCATTATGATGTTGGTAACCATAATTACAATTTAAGGTCACTACAAACTCCCATTAAGCGAATAACGCTTCACAATAAATATCTTAACACACTTCACAATCAAGCATTGAAATTCAAGGTACTAGTGATGATATTCATAGTGTACTATAAATATAGTGGCATTGTACCAAACAAATGTTTACTAAATATTGTTGAGGTCAAAGTAAATCTACTTAATGATCATGGTTAGTAGTATGTAATGTTTTTCCAAATGCATTGACCAAATCCACATCTGAAAAAAATTTAGAACTTGTGGACAAATTTGTTGGACCCATTTAAAATAATTGGCCTTGATTGAATTTCATGACATTGGTACTACAAAGTACAGTCAATTTTCAGAGTTTAGGTTTAAAAAAACATGTGGGTTACTGATTCATTTTTTTCCACACATGCATTGACCAAACCCACAACCAAAAAAAATTTAGAACTTGTGGACAAATTTGTTGGGCCCATTTAAAATAATTGGCCTTGATTGAATTTCATGACATTGGTACTACAAAGTATAGTCAATTTTAAGAGTTTAGGTTCAAAAAAACATGTGGGTCACTAATTTAATTTTTTTCACACATGCATTGACCAAACCCACAACCAAAAAAAATTTAGAACTTGTGGACAAATTTGTTGGGCCCATTTAAATTGGCCTTGATTGAATTTCATGACATTGGTACTACAAAGTACAGTCAATTTTAAGAGTTTAGGTTAACAGAAATATGTGCGTTACTTATTTATTTTTTTAAACATGGACTGTCCGAGAACGTTGAAAAAAAATGCAATGGAAGTGCAAATGGAAAAAGAAATTAACGTAGAAGTTGGAAACGCCCTCTTTGATGATAATCCATGGGCACCTCTTTAAAAAAATAATGTAACTGAATTTTTCCACATGGACCAAGTTCATGCAAAAATGGCCGGGGTTGTACTTTGTTTGAGAAAGTCAGAAAAAACATGCAAGGGAAGTACAAATGAGGAAGGACAAATAGGTAGAAATTAGAATCATGCTCTTCAATGATAATCCAATAATCTATGATTGGGCACCTAACCAAAAAAATAATTTAATTTAATTTTTCTATGAGCCCTTCAGTTCATGCAGATATGACTGAGCCTTGAATTTTGAAGTTCTTGTATGCATTACTCTTTTCACCTGACATTTTTTCTACTGTTTTGAATTAGCACTTATTGAACCTTAGAATGAAAGTACAACCTTGACGGCTATTTTGATTTTTGTTCATTTTCAAAAAAGAAATTCTTTTTTCTAAGAAATGGCCATAGATTGTACATTTCAAATCCATTTAGAACTTGTATTTTGTTGTTCGTTTTGAACTCCATATTTTCCGTTTTGGTTTGCATGGGTAAAAATTAGAACCTCTTCAAAGGCAAGGTTAAAAGAATTTAGGAATGGTAAATGTAATTTCCTTTCAAATTTTTTTGATGACTTGTTGGAGACAATTTATTTGAATTTAGGGCGTGGATTCCAAGCCCTAAACCCTAAACCCTAAGACCGTGAACCCTTGAAATTGAAGGCAAAATTTTCCCATCCTAAACCTTGGAATCTGCTGCAGAAAAAGGGACATTCTTTAAACATTCCAACATTATTAGGAATTTTTTAAAATCATACTTTTCATTCACTTTAGAAGAAGAACAATATTCCCGCTGACTAAAGGTGGGGAAGTTTGTAGTAAAGGCACTTTCTAGCCAAAATTAACATTATTCTAGTATGTGCTATATATATGGCAAGCCGCGTTAGGTGCCACATGGTTAGTATAAGTAATGGAACCTTCATTTCCTAATAATGAACTTAGGTGCATTGTAAGGTCAACAATTGGGCTTAAATTTTGAAGTCAAAGTAGAAAAGGGTTTGGATAGTAGCTTCTGCTGTCCGCATTTGAAGACTGCCAAAGGGGATATGCCACTACGGACTTTAAAAGTCAACACAAACTTAATGAAAAGTGTAGTGACCCCATTATTTTTGTGGGGCCAGCCACTAAATTCAGGATTGCATGTGGATATCGAAAGGTTTATGTGGCAAGGCCGTCGTGATTCTGGGGACACTTGATATTAGAGTGTACGCCGTTCAAAAATGAGAACTGACTTCGCGCTCTTTCCTTCCCGCCGAGGAGTTGAGTGGACGTCAGCAGTTTAGTTGCATTCCAATCATTCCACCTTTCTCTTCAACTACATCAACTTTGAGCTTTGCTGTTGTTCTCTGTGCTTTCAACTTGTTCTATTATGTCTTTAGAAGAGTTTGATTAGTATTGTTCCGCAATTGTATTGGTACAACGCCGGTTGTTGCCCGTTGTATTGCTCAAGTAGGAGATCCATCGCATAGGAATTACAGTAAGCTACTCCGACCCCTTTGAAAACATGAGAATTCTCTATTTAGCAGCTTCTAGGATCTGTCATTCCAGCCTCTAGGTTTACATAAGATCTTTCATTCCATGATTGGCAGTTGTTTTGTGTAGGTGCTCAATGATCTCCAGCACAGTTCATGTTGTGATCAGTCAATCCGACTACTATCCATGAAATATTCAAGTCCTCAAGTCGTTCGACAAGCGCAGTCTGGAGAATGCGCAGAACTCTATATAAACCCCTCCGCGAAAGACGGACTTACTATAAATAGAAATTCCTTGACTAAAATGAAAATGAAATGCACTTCAGCGCGACTCGTGCTGAAGTGCTTCTACCAGAGTTTCCATTGTCTTTGTGCAAACGGATCACCTAGACTCGCGTTTAATTGATATTCATCCCTAGTCGGGCTGAAGTGTATTCACAAAGGTAAAGGAATATGTAGTGTCGACACTTCAGCGCGACTCGCGCTGATGTGCACTGAAGTAAGCTGGTCTAGATCTATATTCTATAAAATCGTGATGGAATATACTCTGGAGACACTCCATAGCTATCAGAGTTGAATTGCAATTCAGCGCGACTCGCGCTGAAGTGTAGATACGCGTAGTGAAATGTATTTTGACGATATTACACCACGACTAATGCCTAATTACAATTCAGAGCGACTCGCGCTGAAGTGTCAGACTTATTGGATCTGAATTGCAATTCAGCGCGACTCGCGCTGCAGTGTAGATACGCACGTAGTGAAATGTATTTTGACAATATTCCACCACGACCAATGACTAATTGCAATTCAGTGCGACTCGCGCTGAAGTGTCGTCACGGAGGGAATGAAATATATTGTGACGGTATTCCAGTGCGAGTAATTCTGAATTGCAATTCAGCTCGTAGAGAATGAAATTCGTTTTGATGCTATTTTAGCTCAATTGGCGCTGAATTCTCATCACGCAGGGAGTGGAATTAGTAATGACGTATGTCTACATCGTGGGTGCTAAATTGCAATTCAGAGTTGGTTGCGCTAAAGTGCAATCACCTATTGCATGAAATTGGTTGTGACGATATGTTAGCGTCTTGGAAGCTGAAATACAATTCAGCGCCAATCGCGTTGAATTGCCATTTGGATATTACTGCCGCTCAGAAATACCAACACCAATTACTGCGTCAATCAGGTCGATTGGAGTTTGATGCCAGACATTGACTTCAATACTGTTTTTCATTTGGTTTTCCAGATACGTGACATGACTTCATTTGCGACTTCTGACGACTTCATGGAATCCTCAGATGATGAATTCCCAGTTTTGGAAGGGATGAATGTAGGCATTCCTGAATGCGAAGGACTTCCGCGTCATCTTTGGAATACAAGATGTGTCACTCTTTACAATGAGGAGGGTCTACTTGTTGGCGAAGGGACTTGCCATAGTGTCAACTCAGACCTCGTGCTTGGAGCTAATGGTCCTCTTGGAGATACCCATGTAGCAGTTCACATCACCAAGACATTCTCAAAAGCGGATATCCCTCAGGAGCAGATTTACTATTTGGTAGCTTGGCCGATTAAACGAGTCCACTGTGCGGGAGCAAGTCTTCATGACCATGAGGCGCGAGACAGATTCAATCAGCTACAAGCCCGCCTCTTGAATCCACAACCTCTAGCATCTGTACGGCCATATTCAAGTATCCTTAGGAATCCACCTCGCGTAACCTCCCGCAGATCTTAGGAACTCCTTACTCTAGAGTGCATCAACTTGGTGTCTAGCAAAGTCTGTTGTTCCTAGAATTGCATTCAGCCATTTCCAAGGGAGAAGATTCGGGCCTTCCGCGAGAGAATGTACTCCAATACATCATTCAAGTTCAGGTCACACATGAAGACTGATGTTCACAGGTCAGTGCATCTTGATGCATGTGGGAGGAAGACAGTGACCGTTGAAGGCATCAACGTGTGCATGCGAGCATGGATGCATATTTCTGGGGTCCCGGAGGCTACATTCTATCGATACTTCAAATATTGGAAGGACGAACGAGAGGCAAGAGACCATGGAAATGTAGGATTGGAGAAGCCGAGAAAGCACACTCAACAAGCAACTGCCACGCTAAAATGCATCCTTAAAAAGGAGGCAGATCACATGCCACATCGTACTCGGACTTTGAAGTCAAGAGACAAGGTCGTATCTATGTGTCTTCCCTCTACTTTTCAATGGAAGGGTAAGATGAAAGAAATCAATGATGTCAATGCAGCCTTCGGATTACCCGAAGTTTCCACTTCAAACCTGAGCAAGATTAGGTCCTCGAAGTTTTCAGAGTACGAGGTGAAAAAACCTGGTGATAATTTTGCTCGGTGTTCAGTGTGTGACAAACTACAAGAGCTACGAAGGAGTTGTATTGCTGGATCTCAAAGTGCTTTGATATGGTCAAGGAGGTTTGACAAACATTTGGCTATTGCTTGGGCACATAGGGAGCTGTACTACGCAAATCGTTACCGCTCGCATGAGTTTCCACATGAATGTTTGACGATCATGCATGACAAGATGGACCATGCCAAGACCGCTTCTCCGGTTTTTTCCCACAAAACTAAAGAACTTGATGGGCTCATGAAGTTGCCCGTCTTAGTCACTGGCATAATTGCGCATGGTCATGCTGATGTTTGATATGTGCACTATGGCTTGGATATGTTTCCCCACGACTCAAACTACACTGTTGGCTCCATGGCGAAATTGCTGCGAGATTTGGAATTGCCACCAAAATCGTCTTCTCGGCAATTGTTTACGGGGTCTGGATCCACAAATTTATCCATGTCAATACTGAAGGGTGTCGAAGTTTGCGAAGCATCGCTACCTCCGCTACTGGAAACGTTATGTCCAGGGATGCCGTTGCCTCCTATTTTAAATGTGCAGATGGATAATGCCACCGGAGATAACAAGAATAGATTTGTTTTCTGTTATTGGTCTCTACTTGTTGCAAACAAGATCTTTCGTGAAGTGTACGTGAACTTCATGATCGTGGGTCATACTCATGACGACATTGATGCGCTCTTTGGAAGATGGAGTATGCTTTTGAAGAAGGAAAACTTCCTTACAATTCCTGCACTTATGAAGTTGTTTATGGATGTGGAATCCATTCCAACAATCCCTCACCTCATCGAAGAGATGCCAGATTTCAAGGGTTTCATAGTAGGCAAAGTTTTGGACGGCAATGACATCATGGTTGGACACACAAAGCCACAACAAGTGAAGTTCTACCTTGACTCGACTGGGTGTCCAGTCATGAAGTACAAAATGTTGTGCACTGATGTGGAGTGGTTGCCGAAGGGGACTGGTCATGGAATGAAATTGTGGAAGGAGGAATCTGAAGGGCAAAGTTTGTGGCCACGTGGAGTACCAGAAGCAGTTTTGCCGAGTCCAATGAAAGGTGCAGAGGACATCTTGAAAGGCATATCCGGATTTGTGAGGTATTGGGAGAATTTGTGCAATCAAGATCGCACTGGAGAGTACCGAAGACGCTATGAGCACGTAGTGCACTACTGGCAAGGTGTCAAGGTAGCATTGCTAGAACCACTACCTTCATCTTTTATTTTGAAGGATGGTTTTTGGCCTACGAGCCGTGTTCAAGCAACTCAGGTGGATGAATTAGACGAAGACAGCGAGGATCGTGAAGAGTTTGGAAAAGATGACGCGTACGTAGGCCCTTTGAGAGGTCACCCACAACCATCCTTTAGGGTGGGTCGAGATCTCTTTGAAAGATATTTTGTTGCAGTTCGACCTGCAGATGGTGACAGTCATCCGGTTTGGATTGCAAGGGCGTTATCTGATCCAAATTGTAATCCGGAGAAACCTAATTGTATACGCATTCAGTACTTCCGTCCAACATCGAGAGATGAAGATGTTCAAGACTTCTACACTGGATGGGACAGTGAAAGAGGTCTACGTTGGAAAGTGGATGAAACTGAACCGCCACTTTGGGAGCATACAAATGCTGTTATGACAGCGTGGAAGTCTAGCATTTGAAAAGATACTCGTCAATGCATGATCAAGATTCCTGCTGCTCAAATTGACGTTATCAACCAAAGTCTCGCATCCTATACTTGATATCTGTAGCTATGTAATATGTATGCATATGATTAGATGGTATAGTTTTGAGTGGATTGATTTTATTTTATTGCTCGGCATTGCATTATTGATTTCAAGTGTATATTTTGTGTTTACAGAACATTGGAATTTAAGTATAGTCTCAATATACTTCTTTTTATATTCTTCAGCACTCTTTTCTTTATTTTTTACTTCATTATCTTATTTGTTTATCATTGAATATGTTTTATTTCAAATTACATTGTTATTGGGAAAAAAAGTAGTAGATATATCTACTATTTATTTGGTTAACAAATAAAGCACTTGTCACATTCTGGGTAGGGGGGCGGTTGGTTGTTACAACTTTCCTGCCTGCAAAGCTCATTTAGCAGCACCAAGTCATGTTGTTCTCTCATGCACTCATACAAGTCCAACGGAAATCGAACTCGGACCGCTTCAATGAGATGAATAACCCCTCACAACCAATCGTGGAGTTCATGACTTGGTGTTTAGAAGATAACGTAATCTTTATTTATATTAATTATAACATTACTCTAAACCGAATTACATGTGTTTGAACAGACTATCACTCAAAAGACTCTCATTTTAATGGAAATTGTGCATTACAACTAGCATATTCAGTGTTTGCCCACCTAAATTGCCTAAAATTATAATTCATTTGTTAGGGTCTAAATGGACAATATTATTATGAGAGACCCCAAACCTCTCAAAATATTGAATATTGTGTTATAAAGAGTTTAGATGGATTGATATTTGGGTGAATAGGTTTTGGAAATGAGAAAATCCGAATACCTACATTTGAAACAACATCTTGGAATCCCCTAGGATGATATTTTGAGTCATTTTACAACGTTCTAGTGTTGTAAGGATACTTACGCCTAGATCATACGTACGACAAAATGTCTCTAATGCATTTCTGATTTCCTGTAGAAATTCACGGAGTACATTGTTAGCCGATTTAGGAATATCAATCTAGAAAAGTATGGTGCTACCATTAAGGGACCTAGGGACTTGAAGAGTGAAATCAAGATTATAACAATGCATGACGACCTCTTCAAGTACTGGAAGGAATTTCTCACCAAGCATAATGAAGGCGAGTTGATTGATCTCATTTATGAGGAAAAATATCGAGATGTCAAAGGCTTCAAGCAATAGAACTTTTCCTTAAAGAAAGAGTTCTTCAAACACCTCAGACACTTCATGGACAACGACCTAGAAATGTTTGCGGTACACCTTTTGAATTGAACTTCAGGTTGCAAATGTGTGTATCCTAAGGTGTGGGAGTGTGATCCCACATGCTAGACCCAAAAAACTAGCATTTGATGGGAAATCTCAAAATTTATTCCTTTAAAAAGGAAAGTTTTGAGTCCCCATAGGAGATTATACCGGAACTTCGAATCCGGAGAAATCCTATTAGGTGTAAAAACCTAATTCTGGAACCCTAAAAAGTTCCGGAAATCGGATGACGGTGCTGGCCCTAAAAAAGCCGAAAACCGGATCCATACTGGGATTATGCTTTGCCGCCAAAACCTATCCCGTACTCTCGTCCGACCGTCCATCCGTCAGACCAGTATAAGAAAAGGACTATAGTTGGTAGAAGGCACAGTTGCTTTCTTACTTTCTTGCATCTTCGTCTTCTTGCCTTTCCAAGTCTTAGAAACTTCTGGTAGATTGAGGGATTGTGTGAGTTGCGATCGTGCAAGGTGTTTCGGAGTGACTTTCTATGAGCAAGAGAGTTAGGGAGAGGTTGTGCGAGGTTTCTTGTGCGAGCGTGATGACTTCTAGGGCGAGCCGGCGTAGACTAAGGGATGAGCCGGAGGACTCAGATGAACCGATTCCAACGCCGCCACCCCGGACGAAGGCAATTCTGATAATGCGGGTGGTGCCGGAAATTCCAATTGATGAGGTCCAGATGGAGCGCCTATGGCGGAACCTCACCAAGATGGGATGCGAGGAATTGATGGATCGTTGAAGAGAGTCTCGTGGCAGACCTGCTTCGATCGAAAAGAGGTATTTTGGATACCATCCTCTAGGCGAAACCTGAGCTGTGGACGGTAGGCGAGTGGAGAGTTGTCTACAGGTTTCGAATGGCGCCAGACAAGATGATGGAGAAGAACCAAGAGTGCATGGAGGGCGAGTTCCGGACGATGGCAAACCCGAAAGATGGCTTCCAGGTCTCAGATCTGGTAAACCCAGAATACCGGGATGTGGTAGCGTTTCTTAACCCTATCCTCCATCCGACCAAGCCCTGGCAAATGGTGGCCAAGATAGCTTCCACCATCTTGGGAAGTTGATGATGGATTGGGCGTTCATCATTTTCGAGTTGGTAGGGGATCTCATGCGTTTTCTTCGGCAGGGGAAGAAGGGTGGCGGCGCTGAAATCGGTTTGTCTGAGGGACTGTGTGAGTTGCGATCGTGCAAGGTGTTCCGGAGTGACTTTCTGTGAGCAAGAGAGTTAGGGAGAGGTTGTGCGAGGTTTCTTGTGCGAGCGTGATGACTTCTAGGGCGAGCCGGTGTAGACTAAAGGATGAGCCGGAGGACTCAGACAAACCGATTCCAGCGCCCCCACCTCAACTTATATCTCCCACCTGTATTCCCACCATTCCTTACTCAAGTCAATCGAGGAGGAAGCCTATCTAGAATTGATTCAGCTCCAAAAGTACGGAGGAGAACCCTCTCACTAGGAAGGACTGAATGACAAGAAGACGGAAGACGAGGAGCAGTCCACTCCTCTGACAAAAAAGTCCCGGCGGCAGGCGACTCCACCGGTGATGCCAACGGAGGATCCTCTCGCGCCAGAGCAAATGGAGGAGGACGCTTCGGACTAGAAAAAAGAAGCCAGTCCCTCTTAGACCGAGGCCGGTCCCTCCCGGACCAAACCTACAGAGGCAGAGGAGGAAGAAAGGACCGAGCTACGACTAGAGGGGTTGTCCTTTGAGGATATTTCAAAACTAGCCCAACACATCGTGTGGCAAGTTGACAACCTTATGAAGATTCTCCAAAACTATGAGAAGACTTGTTGTAACGTAAATTTTTGGTTTTGTTTAGCTTATCTAGAATTCAGAGCGGAAACTAGTAAAGTAGAACCGGAACTGAGTACAAGTAGTAGGAAAATCGAATATATACCCGCGAAAAATGAAATAGTGGGTAGACCGGATTCCATTCAGTTGGAAATTTGAAATTGGTCGGGACCGGAAACCCATCCGAAATTAGGGTAGATACCGGATTAGGGTTGGACCGGATGTCAAGCCGTCAAACTAGAACATAGTCATTATGACCACGGCGGAGTCCTAGGACTATTTAAAGACCAACTCTGTTAGTTTTACCCCTTTCATTTCCTCGCGAGGTTGGGCTCTCCTCATGTTGTTTACAGCATTTGGTACCCTCGTGTCAGGATAGTGTGATTCAGTAGAATTCTAGTACTTCCGATTGAGATCGGAGAGAGAAGTAAGGAACGGGACGTGCGGCTAGGAGCGGGTGAGGTAGAATCGGGGAGGAAATCCGTGTGAGAGGACATCCACTCCATGCCGTTGATACATCGAAAGAAAACAGGGTCGTCAAGATCCGGTCCGTTTGAGGTGAAACTCCGGAAGATATTTCCGGCGATTCCCTCAGACGACTAGGAGAAGGACTAACTCATAGAAGACTTAGCTTCTATAGGTTGCCCGGGGTTCATTGAGAAACCTTGGGGATTCCAGGAGTCGAGAATGGTGAAGGAACTCTTGGGCAAATTGTCCAATGAGTTCGATAACACCTTGAGAGGGAATCCGTCCCTCTGGACTGAGGAAGTCTGGAGAGGAATGTATGATTTCCAGGTAGGGGGTCTTGGAATGGCTATCCGAAAGGATGAATTCATCCGGGGAAGTTCCATGGCGTTCCCAACCTTAAGGACGGATATGCAGTGGACGACTGCATAAACGACCGACACCGTCATCTTTTGAGGTTTCCGATTCCGATCCTCCATCCGGAGAAACCGACGAGGGTGACAATCACCCTAGGGAATACCATTTTTGGTTCCCTGAGCGGAACCCGGAACGTGGATTGGGCGTGGATCCTTTTTGATCTAGTAATCCAACTCATCGGGAGGGTAGGAAAGAGTAGGGCTACACCCATATGCCCGTACTTATACCACTTGTACCACAACCATCAGCTCCTGACGGTTGATGAGGAGAAGGAGTAGAAGGCTCAGGGAGCTCTCTTGAAGTATGGTGAATTGGAAGAAGACGATGAAGCGGAATCGGTTCTAGATTCGGATCCGGAAACGGAAGAGGAGGAGGAGGAGGTAATGCCGCCGATCAAGCAACAAAAGACGACTCCTCCCCATGGGCGAGGGACACCTCCAGGTCATGGCCCGTCAACTCCAGAGGAGAAACGGAAGGGTATCATGGAGGAAGAAGTGGATCTTCGGGATCCATTCAATAATTTGATTGGCATTCTTTTCAGTGTTCGAGCGGATTGGGAGGTGAAGCATCTGACCCTTTAGGCGATCGGAAGACTGGTGGATGCGCCGCTAGACAACTAGCTACCATCGAAGGTAGCCGACTGTATCACCGATCAGGCCGAGTACCGGAGGCGGACGGAAGAAGTAATCCGACTGCAGACAGAGGCGGATACCCTGAAGGCGGAAAATCTCGTCCTAAGAGAGGATGCAGCCGCCATGTTGGAGATAGCAAAGGAAATACGGCGGGTAGCGGATTAGATGAAGGACGTTTTTGGAGTACCCGGGGCGGCCACCACCAAGGCCAAGCTATTCGATGACGAAGTCCATAAGGAAAAGAAGCTATCCGGTGCTAGGATAGTAAGGATTCTCACGGACTACGCGGAGCAGGTTGAGACGGCGTTGAAGGAGGTGCGGATTTTAGCGGATCGGATTGAAGAGAGCAGTCGGAAGCTGATAGGAGCTAAGGAGCAACGGCACAAGGCACACTATTATAGTGAGGCGTAATTTAAGCTTATGACACTCTTGTTCTTCAAATGGTAAGATGCCCATTGCACTTTATAAATGGTGTGTATCCAGCCCTAACCAACTAGCACATGGAGGGCATTTAACCTTTCCAAAGTTATTCTTAATCATTTCTAAAAAGCAGCTTGGTATTCCATCAAAAGTCATGGGATACATGTATTGAACTTAGGGAAATGCAAATCTGAAACACATTGAACATAGGTCAAGTCCTACCACATGCCACTTAGGTAAGTTACAAAAATGAGAAAAAAGGACACTTTCTAGCATTAGAAATTTCCTTTCTTAAATGGAAAATATGAATTTTTATGAGGAAATAGAGATTCTTGCATAGAAATATCCCTTGACTTCTTCTTGTAGTTGTTTGAAAGTCCCATCCACTCTTTCCCGCCCATTTTTTCCCACCTAGGTTATCTTGAGGACGTGCGCTACACTATGACCTCATAAGAGAAGCATCCTCCTTTCTATTTTGGAGTGGATTCTATATTATTCGCTTGTCTTTGGTGGTTGCTTGTATTTACGTTGTTTGGATTTGATATTATATTTACGTTTACGTGGACTATTTCATTTTCGTGTTTTCTCGTCGATCATTGGCAATCAAGTTCTTGTTCTTGACAAGAAGTTTGTATTCAACCAAAAAAGTTGCCCATTTCCAATGTGGCAAACTTCCGTATTTTCTCATGAATTGTACATTACCATCAATATGCTTTCCATGCCATTTGGATGTTTGTGAATGCTTTGTATATATTGTTTCTATTGTAGTGGAGATGAAATGAGTGCATGTATGTAACATGGTTTAGTTCAAATATTGTCACACACGTGTTAGTTGACACAATGTCAATCGCCTTGCCGCTGATTTGGCTATGTACAAGTAAATGTGAACTTGAGAATTGTCCCAATATTTACGGAATGTGTGTAAACAATGAACTACAAATCATTATTACAGTACCAGGGATCACAAGAATCAAATTGATTTAAGTTGAATTGTATTCTTTACATTCTCGAATCTCGGAAATCAACTCAAGCATTGTAACTTGCACCAACTTGAAGTGTAGATATTGAGGCATCGGATTTTACAAGCTTTGTCACATGATTCAACTTGTGGCAAGTTGAACTACATTAATTGCAAGCTTTGTATGTAGTTATCATGTCATATGCATCAATTTAATACAAGTTAAATTGTCCACAAAGAAGACCATTGTAATGTGAATTGACTACCCAATATTCAACTCAACATGAGTTGAACTACCGTTTACAAAAAAGACGAAACAGAAAGTATTAATGGGATGTAGGAGTGCTTGAATTCTGTTCATTAAACTTGATACGAGTTAAAGTTACAATGGAATTTCCAAGAGTTCAGTGATCGATTGAAATTCAATATTTAATTCTAAAACAATAGAATGATATGGGACTGAATACTGATATCCAATTATGATTTAATATATTTTCATAGTTGCAATACATATTTACATTTATACTTGCTGGGGCAATCAATTCAAAATCAGTATTCAACTCAACTTAAGTTGAATGTTTTGGTATTATGATGTGCTAAATAAATATTTTTAAACTCATAATATATTACTATTCCTTGTATTTCCTTTCATGCCTTATTTTTTGATAAGTTGAGTGTCAATTATTCATTAAGGCAATGTCTTTTCATCTCCAATTTATGATACCATTCATTTATGTAAATTTTGAAATTCTACTCATGTAAAAATGGAATATGTCTAGAAGTTTAGAAGGTTTGAAAACAAATATAGAATATGTGGAATCATTTCATTGTAGCTACTTTTGATTATTCATGAAATCAATGGACCTTTAAAACATTAGAACATTTACATGAAAGAACACACATTTATGCAATTACAATGAAGGAGTACATGAATATGGTTTTTTGCGTTCTCCTGAAGATAGGGATTGTGTTGTTCAATTTCTTTTTGTTAGTTATTAGCTTAGTGCTTGGTCAATTCGAATTAAAGGCTTCCACTAAATTGAAAATTGTACTCATACATCTTCTCTTCAGTTATAACTCAACTTGAGTTAAAACAGATGTACTCCTTTGTACTAAGATTTGAAATTGATTAGATGAATATTGACTTGTCCCACTCTGATCATTTTGTGATCAAAGCGCAAACATCATAAAGCACACAGGAAAATCGTTACAAAAGTATTCTTTTGATGACAACGAGATTGAAAATGTTCTAAAAGAGATTGTCCACATTTCTAATTGAGAAGGGATTCCACATCATCTTGGGATGACAAAGGTTGTCCTCCTCCACAATTTGGCTGGTATGCTTGTAACCGAGGGAATTTGACAAAGCATCAACTTAGACCTTGTCCTAGGTTGTGATGGTCTTTTTGGAGATTTTGTTGTTGCTGTCCAATTTCAAAGTCCCTTTATGCTCTAGATGTTCTAGTAAATGGAGGTACTCTTTTAGAGCATGGCCCATTCATCAAGTATATTAGAATGGGGCAAGCATCCTTGATCATGAGCTTGACAAATACAACCAATGGCAAGCTAACCTGTCGCGGTTGTCCTCTTCGTATGGAAGACCGTATACAAGCTTCCAACATTTGTATTCAACCATTTCCAAGAAAGAATATTTTGGCATTTCGTAAACGTATGTACCACAAATCAACATTTGAGTTCCAATACCATGGCATTTTGCATGGCGGTGTTGTAATGTAGGCCATTCACTAGTTAAATTAGGCATCTTACTATTATGAAAGTTGGATCCAAGCTATAAGATGGATAGAGTAGTTAGGTGATTAGCTTCATTATGAAGTTTAGGATTTTACCCTCGTTAAAGGGTTAGGTCTTGTGGCGGCTGGTTTTGTTGAGAAATTAGGATTTGGTTGGGTGTTTAAAGACTTGGTTCTCATCTTTGGGGACTCTTTTACTTGTATTCTTGTATTTTGATAGCAAACTTGAGGTTTTTCTTTGCTTGGATGTTGTTGTTTTTGCGGTGGTTGCTAGTTTGGTGGTTTTTTTTGCAAGGGTTGGTTCTTTTCTTGAAAAGCTTGATCTTTTCAACTTGAGAGGATGAAAAAAGCAAACTTGAGAGGGTTTCAAGTGCTATTGCAAACTGATAGGTCTGAGGGTCGAGGTTGAGGGTTGGTTTGTAGTTGTTTTGTTGTCACCTACTTTCTTTTTGGCTTGTAGTTGATTTAGGTGTGAAATTTAGATTTCTTGGATTCCTTTCATTTTCTCTTTTTTTATGAATACTTAATACATTTATAAGCTTTGTGCTTTATTGGATAGACAACAACTCCTACGACAGCGGCATAGCAATTAATTATCGGTGTCTTGGTGACCACCTTCCATCATTTTCAAGGAAATGCTATAAAAGGTGAACAAACTCAACTTCACAAAAATTTAGGATGCAAATGCCTCAAAATTATACATTGCAAGCCACCGCGACATTGAAATGAATACTTGAGAAGTTAGCGGACTATATGCCGCATTACATTCACATTCTTCTTTCTAGAGAGAAGGTGGTATCCATAGTTCTACCAACCACTTTCAAATGAAAGGAAACTATTCTCAAGGTCAACGCAACGAATGCTGTATTTGAGTTAAAAAAAGTCTCAACTTCTAATACCAGTAAAATTAGGAAATTTAACTTCCTTGAATACAATGCTAAGAAGCTTGGAGATAATTTTGCGCATTGCTCTAAATGTAATAGATTGCAGACTTTAAAGAAGAATGTTATTGTTGGCTTACATTTGGATGCTGTTTAGGCACACTAAAACCAATATTATGCAAATCGGTACAAGTGCCTATCTTCATGAATGCTTGGCAATCATGCACAACAAAATGGATCATGCGAAAACAACTTCTCTTGTCTTCTTGTACAAGAACAAGCAACTGGATAGACTCATGAAGTTGCCTCTCTCAATGACGGGTATGATTGCTCACGGGATTGGTGATGTGCAATATGCACATTAAGATCTTGATATTTTCCTTCATGACTCAAACTACTTGGTAGGATTGTTAGCAAAGTTGTTGCAAGACTTGAAATTGCCTTCAAAGTACTCTTCCTAGGAATTGTTTGTAGAATGAGGCTCAGCTCCTCTATTTTGTATGGTTCACTAAGATGTAGACATTTGCAAATCATCGCTTTGGCCACTTCTTGAAGTTGCACTTCCTACGATCCAACTTCTATCGTTTTTAAATGTTCAAATAAACAATGCCACAGGAGACAACAAGAATAGGTTCGTATTTGTGTTGTAGTCCCTTCTTCTTGCTAAGAAGATCTTTCGTGAGGTTTACGTTAGTTTCATGTTGGTCGGCCACATGCATGATAACATCGACTCTTTGTTTAGGAGATGGAGTATGCAATTAAAAAAAGAGAACTTTTCTACCATCCCATTTGTTATGAAGTCCTTCATGAATATAGATTCTGTACCTACAATTCCTCACTTTATTGAGGAAGTGCCAAATTCAAAGCCTTCATAGAAGGCTCTATTTTGGAAGGGGAGGAGTCACTTGTTGGCCATACAAAGGCACAACAATTCAAATTTTATCTAAATTCTATGGGTGTCCCAACCATGAAGTACAAGCAATACTATACAGATAGTGATTGGCTTTTTAAGGAAGTTGGAAGCATTAAATTATGGCAAAATGACTCTGAAGGACAAAATCTATAGCCTCATGGGGAGCCATTGTCAATTGTTCATCTTACAATGCAAAGCATGGGCAACATTTACAAGGGATTGTCCAAGTTCATTAAATATTGGAAACATCGTGCAATGAAGATAGAAATGGAGAGTACAAGAGACACTTTGAGCATTTGGTTTTCTATTGGCAAGCGGTGAATGCAACCTTGAAGGAGCCAATTGAACTAGTTGCAGTGTTGAAGGGTGACTTCTGGCCTTCATCTTAAATTGAAACAACATAGGAGGATGAACTTAATGAAAATGGTGAGGTTTGTAAAGAGTTTGTTGAGGATGATGCTTTCATGGGGTAACTCTACAATCATCCATTGCCATCTTTTCGAGTGGTGTGTAATGTTTTTGAAGGATATTTTGTCGCCCTTTGATCGATTGATGATGATACAAAATCTATATAGATTGCTGGAGCCTTGTCTAATCCTTTTACTAACTCCGTCAGATCATTCTAATTGTTGGTTGATTCAATACTTTTGGCCTACATTACAAGAGCGAAATGTTTAAGAATTCTATTCTAGATGAGATTCCACCAAAAAATTGCATTGGAAAGTGGACGACATCCAAAATTTGGTTTGGGAGGAAACTAATTCTCTAATCATAGCATGGAAGTTTAGAGTGAAGAGAGACATAGTTGAATGTGTCCTTAAAATTCCATTGGCTCAAATTGATGTTATCAATGGAAGTTTAGCTTTCTACAATTTTGATTGACCATATACGAGGTACTTATGAAGATACTTTATAGTGTTTAAAACTATGTATGAGAGTTTGTATTTGATGTTTTAATCCTAGGTTCTACTTTTGCATAGCCACTATTCATTTTATATGATTTTATATGACTGTATATTACGTAATTTAGAGTACATGGTATAGATTGGAATACTAAGATTGGATTTTATAGATTTGTATTAGGCCTACGTTTTTTATATTGTTTGAAGTACCTTGCACAGCAAGTGTGCTTATACATAGTATTTAATGTATTTATTATTACATTATATATATACGTGTATCTATATTGATGTCATTATCTTTATTTATGAATTTTTCAAGTTTATTTTGAATATAAAATACGAGTGCAAAAAATTAGTAGTGGATAAGACCACTTTTTATTTTGTTAATGCATTAAGCACTTGTCACAGTTCTAAGGATGGGGCTGGTTGGTTGTTACCACTTTCCTACTTGCAAAACTCACTAAGCAGCACCAAGTCATATATATCTCATAGCCACTCATATAAATTCAATGGGGATCAAACTCAAACCACCTAAATAAGAAGAGCAACCTCTTACAACCAACCATTCAACTCATGAGTTGGTGTTCAATAAGAGACAAAATATGCATTTATATGAAAAATTCCCCTACACCCTATAGAGTAGAAGATGCTCTAACTACCTAAAACTCCCATTTTAATGGAAATTGTAGCTAAAAACTAGAAAATTGGGTTCCCTTCAACTTGAATTTACTTCAACTCTACTTCATTTTGGTGAAGTCAAAATGGACAATATTATTTTGAGAGGTTCCTAATGTTCCAAAATAATGAATATGATGTTGTACTATGATAAAGCATGAGGAACCTTTGCTAAAGTTCACAAAATATTCCTAATCACGTAAAACAAAACTCTAAAAAGTCTAAATTTGATTGATGAAAGGAAATTTTGCATAAAATGAAATGATTTCATATGGGATCTAACAAATTTGACTCCAATGTATGATAGTTTCTAGCAAGTCACTAAGTAGGAGTCAATCAAGTCATTAAATTTTTCCTTGGTATGCGGGAGTTGCTGACCCTCTATTGGTTATTTAATCCACACATACTTCAAAACCATCACACCATTTGCCATTCATCTAGCTAGGTGGTGGGGTGCTACTAGCTATTGTGGTTAACTCATGTGGATGGTGTTGGTGTCTGTTTTTTTCCTTGTACTTGTACATAGTCTATGCCATGCCACACTAAGATAGAACTTCACTCAAAGAGCTTTGTTTATATCTTTGAAAATTAAATTTTTTTTGTAATCCACCAAAAATTAGATTATAAAAATGAATGATAATGATATTTTTTCAAGTTTGTGTGTAAGGGTGTCCATTGTGAATCTTCACTTTATAGTACGAAGTGACCATTGCATTTCAACTTCAACAATTTGTAATTCAGGGTTGCTATTGTGCGAGCCTGGGAGCAAGAGCCTATGAACCTGTGAGCCCGTGAGCGGGGAGTTTTTTTGATGAAGGAATCTATCATGAAATCTATATTTGATGGGGGAAAGTGGTGACGAACCTGTGACTGTGGACTTGGAGTTAACTAAGGTTCTATGATCGTGGACTTCATAAACAATTGCGGGTATATAAGTTAAGGGTCATTTGTGGACACTTAGAGGCACTACTAGTTTTAGGGAGAACACTTTTCATATAAAACAAAATTAATTTGTTTTGTCACACATGAAGTGCTCTAAGAATGGGAAGGAAAACAAATGAGCCCAAGATGTAGCAACTATATTATATCAACTATTGATGGTTTACCATTAGAGATCATTTTTCATTCCCTCATTTCTAATGTATGTTGAATATCAAACAATAAGCACAATGTGCGCAGCTTGTAGCCATAAAACACACAAAGTTAAATCAACATAGAAATCAATACACATAGTTCAACTCATAAGATATGTCAATCTTATGAGTCTAAGTGGCAGTAGAGTTGGCCATAGAAACCTCACTTGAGGATGACTCTGGAATCTCTTCACCCTCAGAAGCTAAAACGTATAGAAAATGAACTACGTTTGTAGCATATTTGGGTTTGGAAGGTTTAGGCTCTCTGCAACCATATCATTCATACTGTGATGCCATCTTCTCGGCATACACTGGAAGATCGTAAGACTTCTTTGAACTCAGAATAAGTCTTCGGATCTTCTTCATACAGTGTTCGTCCGTCACTCCTTTGTTCCTTCAAATACAAACAATGCAATGTTAGTCATTTTGATTCATGAAATGTAGTACTCTTTGAATACAGAAACGCATTTCTCTTTCAAAAACGAAACTTACTTACTAAGTCTAATGTTGTGTGTGAACACCATTGGTTCCACGTGCACGGCATCTAGATCAAGAGTAGCAAAAACTTCTGCTGGAGCTTGTGTCACTCCTTGCACTACAGTGGTTTTTTTCATTGGCAAGAGAACCCCCTTGAAGATATTCTCATCCTCCTCCAAAGCCAAAATATGCCGTTCTGTACTACGACACGCAGTAATGGATGCCCCTGCAATACAAGCATGTACATATTAAAACTTCAATAATTCTACACACAAATGAACATTTCAGTTTAGAACTCTCATTTCGAAGCATAAACTGACCTATAGCTACGGTGCAGTCCAGAACTACATCTTCTTCGTCCAAGCAGCCTTTGATGAAAAATTGTAGGAACCTTGCATCTTTCTCTCGCGGCTCGCACCAAGGCATTTTTGATTCCTTGTCGACTAACATTGTCTCCTCGCTAATATAATTGATCACCATATCCTTCCTCTGAAGATTCCACTTTGCTTTTGTCATGGCCTTAGTTTGCTCCAAGTTGTTTCCTACCCATATAGCCTCCATTGCGTTCAAATTTGGCAGTTTAGAAGCTTGTTCATCCATAGGTTCAGAGGTATATGTCGATGGTACAGCCATTGTGGTACCTTGCCATGTCCCTGTCATGTCGACTTCAGATCCTTGAAGGGTGCTTTCTAGAAAAAGCTCATCAACAAGATGTTGATAAAGTTGATTTTTCCTTAAAGTATTCATTCATTTGTCCCTTTCGTCCTTTGTACACCCCGATTTTTCATCAACATCAAAGTTAGCAGTCCACTGTACACTTGCATCAGAAATGAATTGGTCTTCAGACTTTGCCATTGATAACCCTCCAATTCCTTTAAATTTGTGTTCTCTAGAAATGTCAATGCCCTCTAGAGTTTGGAGAACTTGTTGAGAAGATGCTCCACTGTCCGCCAATCTACTTGTCGATGGAGCTTCTCTTCTGCATACACCATACGCAAGATTGCAAGGCTACTTTCATTTCTTTTTACATATGCGATGTTGTACAAGTGTTGATGTACTTGGATGCATCTATCAAGGAAGTCAGGGTCCCTGTAGTGGTGAAGGTTGGCTACTTGAAACTTACAATGTTTTTCATGCACGCAATGTGGGAACACTTTATTAATGTGGCACCAGGCAATATATTTCTCACACATTCGTTTCGTCCAAGGTTGCGATTCATTTTCCCAACCAAGGAAGGCAAGTTGTTCAGGATCAAATAGAATATGCAAGTGCTTCTTTGAATTTTTATAGTTCCGAGGCCTACCCTTATCTCAAGCCCTTTGTTTCCGCGCAACTACATTGGCTTCAACACTGGGTTGCGACATTTTTTGTGAATTAGTGTCTCGAATAGTATATAAAGAAGTAATCCTATTTTCCTTTTATCCAAAATAATGAATGAGAGAATAAGAGAAGTCGTGAACCTTGAGTCGTGAAGCCTATGTACCCCACCCCAGCTTGGAGTTCAAATGTGAAGTCCTAAAACACAGGGGTGGCACAGCAGAATTGTCAAGGGTGGTACTTAGACCCCCGACAGGAGCGCAGACGGTCAGGTTGGGGTGTAGACAGTTAGGGCGCGGATGACAACGTCTCCCCCTAAACATGAAAAACCAGGACGTTTTGACAACGTCCACACCCCTTGCGTTCCCGCCTAGTACGTCCTCGTCCAGTCTGGGATCAGCGTCCCCGCCTAGCCCTCCTGTGTCCCCGCTTAATCCTCCGCCGTTGCTGCTTGTCCACAGCGTCCCTGCCCCTACCTCACATGTCCCCACCTCTACCTTGTCTGGGTATATAAAAAGCAGGCTATCATTATGAAGCTACGTTTTCAACCTAGCCTCATGATCTTGGACTTCTTTTGAGCTCTTTGCTTGGGTTCATTGGCTGAAAACGACATTGGTTCACTACTGAGGTGATGTTAAAGTCACTACCAACAGTGAACGAGTGCTATCTTGATTTTGGTTACTGAGACTTTGTCGTGGAGAACATCAAATTGCCAGGGGCAGGGTTATTGAAAGTTGTTGCCTATCATGATGACTTCAGGGCAAAAACAAACAAAAGAATGGGAACCATGGTTCAATTTTTTTGATGATGGAAGTAAGGTGACTTGTGTATATTGTAGTAGGACATTTAGCTACAAACGTGAGCACACTTTTGCCCACTATGGTTACTGGGCAAAGACGGAACGAGTAGTGCACTCAAAACTACCTCGAGCGGTAAGACACAAATTTGCCAATTGTGCAAACTTTGTACCACAATGGATGAATATAGAAACCCCCCCGGATACAGAATCGGGTCCAAGTGAGCCATCTGTATCAGTCCCAAATGTTGGAGACGGAGGTTCAAACCAGTCAGCCCAGAATGAAGTGACACAAGAGGGACTCATAGGTGTGGGCCATGGACGTGAAGCATTGAATGTTCCACCAGGTCCCAGTGGTATTGCAACATCAAATTCCACTGGATCAGGGCCACTACGTCAACAGTGGATGGCGAATGCACTAAACATTGCGAAGAGGAAGGCACTAGATGAAAAATGGGCTAGTTTTTTTTATGAGGCAAATGTGCCGTTCAATGTGGTGAGACATTCGGCCTTCATTGAGGTAGTGAGGGCAACCTCGTTGGAACGATTTGAATATTCTCTGCCCTCTTACCATCAGCTCAGGACTCAAATGATTGAACCTAAGAAGATGCAGATTGAAAATGAGATTAAAGAAAAAACAGCCTTTGTAGTGCAGAATTACAAAGTCATAATATGCACTGATGGTTGGGACGATGTCAATCGACGACCGTTGATGAATGTGATGATGTCCTCTCCAACAGGAGATGTCTTCCTTGGATCCATTGACACTACGGGTGAAAATAAAACCATGGCATACATAGCAGACCAGTTGAAAGTCTTCATTGAGAGGGTGGGCCTGAACAACGTAACCTAGATTTGTACGGACAATGCAAAGAACATGCTTGGAGCAATCGAAGACGTTATCGGGACATATCCACACATCTTTAAATAGGGTTGTGCGGCGCATGCATTGGATTTGTTGCTAGAAGATTGGTCTAAATTGCCATGTTTTGCAGAGTTATTGGCAAGGGCAAAGAGGGCTTGCCAATACATCAAAAACCATCACTCAACAATGGCTACTTTTCGCAAGTTGAGTCCAAAGTTGCAGTTGTTAGTCCCCAACGATACAAGATTTGCGACTCATTTCCTCATGATGCAGTGGTTGCTGTCATTGAAGCATCGGTTGCTATCATTGAAGCATGTATTGGTCCAATTGATAAGGCATCCATGTGTATTGAACTATGTTGCAATGCTACGCAGATAGAACGCAGAGCTTGCTAAAGAGGCCATGGATACCATTGCAAACGTGGAATTTTGGCAACAATGTTCAAATTATGTACACATCGCGACAGATGCAATGAAAGCGTTGCACATTTTTGATGGATGTGAACCAGCCATGGACAAAGTGTGGTTGACAATGACGAACCTACGACGACATGTGCATAGTTTGACAAACGCACCTTTTTTCCTCTCCAATGCCTTGGCGGCAAGCATCAAGTCTTGTTTTGAGGACAGATGGGATATGGTATTCACTGATCTTCACTATGACAATGCATTATTGAATCCATTTTTGGCAGATTATCCACGATTGAAGGCTGACAGAATAGCCCTTCGTGCATTGTATAGGATTATTCATAAATTAAAAGGCGTGGTTGAGGTTGTAGCGATTAGTTGGACCAGTATTCCTCCAGTTAGCCCTTAATTCACACTAAAGGCCCACTTAGAGTAAACCGCTCCAAAATTGTTCCCACGAGGACTTGAGGTTTATAGATCTATAGGATAATCCAATCTAAGCCTTCACTTTCTCTCCGTCAAACTACTCCGGACTATAGGTCCGGTCTAGCCACTAGTGCCAGATGGGTTCCGGAAAAGTCCGAAAACCGTTCAGTGCCCCTTCCGGGATCCTTGGGTTTGGGTGACGAGTGGCCAGATCCACCGTCCGGATGCTTATTGTGGCCAGAAACACGCTCTCTCTCTCTATCTCCAACACTAGTACTAATCTAACTCTTCAGGGACCGGAAGTGTCCTCTTGTTCTGTCACCTCACAAATCCGGAAGGTTTTCCGGACCAGGTCACGCAGGGACGGTCAAGGGCTACAACAACATTCTAACCTTAACCGGACACTGAGCCTCCCGTCGACCGGGTGGATCTCCTTGTACTCTCTTGGGCTTGCGTCGGGGCTTTAACTCTGTTCTACGGGGAATTCCGGAAATCCGAAATTTGGGCACGTCTTGCAAAACTTCCATACACGAAAGTTGCTAGCAGCCTCTCAGATAACCTTTCACCTAAGGCTGTATCCTACTCGTAGGCTATACCGGCATCCGGGCAATACTACACTAACACTACTGCCGGAACCATCCGGTTGATCTGCCCATCAAGTTAGTACACCCGGAAACCACTCACGAAATTGACTCTTGCTATTCAAGGTAAGTTCTTAGTCTCCGGACAAGCGAGAATGGACCCACACCCTTCCACAAACATGTACCGCATACAAAAAGATAAGAGAATGGATACTCCAAACACTTGAAATTAAGCTCAAAAAGATACAATGCTGAAACTATGGGATAGATGCGAATGACCAGAAAGGCCATCAAAACCCCTACTTATACTAAGACTAACATCATCCTAAAAATCCTACAAAACATTCCTACTGGTCCGCTAGATTTCCGATAAATCCCAGATCCTATTTTTCCGGCTTTGATGGCCGGACTCCGGTATTGTTGCTACACTATACTACTGTACACTATTCCTTGGGATCCGGATTGGGAGGAGCATAGTCCTTCAGCAAATCCAGCTTCATCTCCTTCCGGCTATTCCCCGGAGGAAACAGATTTGGACCCCTTTATCCCCATCTCTGGACCTCCACAATGTTGGTGTCTTGGTCTACACTCCGGGTCCCGACTATCGAAACGTCTGGACTTCCCCGGGAATCCTTCTAGGTCTTCTTGTGACGAGGAGAAGACTACACCGCCCAACCACTGTGAGCCTCCGGAGAGGTACCCGTCAAGTCGATGGTCAGGGTTACCGGAAGTAGATCCTCGCTTCCTTGGGGTACCATGGCTCCCCAGTCCACTCCTTTTGGCCTTCTGGGTGGTGGTGAAAGTTCCGGATCAACCGATACCACCGGCGCTACTTCAGTAACTATGGGTTCCAAGTTATGGCCTTCCGTAGCCACCAAAGTTTGCGCGTAGGGAGAAGAAAGAGTGACCGGTTCCGACTCGGTGGGAGCCAAATACTCCATCTTCTCCCGCATCTCAGCTCGAGATACGTCCATCCGTCTCGCCTGCTCCAACAAGCACTTGATGATGTGCACCCGACTCGTGCTGGCGGCTGCGTCGAGGTTGGCTTCGAACAGCCGGGCTTTGTTGATGCAGTTCGCCGGTACTTCCAAAGAGCTCTGGAGCCGGACTATACCTTCACACAATGCCGCTATTTGCCGGCAGTGGTCCCCTTCTATGAGTCGGGCCGTCTCTTGGGCTGTGCGTAGATTGCTCTCTAATCCCACGCACTTGGATTCCGAATCCCGGACTTGGTCCCGCAATGTCCGGTTCTCCACGCGTAACGCCCCCAACTCCGTCACCAACCTCTTCCGTTCTTCTATTAGGAGACCGTTTTGCTGCTCCGTTGCCATCAACGGATCTGTCCTCTGGAAAATGGTGTTTCGATTAGTTAGTGCCATCTTCCGACACACCCGCTTGAGAGCCCCCTCATAATTCTCGAAGAGCTTTGTAAAGTCATCCGCCTACCATACTAGGTGTTGGGCCATTTCCGTGATGTCCTCTAATGGCGTCCCCTCTAGTTGCATGTGGGTCCTATCTCCCTCCTCTACCTCCATCATCCTCGGTCGAGAGGGTCCAGCCTCGGCCTGAGCGGGACCAACTTGCGGTTGCACCGGTCCAACCTCCTGTGTAGAAGGTCAGACTTCTTCCGAGGTTGGTCCGGTCTCCGTCTTCTGCTCCTGAACTTCTTCTTCCTGTGGCTCCGGTGCGGAAGGATCTTCTGACAGATTCACCGGCGGCGTCCTATTCCGCCGTTGCTTCTTCTTTAGAGGAGTGGGCGGCTCCTCATCCTCCGTCTCCTCATCGTCCGGTCCGTCTTGAGGCGAGGGTTCTTCTCCCCCGTATTGCTGGAGCTGAACTAGCTCCTGATAGGCGCTCTCCTCGTTTGCCTTGAGCAAAGAGTGATGGGCATACAAATGGGACAAGTCCGCCGGAAGGGGACTCTGACCCTTCTTCCCTGACCGGAGGGAGCGCACAAGGTCCCCTATTAACTCGTGGATGATGGTTGCCCAGTCCATCATCATTTTACCTTGGAGGCTCCCCAAGATGGCGGAGGCTACCTTCGCTACCACTCGCCGCGGCTTGGTCGGATGGAGGATAGGATTAAAGAATGCTATCACATCCCGATACTCCAGATTCACTAGGTTGGAAACTTGGTGACCTTCCTTCGGATTGGCGGGCGCCCGGAATTCGTCCTCCATAACTTCTTGATTCTTCTCCATGACCTTGTCCGGCGCTTCCCAGAACTTGTAGACGGCTCTCCACGTGTTAACCGCCCACAGTTTCTGGTTTCGCCCGGAGGGTGGTATCCAAGATACCGCTTTCCGGACAAAGTAAGTCAGACATCAGGCTCTCCTCTCTGATGCCCCACGGAACTTTCATAAGCCCCTCACACCCCATGTTGGTGAGGTTCTCTCGCAGACGCACCAGCCGGTCCTCCTCGGTAGGAACCTCCGGAACTACCTTCATCACCGGAATAGTCTTCGGCCGAGGCGGCTGCGGCGGAAGCTCATCGTCTGAATCCTCAGGCAGATCCTTTAGCTTGCGCCGGCTTGCTCTGGAAGACATCGTGCTCACAACAAAACCTCACACAATCTCTCCCTAACTCTCCTGCTCACAAAATTTCACTCTAGTAACCACTGCACGATCGCAACTCATACAGTCCTCAATCTACCGGAATTCTCACAAAGCTAGGAAGATGGAAAATACAGGTGGAGGGAAAAAAAGGAAGTACTTGTGCGTTCTACCAGTTACAGTCCTCCTCTTATACTAGCCAAATGGTCAGTCAGTCGGATGAATGTACGGGACAGGTTTTGACGGCAAAACCCTATCCCTAGTACGGATCCGGTTTTCGGCTTTTAGGACCGACGCCGTCATCCAATTTTCGGAACTTTCTAGGATTCTGGAATTAGGTTTTTAGACCTAATGAAATTTTTCCGGATCCGAAAATCCGGTTTTCCTAAATTTCCCTAACTTCCTAGGAGAACTCAAAAACTTTTTTTTTTAAGAGAACAATTTTTGAGTTTTCCCGTCATATGCTAGTTATCTGAGCCTAGCATGTGGGATCACATTTCCACAAAGGTACGATATGATGATGTTATCCTCGAATTAATGCAGTATGAAGAGTGCATAGGACCTTGCAGTCCAACTGAAACCCCAAACATTCAAGACACCGGGTTACTTCCCTACCAATGGTGGAATAGGATAGGAGATCAAGCCCTATCCAAAATTGCGAAGCATGTTCTTTCCCTCACATGTTTGGCATCGTCTTGCGAACGAAATTGGAGTATGTTTTCTTTTGTCCACAATAGGACCAGGAACTGCTTAGCAGTGGACAAGGCAGAGTCTCTGGTATATACCAATAGTCGCGTTCTTCAACAAAGACAAAGTGCAGATCCGGTTTGTTGGTATGATTTGAACAACTTATCGGAGGATTTTGACTCAGATGCACTAGGCCCTGTTCCAATCCATGAAGCCAATCATGAATTTGATAGAATGCAAGCAAAAGATGCTGCAGAACACGAGGAGGAAGAAAATCGTGCACCTCCAGTGTATGAAGCATTCTGAAATCTTTGGAGGGAGGGTGCCGACCACCTCTAAGAAGCACAAAACTACTACGGAGATGAAGATGGTTTGGAAGATGGCATAGATACCAATCGTCGTGTTCGTCGTAGTTTTTTGCCCCCTCCAAACCGTCCAATCGAAGGGATAGTTCATCCTGACCCTTTTGCTTTTCTTCCGGACGATGACAAAGATGTATTTGGAAATCCTGATGATGATGATATTCCCCCGAATGATGACAACAATGACGACAGTTGGTGACCAAGAAATGGAGGCGGAAATGTCAATGTGCAAAATGTTGAAAGCGAGGGAAATGTAGTGAACCATGTAGCTCTAAATAATGAAGGGTTTGGTCGTGGCGGTATTGCAAATAGGATTGGTCATGGGGCAGCTACGCCCTTGGGGAACAATAGATTCCGACGAGAGCACTATGGTACGAATGTTGAAAATATTCAAACTTTGAATACTATAGCAAGAAATGAAGCCATTGTAGATGGCGAGAGACATGTTCGTGCTCAGGAAATTGAAAATGATGATGTCCTTGGTGCTTGGGTTCCTGCAGCACACTCCACTGCAATAGTGGTCCCTATTGTAGAACAAGGCCAAAGCATGCCAAGAGAACGTACACTGAACCACACCGTAGGTGTGAGTTTGAATGCAACAAGTAGACCTCGCCAAGAAGGGTTAGGCTCAGTGGGGAATGTTGAGGTCATAGATGATAACGCATTCAATGCTCCTGCCAATGGTGGAACCCCACAATTCCCTAATGAACATGTTGTAGGTGACTACAGGCATGCGCAACCAACCGTTCAAGGTGGTCAAGGAGGGAGGAACACTAGTAGAGCTTCATCTTCAAGGCCCCCCAATTGTACTCCTCCGTGAGGAATTGGAGCAAGAAGACCAATAGAGGAGGTACTTCCATTTTTACGAACTCCAACACGTGTGGATTATGGAAGTCAAAAAGGTCCGACTATCAATTCAGATGCAAAAGACCCCGCAGCGAGGCAACATAAAAGATTGAGGAAGACTCAAAGAAATGGAAGAAGAGTCATTGAGCTTTGTGTAGCGATTAGTTGGACCAGTATTCCTCCAGTTAGCCTTTAATTCACACCAAAGGCCTTCTTAGAGTAAACCGCTCCGGAATCGTTCCCACGAGGACTTGTGGATTACAGTTTTATAGGCTATCCCAATCTAAGCATTCACTTTTCTCTCCGTCAAACAGCTACGGACTATAGGTCCGGTTCGGACACTAGTGCCGGGTGGGTTCCGGAAACCGTTTCAATGTCCCTTCCGGGATCCCTGGATTTGGATGACGAGTGGCCAGATCCACCGTCCGGATGCTTACCATGTCCGGAAACACGCTCTCTTTCACTCTCTCTCTCTCTTATACTAACAGTAACCTAACTCTTCAGGGACCGGAAGTGTCCTCCTGTTCCGTCGCCTCACAAATCCGGAAGTTCTTCCGGATTAGGTCACACAGGGACGGTCAAGAACTACAACGATAGTCTAACCTTTAACCGAACACTGAGCCTCCTGTCGACCGGGTGGTTTCTCTTGTACTTTCTTGGGCTTGCGTCGGGGCTTAATTCTATTCTACAAGGAATTCCGGCAATCCGGAATTCGGGCACGTCTGGCAATACCTCCGTACACGGAAGTTTGCTAGCAGCCTCTCAGATACCCCTTTTCACCTAGGGCTATATCCTACACGCAGGCTATACCGGCATCCGAGCAGTACTACCCTAACCCTACTGTCGGAACCATCCGGTTGATCTCCCCCTCAAGTTAATACATCTGGATACTCTCACAACATCGACTCTTGCCACACAAGGTAAGTTCTCAGTCTCGGAAACGCAAGAACGGACTCACACCTTTCACAAACATATACTATACATAAGAAAGATAAGAGATTGGATACTCCAACACACTTTAGATTTAAGCTCAGAAAAAGGTACAATGCTGAAACTATGAGATGGCTGTGAATGACCAGAAAGATCATTAAAAGTCCTACTTATACTAAAACTAACGTCATCCTAAAAATCCTACAAAGCATTCCTACTAGTCCGCTAGATTTCCGGAAAATTCCAGATCCTATTTTTCCGGCTTTGATTGTCGGACTCCGGTATTGCCGCTATACTACACTACTGTATACTATTCTTTTGAATCCGGATCTTTAGGAGGAACATAGTCCTTCAGAAGATCCAGCTTTACCTGTTTCCGGCTACCCTCCGAAGAAAACAGATTTGGACCCCTTTGGCCCCATCTTGGGATTTCCATAATGCTGGTGTCCCTGTCTACACTCCTAGTCCCGACTACCTGAGTGTTTGGACTCCCTCTAGCATCCTTCTGAGTCTTCTTATGACGCGGAGAAGACTACACCGTCCGTCCAACGTGAACTTCTGGAGAAGCACCTATCAGGTCAATGGTCGGAGTCACTAGCAGCAGGTCTTCACTTCCTGGAGGTACCACTGCTCCCCAGTCCACTCCTTTTGGTCTTCCGGCTGGTGGTGAAAGTTCTGGATTCACCGGTACCACCGGTGAGACCTCCGTAACCATAGGTTCCGGATCGCTGCTTTCCGGAACCACCAAAGTCTGCGCTGACGGGGGAGATTGAGGTGCTGGATCTGACTCCGTGGACATAAAGTACTCCATCATCTCCCTCATTGCAGCCCGAGATGTATCCATTCGTCTTGCCTGCTCCAGTAAGCATTTGACGATAGGAACCCAGCTTGAACTAGCGGCTGCATCGAGGTTAGTTTCAAACAGCCGGGCCTTGTTGATATAGTCTGCCGGCACCTCCAGAGAGCTCCGGAGTTGAACTACACTTTGGCACAAGGCCACTATCTGCCGACGATGGTCTTCTTCTGTGAGCCGGGCTGTCTGCTTAGCGATGCGGATGGTGCTCTCTAAATCCACACAACGGGATTCCGAGTTCTGGACTTGGTCTCGCAACGTCCGGTTTTCTACGCGCAACGCCCCCAACTCTATTACCAAATTCTTTTGTTCTGCTATGAGGAGGTTGTTTTGCTGCTCCACTGCCACCAATGCATCCGTCCTCCGGAAAATGGCGTTCCGGTCGGTTAGCGCCATCTTCCGACACACTCGTTTGAGGGCTCCATTATAGTTCTTGCAAATCTGGGTGAGATCGTCTGCCCGCCACACCAGATGCTAAGCCATCTCTTGGATGTCTTCTAGGGGCGACCCTGCCAATCGCATGGTTGTCCGATCCCTCTCCTCCACCTCTATCATCCGGGTCCGGGAGGGTCAGGCCTCAGCCTAAGTGGCGACGGTGTGTGGTCGTACCGGCCCAACCAGTTGCAAGGGTGATTGTACTCCCTTCGGAACAGGTCCGGTCTCCGTCTTTACCTCCTGAACCTCTTCTTGTGGTTCCGGTGTAGGAGGCTCCTCTGACGGACTTACCGGCGGCGTCCTATTCCGCCTTTTCCTCTTCTTTAGCAGAGAGATTGGCTCCTCTTCTTCAGTGTCCTCATCGTCCGGTCCGTCTCGAGGCGAGGGCTCCTCTCCTCCGTATTGCTGAAGTTGGACTAGGTCTTGATACGCACTCTCCTCGTTCGCCTTGAGCAGAGAGTGGTGGGCGTACAAATGAGACAAATATGCCGGAAGAAGACTCTGGCTCTTCTTTCCGGACCGGAGGGCACGCACTAAGTCTCCGACTAGCTCGTGGATGATGGCTGCCCAATCCATCATCATCTTTCTCTGGAGGCTCCCCAAAATGGTGGAGGCTACCTTCGCTACTACTCGCCGCGGCTTGGTGGGATGGAGGATAGGGTTGAGAAACGCTATCACATCCCGGTACTCCAGATTCACTAGGTCGGAAACCTGGTTACCTTCCTTCGGGTTGGCAGGTGCCCGGAATTCACCCTCCATCACTTCCTGGTTCTTCTTCATGACCTTGTCCGGCGCCTCCCGGAACTTGTAGACGGCCCGCCAAGTGTTCACCGTCCACAAGTCTGGCTTCGCCCGAATGGTGGTATCCAAGATACCAATTTCCGGACAAAGTATGTCCGAAACCAGACTCTCCTCTCGGATTCCCCACGGCACTTCTAGGAGTCCGTCACACCCCATGTTGTGGAGATGCTCCCGTAGTCGCGCCAGCTGGTCCTCCTCCGTCGGAACCTCCGGAACCACCTTCATCACCGGGATGGTCCTTGGTCGAGGTGCAGGTGCCAACGCCTCGTCCTCCGAATCCTCAGGCAAGTCCTTCAACTTCCGCCGGCTTGCCCTAGAAGCCATTGTGCTCACGAACAATCCTCACACAATCTCTCCCTAAATCTTTGCTCACAACTTTCACTCCGGTAACCCCTGCACGATCGCAACTCACACAGTCCCTCAGTCTACCGGAATTCTAACGAAGCGAGGAAAACAGAATATGCCGGTGGAAGAACAAAAGAAAGAAGATAAGTGTGCCCGCGGCCGGCTACAGTCCCCCTCTTATACTGGCCCGATGTACGGGACAAGTTTTGGCGGCAAAACCCTATCTCTAGTACGGATCCGATTTCCGGTTTAGGGCCGGCGCCATCATCCGATTTCCGGAACTTTCTAGGGTTCCGGATTTTAGGTTTTTAGCCCTAATGAAATTTTTCCGGATCCGGAAATCCGGTTTTCCTAATTTGCCTTAACTTCCTAGGAGAACTCAAAAACTTTCCCTTTGAAGGAGACAATTTTTGAATTTTTCCGTCCTATGCTAGTATTATGGGTCTAACATGTGGGATCGCATTCCCACACTTTGAAATGAGAACTCTATATTTGAGGGCCACTGAATGGAAGAAGAAGAAGGTGGAAGCGAAGACATGGAAGATGAAGAGGATGAAGAAGTTGACGATAAGGCGCCTGTTGATGAGGATGTACACATTCCACAAGCTCATGCGGCTGGACCTTCTATAGGATGTGTTTGTAGATCTAGTTGATTGAGTAATATACCAGAAGTAGTAGAAGAAAATGAAGAAGATTCTAGTTCTTCAAGAATGAGTGAGTAGTATAGAAAATTGTGGTAGGAAACCAGCGTTGAAGTGGTAGGGCTTGGAAAACAATGGTCCATTGTATTGTTCTTGGTTTATATCAAAGTATGAAATTGGAAATTGTTTTTGGTTTCTACCCTAAATTTTGGAACTTCGTAATTTATAATATGTCATACTCATGAACAAGTTTGGAAGAAGCATATTTTCAACTTGTCCATATTAAATTCTAGGAAAATATGTATTCTAATAGGAGCAAATTCACAAATTGCATAAAGATTAAATGTAATAAAGTTTCTCCACAAATGAAATTACCTTCATCCCAATTACAATGAAAAAGAAGTCCAAGTTCACCTTCTTCATCGTCCACTTCTAGTCTTTTTGAAACTAAAAGCATTTCATAGTTAGGGCTATGGGAGCAACCACTGTTCCACTACATCTCCGCCCAACACATTCACGCGTCCGCACCAGTGTCCCCGCCTCTTTGGAGACGCCCACGCCCAGGAAGGGAATGTCTCCGCCAAATGACGTCCACGCATTAGCGTCCACGCCCTAGTTCTAGAACATCTTCACTCAAGTACGTCTGCGCCTAGTCACCATTGTCTCCGCCTGCACATATACGTCCATGTCCATGCGTTATACGTCTCCGCCGATAATTGTCCTCGCCCATGCAACTACGTCTCAGCATGGACTACTCGTTCACGCCCTCCCTGAAACATGGATGGCCACATCAGGTACCTACGGTCAAGTTTAAGAAAAATTTGGATTTGGGGCAGAATTTCCTACTCGAATTCCAAAATGGGGTCTGGACTGTCCGTCCGTCCCGTCCGATTTGTCCGTCCGATGACCCCAACCCGCCTGATGTGACAACCTAGATCCAATCACACGAGGATGGTGGTACAGTGATTCTTGTAATCCAACTCCAAAATCTCTTCAATGTAGCCCATGTAGTCATTGGTTCTCTCTATATGCTACCCATTGCAAAGTCTCCATCAAGGTTGTTGAGTGAAGGACGCTACAACATATGAATCACACGTAATAAGTCTAGCTTCCGCACTATGTATGCGCAAGTGCATCTCAAAGGTATACATTTGTCAATGTGAGGTAGCAAAGCACTGAGGTGGTTATCTATATTGCACAATATCTGCATTGACTTGCTCACCCACATCTAGAAGACCATTTACTTTTGTTGTCAACCAACTTAAGAAAGGAGGCAAGTCTGACAATTCCCTCGAATAGCAAATGACTAAAGAAGGATAGTGCCTTCAAAAATCTCTATGGAATGTTTCCTGATCTTACCATCTCTGTACTCTTGCTCCAATGTACTCCTTGCTAAATTTTCCATGTCTAGTTAGTCACTTATGGATAGAATAACAAGGAAAGAATTCATTGGAGTTTAAATTGCAACCCACAACTTCATCTCATAGGGCATGTGATTCTACGTAGATGCGTTACAAAATAATAAACAAATAGTGTTACAAAGTACATCCTCTATGACATTCTTCTTGGATAGATGTGGAGAATCTTTTTTGTCGACACTGTGTGAACCACCATACTGGTTCATTTTTAATATAATATAAAATAATTAAAATATATATATGAGTTTTAGATTCAAAAGTGTTAGTATCCTAAATTAAACTATAACCATTAGTTAGAAGACTTTTAGTACATAGGACAAGAAACTAGATCAAAATTTCAATTCAAAAATATTTAAAACGATAAAAAATACAAGGAATTGAAAACAAGGATTGGAAGTTGAAAATGGATCTAAATATAAATAAAAAACCAACAAAAAAGAAGAATTATGAAAAGCACAAAAGAAGTTATCAAACTTAAAACTACTATGAGAAAACTAATATAGTGGTAGAAACTTTAATTTAGGCAATTAGTAATGATTTAATGAAATTTTAGTAAATTAGCTTGGATGAAAGTATTTAAGAGTGTTAGTTAGTTAGTTAGTTGGGGGAAAAGGTCGAATTAGGGTTAGGAGTCCTTCCCCTCTCTCTCTTCTCTCTTGTGTTTTCTTTGGCTCTCTGGTGTGTGTGTGTGTGTGTGTCTTTTTTGGGAGAAAACAATGAGTGCAAGAAGTTGATTCAAGATCATAGTCAATTTGTCGAGTAGGTTTTCACTCAATTGAAGTGACAATGGGGTGAAAAGTGAATTTTGGTGAGGTCAGATGGGAGAGTGGGAGAGAATATGAAGTGAAAGATTAGATTTCTGGAATCCTCCTTGAACCTGCCCACTCTGAGGAGCGATTGCAAAAGCATGAAGACTCCAATGAAGCTGAAATTTGGAGGGATGGAGCGCCTTGAAGTTAGCTTCCCGGGAAGCTATGACTCGCCCCATTTGGAGCAAGGACGAGGTCAGGGTGACTAAATTTGTGAAAGGAGGGTTGTTGTCGCTGCGATTGGGAGCAGCGACTTTGGCAAGCGACTGCAAGAGCATGGCAACGTCAATGATGCTGATTTTTGGAGGGGAGATGCGCCTTCAAGTTAGATTCCAAACAAGACTATTCTCATCTAATTTGGAGTGGAATTGAGGTGTTGGTAGCTGTTTTAGTGAAGTGGTGTTCACTGGCCTTAGGAGGAGGCCAATGGTGAGGTTTTGATGAACTTTTTCACACTTGTCATTGTAAGATTGCAATTTTGATTGCATGTGGTTATGGAAAGAGATCTTGAATGCAAGGATGGTCAAAGTAAATGCTTGAGGATGATTAAATTTGCAAGCAAGTTTAATTCTTAGGGTTTAGTGAAAATTAGATGTTTGTGCTAGCATGGTGTGCTGGAATTGTTAATTAGGACTCAATTTGGACCATTTTAGGCCTCTAAGGACATATTTGGATGTGATTTTGACTTAAAAAGTTGCCCTAAGTATTGGGAGATTTGATTAAGAGATTAAGGTAATTTAGAGCTTATTTTTCAGGGATTTAAGGGGGCTGGTCCTCTTCCACTTAAGGTCAATTCATGAAAATGCTACCAAAAAATTGAAAGAGTCCATTGCTTGGAGGCGTTTAGGTTAGAAAGTCCCATACATTCCTCTTCCGGCCCAATTTTGTGAATGAGTTTTACCTTAAAGTGAAATTCACTCACACATTGGTTTACAGAACACAACGAAAGTTTTGTAGTGTACATGCACCACGTGCAGCGATGGGAGAGAATGGATCTCGAATCCCGTTCCATTTCTCGGGCGTGAGATGAAGAAGGTGTTCATGACAAACATCGCCCCCATTGCCTATGAGAGCATCATGAATGGATGTCGGAATATGTTGATCATAGCATTCCTTCTTTGCTCTAAGCCATGTTCCACCATATGCGGACATCATGGAAGAATCCTTTGCATTTGACAATGCTATAATCGACATGCGCTTTCTTGGAGTCCCTACAAATGCCATGCGACAATCTAATGGAGACTTCAATAGAACATACTCAAACTTAGAATGTAGGAGACCTGGAATCTTTGGTGACAGCAGTTGCTACTTCTTCAATCGTCCACCATCCTGCTTCCGTACAACATATTGGGGCGTCATTTAATTCCAAGGCTTCTTGTATGCTAACAGTTTCAATCTTGAGAAAGGTGAATTCCGTTCCATTGGTGCCCTTCCATTGAGGCTGGCCATCCCAAGGTTTAGATCGCCCCATCTGATTTCTGCACCTATCGTCCAAGTGACATGTTTGCCTTGGACCGCTTGCTGTAGGCCGCTCAATTCAGACCGCACGTTCTAAAACCGACATTTGGACAAGTCTTTAAAAAAAGCTAGTACTAGTAGTGGTCAATGCATGTGGTATAGATTACATAGCTTAGTTTGAGTTCATTTCACTTATAGCATTGTTGATAAAACCAACCACTTCCTCTATTATCACTTCTACCTTTGGCTGCTACATTACGGTATACCTCTAAACAACCGTGGTGAAGATTGAAAAATTTCATGCTCACATTTGCAATTGTGGTGGCAAGATTTGAAAACTGTACATGGGCGTGCAAGAACAAAAGAATTATCTGAAAAGATGTTGCAAAATCTATGGATTGATCAATTGAACTATGAGTGTTTGGAATGTCTACAACGAAAAAGAGCTTTTGCTTCTAGCCATATTGGAACATGGTACAGAATAGTAGAGATGCCATGGTTAGCATTTTCCAACATCCATTCTTGATGCTCTGATAGGCAATGCATGAGGCGCTTGTCTTGAATACCTTCTTCCATCTCACAACCGAGAGATTGAAGGAAACCGAGCTCCTTTCTCTTTTGTCACTACACATCACTAGAAGAAAAAAGGGGGTTCTGCGACTACGCTACGCAACTGGTTTTTCAGTTGCATCGGACATTTGCGACTGGATTGCAACTAGTGATAATTTGGAATTTTGTAGTCACAGTGGACACTCCAGAATCTAGAAACGTTTGTAGCAATACACCTTGTCTGTGACTCATTTGCAACTTGTTTGCAACTTGTAAATTTGTAGATTATTAAAACACTAGTCTTGATGATTTGTAGATTTCAAAATTCTAAATCTACCTTTTTCTAGATTTTAGGATTTTAAATCTACTTTTTTTTCTAGATTTCTAAATTTCAGATCTATTTTTTTCAAGATTTTAGAATTTCAAATCTACCTTTTTCTAGATTTCAGAACTTTTGAACTACCTTCTTCCTAGATTTCAAAAATTCAAAAATTGGTATTTAATAGATTTCATTAGTTTAGGAAACTTTACAATTTTATAGATTTTAAAATTTCTTAATTTTCAATTTTTAAAAAATTTCTATTGGTTGTAGAATTTTGTATTCTATAGAATTCTAAATATTGTAGAAATCTACAAACTGTAGAAATCTTAGAATTCTACCAACACAATTCATTGCATAAGACAACAATAGCTTACAAGTCTTATATGTCCAACTTTAAGGTACTCTTGACAATAGATATGGGACAACTGAGATACTAAAAAATGACTAAGAAGCAACTAAGATATTGAAAAACAACTAAGAAACAACTAATGTATGACTTAACAATGACTAGGAAGCAACTAAGACAACTAATGTATGACTTAAAAGTGACTAGGAAACAACTAGTTTTACTACTACAAAACTCAATTTTTAGTAGATAAGTGAAACAAATCTATACAATCAAATCAACAAAATAGCTAAATTTTCTAAGAGTGTAAAATGACTAAAAACCAAATGGGCAATTTCATTAAAATGGAGACATTCCATTATTTGGCACTTTTAACAGTTTAGACTATGCAATCTGAAATCTATATCCATCCTAGATTTCTAAAATCTATAAAAGTCCTAGATATCTAAAATCTAGATTTTTACTAATTTTTTAAAATCCCGTAGTCTAAAATCTATATCAATCCTAGATTTTTGAAATCTATAAATGTTCTAGATGTACATAATCTATATTAGTCTTAGATGTCATTTTGCAATTGAAACCCCGCAGATTGAAAAATTGCACAAAGAAATATAGAATGCTACCATTTTAATGAAATTTGCCATACAACTAAAGTACAACTAGAAAGCAACTAAGAAACAACTAGAAAACAACTAGGAAACAACTAGAAAATGACTAAGAAATAACTTTGGTCATTTTATAGTTGCAATTTTTCTCTAGTTGTTTCCTAGTCATTTTTACAACTATAGATTGACTACTTTGCGATAAAAACAATAATATAAAACAATTAAATTAAATTTGGTGCAAATAGAGAGGATTTCAGTCGTAGGATAGTTGCATAGGACACTAGTCGCAGAACGGCCGGTTGTGGCGGACACGTTTTTCTTCTAGTGCATTGCATTCTCTGAGGTTGGAAACAATCAATTTGTGAGTGGATGTGGATGGATGTGGGGAATTTCTTTCGTCGACACTGGTTTGCGGAGCACAATAGAAGCTCTCTAGTGTACATGCACCATCTGCAACGACGGAAGAGAACGAATCTCGAATCCCATTCCATCTCTCCATCATGAGATGAGAAAGGCATTCATGACGAATGCCACCCATGTTGCCTATGGGAGCATCACGAATGGATGTCAAAAAATGTTGATCACTGTTGCAGCACAGGGTAAATGAAATTCCCTATTATGCTCACAAAAACCACTTTAAAGTATAATAAAGTGACTCTAAAGATCGAACCCAAGAGACTCTGTGAAGTGTTTTGTATTGCTTGATATTTTGGGGATACATGTTAGTACAAATCCTTTCCTTTCACTCCTCCTTTCTTTTTCCCTAAAATTGGATAACACCCTTGACCAATGATCACTGATCCGGATTATGTTTCTACCTGATCCAAACCAAGACCTGGTCACTCAATCAACTCAAGACTAGCCGAACTCAACACATTCATCCGGATTTTGCTACTAAGTCCAAGGATCTATTCTTCCTTGGTTTCCGTTCCTCTTTCTATTCCTCTTTTGTTTAACCTTTGTTGGCTCTTCAAATGGATCCACCACTTGCTTTTAGAGAGGTAGGCCCACCACTCCTTCCGAAACTTATAGTGACGGAAGACTCACTTGACTAATCTAATCTCCTATTTTTAATAGGACCCGGTTTGATCTTTCACAACAGACCAGAAATGAATCCGGCCTGCAAGTCGCACAAAACCCCCCCCGTATGATCCTCTCCAACTACAACAACCTTAATAATTCTTCTAATCCATGCGAAATTAAGATAGCTACAAGTGTATCTGCTCGTACCAACGTATTCCCGAATTTTTTCGTTTACTATTTTTGATGGCGAGACCTCTCAAGCGATCGGATGCTAAACCGGATATCCTATCCAGTAGCTCTAGCACAGTTCAGAATCCTTTCCCTAATTGCCTAGCCTAACACTAGCTATCTCACTCGGAATAATGAATTCTAAATCTGTTGAGGTGCAATGACTCACTCCCAACGCTTACAATCCGTTCACATGCACATACAATCAAAGGAAAGAACCAAGGGCAGAAATCCCTCACACTCTGCTCATTAGTACTCAATCTCTCATTCACTCACCTAGCCACTCTTTGGAAAGGCAAGAAAACAATAGAAAATACAAGGCTACAAAGAATATGCAAGGGAAAGACTCCTGGTTTTAGTCTTGAAACTTGAATTATATACAAGATTTTACAAAAAATGATCCAGGAAATTCGGCACTGATCCGACCGAGATTTTCAGATCTAACCTTTTCCTAATTTTCCGGGATAAGGTCCAGTCTAACAAAATTTCCTACTTCTAAATTCCTAACTACCTACTCAACCTAAGGAGGTCCACCACTATCTGGAGTATCACGTGGCGATATTTTACTAAGGTTTTAACTCCTTTCTCCTCCTTCCGGAATGCGTTCTGGTTCCACAAGGAAGTTTTTCCTTATTCTTAATATTGGAGCTCCTGACATAGAAGTTCTTCCCCCTTCCTTCTCCTTTGAGACTGGAGTCTCAAACTTCCTTTCTAGGATCTCAATGTCATCTAACTCATCCGGGATCGAAATCCCGGATAAGGAGATCGGATCACTCTGGATCTTTCGGATGCTCTCTTCTATTCCCTTAGTATCCTCCCGGAATCCCTTCATGGTGTCCTCCATTTCCCCAGCGAAGTCAGCGAGGATGTGGGCAATCCGGATCCTAGAAAGCTTCTGATCTTTTAAAATCTTTCTCGTTAAACAACTTGGCTTTTGCCTTACATCTCCGGATGCTTCGACCACCAGAGTCATCTGCTCGATTGCTGCCCTGGTCTCCTCTTGTAGTGACCTTACAGCTCTCACTCGCTCTCGGTTGGTCTCCAGATCCTTTCGGAAGCCTTGGATCTCTCCTCGCAACCGGAGCACCAACTCATCCATCTCTCGCAGATTGATGTTCTGCTTCAGCATTCAGTCCTCCAGCTCTCAGATTACATCCGGATTGCTGATGCAGTTTGCCACCACTTCCAGTAGCGCACTGCCCACCTTTCCTCCCACCAAGTCCGCTACTTCATGGAGCGTGGTGTTCTTAACCTCCCAATCTGCTCTCACCGCATTGAGAATTTGGATCAGGTCATTGAAAGGACCCATAAGGTCCGTCAATTGGGTCAATGGAGTCGTCTTCAGTTTGACCACTTCTACTAGCTCCACCTTCCTAGGAAGGGCCGGTTCCACTCTAACCACCAGTTTCGGCTCCTTATCCTTGCTGGGTTCGGAAGGGAATCCTCTTAGGTTGGGCGTCCGCTTACTCCTCCTTCGGGTTGAGGGGAGCTTCCTCTTCCTCCTCTTGGTCCTCATCCTCCTAGGCCCTCTTCCTCGAATTCTCACCCTTGTCTTTCGGCTCTGGGCTATCCGGTTCGGTCTCAGATCCCTTTTCATCCGATCCTCCGAATTTTAGGAGTGCCATCTGAGCTCTCCACTCCTTGTTTTCCTCAAGGGTCAAGAGTCCCTGATTCTTTGTACAAGTGGAAAAGGTAGGGGCATACCGAAGTAGCCCTACACTTTTCCACATTGGCCACTAGCGCGTTCACCATTCCGCAGATGAAGTTCGCCTAATCCATATTCTTCTCCCCGCTTAGGGCTCCAAAAATAGCGTTCCCGATCGTGGAAGTAACTCGTGTGGATTTTTCCGGATGCAGGATTGGCACCAAGAACTCCAAAAGTCTGCGATGTTGCCCATCAACGCAATCCTCTATGGCGAATCCATCCTTGGGGTTGGCCGTGCCCTTGAACTTCCCCTTTACGAAGTTCCCTTTCCGGTTGGCTTGCGTCGCACCTCCTTGTTCAAACTCATACACCCCTCTCTACATCTCTTTTGTCCACATGGGCGGAGCTGGGCGGATGGTATTATCGAACTGGTTAGGAGCTCCTTCTATGAGCTCCCTAATTATAGCCTCATTTTTGAAGCCCCATGGTTTTCCGTAGAAACCTGTACATCCTATGACAGAGAGATCTGCCATCAATTCCGATCTCTCACGGTCTCCTCTAGACTCTAACGACGCCACCTTTCTGACTTTGATCTCTATCCTAGGTGCGCACGCTTGTCCCAGAGATCTTGGGCACTTTAGCTACGGCATCCATCTCCTCACCGATTTGCTACCTTACTTTCCTCCTAGCCGCATGTCCCGTTCCTCACAATCTCTCCTTGGTTTCAATTGAGTTAACCCCTGCGCAAATTCTCATACAGACTCTCGCAACGCTTGCCTGATCTCAACCGGCCACAGTCTCTTTAGGCGCACACAGCTAACACTTTACCTTAATCTAATCTCTACTCAGCATTTGAGCGCAAAGGAAACACACACACACAAGAATGCTCAAACAGTTGAGAGCGTGGGAGAAGGCTAGAGCTCTCAGATGCAAATGGAAGATCAAAACCCTAAAAGAAGTTTTTTATACCCTGAAAATCTAATCATTACTTCTTTCCGCTTTTTCAGGCGCAAATCTTGGATCCGTTCCTCCGGCTTTGGATCTGGACCGGATTCGATTCCAATATTCGCTCCATTTCTATTCCAGTTGGTAACTACTTGTTTCCTTAATCATTCCAACTTTTTAATTTTTCTCTTCTTTTTGTATCGATCTGGGCATACTATTTCTGGATTCCGTGTTTTAAAACATGATAAAGAAAAAAAATCAAAAAGTTGGGTTGCGACAATCATAGCGTACCTTCTTTGTTCTAAGCCATATTCCACCATATCCAAACATCACAGAAGAATCCTTTGCCATTCACAACGCTACAATGAACATGTACTTTCTTGGAGTCTTTGGCAATAGTGGTCCACAAAAATCACTCCAAGTAGTTGTTCAACTATACAGCAAAGTGCAAGACATTACAAAATAGTTCTATTGCATTCATAGTGGCTCATAATATCAATGCCTATTCTAAAGCCCTTATATTTGAATGGAACAAAGGTATTGTTGCTGCTTTCTAGGGTCAGAGGTGCTCAAGGAACTTTGCACAAGCTTGGGGGCCATCGGTACATAGCAATAAGTGGAAAAATTGAAGAGGGGGCCCGTCTGCTTGTAGACTAGGCAAAGTGGACACTAACAAATCAAAAGGCAACCTTTACTTGGACTACCATGATGTGAGACAAATCACAAGGGAAGCCTTCAACAAACTTGGAGACAAGCATTGTAGCCTTGATGTACTCCTTGGTGGGAGCCCATGCAACAACTTTGCATGAAAGTAGTGCCTCAAGAACATGGGATTCTATGGATCGATTAGTTTGAACTATAGCTATCTGGAATGTCTACAACAAAAATGTGCTTCTACTTCCGACCATGTTGGAACATGGTGCATAATAGTAGGGAATGTCGTGGTCAACATCTTTCAGCAACCATTGACGACACTCCCGTAAGCAACATGGGAGGCATTCTTCATGAATACCTTCTTCTATCATCTTCCATTGGGGAGGATGAAAGCAATCAGAATCCGCTGTCCTTTTCCGTCACTGCACGCTGCATTCATTAGACTTAGACCAATCTACTATTGTTGGGATGTGGATTGGTGTAGAAAATATCCTTCCTCAACACTTGTTAGCGGAGCACAACAAAAGTTGTCAACTAGCCACAATCAAAATCTAAAAATGCTCACGCATTTCATGAGACAAATGTACACTATTCCTTGTGGATGGTGTATGTACACTAAAGAACACTAGAAGAAACCCGCGTTTAACTTGACGGATTTTTTTGACATAAAAACATGAAATTGTAACATGATGCGCAAAAAAATCTGTCAAGTTAAACGCGGGTTTCTTCTAGTGGAACTTGTGTTGCACTCAACTAACAAGTGTCGAGGAAGGAGATTCTCTACACCAATCCACATCCCATCAAAAGTCAATTGTTTCCAACCTCAAAAATGCAATGTGGGGTGATGGAAAAGGACAATGGATCCCGGTTGCCTTCAATCTCTCTAATGGAAGATAATGGAAAAAGGTGTTCAAGACGAAAGTCGCCCACATTGGCTATGGGAGCGCTCTCAATGGTTGCCTAAAGATATTGGTCACGGTGTCCCTTCTTTGCTATAAGTCATGTTCCATGACAATTCAAAGAGCGGTTAGTGGTACCATATCCAATCCATCATAGAGGAATCCTTTGCAATTGATAGCAATGTAAATCCACAAGTGTTTCTTGGAGTCCCTATGCAACAACCTAGTGGAGACTTCAGTCAAACATACTCAAGCTCCCAATGTAGAAGACCTAGAGTCCTTGGCAACAACGGGTGCTACTACTTCAATTGTCCACCACTCTATTTCTATATGACAATTATGAGACTCTACAAATAGACAAATAGATTGATGTAAATGAACAATAGTGAAGTATTGCGATTGTTAGTAGTAGAATGTGTCCATCCCAATGTATGATTGGTGCTTAGGATAATTGTTGAGTAGTGTAGAAGTCGTTGTCAATTTGTAGAGTATTTAGAGGGATGGAACCATCGGATGTTTGTGCTCCCTCAACGTGTTCTTGAACTCCCCATTGGAAGTCAAGCTGAAATATCAACTACGATGGATCCCCATGGATAACCCAAATTTCTATTGAATAAAATCTCCATTATTAAAAATGACTTCCTCCTTAGCATTCATTTTTTTCCTTCATGCATACATTTGGTTGAGGTCCTTGGGGAAATCCCATCTTGTCTAACCTCTAATATTTTATTCACGTGTTTTGGATGCTTCCACCACAATCTTGTGAATTGCCCAAACATTGGCTGTAATGTACCAAATCTCTTAGTATGCAATCCCAAAATTTAACAACTTCAACTAACACAATTACAAGATAGAAGTACCAAATTTCCCAACAATGTGGTAGCAAAGTCGCACATGCCATCACCTTTGGCCATATCAGAAGCACATACGACAACACTTCTTGGCACCTAAACCTCATAAATGTGCGAGTTTGGTTCCCAACAAGTCCAAATTGCAACACAACTCCCACGTTTCTTCACCTCTTGTGCCATCTTTCTAAGAATTTATTCCATTTTGCAACCCCAATGTGCCATTTTCATGGAATAATTGCCATTTTAATGAAATTCCCCATAACTGTAGTCATTAGAACAATCTTGGGGTCTGCATAAAGCCTTTTAAGCCTCTTTACGGGCAGGGCGTCACACTGGAATATCAGGGGACGGCAAACCTCATTGAGAACCCGGGCAGGATCGTGGAGTTTACCACCAACATAATCAAGTGTGCTGATGTGTCCAACATGAGTCCAAACTTTGTGTTGGAGAAATGATTGTTGTGCACTGAGCTTGGTACTTCATAGCTGAATTGTTTATTCATGTACTAGTCGATCAGGAAAGGCGCGAAATTCCAGCTATGCACAACCATATGGCGGGAGAGTATGTGCTTAGCTCTGGGCATGTGTCACAGCTCTGGGCTTGGACTTTGGGAGGTTGTGAGTGTCGCCACATACGTGTGCTTCAGCGTGCGTTCGTGTTTGTGCGTCAGCATGGCATTACGCGATGTCACAAACACAGTTGGTAGATATGTCCCACAGATTCAACTGGACCAAAAGTATGCACCGCTCATACGCCGAGGAAAGTGTCTAGAAGGCCAAGCAAGTAGATCTAGCTTTCCAGCGAGGCGAGCAGCAGGAGAAACACATATTGATCTCTGGATCGACGGAGGCCTATATCCAGCCGATCCGGCAACAAAATCTCCACCTTGCTTCAGAACTACCAAGGAATATCTTGAATTTCTATGTCACGGAGAGGATGGTATATTAGGCTACACAAAGCGTCTAGAGGCAGGTGTAGTTGAGAGTGGTGGACAAAGTATGCAAGGCTCAGAAAACTGTATCTTAACGTTGCAATCGAAGGTCTCAAGTTATGAGCAAGATATAAAGCAACTACGGCAGCAATGCCATGTTCTTGAAGCTGAGGCAGAGGTGATGGTTTGCACTGCACGTCGTCACATAGAGGAAAGACAACGCCTGGATGACAATGTCCAGCACTTAGAGAGCACGTGTGCTGAATTAAGGGCAATGTTGTTAATGGAAACAACAGCGAGCACTAACGAATCTACCCAGAGGCAGGAGAAGGTAGAAGCTTTGGAGGCGGAACTGGCCAAGTGTAGAGTTGATTACAGCTCCTTGGAGGAGAAGATGAAACACATGGTCGAAACCCCTTTGGGATTTCGTAAACGAGTGCATGGTCCAAAGATGAAAAGCATTGATGAGCTTGCAAAGGGGTCAGGTTATGCAAAGTGACGGAAGACAATGTTAAGGGTGCAAATTCAACCAGCAGTAGTGACTAGCGTGCAGGAGAGTAATAGACGGGATGGCCGCAAGAAGAGGCTGGGGGGTGAGGGGGATTCACAAAGCAAGACTGCAGAAGCTATTGCTAGTATCCTGTCTACTGGGGAGGTAGCCACTTTAGCTGAGCAGCCCAAGATGAGTCAAGCCACTACTGTTGCAGCAAAGGTCATATTCAAGAAAATCAGTGATTCACTTACAGAGGATGTGATGTTGGGAGCATGCGATGGCTCTGGTGTGACTCATAGAGGGTATGCAATGATTTACAAGACAGTAAAACATCGAGTTGGGCTTGTAGCGCCAACCTTGAATGGATCCCTACTACCCACTCCAAATCGGTTGGCACAACTGCGAAAGCAGATGAATGATAAGCTGCCACAATTTATAGGAGACTACTACAATGTTGAAGGTCGCCACGTCATTCCAGCAGTCAAGATCGGCAAGAAGATTGTAACGCCCGAGAAAGAGGTGATTCTGGATAGCAAGAACAATTTATTTGTCGATTTGGAGGTTGTGCAACGGTCAATGGTCATCTTTTACGACATTACAGTAGCAGGTAATGTTGCAACATCTAATCCCCAAAATTTGGACTACCTTCAATCATTCTAAAACAACTTGAGAGGGGATTTCTTTCTCTTATGCTTTATGTTCAAAGTTTTTAATGGATGGAATCTGAGTATCAATTGCAAACAAGTCACTTTGGACATGATTTTGAGAACCTAATTGTTGATCAATCGCAATTGACGCAGTTTCAATCATCGAAACTGCAACGTTAGTCCTGTAGGATGGATATGATATAACTAAGCTCAGATAGATATGCTATAAGTTGCATGATCATAGGTATGTGGGCTGATAATTGGTTTGTTGATTGGCTAATTCACACTTGCAGAGTGTAATGGAGGCCCCCTCATTTTCGTGCTGAAGCTAGATGAGGCAGAGGTGCAGCAGGGACGTAAATATGAGCGCGTTAGCTTGACACTCATGAACCGAGCACTTGACCCAGAGATTCAAAGGCATGATGATAGGTACTTTTCAGTGCAATCAGAGCAGGAGATTTGGCCAATCGGTTGTTTCCAGGTGGGGAAAGAATCTTATGAAATTCTGGACTGGGTTTTTAAACAAACAAGATTCCCGGAAGTAATTCAAGCACAGAGCGAGGGACAGGAGCTCTCTGTCCCTGACCGTGGCAACTTCGCCGTTGAGTGGCACTTGAGCGCCGATATGAAAACTATTAAGTGCATGAACGGGCTCCAACATGGCCCCTCTTGTAAGATAAATTGTATATACTGCGAGCAGAAGCATGAACGACTGTCAACGTGCACAGCGGCTGAAGCAGAGCGGTTGGTAATAAGCCAGGGGAAGGGGAGGTGGCAGGGAAGATTGTTTGCTCCAGGAATTCGAGGAGAACCTTGTGATGTCCGTACGCATCCTCGCTGGAAGCAGGTGCTGCCCATTCCACTATCACGAACACACATGTGCACCCTGCATGCACAAGTATGAATAATCGAGAAAATCTTGCACATGCATTTTTTGCACATTTGGAACATGCAGGACGAGCGGAGGAAGGGTGAAGCAATAGACTCGATTGAGAAATCTCTATCAGCCATTGGCGTAGAAGGCGAGAATTGTGTGCTTAGAAGTGACAAGAAGCGGTCCGGGAAAACAGGGGATGTAGTTATGAAGCCAAGTCTAAGTGGAGCTGTTGCGAGCAGGCTTTTCTGACATAGTTCATGGTCATCAAATGATAAGGTTTGGAAAGATGTCTGCATGTCCGAGCAGAACAACCTGGAGAATGGTCAGGCGCGACTGAAGCGCTGGCGAGTGTGGGAAACTCTAGAAAATCTCCAACGATATTTCACAGGCCTTGTGCTTTCGCAGGATGATAGGAGGGACTGCAAAGCACGTGTTGATGCCTTTGGTACAGCTTTCATTGCTGCATTTGGGGAAACCCACGTAACACATTACATTGTGAGAATCCCTAACACATAGTCGGATTTTGTGTCCAGTGTTTGCTAGTCATGATGAAACAAGAGTCGTGTATGTAATCATTAATCCTTTTTTTCGGACATACTGTTGGGTTCGTGCCTTCGTGGTGTTCCAAGTATCAAATGTGGTAGAATTAACCGTTAGTCTCTTCTGTGTTGTATACTAGATTTGATTTGTTGCTGAAGCATAGTGTTGTTATTATCAGCACGTTCTAGTGAAGCATGGGCTATGGTTTGTCGAGAAGTATGGTAGCCTCTCAGTGTGGAGCTGCCAGGGGATGGAGAAATCTCACTACGCTGCAAAGGCGTCAACCCAACAACACTCACAACATGGAGGAACAGCCTTGCGGACTAGTGTAATTGTGCAGCAATACCAGTTTTGGTATCGGAACATACAACACAGGTTTGCTCGTAAACTTGAAAATAAACTGAGAGACGCTGAAGCAAGTGAAATAGATCCAGTGGCGATTGCTGCGGCGGCTCGGCAACGAGATGCATGGTACGCTTCTGATGCGGCTGTGGCGTGCGAGTCATGGAGAGATGGACGCGTACGCAATGGCCGCAGATATGTGGAGAGGGCGGATCTATTATCCGAAGAAGACGCCAATGAATGCGGCTCGTAGAATACATGCATAGTTTGGAGTGACTCAAAGGAGCCAGAGCCCAGAGGCAGCAAAGGTTCCCAATGCAGACATGCAAGAATCTGAGTACTGTGATGATTTGGTCACAGATACTATATACATATGTATGTATGGTCATCAGATTATCAGTACCTTCTATTATATTATCATGTTGATGCCCTTCACAAGTAAGCTAAAATATGATGCATCACCATCTCCATCATGGTATCTTCAATTATTATAAAGATATTGGATGTTTCAGTGTACGTGATCAAGCATCACTGTCTTAGGTTATCATGACACTAAGTTGAACTCCCACTAAGTGCTCTTTCATTTTTTTACAGCCGGCTTTTGAGTTAGTACCATTGTTTTCAAGGTTTTGTCTATGAGGATGCTTTTGTAAGAGTTGCAATTTTTCAAGGTTGTGGAAGTGAGAATGGCGATGGCGCAGTTGCATTCCGAGCTTAAGAGCCACTTCAAAGTTAGCAAACTTTGGGTCACTACTCTTGGTGTTATCTTGGAGTAATTTAACTCCAAGTTATTAGTCCTTTCATGATTATAACCACCTTATTGTAAAGTAATACAAACAACTTACCTACATTCAAACACAAAAATTTATTCATCATTTGTCAAGCATTGCTCAAATATCAATATGCTACTATATATATTTACATGATTAAATTCCAATATTCTACACTTGTTTATATTATCATTTGAGGCATTTGAGACCTATGTACGTGTGGTCATCTATGACCTATGACCTATGACCTATTATTGGTACCCAATACTACATCATCATGTTGATGCCCTTCACAAGTAAGCTAAAATATGATGCATCACCACCTCTATGATCGGGTATCTTAAGGATATTGGATGTTTCAGTGTGATCAAGCATCACTATCTTAGGTTATCATGACACTAAGTTGAACTCCCACTAGTAAGTACTCTTTCATTTTTTTACAGCTTGCTTATGAGTTACTACCATTTTCTTCAAGGTTTTGGATGTGAGGATGTTTTTGTATCAGTAGCATTTCCTCAAGGTTGTGGAAGTGAGAATGGCGATGGCGCAGTTCCATTCCGAGCTTAAGAGCTGGACTGCTAGCTTAGAAAAAATGGCATAGGCGGTGGAGAATATTAAGCGAAAATACATTCTGCCCGAATAGACATGGAATAAGTTATAAATGGAATAACAAGTCTAATAACTTATAATAATAACTTATAAATGGAATAAGTTATTATTATAAGTTATTAGACTTGTTATTCCATTTATAAGTTGATTAGACTTGTTATTCCATTTATAAGTTATTATTATAAGTTTATTATGAATGGAATAATAAGTCTAATAACTTATAATATGCTTGTTATTCCATTTATAATAACTTATAATATGCTTCTTTTTATTGAATCAAATTTTATAATAAGAAGAATCCTTTAATTATGCATTGATTATGTCCTTATTATGTATTTATTTTATTATGTTCATAATAAAATTTATAATATTTCTTAAAATTTAAGGGCCTTCTTATCCTCACAGGTTGGCCCAATCTCCCTGCAAAAGTTTCTTATAATGCTTACTTAGGGCTCACAAAAGCATCTTAAAAGAGATATGAATAAACTACGATCTGTATGTAGTGGCTGTTTCAGATTCTTGTTGCAGTTTCCATTTTCAGCACACTTGGGTTTTGTTTGACTTTTCGATTTATCCGAAAGCAAGCACTTTGGGATTAGGTCAGCCCTTCGTCTCTTCCATAAGCAAATATTAATAGTATCCCTATAATTGTGTGGTGTTGAGGTGTTCTTCAGTGTAAAGAGGGACATCTCTCGTGCTCTCTATGTCACAGGATTGGCAAATGGTGCACTTTGTGCCCAACCGATGATAGTGGGTGCATGATCAGTTGGGCACAAGTTATATGGAATAAGTTATTATTATAAGTTAATAGTATATGTTATTATAAATGGAATAAGTTATAAATGGAATAACAAGTCTAATAACTTATAATAATAACTTATAAATGGAATAAGTTATTATTATAAGTTATTAGACTTGTTATTCCATTTATAAGTTGATTAGACTTGTTATTCCATTTATAAGTTGATTAGACTTGTTATTCCATTTGTGAGTTATTATTATAAGTTATTATAAATGGAATAATAAGTCTAATAACTTATAATATGCTTGTTATTCCATTTATAATAACTTATAATATGCTTCTTTCTATAGAATCAAATTTTATAATAAGAAGAATCCTTTAATTATGCATTGATTATGTCCTTATTATATATTTATTTTATTATGTTCATAATAAAATTTATAATATTTCTTAAAATTTAAGGGCCTGACCTACTCTAGGTTCAATATTTATGCATGTAAACTCTAGCTTGTAGATGTGTATTTTCTATAATTTATCTTACAAAAGTGAATGGTTAAAAGATGTTTATATGTAATTAGAGATTTTAGGAAGAAATTTTTTAATTAAAATATACAACTGTCTTTGTAAAATCAATTCAAACGTAATTTTGACATAAATTTATTTAAGAAAGTGACTATAACTACAACCAATTTTATCACACTCCTATAAATCAATTACCTAGTCTACAAATGAATTACTAAGCTTACAATTCAATAACTCATTATTATTGTTGACTTTCAATATCTAGCTGATCAATAATATCTATCCAAGTGATAGGTGTTCCACTTGTTAGTTGATTTGATAACCTCTCACGAATTGCTGGTTTGTTCACAAGAGCTGCACCCAATCTGAAATTATTGGTTGATAGTGATTTGGCATTGAACCGTAGTGTTCCGTGGCTGACGTATTTGCTAAATACAAATCTCGGGGGGTGCTGTACCTTAAAAAAATAAGGATATATGAGCGACCAACCACTATTTTATAGGGGGCTATTACTTTTTTTTTTTTTTTTTTTTCACATGCTACAATTATGTAATTTTCTAATTTGGGTTAATAGAGAAGGGGCTTGCATTACTTACAATTCCAATTTTCTATGAATAAATGATATGGTAAATTAGATTGAAAAATTATTCTACTATAATTTTGGCTCAAAATTGAATGGGGTGGTTTGGTTTAGGGAATGTTCTCGACATATATAATGCAGCATGGACCCAAAAAATGTTGAGAAAATTTCAGGCCAACGACAATTTAAGTTACAACGAAATTTGACAGAAGAAAGCTTTTACTCCAAAAAAAACTTTGGTGTCACCCTTTACTTGATATCTCACAAGATTCAGTCTTATGTGGGAGCTGTATTAGGACACACATCAAACATAGTTTTCGTACACAATGATGGAGTAAGAAAAATAATGCTCATTGTGTTTACAAACACAGTGAATGGGACCAAAGTTAGCATATTATGTATCCATGAACATAATAGAAGTTAAGAAAAACAATGTTCTCATTGTGTTTACAAACATAGTGAATAGGACCAGAATTTGCACATTATGGGTCCATGAACAAAACTAAGGCTAACCTACACTACTGTAACCGGTGCTCAAAATCCCCTGCACCTGCATTACAACAAACACACTTGCATCAATGGAAATGTACACCAACTATGCTAAAACGAAATGCATTCCAAGTTCCAGCATGGCGATAGGTTGTAAACAAAATAATGTGTACATACTTGATACTCTTCAAAGTCCGGCGAAATATTTCCAAGTACCGCTCCAGCTTGGACGTAGTTCTTCTCGGCGAACAGGCTGATGAACAAGAGGCCCAGGCGCCGCAGCCACCATGGACCTACGTGGCTTCCAGAGGGTCGCTTTGGCCTGCAACTTAGCTGCAAAACAGAGAATGGGAAGGTTAGCTCATGTAAAAGCAAGAACACACATTGGATTGAGTAATAACTGGAGCCTCAAGAGAAGGTCCATGTAGGAACTTAAAGATCCTTCCTAGGATCCACGCTGTAGTATCCTTCACATGGTTGTTCTCATCTTTCATTGCTTGCAACATGAAGGGGAGAGCATCATGTACAAGAGTACTTAGCTTGTCCAGCGAAGGTCCCTCCAAAATGGATCCAAAAGCGTAGGTAGCAGCCTCTCGAAATATCCAGTCACCCTTTGAAATGTTCTCCTGAACGAAGGGCGTGACAAAAGGCACAACGTCATCTCCAACAACACGAGCCACCAAGCCCAGACAAGTCCCACCAGCCATAGATAAATTCCAGGCCCCTTCGTCTAGATCTTGATCTTCCTCCTGCTTCGTCAACGTTTCCAGCAACATCGGAACGAGGGCAGGCAACGCCTGTTTCATGAAGTGAAAGTAAGGCACCTCTGAATCGAAGACAATTAGTATTAGGGGACTTCACAGCCAAGTGCTAATAAGCAGCCCCTAAAAATTTCACCGATATGATCACGGTTCACAAGCGAGTTTCAAAAATTTATAGGTCCAGAGAAATCACCTTGGTAGTCTTCCTGAATCTCGATCTCCTCATTGCAAATAGAGCTCCAAAACTCGATCGCTGGAAGTGCAACTGGCTCTTCATCTTCCTGCACTACTTTCGAAGTGACAAAATAGTTCTTGCATGTATGGGGCAAGTTTATCATAATAAGTGCAGCCAATGGAGACTAGACATTCGAAGGCAGCAACGACAAACTCGGACATCTGGTGAGAGGTTGGTCTCACAAACCACCCTCATAATATAGTTGCGCTCCATATCATTCTCGAAGTTAGTTTGAGCAAAGTCTAGGGCATTATATAGAGCGTGCGTAGCAGCAAGTCGAACATCATTACTCGTCTCGGAGGAGTTCATGCCCTAAACTACAGCAATCAAGATGGAATTCACCTGCTCTTGAGCGAGTATCTCCGCCAACTCTCCTCACACACATAACCAGGAGCTTCTAAGGTTGCTTATTTCAAATGCGAGGGCTGCTCTAGTTGCAAAACTCCCATGTTAGACAACAAATAAGAGCTAACTGTGAGACCGGGATGCTCAAGGTACAACTACTTGGACCACCTGCAGTGCTCAAGTATTTTGTGACACAAATTCGTCTAGCACCTGCCGATCAGCCTCTCGTAGGGTATAAACGCTGGTATTCGAATTGAATGACAATGCAATGGTGCAAATCACGCTCTCAATGTCAATCCATTGGGTGTCCGTCACGTCGTATTTGTACTTGTTCCTCCCTGGCACTGATTTGAACCAATTGAGCATTATTTGAATGGACGGGGAAGAACCTACCTTCTTACCTGTTGGCGTGTGAGCCATGAGGTCGACTGGGTTCCTACACAATCCCCACGTTCGTCCAACCCTCCTCCGCATTTTCTGCACCCTGCCGAGCCACCAAGTGCCAATGTCAGGGCCAGTGGTCACAGCAGCCGGGCGTCCCACTTGAGCACTACAGCGGTTCCTCTTTTGCGCAGATCTCACTGCAGAACTCTGGCCTACAGTGGAAGATTGCATAAATAGCACTCCGCAGTCAGTTCCAAGGCCCAAGAAAGCGGTCGTGGTCGAATTAGCGGCAGCAAGATAATCCTCAACGTTGTTGAAGTAGACAGAGTTCTTGATGCGAGTCAAGCGGTCCTTCGACAAGAAGGGATTCCCGTTCAATTCGCCCACCAACGTTGATTTGTAAATGGCCCTGCCATTGTAATGCACCACTGGCTCTATTTTCTGTGCAGGGTTCCGAGAAGTTAGCTCCACTGGTGGGCTGGGCTCAGCTGAATCCAGCATTTGCGAGATTGCATCCCGGCACTCTTCTTCGGCAACACTCAAAACGTGTTCCGCACTCTCCAAGGATGCGTCAGCAGTAGTCTTGTCGGCGTCAAGGTTGGCACTCTCAGCATCCAACGTACTCTCGTCCGGGGCTAAGGGTTCACCGTCATGCTCCACAGTGTCTCCCTCTTCCTGCACAGCAAGGGAGTCCCTCATGACCTCTCCGTCGCCATCTTCGCCGGGGACTGGCTTTTCGGGCGGTACGTATGCCTAGTGCTTCGGATCCGACCCCTCCACCGTCCAAGGCTGTAAGAACCATTGTTTCCTTCTAGCATAAGTCGATGGAGCCATATTTAGCGCCTTCAACTGGGATTGGGCTGCCTTCAGACCTTCCTTCAACGCCGCCACGAAGTCCTCATCTGTGGCAAGGGCGCTATAATCTCCCAAATCTGCAGGTGCTTGCCCACGTTCTAGAGGATGCAAGTCCGCCCACATGTTTTTCTGCTTGTTATGCGCTCTACCAAATTGCAGTCCATTAGATCCGTACTCAATCGCAACCAGGTGGTTCACCGTGTTAGCACAACCCACAAGCTCCTGGAAATCGTACGCTCTCTCCATACCTTGCATTCCCTCCACCTTGCTAAAAAAAATTTCACATGAATCAGATCCTGTGAGGTGCAGTGGAACCGGCAAGTGAGAAAATGCATCACGAAAATACCTTATGAGTAAGACCACGAAATGGCACGAGAGCTACACGTCAAGGTAGCACTGGTTGCTTACGAAGCATTCTTGCAACGTTAGATTCTTTGTATTTCTTCCTACACCGTGGTCACCATGGCTAAACCACAACTTCCAAATCCTGAAAAAGAATGACACTTTGCCAGCAAGCACCACTCTCTCCCTCAAAGTCAAGGACACGGAAAGGAAGATGTCAATATAGTCAGCACAAATAGACAGATACAGCTCGGTCCCCAAAGTTCTCTCCTGATGTGCGTCCCTTGTAGTTCGCAGTTCCTGCAAACAAGTTTTGGCCTTCTTCGCACAAATTCGTTGTGCACTTGCCCAATTCTGTCTATTTGTGCGCTCCACATCTTCCTTTCTGAGACCATGCTGATCAATACCAAACCTCTGATAAACCTGACCAAGGTGATCTAAGTAACAGACATCAGCTCCCAACTGTAGGTTCTTTACAACGCTGTCAAGGGGGTTGATTAATTTCTTTCCGTTGTGAATAAAATCCTGATCATGCAAGCCTCTCACTTTATTCTTGCCAAGCCATTCACAAGATAAGGACCAGCCTTCCCACGGGATTTCATACCTGAACCCCGCCTTGCTACAGTAGTCATGGACCATGAGCTGCCTCCTCCTAGAATCCCCATCGGAAGAATGCCCCACAATCGATTCGAGAACAGGCCCACAGCTGTCTTGCCAGAGCGTGTCAATAGTATTCCACTGATTACGGACCCAGTCGGAATTGAAACGGTTGCAAGTGCTAGACACAACAAGTACAAGTCGTGGCAACAAAGCATGCAAAGGATTCACCATGATGACACGAGCAAAACTCCCCTTGTCATTCTGACGGAAAGAATCTACTATGGTTGCATACCCACTCTCACCATTCCCTACGTGAGGCCTGAAGGTGGATACGCATCGATGATTCTCCTTCACTCCACAAAAGCCCACCAGTCCATCAGACCGAGCGTCCCAAGATATACGAGCCTTGACTTTTGTCTCGTCCTCCGCCAAGATGACAGGAACAGGTCCTTCTACTCTGTGATTCGCTTTGGCCTCCCTGTAAATGTCAGCCACAGCAACAAACAACGCAGAATGCTCCCCAGCAATGAATTGAACCCCTTTCTTATTTTTCCGTTTAGTACAATCATAGGACGGCCCACCAAAATTCAAGGTAAACAAATCACACATTCGCCTACCACCATATATCCTCATAGCTTGAGCAAATGACTTTGAATTTTTGGAGAATCTGTGACCCTGCCTCACACGATTTAAGTTTGTGGCAACGTCCTTGAGGAAGTCCCACAAAGCTGGCTTTCCCCCGAAGGCGTTGGTTTTGTGAGCCACCAGTATGTTGTTACAAAAAGAGAGAACATCTTTTCTATTAAAATTTTCTACAGCACTAAGTTTCAAACCACGCTGACTTACTTTCAATTGCGCGACCCTAGACTTCATGAGCCAGTGCCTAGCCTTTTCATCACAGTATTTCCTGCCTAACGTCCTTGACTGTGAGGCCAGTTCAGTGATCTGTAGATAGCCTATCCTTCTTCCTTGCTGTATATCCCTACGACCACGCTTGACAAGAGCACGACCTTCCCTTTGTACCCTAAGTCTGAAATCATTGGCTTGCTCAATTTCCATGCAATTGGAACAAATGAAATTCGTAAAGGGTTCTCCCGTGGCACACAACCGTTTACACTGTACATGCCGGAAGCACCCTCTTATAAGAACAAGTTGACCTCGAAATACAAAATCGGCAGTTGTGCTTGGCTCCGCCATCCACACCGATCCAATCTTTGAATCATTCTGCAACGACTCGACTCTATAGGACTTCCCAGCGTACTCAACGATTTTCTTCCTAAATCCCCAACACAGCAACGACAAAATAGAGTCGGAGTGCATATCTAACGAGGATTCTCCTACTGCTTCGGAACCTACACTACTTGAACTGTTGAACCAAAAATGGAGGTCGCGTTGATTGCCGGTGGTCGACCTCGACCTTGCGGTGGGTCTCCCCTGTTTTCCGGAGCTAACTGCACATGAACTCTTCGACGAACTGCTTGCCGCAGCCAAGTCTTCATAGCACTTCGTATGAACCAGGCCATGGACGTGATTCTCTAAGTTCTGTCTAAGGTTCCCCTTCTGTGGGCACAGGAGCAGTAGTTCTCCATCGAACTTGCAGCGCACCTTGAACCAAAAGGACTTCAACTGGGGAACACCCACATCTCCGACTATTACAAACGGAGGATCATTTGAGGAGATCAAGTCATTCACACTTTGAAGAATGCTAACGCCTTCCTCCACGAGTCGCCAGTGATCTGCTGGTGTCAAAATGATGGGTTTGCTGGACTTGCCCTCCTTTGGGTGGTCGTTGTACACTAAACCCCTCTTCCTGCACCATTGCTTGATGTGGAGAGCTGAATGTAAATGACTCTTCTTGAAATTTGCAAATAGGTTTTGCACTGCAATCCGGGAGTGATCACGGCCCGTACCCCCAATTTCTCTCTTACACTCCCCGCAATATATCTTCACAACAGCCAAGCCACAGTGATCGTAAGTTTTTAGGTCCCACTTGTGATCTGCAAAATCAAGTGACTCTAGCTCCCTTCTCAGCTTTTCTGCACCCTGCTTGTAATTCTCAAGCACATCAGTGGCTAACAGCGTGGATTGTAGCAGGGTCTCCTCGAGCACATCAGTAGGTGACAGTGTCGGCTGTGGCTCAGCCTCGTCGTCTTCAGGAAATTCTGGAACTTCAGTGGGATGCCCTAAACCGGCAGCTCCTGCCTCCTCCAACGTCCGTGCAGCACCGGCGTGCAAGACATCCGTGCCACACGGTTGGACACCTCCCAAACCCGTAAGTTGCCCTGGCTGCTCCGCTACCAAGTCGCTGCTCCTCGTGTCGGCCTGGTCCCCAACACGACACCGCTTGCGACGTCCGGCGTCGCCCTCCACCGACGGAATTACATAAACGCGTTCTTTAACCGGGTTCATGGCCTCGAACCGCTTTGGTATTCGGCATGCATCATCTAAGTCCCAAAAAAGGAAAGGCCACTCCACGCATTCCCCGTTCTCCAAGCGCATGCGCATATCCGCATAAGTATCGCTGGAGTTGCAAAAAAACGGACTGAGTAGCTCCGGCCGCCCCACATCATCTTCCACAGAGTACAATCTGATCTTGTAATTGAGTGCCATCATCCACGCCCCTAAACCCTGCGTTCAACAAATCGAATCTATCATTACACCACGCAGCACATCTGGATCCAGAACGCAAGAGCAACGCACCCTAAACCCTGAAAGGTAAACCACAAATTAACAAGAGCTTGAAGACCACAAGACAACCGCAATACAAAACCCTACGTTGCCCAATTCAGAGACTAGCAATACCTCAAAGCAGCAGGTGCCAAGATGATCGCAGCGACCCCAGGCACCATGTGACGCTGTCACGCAAGAAAAAGACATAGAAAAAACAATTCCCCAAACCCTGAAGTCGTAAAGCCTAAAACCAAAACACAGATCTGCACCAAACCGTGACGGATTTGCAACAAAACATAACGAGGGCTGCTTGGGGATGCTCCCAACGAACCAACCGTAGCCAAACAACAAAATTGATTGCACAAACCGTAGCCAAACAACAAAATTGATTGCACAAACCCGTAGCCAAACAACGAAATTGATTGCACAAACCGTAAACCCTACACGTACAACACAGATCCAACGAAATTGATTGCACAAACCGTAAACCCTACACGCACAACACAGATCCGCCCCAAACCGTAACGAGGGCTGCTGTGGGACACCCGAAACTGAACGGGCGCACAAACCATAAACCCCGTATCCAGCAAACTGAGGTCCTTGCACAAACCCTCCACCTCGTCCAAAGCAAATTGATTGCACAAACCCTCCACCTCGTCGACATCAAACTCAGGTCCTTGCACACGCCACGGCCGGATTCTTGCACACGTCGGGAGATTGCACCCAGTCCCGACCAATTGAACAAACCCTAAACCTCTTCCTTGCAAACTCAGACGCAACGGTCGGCTTCAAGTGAACTGACCCCTAAGCCGAGTTGAGCCAGATTGCCCTGACCCCTAAGCCGAAAACCCCATCACTGAGCCAGATTGAACTGACCCCTAAGCGTAGTAAACCATCACTGAGTACCCTAAACGAGATCTGCACAATCTTGTATTCTGTAATATTAAATCATACTCCGTATTAACTTACAGTAGTCAGACCCTAAATTATGTATCCATGTACAATGTATAACACTTAGTTGTAAGAGTAGTTAAGTCACTGTAGGAATCCGAGAGTCTTACATGAACTAAGATGTATATTTCCTATAGTACAATAAGCAATTTCAGACATTTGGCCAAAGAATTTAATATAAAGGGGGCTATTTTAGTACTATTGCATTTTCTAATGGGGCCTATTACTCCATACCCTATAGTACTTTAAAGACATCCAATGCCATATTCTATACCCTATAGTACTCTAAACTCTTTTATAATTTTTAGCCCAAATGAATAAAAAATACCCTATCATTTTTTCGCTCATAGTTTGCTAATCCGCCCGATGACTACACCCCCCGAGATACAAATATACCTGCACCATTATTGTTTTGAAGTTTCATGCAGTGTTGAAAGATACCAAATTCTCCGCCTTGTAGGTGTCCTTCTGTAAACCAGCAAATGAATGAACATTCTAGATTGTTACTGTCTACATGGGGTTTTATAAAAGAGTTCTTAGACAAATGTAATTGATGCACTTGTGTTGGATATGATTTCAACCCTATTGCAAGACAATCCATAGGTTGAAATTGATGAGTGAAACACTCTTTCACAGGAGCTCCAAATAAATCCAACGCCTTCCACATTCTTGTTGCAATAGTATTTCCTGTAGCCCTCAAAGAACGTTTTACTTCAGGAGTCAATTTCTTACGATCATATTGAACAACATTCCCTTTTGAAGTTTCTCCTCCATAGGCAGTGTAGCCATGACCTACAGATTTGGCAGTGATGGAGATCTAACCCTAGACCCTATAGACCCTAGACCCTAGAGACCCTAGACCCTAGACCCTAGACCCTAGAATAGTTACATTGAGAATGAAGGTAATTTTTATATAAGAATTTTATGTCAATTGCATATTAAATCCAAATGGTTCAAAAATTCTATAAGCATTTAATTAAATTACTTGCACAAAGGAGTTTTGAACTACAAATGCGTCATTATCAATATCCACTAGGTTCTTAAAAGCAACAATAAAAAGAAGTACATCTCACAAGCAACATTAAAAAGAAGTAGATCTCAAAAGCAACATTAAAAAAAAGTACATCTCAAAGGCAACATTAAAAAGAAGTAGATCTCTGGACCGAACATGTACGCATGGAGAAGATATATAGCGAGTTCAGATCTCACTAACAAGAAGTACATTTCAGGGTTTAAAATGTACGTATGGAGATTATTCAAGACTTAGACATATTCTACTTGAACAATCTTTTATGGCCTGAGCCATACATTTGCTCAATAATGAAAAGGATAAAAGGGTTGACAATGCTTATGGATGGATTGCTAAATTTTTCTACACTTGGTAGGATAAGACCACTTGTACAAACAACGAACTCATAGAGTACGTAACATCATTACACATCATGTAACAAAGTTTATGCCTCATCATTTACCCGTCCTTCAACTGCACTGGAGTGCCTCACTTTCAATCTTACGACAGGGCCTTGATGCTGCATCCAGTAACCCAACTATAATCACGAGAAGAGGTGTACCATACAGCCCATACTTTGTTAATTCACACAATTATGTGTACCAAAATTCAGCATTCCCGCCCCAACTGTGCATGAAGTGTGCATTCCCACCCCAACTGTGCATGAAGTGTGCATTCCCACCCCAAGTGTGCGTAAGCTTGTTACCTCATCTTACAACCTTGGTTTTTGGCTTGGCTAAGTTCTGAGAAAATGTTGTTGCTTTCTGAACAATTGGTGATGCAGAGCAATGACAAGAAAGAGCAGACGAGTTTTGGGAATTCAATGGAGGTCTCAGAGTCTGAATTTTGCTCATCAAAAAATGGTGACAACGCCAAACATGACGAGATGGTGTCAGGGAATCTCACCATTTGGAGGGAGGCTTTCGGTCTTGGGAACCTTTCCTCCGGTGTTCGCAAGGAACTCACAAGGCGCGCACCATTTCTTCTTGGGACTGACCATGCAAAGTATTCCCTGGAGTTTTTTGTGGATGTGGGAGACCTTTATGACGATGGTATCCCCTTCGGAAAGCTCAAGGAGGATCATGGACTACCGGTGGAGGAGTTGGCGCTTACATATCCTTTGAACAAGAAGAAGAACCGACACCCCATGAAACTCATGCCTGACTCTGCGGCAGCACGTTGTGCACTTCATATGCATCAGCGTGTTTATAGTGGCACTGGTCCCGACAACGGAGAATTTTGTATAGCATTCCTTCGCGGTATGGAGCTACATTTTCAAGGTGGTCAATTAGTTAATTGGGCGGCAGGGGCCGTTGATCTCGCGAAGCAACGACAAAAAAACCCAGGGAATAACCCGCAGAAGCTCACTCCTCCTTGCATCCGCGAATAGATTCAGGCGATGATTTATTTATTTGATGATCTCTTAGCATGGCTATCCAACGCACATGGCGCCGCTATCAGTCAACTAAGGGAACATCAGATAAAGATCAAACCTGAAGTTCAAATTGCTTGGACCACCAATGTCAATGTGGTAGCACCATTCCGGGTACCCCGGCCTACGAAAGCATCCCCTACCGTGCCGACACATATAAATGTCCTAGTTCAAGTGGCCGCTAATGCTCGACAGCCACGAAGCACCCACTCGGGCCTCTCAGTTCAGAAAGCTTTGCTCGAGTCTCCACTAGCCTTGCTCTCGAGGAGGCTCCGTGATTCTGAATTGCAACACGCCGTAGTGTCAAGAAGCGCCATTCATCAGCAGAGGTGTCTCAGCGCATACCGTATTAAGAAGTGCCATTCATCAGCAGAGGTGTCTCAGCTCGAAGGTGCGGAAGCACGGTCAAAACGGACCCGTGCTTTGGTTTCTGAGACGATGATGCCTCCAACAATTGAGGAAGCAATGTCTGAGGTTCGGCACACTCTACATTCTATTTGTGAAGATTATTCTTTTGTTGACAACTCCGCAGTGGACTCTAGTCCTATGGTGAAGCAATACCAGATTTCGGCCACCCCACAACTATCTCCACCACTTGCTACACCCCACTTCCACGTCGATTTTCAAAGTGACAAGGATCTTGTATTGGACATTTTGCAAATTGCTACTGCCGCAGCCGGTGAAGTGAACAACTCGCAGAACTCTGCTCCAATTCAAGGAGAACCTGCTTCAGCAATCTCTAGAGAATAGAAAAACTTAGTCCAGGCTGTTTCTGAATTTAAATTCTTTGACACTTTTTGTAGTTTTGAACCTCAACCTGGTCAAGCATGCTTTGTAGACCGTTAAGTTTTGTTTCATTACTTTCTCGTAAGTTTTGCTAAAGCAAGGTTCTCGTGTTTATTATGCGGCATTGGATGCCTTTCCATTTGTGGAGGGTACTGGGACCATTGGATGACTAGTTCAAATTTCAATTGTAGGCAAGGCCAACTGCATGACCCGTACTAGTAGCCAACAAATGTATTTTTCTGTTGCTTGAATTTTTGCGGAAATAAAGTTTTTTGATCAACTTTACAGCCAATATCTATTTTATGTTTTTTCTTCACCCTATCACTCTTATTGTGCATCCTTGCTCAGATAAATCTCTCGTCTTGAGTCTTGACTAAGTGCTCATATGTAATCTTTTTTTTATGAAAGTCCAAGACACTAGTGAGCCACTATGTGCACATGGTGATCACATGCATCAGGCATTGCGGCCATGCAGCAATCTTTTCATCTTCGCTAACTTGGTGCACCGTTTACGCTTAGAACATGTTGCATTTGTAGCGATTGAACATTCATTTAGACTAAGTGCAAGAGTACAATGGAAAATTCAAAAAATAATATGCCCTGAAAATGAGATTATGTATCTCTCGGGTTGTGTGTGAAAATTTTTCAGTAATGCGTTGTATCAAAAAACATTAAAGAAAAGGAACAAAGTTTACATTTCATATGTTCTCGGCCTATTTCATATTCGTAGAAAATTCTCTAGACTCTTAAACCTTGCAGAACAGACCCTATGCTTGGCTTAAAAGAGGCTTGTCCAACCTCGTACAAAAAGGACCAGTAGGCAATGCATTGCCACGAGGGAATACTATGTCACACTGTAGAACAAAGACAGTCACTACATATTACATGTGACTAAATTGTCAAAGCACTCAGATTCTATGTATTCATCGGCGTTTTCTTGGGCAATATATCCTCCATCGCTAGTCGCCTCATATTTGTAGATGTCGCTCAAATGTCCTCTACTTCAGCATTAGCCGCTCACCATCTTGAACTTACCACCTGTAGGTAACACAGCTCCGATTTCGGTTTTACTCTCCAATCTGTTATTTATCTGCAACAAGAAGGGGTCATCAAAGAATGAGCCTTTGATTATACTAGCTACATCACTCAAGTGAAGCTATACCCAACTTTAGCTGAAATTTCAGGGCATACCAAGGGCACACAGTTTAGAGAGCAAGCGAATTCCAAAGTGTACCTTTTTATCTACTTGACCTGGTGCTGAGACAAAAAGATCGTAATACTCCAGGATAGTTTCTCTGGGCAAGAGTATAGCTATTTCATCCCGAATGTGGGCAACTAGCCACGAACTTCCAACCTCGAACATCGGCAACTCCTCCTCTCCAAACACAACAATGCAACTCACCATGTTGGGAATCTCCACTTGATCCATGGCTATCCACCCCTCCCTTTCGCTTCTGTATCTGACATAGCTGAAGGTCGCATAGAGCGTCTGTTGTGCCACATGGTATCGAAACACCATACTATCTCTGCTTACAACACACCTGATAATATCTTGGCCTCTTTGCCACTTCTCATCCCAGCCGCGATCCATCAAGCTGAAAAATAGCTCTGGCGATGGATCTTTAAACACATACATGGTTGCAGTGCGTCGCATCGTGTCTGCTTTCGCAAATAAATCTGCCATCACATGTATCGGCATGAACCAATGTACGTGAGCCGCCTTACTACCAGTCCCTCCTTTCATTGCTCCAGCAATATCCGCAGCCATCTTGAGCCGGAAGGACTCTGAAGTATTCATATCTAGGACGGGCCAATCCTGATCTTTTAATTGCGGGAGCAGCAATTCCTCTATGCTGCCGTACAGATCCGAACCAGATGTCGGAACATAGACGCCTCTTAAAAAGAAGGTGCCATTCTGTAGCAGCTCCTTGTGGGTCCTCTCACCTCTCACTGCCTCTCCAATCTCATGGTGCAAAACAAGTATAACGTCAAGCACACATTCTGGCGACACCCAATCCTCCCAGTACGAAGCATAGAGAAAGTTACTTTTCCGTGGCTCTACTGTCGAAGCTTCAGGATTGAGCTCCAATTGTCGACGTTGGTATGCATGCCGAACCAAAACTCCATCAAGTGCCATAACACGCCTCCCGTTGATAATGTTCCAACGCCATTTGAAACGCATTACTTGAGCTTTGTATGCACCGGCAATTGTTTGGTCGCCATGGATACGTGCATCACGAGCCCACGGACCCCTCTGAGCAGGCATCAAAGTAACCCATGACCCTACTTCCAACCTCAAAGGAATCTAGTTCCCCCTCAAATCTTTGTCATTATAGATTACAACCGCTTGCACTGCCGCCGCCCGAGGATCCATCTCAGCCATGTCTAAACGCAAGATGCTAATGTGCTGCAGCAAACACCACAAAAATGAAGCACACTGAAGTTTGCCGCGAAAGCTGATTGTCGTTTACACTTCATGACTGAATGTACAATTTCATGAGAGGTGGCACTGCTCCCGCCATTTCCTGTTGCTGTCTGTCTAGCTTTGCTACAGATTTTTTTCATATTATAATCGATCATCTTTATAAACTATTCCTTCTTCTAGTACAAGGATCGCAATCAGGTACAGGCACAAAAGTCTTTCACTACATGGCAGAGTAAAACCATCTTCGTAAATTGCATCAACACATACACTTCAATTGGCCTAACCTGTGGAGAATCTGAGAAGGCAGAACCACGTGGCACCAATGGTAGGTACATGGGTACTTCATCTTCCTTGCCCTCCCTATGCCCACAAACTGCCCTCACAGGGCCTTATGAGGACCCGAAAATTGTTCTAATGCTAATGTAGCCAAGTAATTGCCACATCAAATAATGATTAAATAATAATAATAATTTTTTGAAAAAAATATAATATTTAATTATTTTTCAATAATTTTAAATTCTAGTTAGTAGTGGCTAATTCTCAATATAGAAAACAAGTCTAAAACAACCTTCTTCTATAGCTAAAAAACATCTAGTGGGTTACTTTTTTTCCCTCAACGGAGTAAAAAATCCATTGTAACTTTTTTCTATAAACTGGTTGACAATTTATTGTGAAATCTTGCTTGTATGACCTAGCTTTACTAAAAAGGATTCCTTGATTACACCACACATGTCCATACACAAAACAAGAAAAAATTCGTCCACAACTTGCAATCACCAAGTAGAATCTAATGTTATTCCTGAATTTTCACTTCAATTGGTAGGATATGTGGAGAGGAGACAAAGTTGGGCTCACGTATAGACTGACACAAAGCATTAGCACTTAATGATTGGAATAGTATGGTTTTGTCATCTATTGTCATATTGTATTCCATTTGTAAACATAGACTAGAGACAACTATATTCAAATTGTTTCCTACTACAACAAATTTGGGAAGCAATTATGCTCAAGTTCAAATTCCTAGCTTCCAAAGAGGTGTCATGGTTGATCCTTAATCACCAATAAGCCCTCTTCAAAGATCCTTTTGATATTTCACCTAGAATCTTTTTTGAGGTATTACCCTACATAATCTTTGAACCTCAAAGAATCATGTGGGTTGTTTTTGTTTTTTGTTTTTTTTGACACAAATGAAACAAAATTTCATTGCAAAGAAGAAAGGACATATCAACCAATTACAAGTGGCTTGATAAGAAGAAAATCCAATCTAACCCAACAAGACACTACAACACGACAAAACTCAAAACAAATAACAACCTATAAGCTAGATTCAACATGGGGCCACAAGGCCTCCCAAAACCTACCATTATTGGCTAGGCCGTCACTTTGGCTTGCCACAACACTCTTTATGGTGGCTAAAATACAAAGCCCACCCTCAATCTTATCATCAACCAAAGCGGTTGACCTTCAAACATGTTTGCAAAAAATCCAAAAAATTGTCTATCGATTTTCTTTTAATCTCTAGTGTATGGAGCTTAGAGATGCACATATTTGCCTACTCAACTCTACTATAGTCAATCATCCTTCACCAAATGTGGTCAAGCAAGTGTTCCAGGGTCCATACTTGGCTATTGAACACCATGTTTATTTGAATCTACAATACTCTAAAACAAAGCTCAAACTAGAGCCACTTAATCAAGTTGATCTTGCATGAAATATCTACAAAGAAAATCCCTTGGTGCTACATAAAAGACTACCAAGGCCCTCTTGCCTTTGTGCCACATTCAAGATGTTAATCGCCCATTGTCAAGACCTTATGTTTCAAATGATACGCCTAGTAATAGTAAAGGATTCTCTCTTTTGAGTGTCACATATACACTAGGCACCACATGTTGAGTGCTTCATCAATTCAACTTTTCCAATGATTGGTAGCAACTGCCCTATATCAAAAGAGCCATAAAAAACCTTGTTTCTTTCCTAATACTATCTTTGGACTACATCATCCGCCACTTCAAACAAAAATCTTCGCATAAACTATCATCCCATTTTCTAGTGATAAGGTTAGAGACTTGGTGATGTCTCATAAGCATCTTATAGCCAAGCTTTGCTATAAAGCCCATTAATCCCTAAATGCGTGAGGCACCTAATTTGGGTGTTGACAATACTTTGAAATTAAATAAATCCTAACCAAGTTTCTATTGTTAAAAAGTTCTTATTGAAGCCTAGTTTTAGCATCAAGAATCCAATTTTTAAAATGATTCATCATGATTTTTCTATTCAAGATTTTGGGCAAGGGTGCCCATTGCAATCTTGACTTTCCATAGTATTGAAGGCTCTTAAAAATGAGCCTCAAATACACTAGAACTTGGAGAAAAATTCACATTAGAAATTCATTTTAAAAAATTGTAGAGTAAATTTTAAGAAGCTATAAATTGGGGTTATGCATGTTAGGTCCTTTATCTTCATATTTTTTTAGGTGATTAACTTTTTAGATTTGACACATAAAAAGAGGATTGAAAGCCTTCAAATCACTTTCAAAGTTTTAACACCCTCATAACCAAACATTATAATCTTTCAATCCACAAATGATATGGTTTGGTTTCTTTTCCCATGTGATCTCTAACATGTCTAGTTTTAGTGATATGGTTTGGTTTCTTTTCCTATGTGATCTTTAGCATGTCTAGTTTCGAATTGTATGGTTACAATCCACAAAAAATTGATACAACTTATCATAATGTTAACTTTTGTTCAATTTAGAGCAAATTCCAAGAAGCTCAAAAAAGGCCTTGGGCATTGAGGGGTTAAAGCTCCTTTATGTTTGGTCCCTCTGAGTTCCACTTGAAATTGTTGCGGTCCCATTAGATCAATACGTCCATAAAAGGAAAGGACTTCAACTTTCTTCAGCCCATAAGATTGACACCACGTGAAATACTCTAGTAATCTTGCAGATCCTGTGGGAACGGAGAGAGGGTGGAATCATATGGGTTCTAAAAAAACAGATGAAACCATCAAGCTACAATGCAAACTGTCTGGCAGAATTTTACAAATTTCGGTAGGCTTGCTTGGTCCAGATGCTACCAGCGAATATCCCAGCGTCCCCAATACAGCAGGAAATTCCTGGATCAGTTCAATAAGCAGTGTGGCAACTTCTCATACTCGTATGAAGGAACTCCAAATCTACTTGTACATCAGTATCCTGACATGCCTAATTTTCCATTGTATGAATAATGTACAAATAGTGTGCATTTAGAGGAGGTGGGCAATTTTAGAGAGATATTGGACATCGGGTAAATTGGTTGTTGGTTCGCCTGACATGCCTGGCATGTTCACGGGGTTGTAATTTATTTTCCACTTGTTCCTCAATGCATCGACAGCTTTCCTCGTTTGTTCCAAAAAAATCAAAAATCAAACAAACAAAGATTAAAGAAACGTACATTTAGTGAATATTTAAGGCCTCGAGTAAATCAGTCAGTCAGAAGACACCGTTCGAGCATGTTCATTTGCTCACGGTATTAACTGATACTAATCATGTCCTGTTTTCTCATTAGGATATCAAAGACAATAGACAATGTGACCACCAGTCAACCTGTGTCGGCCAACAAATACAGAAGCTCATATATACAACACCTAAGAAGAATCGTAGTTGCAGTAGCACCATAAGAGTTTGATTTCGTCAGTACGTTTCATTCACGACCAGTGTATCGAAAGTCTCTAGTGCTGGTGATCGAAAATGATCGCACCAAGTAATTGCTGGGGCATTTCGAGTCACTCCAAAAGCTGCCCACTTCACCCGCTCAATTGAGGGACACGTGCTGTATTTATTCCATCAGCTGCACAAAGCAATGTGGGAGACGAAGACAAAGAGAACCTGCGTTCACGGGTAGCTACAGAAAAACCGTTATGAGGAAGTTGAAGCATTCGCAGCGAACAACTCTGTCCTGAGGTCCACCACGATAACAGTCACGTCATCGTGGAATTTTCTTCTGCGGCCAATTGGTATGGACTTGAGCTGATCCACTGGAATCCCTGACAATTCATAACCGGGGCAATAAATGAGCTTCAACTTTATTTCAGTGACATACATTATAAGAACCTCAGTAGCATTTTCACTCGCAAAAAATGTTATCCTAACATAGCCAACTCTCTTTCTGTAGGGTAGCAAAGGAATTATATTTGTACCGGCAAAGTTAGCAGCACGAAGAAGAAGCTGCTCAACCATGTACTTAGCAGGATCACCAGTTGGCTGGGCGATTAAAAAGCTGTATACAAACTCAACCACCTCTTCATTTGTGAAGAAGTCAAACAAACCGTCGCTCCCAATGACAACAAACTTATCCTCAGGTTGCACTTGAAGCCTGTTTACTGAAGGAGTGGCATTCAAATACGGTGGACTGCTTAAATCCTTCACGCGCAATATACCCATCAATGCATTGTTCATAACAGTCTGCAACTCACAGAAGAAGAGTTATGAACACAAATTCCATGACGTGAAATCGCAAGAAGGTCTTCCGTAGCCAAGTGAAGTCAGAAAAAAAACAGCAGCAATTACTTTGATGGACTAACCTTTTTCAAATAACCAGCACCAAAAGCACGAGTAACACGGAGCTTCCCCTTAAGGCGGCCATTGCTAATAGCCTTGGGATCCTCAGGGTGCTCGTTAATGACCCGCTCTCGCTCCCGAGCATCCTCAACAATATGTCGTTCTGTTAACTCCACAACATACAAGGGATTCTTATTTCCAATCGTGGCAGCATGGACAGGAGGCTTTGATGTGGCAAGAATAGCTCGACTGTCACCCAAGTTCAAGGTGTACAGGTTGCGACCATACAAAAGCACTACCAACACACATGAACCAACCATGACAAGGTCAGGCCGTTCCTGCATTTCCTGCTCGACTTTCTCCAGAAAATCACACTCCGTCTGGATCAATGCTTGTCGCAATCCATCCAGGACACCTTGTCGAAATTGAGGCAAGTCCGAGCTTTCATTTCGTGAATCATCAACATGCATCAAGTCGTCCATCACTGAATAAATGCATCTGTCCGTTAAACAGCTAGTGATCTTTGCTTGCTGTGTTGCAGTTGCATCATCTATCATACCATCCTCCTCCCCTGAGTAACAGTCATCGGCATCAGTCAGAGCTTGTCGCTTCTGAGTCTGATGTTCCAACAAGCGCAAATACAAGCCAACATTCTCGTACAAAGTTCCGGCTAGAAAGTCGGCGGCATCACGGCCATTAAACCCATCGTAGACACCACAAAATAACCATCCTTTGTCCTCCGAACACACAGCCTGCACACGATCCTCCCCTGCTGCACCCCCAGCCATCTGCACGTCTCTAGCATGAAGAAAACTGTTTTGATCTGAACCTGAGAAGCTCGCTGTCCGTGAGGATAAATCACCCAACTCAGCTGGTACCGATTGACTCCCAGTAGCGTGTCTACTGTTGAGTGTGGTCAAAGACGACAAGTCACTCTTCGATGATGAAGTTCGATACAAAGAATCCATTTTTCTGAATGTCTTAGGAGAATCAAGACCAGGGAGAATCTCCTCCCCAAGCTTGCCATTGCATATGCTACTGTTTGCCAGCGTGGCATTCGCACCCAATGCAGCTCCTGACAAGGATGAAAATGAGCTGTTTCTTCGAGCATTTCTGAAGCCACTGGGAATGGTAACAGAGAAACCATTCTCCATGGAGCTCACTTCAGAGATAGTGCCTGGTGAGCTAGATACCGTTTTCTGGTGCCCTGAGGAACCATGACCTGACTGGCAATGATAGCCAAAGTGGACACTCAGTTCCTCTGTTGATTCGCCTTCTTTTCGAATCTCCACAATCTCATCCCATTTTAGTCTGGTCCCACAATCATCATCCGAATAGCCGATTCCAACATCACGGCCTGTTGATACCTTGGCCCCCATTTCGCTGTCCCCCCTCGCACTCGCTACCCTGCCTTCCTGTAGACATAAAACTATGTTCGACTTCACCCGCCTCACCATGTCTCAGCTTCAACTACGAATCGGCTGCCATGCTTAGCAACCAGTCATGGTAGAGAATTCTCTACCCTTTCATATCCAGACATGAGAAGTTCTCAATGCTTAATGCTTCTCTTGCTGAGGAAGTAGTATTTACCACATCAAATAAGGATAATAACTACCTGATACGATACAACAGCTACACATAAGACTTTCAGGAACAGGGAATGACTTTGTCAACCTAATATCATTAGCAAGGCAAAACGAAACACGGAGTATTTAAGATCGTCATCAAAAAGGTTTTGTGAGAAATAACCACACCCTGAACATGTTTCTCGGCAGGTTTCTAGTAAGCGAGGCAGAAATCTTACAAGGATAAGGAAAGTGAGGACAACGTGACAGAATTATTAAACGCACTCAATTCAAAAATTATTCGTTAAGACAAATCCTGCATCAGTATCCACGCTTCAAGCTCAAAGTGCCGTCTCTGACTCCTCAAAAACACGCAAAAAAATTCTCTATTGCTCGATTTCTGCTTTCGAACCTGAAGAAATCTCTGCTGGATTGGGAGCGAGCAAAGAGGCTTTCACCAAAGAGAACCAGACAGATGATATTCCTCATAAGATTCACCTCACCAGAACTACTTGAGCTGCTGCCTCCTACGACAAGACGAAGCATACAGCAGTCAAATTCCTCAGTTTTCTACGGAGCAGAGCTCTGGTAATCAATTTCCACCACTAATGAACTTGGTAACAGACTTAAAGGACTCAGCGTCCGAATCCTTAAACACGTGCTAGTGAGCTTCTTTACTTCTTTATGTATTGATTCCATTCATGAAAACTTTCCAGTAGAGCCGGCAAGTACGAGAACTTGTACCAGCTGAAACAAAATCTCGGGGCAGAGACGAAGAAAAGACTGGAAACCACAGCAATATCGCAGAAGATCCGTTTAAGAGGAAAACAAGAGAAATAATAGCATCCTCGCTCCTCTAAAAAAAGTCTCACAAATACCATAGCAGGATTCTGGACAGTGGCAATCGTTCAAGCCGCGCTGCTCAGCAAACTGAACGATTAACCCCCAATTGCAAAGAAGCCAAATGCGGTAACAATATAAGCTTTGGAAAAATACTTCTAAAAACAAAATCACTTAAACGTACACACCAACAAGCCACATCCACATCTTCATATCCCACAACGAAGAAACCTCTAATTCATTCCAATCGAAAAAAGAAAAATTCTTCGTCTCTAGAAAGAGAACTAGCTCCGGTTCTTTTCGTAACCCCAGACCTCGCTCGTCCCCGAGGGAAAATGCTGAAATTTTTTATTTGCCACGCATGATAAAATTTGTAAATTTTGAATTCATATTTGCAATTAATGGACCTAAGCTAAATAGAAGAAGTGTAGAAGATAAAAAATCAAACACCAAATATGGGTTGTTTTCTTCAACGTGCCCTCCTGAATGACTTTGGGAAGACAAGTGAGGGAGTTCATCCTGGCTATTGGTCACTATGAAAATGATCATTTTTAATATACTGAATCATTTGCTTAAAAAAAAAAACTCACTAGAGATCAAATTATTGTGCAAGACCTCTACTTTTCATATAGAATTTCAAAGATGAACATTCGCACTTGTGTCCTATATAGCAAAATTCTTTATCATTCATTAGACATATAGTATTTACAACTTCTTCTTAAAGTTTAACCAAAGTACTTTTGTCTTACATAGTAAGATTTTTTTATAATCCATTAGACAATTTTAGGTTGCCTCACCAATACAAGGTTAAAGGTTCTACATTAATACCTTTTAAGTATTGCATGTAATACAATAAGAGAGAATTCACTCTAATTGTTGAAATGTTGGCATCATTGTTTCTTTTGCTAGTAAAAATTTACCAACTCTCACAAAAAGGAAACTATGTATTAACATCCCTCCAAATTTACCTCAATGACATGTTGTAAACAATTGGATCATTGTTTGTTAGAAAAATGTTGGCTAGCAATTATTGAGCTAGGTCCTATATTTAATTTAAAGGTTAGGAGAAGTGATAATTAATTATTTATTTTTATTAAAAAGGAAATTTTATTATAAAAAAATAGTGGAGATTTATTTTAGTGGATTTAGGTGTCATAAACTTCACAGACCTTCTAAATACCTTGAAGTCCTTTAGTATATTGTGAAACCTTCCATAGTAATTTCATAGCTTCTACAGTCTTCTAGAAGTTCTCCCAAAGATTCCAACTATTAATATAAGTATTAGGCAAGACAAGGGAATCCTTAGTCTTACAAATACGAGTTTTAAAACAACATATTTGTAAGATTTATTCTTATTTATTGTTATACTATTTGTTCTTGAGGTTCTTATATCCTTAAAAATTTGCAAGACTACCTAGTACAAATAGTATTAGAAGTTGGTCTTTCTTGATTAAATACAAGTCATCCTCATCCTAAAAAGTACTAAAGTATTTATGATAATCTATTTTTTATTGAGTGAAAATGAATTTTTTTTTGGAATTTTTTTAATAGATTTTGAGTTCAAATTATCAACATAAAGAGTTCAAAAAAAAGAATGAGTAATACAAAAAACTTTAGTTAAAATGATTGAAAGCCAAAAAATGTAGTCTTACAAAGTGTAAAAGAACTTGTTTTCTTCACTTTGGATGCAAAGATGTTTCAATCTCGATGGTCAAAGTTTTTGAATTTTTTTCATACATATTTATACTAGTCTAGTATAAGATGCTATAATTAGATATGCCAAAAAATTTTATTGTAAGGTTTATGCCTTTTGCAATAGAAATGACAATTTTGAGTGTTTTTGGAAGGGTTTAAGCCTTGGTCCCTTAGGGATTAAAGTACAAAATTTTTGAGTATGCCATGTGCATGTTCATCATTAGCAATGCGTTGCTCAATTGCAAACTTCACATTTTTATACGTAGAAGCCAATTTTAGGTTGTCTTCGAATTCTCACCAAATTTAAACTCAAATGTATTGCTCAACAAGTTCTATGAATTTTTTTTACGTCAAAAGTCAAAACCATACCACTTAAAACTGGACATGTTAATAACCTTATAAAAAAACATCTACGACAATATCACTTATTGAAAGAATATTGGGGTTGACCATTGGCCATGAAGGAGTTAAAATAATAAAAAAGGATTTACTTCTTGAAATAATCATTTTCCATTTTCATACTTACAAATTCATGACCACAAAAATTTTAGAATGAAGTGTATGACCTTCATAACCCTAATTTGCATAAGAAATTATCAAATGTATTATACAATTTTGATAAAGTAATTTACAAAGACATTTTTCTCTCTAAGATATAAAAAATTTGAGGCTCATTTTTTAGAGGCTTAAATACTAAGAAATCGAGGGTTGCAATTGTAAATGAATATCAAATCATTAAAAATACAAAATTCATAATCATTCATTTTCAAAATTGAATGAAAGATGCTCAATAATATCACTTGAAAATGAATGTAGGAGAAACATAAACTACTTCAAACCATAATTTGGTTAGGGTTTATTTCACTTCAAAGTATTGTAGATGAAAACTTTCCTAAGTGCCCAAGGCCTTTTCTAAGCTTCTACGAATTTTGGAAAATTCATCAAGAACCTAATCTTTGATAAGTTGTATCAATTTTTGTAATCTTTAACCTTAGAAATTCAAATTTGAAATGTTAGATTTCACAAAGGATGAACAACAACAACAATATCACTTATGGATTGAAAAATTATTAAGATTTATCATTAAGGTGGTGGAACAATGAATAGGCTTTGAATTCTTTCAATAATCATGTCACATGTGGATTGATTAGCTTGAGAAATTTGTCGTTCTAGTGGTTTAGCAGTCATTATTGACATAAAAATCTGGAATTTTTTTTTAATCTTGAAAATGGGAGTGATTGACTTTCACCCCTCAAAATTTAGGAAGGGAAAAAAAATGTGTGTTATAAGCTTTGAAAATAAATAAAAACTAACCAAGTTGCTATTTTTAGTAGTATGATATTTTATAAAATTATTTTTGAAGTCTAATTTTAGCATCAATAGTCCAATTTTGGAAATAATGGATTAAAATAGCAACACCTATAACTGTCAATTTAAGGGTTTGGGACATGATGTCTATTAATACACATCCAACAAATTATTGGACCCTACTAGAAAGAGAAAAAGAATTCCAATGCACTTTTAAATGTATTTTTTGGACACTCTTAGTATAAGTTGTAGATTTTTAAAAAGATGACTATAGATGCACCTAATACCAACACTAGGGTCTAATATTTAGATACAATACATCCTTGTAATCACATCTATTTACTTCTTAGGATTTTCCAAGATTTTAGAGGTGGCGATTATGGATACAATGACATTTATGGATGCTACTACCTTATGATTTTTCGATTCAAGATTTTGTGCAAGGGTACCCATTGCAATCTTGACTCTCCGTAGTGTTGAGGGCTCTTGGAAATGAGCCTCAAATACACTAGATCTTGGAGGAAAAATCACATTAAAAATTCATTTATAAAAACTGTAGAGTAGATTTTGAGAAGCCATAAATTGATTAGGGTAATGCATGTTAGGTCCTTTAACCTCATATTTTTTTGTTGACCAAGATATCTTCACGTTGAGAAGGCCTTAATTGATCACTTGCATAAAGTACAAGATAACCAATCCCCATCTAAATCAATTTTTTCGCCTCTTTCCGTCGCTTGCATTCGCCTCTGGATATGCCATCATTACAAAGGGATTTGCAACTTTGACAAGGCAGCTTTGGAATCGATTTATTCATAGTGCTTACTTACAAATCAATAGTTGTAGTTGATCGTGTACAATTTGACTGGCAAAAGTCTTGAGGATTTTTTCAACGAGATGCAAGTACTAAGGAAGGTGAAGATCCGCCTCCCACGAATTTGGAAGGGAGGGAGCCAATGATCTCTACATGGTGTGGGATCTGACCTGTACTGCATGTACCCGACGAGATGTTCTTTTTACAATCTATTTCCGGAGAATTTGTATTGAGGTCATTGCTCTATAAAGGATGAAACACAACTGCTACATGTGACAACACTCCATCCTCGAGGCAAAGATCCATAGCCTAGTCATCCTCATCTGCATATAGTTTCCTATGCGGTGTGTTTGGAGTTCATAGAGTTGGCGATTACGAGTGCAATCGACTTGAAGTAGAGGCATTCCTCTTTAGAGGGGAGGGCAAGCAAATTGGGGTCCTCACCAATCCACTATTTGGCGGGCTGTCTACCACTCCTTCTATATTCCCCTTCGAGAAATTGATGGCCACTGAAGCCGCGTCCATGGCAGAGCCTGGAAGATAAGGCTTAGAATAAGAGGACGGCATAAAGCTCCCTCCAATCGAGTTGGACCTTCTTGACAGGGGCGCATCCAAACCAAACAATAAGCTCTTGGTGATCAACAGCTTTTTGTGTTGGAGCAGGTACAACACAGATCCTTTGACCTGAAGAAAACCAAGAGTATATAACCCTTATACAATTTATCCTCGGCCCAAAAACAAGAGGCATGTTGTACAACAAATATTGTCAACCCAAAGAAAACACAATGCTTCCACAATTATCCTTGGCCTAAAGATAACTCAACATAGAGAGATACCAAAAGTTCAAATCAAATTTCAAAATTTTACTAATACATATGAATGAAATTTACATAAAAAATTGTATTCATACAATGTACAATGAGTTCTATGATCGACTGTGACAAAGAGAAGTCTATTTCTTCCTACATATCTCCCCCTCAATTCATCCCCGGTAGGACAAAATGAGACTCGAGTTTCTTGGTGGACTCCTCCATGCCGCTTAAAATGACATCCATATTATAGAACTCTGGGGACATGGGGGGGACACCAATGCGGTTGTCATCAATGAACTCATGCAGACAACCGAGTGGACAATCCTCATGTAGCCGCCTCAACCACGGACCGAGGCTATCCATCAAAACTTTATCTCCACATGCGTGATGACTCCAACTCTCTAGAAATATCCCATTCTCGTTCTCATTGAAGATGCCCTTAAACGAAGAGTCGTCAATAGAATAGTATTGTCCTTGCTAAAGGACATCGAATCATTAGGATCAATGAACAACTGCTCATCAAACACTTTGAGAAGTAAATCCTTCCAAGGGCTCCCAATTTGTTTGAGGAATTTTTCCTTGGAGACTTCTACCCTCTTGCACTTATCCTAATCTAGGATATCGAATGGTGCCTTGCTATTTTGAAACAAGAAACCTACAACAAGTTCCACTATCTTCTTCAACATGGAGCTCCAAACTACAATGTGATTCGAGATCCTTAAAACCTCTTCTAAAAATTCCCTCAAGTTGGGACAAATGAAGATGGCCTTTGTTCCAATGATAGTAGGAATTTTATCAAAAAATACATTATCATGCACAGTGTAATGTTGTTTTCTCAAATAGGGCCCTTGACCTTTGATCTTGCACAATACTCCATTCAAACAAACACAACATGCAACCACTTCTATTGTGGTTGGTCAACTATCATGGATACACTCCACGGCATACATTTTGTGCATTCCCTCCCTAATACCTAATCAAACAAAATAAAAAAGAAATGTAGATACTTGTTGAAATGTAGAATCAGGTGACCTTTAAAACGGCAAATAGCACTAAAACCCACTAAGCAAATGTAGAACCCCTTTACTAAGAGTTTATTTGACTGCGAACAGTCGAAATACACTTATAATTCTTTCCCACTGGGCATAAACATGTCAAAATCAGTTCATTAAAGACGAGATCCATTGAAAAATTGTGTGTTGTATATTTATTTCAAAATAAACTATGATACATCCAAGCAATCGATGTCAATGATCACTATCTGTGGGAATGTGATCCCACATGCTAGGCCTAGAACACTAGTGTTTGACGGGAAATCTCGAAAATTGTTCCCTTAAAAAGGAAGGTTTTTGAGTTCTCATAGGAAATTAGAAAAACTCAGGAATACCGGATCTCCGGATCCAGAAAAATTCCATTAGGTATAAAAACCTAATTCCGGAACCCTAGGAAGTTCCGGAAATCGGATGACGGTGCCGACCCTAAGAACTAGAAACCAGATCCGTACTAGGGTTAGGTTTTTGCCGCCAAAACCTATCCCGTACTTTCATCCGACCGTCCGTCCATCTGGCCAGTATAAGAGGAGAACTGTAGTCGGTGGAAGACACGAGTGCTTTTCTATTTCCTTACCTCTGAGTTTTTCCGCCTTCTCAGCTCTTAGAGATTTCCGGTAAACTGAGGGACTGTGCGAGTTGCGATCGTGCAGGGAGAACCGGAGTGACATTTTGTGAGTAAGAGAGGTAGGGAGAGATTGTGTGAGGTTTTCCTGTGAGTGTGATGGCTTCCAAGTCAAACCGACGCAAGTTGAAGGATCTATTAGAAGACTTAGACGAAGAGATGACACCGCCATCGCCCCGGCCGAGGACGATTCCAGTGATGAAGGTGGTGCCGGAAATTCCAACTGAGGAGGATCGGCTAGAGCGCTTGCGACGAAACCTCACCAACATGGGATGTGAGGGTTTCTTGGAGGTTCCTTGGGGCATCCAAGAGGAGAGTTTAGTGTTTGACTTGCTTTGTCTAAAAAGCGGTATCTTGGATACCACCCTCCGGGCAAAGCCAGAATTGTGGACGATCAACGTCTGGAGAGCCGTCTACAAACTTTGGATGGCGTCAGACAAGGTTATGGAGAAGAACCAAGAGTGTATGAAGGGCGAATTCCAGGCACCGGCCAATCCGAAGGAGGGTCACCAGGTTTCCGACCTACTAAATCCGGAGTATCAGGATGTGATAGCGTTTCTCAACCCTATCCTTCACTCAACCAAGCCAAGACGAGTGGTAGCCAAGGTGGCTTCCACCATCCTCGGGAGTCTTCAAGGATTGGGCATCTGTCATCTACGAATTGATAGAAGACCTTTTGCGTTCCCTCCGGCAAGGGAAGAAGGGGGGGAGCCCTCTTCCGGCTTACATCTCCCACTTGTATTCCCAGCACTCCCTGCTTAAGGCGAACGAGGAAATTGCTTATCAGGAGCTAGTTCAGCTCCAACAGTACGGAGGAGAAGAACCTTCTCCCCGAGACGGACTGGATGATGAGGAGACGGATGACAAGGAACCACCCACTCTGCTAGCAAAGAGGCCACGGCGGAATAGGACTCCACCGGCAAGGCCAACAAAGGATCCTCCCGCGCTGGAGCCACTAGAGGAGGAAGTTTCGGACCGGAAGGAAGAAACCGGACCTGCTCCGCAAGAAGTCCAACCTTCTCCACAAGAGGTTGGACCGGTGCAGCCGCCAGTAGATCCCGCTCAGACCAAGGCCGGACCCTCTCGGATCAGACTTATGGAGGCAAAGGAGGGAGAGAGAAGTGAACTCCAATTAGGGGAATCGCCGATGGAAGATACTGCGGAAAAGGCCCAGCACATCATATGGTGGGCGGACGATCTTATGAAGGTTTTCTACAACTATGAGGAGACCCTCAAACGGGTGTGCCGGAAGATGGCACTGACCGACCGGAACACCATCTTCTGGAAGACGGACGCGTTGGTGGCGGCGGAGAAGCAAAACGCCCTCTTGATAGAGGAGCAAAAGCAGTTAGTGACGGAGTTGGGTGCCTTACGAGTGGAGAAACAAACCTTGCTAGATCGAGTCCAGAAATCGGAATCCAAGTGCGTCAGATTGGAGAGCGATCTACTCACCGCCCAAGAGACGGCCAGAGTCATAAGAGAGGACCATCGCCGACAGATAGCGACACTATGCTAGGGTGTGGTCCGGCTCCGGAGTTTCTTGGAAGTGTCGGCGGACTGCATCAATAAAGCTCGGTTGTTCGAAGCTAACTTTGACGCAACCGCCAACTTGAGCCGAGTACCCATTATCAGATGTTTACTAGAGTAGGCGAGACGGATGGACACCTCTCGGGCCGAGATGCGAGATGTGATGGAGTATCTGGCTCCCACAGAGTCAGATCCGATAACTCCTTCTTCCCCTTCCGCCCAGACCTTGGTGGTTTTGGAAGGTAATGATCCGGAACCTATCATTACAGAAGTATCACTGGTGGTACCTGCTGGTCCGGAACTTTCACCACCGCCGGGGAGACCAGAATGAGTGCATTGGGGTGCCGTGGTACCTCAAAGAAGTGAGGACCTCCTTCCGGTGACCCCAGTCATTGACCTTACAGGTACTCCTTCGGAGACTCACGGGGCTAGTCGGTATAGTCTTCTTCCCATCACAAAAAGACCCAAAAGGATTCTTGGAGAAGTCCAGAAGTTCCGATAGTCGGAATCCGGAGTGTAGACAGGGACACCAACATTGTGGGGGTCCCGAGATGGGGAGCAAGGGGTCCGGATTTGTTTTCTCCAGTGAGTAGCAGGAAGCAGATCAATCTGAACTCGTTGAAGGACCTTGCTCCTCCCATGGATAAGGATCTAGAGGAATAGTGGGCAGTAGTGTATATGTTAGCGACAATACCGGAGTCCGGCCGTCAAAAGTTGGAAAAATAGGATCTAGGAGATTACAGGAAATCTAGTGGTCAAGTAGGAATGTTTTGTGGGATTTTTAGGATGATGATTAGTTTTAGTATAAGTTAGGTTTTGATGGACCTTTGTGGGCATTCACATCCGTCCCATTATTTTCAGCTTGTATCTTTTTGAGCCTAATTCAAGTATTTAGAGGTTTTTATTCTCTTACTTTTTGTATCCGGTACATGCTTGTAGGGTGTGTGGGTCCATTTGTGTTTTCCGAATGCTGAGAACTTACCTTGAGTAGCAAGAATCAACTTCGTGAGTGGTTTTCGGACGTCACTAACTTGATGGGGAGATCGGCTGGATTGTTCCGACTATAGTGTTAGTGTACCTTGGATGCCGATATAGCCTGAGGGTAGGATACGGCCTTAGGTGTAAGGGTATCTGAGAGGCTGCTAGCAACTTCCGTGTACGGAAGTTTGCAAGATGTGCCCGAATTCCGGATGCCAGAATTCCCCATAGACGGATTCAAAGCCCCGGCGCAACGCCCAAGAGAGTGCAAGGATATCCACCCGGTCGATGGGAGGCTTAGTGTCAAGGTAATGTTAGAATGTCGTTGTAGTCCTTGACCGTCCCTGCGTGATTTGATTTGGTAAGTATTCCAGATTTGTAAGGTGCCAAAATAGTAGGACACTTCTGGTCCCTGAAGTGTTAGTTTAGCATCAGTATTAGAGGTAGAGAGGTTGAGAGAGAGAGAGAGATCGTGTTTCCGGACACGGTAAGCATCCGGACGGTGGATCTAGCCACTCGTCACTTAAACCCAAGGATCCCGGAAGGGGCAACTAAACGGTTTCTGGACTTTTCCGGAACCCACCCGGCACTAGTGGCCAGACTGGACCTATATTCCGGGTTAGTAAGAAGGAGAGAAAGTGAATGCTTAGGTCGAGTTAGCTTATGAATCTGTAAACCTCAAGTCCTCGTGGGAACGATTCCGAAGCGGTTTACTCTAAGTGGGCCTTTGGTGAGAATTAAGGGCTAACTGGAGGAATACTGGTTCGACTAATCACTACATGGTTGGTTTCTAGCGCCGCTGCCAAGGACTTGATGATAACAAAATTTTAGATAACTTCAGATTCGAGTTATTTACCTTGCTGGAGAAGTAAGAAGAAGATCTATTCAAGGCGGAATAGGAGAAGGAGAGGTGGTAACTCTTTTTCTGTATGAGGCGAGGAACTAGTGAGAGTGAAAGAATTAGAGTCACAACCCGGAGTGCTGCAGCTCGGGGAAGACGGAATCAGAGTACTTCAAGAAGAACTCCAGTCATTCGCTCACCTAGTATAGAACAACTAAAAGATAGCATAGTTATACCTAGCCCTCCAGAGGACGTTTCAGTTCCAGATTTAGCCTTCGAAACTACGCCTAGTCCGGAGGATATCACTGATAGTACGGACAACCTAAGTTCATCCGAACCACCATCGGAAGACTTGGAGGTCCAGCCGGAAGGAATGGCTAGACAAGTCACCCGATTGAAGTATTCGACGTTTTACGGTGACAGTAGTCAGGATATAGATGATTGGTTGGTGGAATTCAATTCCACTACCCGAGCCAATCAGGAGGATGATGGAACAAGGCTCCAGATCCTCCCCGGATTACTTAAGGCGGAAGCCTTAAAATGGTATAACGATCTACCGCACAACATCCAGACGAACTAGGATCAGTTGACGGATGAATTTGTACTAACATTCAAAGAGGCCGGAGGAGAGGCCAGAGCACTAGGACGTCTCAGTAAAATAGTGATGAAATGCGGAGAGTTTGTTCGGAAGTATGGGCAAAGAGTGAAGGGTTTGATTGCTAAACTAACCCCTGGGGTAGCCCAGAGTGTACAAATTGAATGGTATGTGGCAGGATTTCCGGAAAGAATGGGGTTCCGAATCCAACAATCCAGGTCGGCCATTCTTCAAGAAGCGATGGAGGCAACCCAACACTACGAGAATTCCAAGCAGTCTCTATGCATGTCGTACGCGCAGTTAGCCGTAAGTATCCTTACAACAACCAATTGTTGCAAGATGACACGAATTATCGTTCCAGGGAACTTCTAGTAAGATATCGATTGAGTTAGAAGCATCCGGATTGTGACTACTCACTTAATCTTCTTTCTTTCACTTACCCTACCTCATTCCGGAAACTTAGTACATTCCGGATTCCGTTCCGGATCCGGATACACCCGGAACTGAGTTCCGTCTTTCTTCCGTCACTGATTTTTGTTGCCTCTGTTTTACCCTCAGAAGGTCCGCCCTTGATCTAGAAAGGGGTGGGGACTCACCACTTGTACAATATCCTCTCTATACTCTAAATCTACTAAACAACACACCCAAGACAACACAATTGTAGGAGGAGGAAGGAATATCCTCTCACAGTTTCCGGATTGGTCGATCCGGAATCAAGTCACACAGAGCAATTCTCACACCTCTCTTTACTACAACGATGGATCCAAACTCATAGACCTAAAGGAATAGAGTCTCAAGGGGAAGACAATGTACCAAGGGGGAGGTTGGTAGACTTTCCGGAGTAGCGGGAGTTCCTTTCCTTTGGCGGTTGCTTATCTCCGCACAGAACCCTCCTGATTCTGGACTCGCAGGGCCCTCTACCTTCTTACCCGGATTGCCGTTCCGACAATTTAAAAGCACTTCACACTTACACTCCCTTACTTAGTTCGCATTCCTCCTACTCAGCTCAATACTAAGAGATCAGTAGCCCAAGATCCGGATTCCTCCTCTCCCTCCCTTCTCTTTCTCCAGTACAAGGTTACACACACATGCATACACTCAGCCAAAAGACCCTGTCTAAGCAAAAGTGCAGCTAGAAGTATCCTAGCTGACTTAGATTAAGAAAAGAGAATTGTAATACATACGTGAAAGCACTAAAACGGAATGGAGTAGGATGGAATGGCAGACAACTAACTTGTCTGCCCTTAAAATACTAACACAAAAATCCAAAGTCAACTCCTAAAAGCCTGAAAAGGAAACCCGGAAATCCAGGCCACCAATCCTTGAACCTCCTGGGATATCCAGAAAGATTACTAACTACCGTCCGAGATTGTCGGATTTCCTGACTATTCGCCTTAGATTCTGGAAACCGGATCCATGCTCAGAACCCCGTTCCGGATTCTATACTTCTTCTCCTACGAACCCTAATGTTTTGGCTTCCATCCTTTCCTTGAACGGCTCCCCGCTTGGCTGGTAGGCGTCCCCTTCGTATTCTTTGCTGGCGTAGTTTTTGTTGTGGCCCGAGTCTGGATATGGTGCGTTGCGGGAGACGGATCGCTGTCGTCTTCGGTTCCGGAAGTGGAGTGGGCACTCTCCTCCTCAGAATCTTCGATGACTTGAACTTCCTTCTCCTTCTCTGGTGTTGTATCCTCCAATGTTGCGGGTTCGCTTCCTTTCTCCGGCGTGGTCTCTTGCATGTGCACAAATCCTTTCGGATTAGTCCGAGCTGGATTGGTCATCCCACCGATCCGGTTGATGAGATCTCCCCTAACTTGCTGTCCCGGAACCTTGAATGATCCAGTCATCAAGTTCGGCATTGTTTGGGACTTGGGAACTTTCGGGGTTGAGAACTTAGATGGCACTGGAACCGATTTCGCGCTAGACTCAGGTTCCGAGGCTGGCCTCAAATTCAACTCCGTCATCCGCATTTTGCTGGCGGAAGGCTCGGCTGGTGTGAGTATCCCTCTCAAACCCTCCATCTGGGTTGCATGATCCGCCACTGGTTTCCCTGGGGTACCTGAGACAAAAGGAAGTTCCGAAAAGGTGGAGAAATCCATCGCATGGTTTGGGGCGATAGTCGCCAGTAACTACTGGATCTCCTTCAAAACTCGCTCTATCCTCGCGGTGAAGTCTACGAGGATGGTAACTACCTTGGTTCCGGTAATGTGGCCTTCCGATATCATCTTTGAGTCAAACAAGGCAGCTTTTGTGATGATGTCGGCCTTGATGTTGACTGCTTCGGATAGATTCTTGACCAGAGCGAGAGCCTCTTTCTCTTTCTCTTTTGCAACTGCCATTTCCCCTTCCGCCCAATTCACTTGGGCCTAGAGTTGGTTCCATTCCGCCTCCAACTCCTGGATCCGCTCTTCCCCCTTCTTCAGATCCTCCGGTTTGGGCAGTCGCTTGACAGCTTCCACGATCTGATCTGGATCCACCTTCAAAACTTCTGCGGTATCTATCACCAAATCCGACAGACTGTCGTAGCACAGAGTAAGTAAATTCCTTGTTATACCCTCAAAAATCACCTTAGAGCATAACTTGATGACCCTAAAGATCGAACCCACGAGATCCTGTGAAGTATCTAGCCTTATTAAGCGATTAAGCCCAGTCAACTTTTCCTTTTCTAAAATCCGGTCCTAACACAGGAACCGGAAACTTCCCAAACACCTAGAAAACCCTAAACCGGATTACTTCCTACTTCCGGTTTGGCCCGTCAGACGGATTCTCACTATCCAGGAATCCGCTCATATCCGGTCTTAGACTAATCCGGTCCTAAATTCCTCTCCGAACTAATCTGCTCCGGATCACCTTTCTAGTCTCTTATCCTCTCCCGGTTTGGTTTTGCCTCTGTTTTACCATCAGAGGGGTTGCCTCTTGGATTTGAGAGTGGTAGGCCCACCACTCCTCCCGCAGATTATAGTAACTGGAGACCCACTTCCTATCTTCCTATCCTCCTACTCTAATCCGGATCCGGTTTGACCCCTCATAGTCACCCTGATAGCAATCCGGATAATAGGTCATACAAGGGTCCCCCGTACGATCCTCTCATACTACAACGACCTCAGCACTCGTCCCGATTCGTACGAAGTCAGGTGGCTGCAAGTGTATCCGCCCATGCCATCACTCACCAAAGTCCTTTCCGTTTTACCATTCACGGTGGCGAGACCTCACAGAAGATCGGATGCTCAACCGGAATTCCCATCCGGGAGACTTAGCGTGATCAAGGACTCCCTCCCTAACCACCTAATCCTAACAACGGCTTTCTCACCCGGAAATCCTGAACTCCAGCTATGTTGAGGGACCAGAATTCACTCCCAACTCTTGACTACCCACTCACATGCACATAGACTAGGAACTAAGATACCAAAGGGGACAATCCTCCAACACACTCGCACACGCCAACCTGATTCCCTGTCACACACCACTGCCACGCTTGGGAGAAAAGTACACACACAAAGGAAACAATAGAAGACGAGAGAAAGTTTGCAAAAGAAGGCCCACGCCACCCCCGCAGGGACTGGCTTATATACATTTTGAATTTACAAGGGCGCAAAAAGCCCGCGAAAGCCCGCCGCCATTCTGGCGGAACTTCCGGTTGACTTAACTAGCCCTAACTGGATCCCCAATCCGGTTCACCTACCAATCCGGTTTCAGATACAAATCCGGTTTCAGTCCCAATCCGGTTTTAGTCCCAATCCGGTTTCAGTCTCGATCCGGTTTCAGTCCCGATCCGGTTTCAGTCCTGATCTGGTTTCAGTCCTGATCCGGTTTCAGTCCCAATCCGGTTTCAGTCTCGATCTACAATTCCGGTTTTAATCCTACTCCTAAGTATTTACAATTCTAACTACTCTACAGCATCGAGGGTCTTCTTTGGGCTCTTCGTGGTCGGATCAATCTGTTGGAATATTTCGGTGAGGTTCCAATTTCGCTCTGTGGCCTTGGGACGATCCAACTTGGATCCAGGCGTCGAATCCAAATCAATTGTTCATCCTAGGGTCTTCGCCAGTGCAACGTCCCATACATTTTTACATGGACATGGGCTGGACTCTCTCAACCTTTCCAATTCTACCTCACTCTCTCCTAGCCACACGTCGCGTTCCTCACTTTTCACCCTCCGATCTCAACCGGAAACCTACAGGCCATAGAAATACGAGGAGAAGAGGCGCACCAACAACCACACTCCAGCTCCAACTTTAAGATACATGGTTGAAAAGCACAAGGCGCGCGCACAACATTCACAGAAGGCGAAGATGGCAAAAGGGACTGAGACTAGGGTGACCAATCGTTATGTACCCCTAATTCCCTAAGACACGTTAGCATGACCGTTTCCGATCCAGTTCATGAATCCGGTCCAGGTAGTGATCCGATCCGTCCTAATCCGGTCAGACCAAAATACGGATAAGAATCTGTTTCCATTCTGTCACCGATCCGGATAGAATCTGACCCGATTTGCCGCTATTTCTTTGTCGCTAATAATTTCTGGTTTCCTACAATTTCTTAACCGGATCTGGATACCTAGGTATTGGTTTCCGTTCCGATTTTAATTAATTCAAAGAAAACCAAAAATTTGAGTTGCGACACAGATCGTCGTGGAGTACCTTGGCTTCACGTATCCACTCGAGCCCCGCATTGAAAAATGCGGATTCCGTTTCCATTTCAGGTCCCTTGCTGGACTCCCCCCTCTCCATCGTCTGTGGCTTGATTCTCGACCCCGGATCGGTTGACTTCCTCTTCTTGGTCCTCGGATCGGTCAGACGTTCCTCGGGAAGTTCCTCTGGATCAGACTCGACCGGATCTTCCACTTCCTCCCCGGAAAGTCCGTATGATAGGATCGCCTTTCCGGTGTCATACTGAATTACTTCAGCTGCACTCAAAAGTTCATGTTGATGGTACAGGTGAAACAAGTAGGTGCTAACTGGACTCGCCTTTGCTCGGGTCACGTGATCCGCTAATTTAGCCACTATCCCGGCTATGACCCTACCTTAGTGCACTACTCGGTTCTCCATAGCCCCGAAGATAGTATTGGCCACTGTAATGGTAACCCGTGTTGGCTTTTCCGGATACAAGATCGGAATCAGGAACTCTAGTATCCGCCTATGTCTCTCGTCCTTGCACTCGCTGATAGCGAATCCGTCCTTAGGGTTTGTAGACCTAGTGAACTTCCCAGCTACAAAACGGTCCGTCCTCGATGCTAAACCGTTCCCACTCTTCCGGAACTAATAAACGTCCGCCCAGATGTCCTCGGTCCACGTGATTGGCCGCCCTCTCAAAGTGAGCTCATACTAATTCGGAACACCGTGAAGTAGCTCTTGAATCATCTCTTCACTCTTGAGGTTCCATGGTCGGTGTAGTAGACCGACACATCCTAACCTAGTCAAGTCCTCCTCTAACTGCTTGTGTAGTTCCGAGTTATCCGGAATGGCTGGAGAGATAACCCGGGTAGATACCGCTACCTTTCGTACTGGTCCGGATGCCATAAGATCTAAGTTAGAACGAGAGAAAAGTAGTTCTACTTCAGTCGCTAACTCACCACTCTTTCTCTCAACTACTCACACCAACAGTCTCAGGAATACAGAACAGGAAAGTGAAGAGGAAAACCCTAGGAAGATAGCTTAAATACTAAACTGACTTTTTACGGACTTAAGGACAACGGCTACAAGTCCGTTGTATTAATGGTATCCTACTTCCGTAGCTACGAGACCTATACGGTAGGTTCCTATGTTCCGGATGAGTCCGGATTCCGGATCCGGATAAGTTCCGGTTACGGGTTGTGCCGGAACGCTTATTTCCTAATTCAAGCTATCTGGTCCAAAAATCACGCTCTAACTATAATTTTTTTTAATTTTTAATTTATTTTTCGCACCTACTTCTTGTATTATTGATCCATTTCCGGATTCCAGATTCCCACAACGCAAATCCCTAAAAAGGGAGAAGAAGGGCAAGACAGGACGAGACAAGAAGGGGAAGAAGAGCCGGAGATTAAGCTCATCCGAGTCCGACAGTTTTGGATCTGAGGAAGAATCTTCCGAATTGGAGGACAGTGACTCGGACCAGTGTCATAGCACAGGAAAGCAAAAATCCTTCTCTAAGGCTCAATATTTCTTAAAAGAGGCCCTAAAGTGACTCGAGTATTGTTCCCATGAAGATCGAATTTCCTAGGTTCACAATTACCAGAAAATGGTAGAAGGATGGTCACGAAACACACACAAACACAAAACCCCAAGCAAAACAATAGACCGGAACTTCCACTTGGCCTCCTTGTTTCCTTGGACAAACACGACCGGATCTCTCCGGTCCAACAATTACTACTACACTTTAGACCGGATCTTCCCGATCTAATAACACTGACCGGATTAATTCTGGTCTAACACCTACTAGTTTATCACACAGACTCTCTAATTGGTTAGTTTACTACCCCACGACTTTACACTACCCTATAACTCTCCCAACACTTCTATTCACATACCTTTGGTAGTTACATGTATTTACGTTTTTCAGACCGTAACCGGAATCCGCGTTTCCACAGATTTAACCTTAACCTCTAGTATTCACATCTGGTCTAGATCTCTAATTGTAGCCATGTGGATTTTAACCTCTCGATGAGGGATCTGCTTAATTGGGCTTTAGGAAAGAAGCTTAACTCCTACCCTTCCATTTTAAAGTGTTAGAAGTTTCACTATGTGATCAAACTTTCAAAAATAAACTTTCAAATCCTACAAATGAGAAAACAGACTGTCTTCACAACTGGAAAGGAAACGCAGTCGTGTCCAGCAGGTCACACAAGCCGGTCTAATCCCTCCTAACCAATGCTACAACGACAGCCTACTGAGTTAGTCCTAAATTCGGTCTGAACTAGTGGGGAAGAGAGGGGAAACAAGCGCTGCGGAGGCGTGCTAACCCTTACTCTTTCCGGAGAGTGGTCCTCAATCTGTACTCCCTTCCGAGTCCACTCCTAGTCCACACTAGAGATCCCTTTTGCCTCCATCCACACGCACTAATTCAATACTGGACCGGATAAACTCAGCATCTGGGTACACCTTGTATCCACTTACACTTACTTTCCAGCCTGGACTTCCAAAGCATGGACAAGTGTCAAGTACACACAACTATGATTTGTTTCAATCACGCCAAGAGCGAACTCCCAGGTACCCATGATTATAAAAAGATAAGATAAAGATGCACACCGGGACCAAAGAAGTCCCAGATTTAAATACTAAACTACTCCTTCAAAATCCTAACCTAAAAGTAACGCTCCAACCAATCAGGGCTCAACACGTTTCATTCCCTTACTAATTTCTAGCCCTGTTGACTTTCACTCAAACTCCCACTACTTCCGCTAAAAGTGGATCTCAGATCCTATAATTACGGACCCGGTCACTTTCCAACTACTAGTGGCCGTGTCACTCAAAAAGTAATCTGCCTAATTATGTACAACTACCCCAAAACTTTAGATTTTCACTACCCTATCCTCAGAAATTTACCCTACGTAACTTTCTAAGTTTTTAACTTCTTCACGGTCGGCTTCTTTCTGGTTCCGGTCTTTTGTCCCTAGCGTACCTTACCCCGAGCGGCAAGCTTCTTCTTCTTAGATGCTGCAGCCTTGGTTGCCCGAGTCTCTGCCAGTGCTTGATTCGGGTCAGAATATGGCTCCGAGTCCTCCTCAGTATCGGATTCTTCATCCTCGTCCTCTTCTTCTTCTTCCTCCTCGTCATCGTCCTCTAGAATCGTCCTCTTCTTATGTGTCATAATTGGAGGCTTCTTCTTCTGCATGGTTGGTGTGGGCGAAACATTGGCCCTAGCACTCTGAGGAGTGGTTTCCTCAATCGGTCTGCCCTTCCCGGATCCTTGCCCCTGTGATCTGGTCTTCCTTTCCTCCATTGACCCAGTTTCGTTTCCCAAAGCTAAGTTGAGTAGGGTGGAAGGAAATACCTTCTGTGTCTTTGCAGGAGGAGGCGGAGAGACTAGAGATAATTCACTGAGGTCGATAAATTTGGTGCTCAGCCCTGGTTTGGGCACGTTCTTCTTCTCGGATGGTTCCGGTCCAGATCTCGTCTTCTCTTCAGCTGCGGCCTTCACCTCTTCCGATGGTTCCCTCGCCTTGCTTGTTGTCTCCACTTCTCCGGTCTTCTCTTCCTCAACAGCTTCTACTGCTCGCACTGCATTAAGAGCAACGTCCGTTACTTCCCCCAGTAAGGAAGTCATTTCTCTTTTAGGCTCTGACCGGATGGAAGAGCTTGGCACATCCTCCATCTTGTCCTTCGCCTTTACTTCTTCTTCGGTGACCGGAAGGGGTGCTGGTGCGAGTTCCGGTTCCGTTTCCGGTCCCTGCTCCCACTCTCTTCGTTCTTCTACCTCCTTCATCACCTCGCGCAGTGGCTCCACTATTGCCTCCATCTTGCGGTGGTAGGACACTAACGCCATCATCAGGTTGGCTGGAATTTGTTTTCCGGTCTCCATCACCTTCTCGTCAAACAACATTGCTTTGTTGATGACTTCGCCCGGATTGCCGATGAACTCCCGGATCGCCTAAAGGTTCTTTGCGGCTGTCTTGGAGAATTTCCTTTGTTGGTCCATTTCTTCTCTCTTCTCCTCCAACTCCCTCGTTAGTTGGTCCACCTTACTCGCGGCTTCGCTCAGCTCTTTCTTCACCGCTTCCTTCATCTTCCGGTCCAATTGGGCAACGAGCTGCTACGGCTGACTGACCTTCAACAGTTGACATAGTTCTTGAATGATCTCCTGGCTTTCCCGTACTAGACCCGGAACTCACTGAGTTTCCTCACAATTCAACCTAGGGGATCCTGATTCTAGACCGGATCGACTCTACTACTACCCTCTCCTATCTCTGAGTCTTTCTCTTTCCGGTCCTGCCTCCTCCACTAAGACTTAGCTTCCTCGACCGGTATAGTGTCTGCCTCTGAATCTTCCTCTTCTTGCCCGGCTTCCTCATCCGGGTCTTCTATATCGAATTCGGACATGGCTTTGGCCGTATCATATGAATCTATCTCTCTATTTGTAAGCCAGCCATGTGCTTGATACAAGTGGTAGAGAAAAGGGGTTATAGGGGAAGGCTTAGACTTCCCTATACTTCCTACCAATCTCTTGATCTGATCTCTCATCACTACGCCCCAATCTACTTTCCGGTCACCCGACAATACATCGAAAATAGTGTTCGCCAAGGTGACCGTAATCCTGTTTGGTCTCTCTGGACTAAGGATGGCTGTTAGGTACTTCATTAAACGTTTCTCCCTACCATTTATGCACTCTGCCACAGGGAAACCATCCTTCTTCGTTGGGGGATTCTGGAACTTACCCACGTAGAAGCGATCTGTCCGGAAAGCCGGTCCCTTGTCCGTCTTCTTGAAATCGTACGTCTCCCTCCACAGCGTTGGAGTCTAGTCTTTAGGCCGGCTTCTCGACGTCCCCTTCCACTTCCTTAGCGGCGCGCCGATTACCTCCCTCACGATCTCCTTGTCTTTCAAATTCCATGGCCGGGCTAGAAATCCCTCACACCCCATCTGCCGGAGGTCTTCTTCTAGCTCCGCTTTCTCTCGTGGATCCACTGGTACCACCGGCTTCACCATGCGCAAGGATACAGCTACTTCTTCTCTCACCATCGTGGGCTGTTCTCTCAAACCCTCTCAAACCCTCTTAGTGACCGGAATCACTATTTGAAGTCTCACAATCACTTGCACTCTAGTCTCCTATTCTGCTCAAGGACCCTCCTCAAAAGTCGTCTCACCAGTACACTCCTGACTCCACACTCATACGTGAACTTCTAAGTGAACTCTCCTCTCAAGACCCGTCTGTCCTTAATCCGGTTCGTAAATTGAGCCCGTAACTTCTTCTTTTGGCTGTCATATAAGTACACCTCAAATGCTCCTCACCAATCTCTTCTCAAGGTAGCTTCCCCGCAAAAGGAGGTCTGAGCCACCTGCCCCTCCTATTTCTAAGGCTGCAGTCACCCGGGCCGTTATAGGTGACTGTTTTCTTCAAAATAGACCCGCTCTCAAGTATAGTCTAGAACTAGGTAGGCACCCATTACACCCGAATTGCCTGTCTTCCGTTTCCGGTCTCCGGTCTTCTATTTTATTCCGGTTTTCGGTTTCTAATGAAAATCACTCTGACCTACTCCTGACCTATCTATGCCGTTTCCGGACTTTCGGTTTCCGATTTCCGGTTATTTCTGTTAACACTATTATCTATTCTAAAGTAACCCTCTTCCGATATCCGGTCCCTAACTACTTACGGTCTACTTTTCTAACGAAAAACATAAAATATAGGGAGTAAAAAGAGCTCTATTCCCCTTATTTCCCTTCTAAACCTAAAGACTGGATTTCCGTGCTCCCACATTACCCCATTTTCACTTGTGAGCGTCCTCGTGAACACACTGAAATCTAGTTTTAGACCTCGGTGAAGTCTGAAACTTACCTATCCTGAATCCGGGTCAGAAAATGATTCGAGATTGTATTTCTTCACCCTTGATCCATTGACTCTGGTATCCATTTTGACTCCTCCTAGATCTTCCAGTTGGAGTGACCCATTGGGGTAAATTTTGTTTACCTTATATGGATCCATCCATCTGGTATGCAACTTACCCGGAAAGTCTTCATGTCGATTATCGTATAATAACACAAATCCTCCTTCCTCGACTCCATGACTCTTAGGTAACCTTGCATCGAAATCATCTTTGCGTTTGGATTGAACTACTATAGTTCTTTCCAAGGCTTCCGACCGAGCTTCCCCCAAATCCTCGATCGCCAACAACCGGATCTATAGATTCCGGTCTTGAACTCCTCCTCTCGCTGCCATGACCCGATGTGTCTCTACTTCCATCTCAATCTTGTGCAACGCCGCTTGTCCAAACACCAGGAAGAATGGACTCCTCCCCGTGGTCATTTTCTCCGAAGTATTGTAGGTGTGCACGGTGGAAGGTAGTTTCCGGTCCCAGTCAGTTTTGTGGGCGGAAACCATCTTCAGCAAACTCCTCTCGATGATCCCGTTAGCTCGCTCCGTTAATCCGTTGGCCTTCGGATTGTAAGCAGTCGTCTTCCTATGCTTGATCATGTAGGTTGTTGTGATGGCCCGGATCATGTCATTTAAGAAGTGCGTCCCTTGATCGCTGACTAGCTCCAACGGATGTCCAAACCACATCATAATTTCTTCAAACAAGAAGGATGCTACTGTCGTAGCATCATTCCTCCTTGTGGCCTTCGCCTCTACCCACTTGGTAGCATAATTTGTCACTAAGATTATGTATTTCTTCTTCCTGGCAGTGACCGGATTAATCGGTCCAATGAAGTCGATCCCCCACTTTTCAAATGGAGTGAGAGGAATGATCGGGGTCAGTGGCCAGTGATTCTTGAAAGAGGGTGCGCCCGTCCTCTAACACTGATCACATGTGGCGACAAATGCTTTCACATCCCTTATCATCGAAGGCCACCAGTATCCGGCCATCCGAATCCGGTTTACGGTCGTGACGCCTGCAAAGTGTCCTCCCGAGGGACCAAAATGTAGAGCCGTCATGATCTGCTTCCTCTCCTTCTTCTCCAAACACCTTCGTAACTGGTCATCTGCCCCCATCTTGAATAGAACGCCTTGTATTAAAGTGTAAGGAGCTACCTTTTGCTGAAATACAATCTTCTCTTCAAGTGAGTATCCTTCTGGAAATTTCTAGTTCAAGAGATACTGTAGTATTTCTTTGAACTCTGAAGTTTCCACTTCACCGATATGGAACACCGCCACCTCCTTTACTTCTCCAAAATCCGGTTTCGGTCTCTGCACTCTCTCTTGAGGAAACTCAGCCGGGCTCATCTATCTACTCGCATAGTAGACCGGATGCTCAGACTTCTCCTTAGACTGCCAAAGGATTGCCCCTAGGCACCATCCTTACGCATCCAAGGTGACATGGAACTTCCGAGTCCAATCTGGTGGAGAAAGGATTGGTGCCTTCACTAACCAGCTCTTCAAATCTTCAAAGGCCTGTTGTCTTTCTTCCATCCAGATGAACTCGACTTCCTTTTTCAGGAGTTCAGTTAATGGATTTGCTAGCTTTGCGTATACATCAATGAATCTCCTATAATATCCAACACACCCTAGGAATCCCCGGATCTCCCTTACACAGGTAGGTGGAACAAGGACTAAGATTGCCTTAACCTTCTCAATGTCAACCTCCAGTCTTCTTTCACTAACTATATGTCCCAATAAGATCCCGGATACAACTCCTAGGAAACACTTTTCCGGATGTAGCTTTAATCCGGTCTCACGACAGCGGATAAAAGTCTTCTCCAGGAACTCCAAATGCTGCTCCCTTGTACTGAACACTACAAAGTCGTCAATGAACACCTCCAAAAAGTGTCTAAGGAAATCTCGAAAGATATCCATCATGAGCCTTTGAAATGTTCCGGGTGCATTGCATAGACCGAATGGCATCCGGTTGAAGGCAAACGTCCCCCATTCCGTCGTGAACGTGGTCTTCAACTAGTCCGCCAATCGAATGAACACTTGATTATATCCTGAGAATCCGTCCAGGAAGTTGTAACACTCTTGACCGGAAACATGATCCAAGATAATATCAGTGAACGGCAGAGGGAAATAATCCTTCTTTGTCGCAACATTCAGTTTCCTGAAGTCTTGACAAACCCGGATGTTCACTTTTCCATCTGCTCCTACCTTTTTGGGTACAACAACAATGGGCGATACCCATTCTGAGTTGTTGACCGGGTAGATAAATCCTACCTTCAGTAGACTATCAATCTCCTCCTTAACCATGAGTGAGTACTTGGGGTTCAACCTATACTGACGTTGCCTGACCAGAACAGCTCCCTCAATGAGGTCTATTCGGTGCCCCCCCAGATCTAAGGGTATACCACTCAAATCTGAAGATGTCCAAGCAAAGACATCTAAGTACTTCCTCAGCAACTCTACATACTTCTTTTGTTCTATTGAATTTAGAGATTTTCCCAGGAAGAAGGCTTTTCCTTCCTGAACTTCTACCTTCTTATAATCGGAGGGGTTAACAATGTTTTTGACCGGATCTGGTCCCTGCACCTTTGATTCAGCCCGGATCTCACTCCAAGGAAGGTCAGTTCTCCCGTCTTTCAAACTAACGGTGGATAGTTTACCTTCTTCGATTTGTTGCTTGATCCAACTTGACGTCAGTGGGACACTTGCTTCTCCCAAAGATCTGTCCTCGACTTGTTTCTCTTTCTGCTCTAACAGGATCTGCTCCTCGGCTTCTCCAAATTCCAAGACCGGAACCGGAAAGTCGAAATCAACTTCCGTAATTCTGTCAAATTCTTGGACGAAGTAGGATGAAATGTTGGAAGAATCTTCAGCCTCCGACGAATCAGTTGTGTAACCCTTTGATTCACTTGTTTCTCCAAGATGTTCTTCAAAACTCCAAGGGATCCGGATACTGGGTTTCCCGATTACAAATTCCTTGCGTTCCCAATCCACGATCACCCTTGCGGCATACAGCCATGGTCTTCCAAGCAAAATTGGAAATGGTCTTCCTTTGTCCATCCGTATGATGACAAAGTTCAACAAGTAAGTCAGTTCTCCAATCCGGGTCGGGACCTGAGAAAGTCGTTCGACTGGAATCACTCTGGATTGATCCGCCATTCTCAAGACTTGGTTGGTTTGCTCAAACGTGGTGAATCCCAAGTGGAATGCCGTATCCTCCAACATCAAATTTACTCCTGATCCTCCATCTACAAGTACCTTAGGGATGGTACAACCTTCCACTTCTACCACGACCTCTGGTGGACCGTAATCTTCTACATTGGCGAAGTTGACAGCAACTGCCGGAAGTCTAAATTTCCTCTTCCTTCTCTTCAGCCATGCATCTCTGATTAGCTTTTGGTAGTTGGCGTTGTCATCAAGCAGTTGGCCAATGGTGACATTGGCTTTCTGCTCCCTAATGTCTTGCAAAATGTTGTATTGACTACACACCCTTTCTGGTTGAATGAAAACTGGGGTGTCATCAAATCTAACTCGTTTCGGTGAGCTAGGTGGACCGAAAACCGGAACTTCCCTTTCCTGTGGTATAGGATTGGGTTGCTCCAGGTCCTGTCTAACCTACTTGCTGATGTCCTCAGGAACCTCTATAGGCTCTACTCCATTTTCTGCGTTTGCTAAGGGTGGTCCTAAGTTGGATTCATCCGAGTGATGAGAATCACTTGAATCCGGTTCCCAACTCCTAACTATTCTATTTTTCCTACCATGTCTTTTCCTATGCCTTTCTATTCTATTTTTCTCGGTGGAACTATGGGTACTTACTCTATGGACTAATGAATCTACTGCTACTGGTAACTCCACCCTACTATGTCATTTATCCGGATTCTCAATTTCGGTCTTCGAACCATAGTTTAGTGCCGTCTGCTCCCGTGGTGGAACCTCTACTTGTTTGTAGATCACACGATTCTGGGCAAGTTTCGGACACTGAGAAGAATTGTGACCGTATTCCTGACAATTCTAGCAAGGAAGAACTAAGGGTGCACCCTGACTGGGTCTCTATTGATAAACATTGGCATAGTAATCCCCTCCTCCACAAATAAAACAAAACCCAAAAGGTCTGGGTAGGGTGATAGCAACTTAGTTACCTGCCACTGGAGTTGACCTTGGTACAAAGTTGTTTTTCATGATTTGTTGTGGTGGTCGTCCCCTCATATAGGTCGGCTGAATCTGGTAGACCGGATTCATCTCCATATCATCTTCTTCTTCTGGATTAGTGTAGTAGACCTCGTCCTCTTGATTCACGTAGTTGACTCGCCTAACGAAAGGCCGGTTACACTCACTCGGGTAGTGTCCCATTTCTCCACACCTCGGACACCAAATGTTTGTTCGGTTTGTTGGTACGATCCGCCTGGGATTCCGGTTCTCTGTCAAGTTCACCTTGATTGCCTCCAAAGTCGCTGCAACCTTCTTCATGAACTCCTTTGACTCGTCCTTCTCGATCTTGACTTGACCAAGAGCCTTAGCCTTTTCCGCCTTTTCTTGCTTGTACGTAGAATGATGATATCGATGCCTGGATTTAGATCCAGATGCTTCTTCCGGTTCCGGTCCAGAATCTTCTGATGAAGACTCCGAACTTTCACTCGACTCTGATTTAGAACTGCTGGAGTACTTCCTTCTTCTGCTTTCCTTCCGAGAGTGCCTCTTCCCCTTCCGGTTGCTTCTCTTCAAGGCATTCCGGATGGAATGAGATGCATTCTCATAGTTTTGGGCTGCTTCCATGGCCTCCTGTAATGTAGCTGGGTGTTGCTGCCGGATGTGAAACCCCATCTCGTTTGGAAATCCTGCAACATACCACTCAACTTGGACGTTTGGGTTTATCTCCATATCTAGCTTTTGAATAAGAGCTTTGTCATAGCACAAGGAAGCACAAATCCTACCCTTAGGTGTTAAATTGATGTAAAACACCTTAGATGACTCGTGTATCGTTCCCACAGGATTTCAATGTTAGTTTCCTCAAGATATCCAGAACAAGATTCGGAAAACACCAAACCCAAGCAAAACCGGATCTAAATATTTGCAACATGAAACTCTCTCTCAATACCCTCTCTTCTCTATGTTCTGATTCCCTTACATCCACTCCAAGTCTATCACGAGTAATCAAACAAGGAGAATGGTCATAATCCTCTACCCCTCCCTATCCGGATCAACTTAGACGGATGCGGAATCGGAAAGAGGATTTCTATCCGATTGCAGTAACTCACAAAATGTTAGTTTTACCTCTACTAAGAGGGTTCCGCTCTTTGGTTTTAGGAAGGGAACGTAAACCCTACCCTTCAAACATGTTTAGAGTGAAATGAAGATCCACTTAGAATAACAACAACAAATACCAAAAAGAAATAGGAAATAGTTACTTCCTCACAACTAATCCGGATGTTGATCCAAACTAGCAGGTCACTCAGGAAACCCCTATTATCCTTCCAGTACTACAACAACAGACCCATCCGGACAGGACCCCAAGAACGTGATCCGGCACCCGATAACTGAGAGATCCTAACTACCTTCCTGTTCCTCTCTTCCGGATCCAGCAGGACCTCATCAAACGTCGGCTAGCATTCGTTCTCCCTCCTGAAGAATTCACCCAACCTAAGAATGGCTATCCTACTCAAAAGACTCCCAAGGAACTTCAGCAACTAAAATACCCTCTCAGTACACAAAGTTTTCCTTAACCAAATCCTCAAAGCTCTCAAAATCAGATCCTGGACAGAATCCGGGGGCTACTTGTCTTCCTCCACACCTGCAAACCAGCTACTCGTACTAAACAATGGTTCTAGCATTGCACGGCATACCAACACAGAACTTAGCCTTTTCAGGCCAACACTTATGAAGTGAAAATCTAAAATCAATTCGCAAAGTGTTGAAAAACACAAATAAGAAAACACCCGGGGCTTCAAACTAACTTCAGCCCCCTAAATACACACTTCAGGGAACCCCAAAGGTCCCAAGGAATAAAACTAAAGGACAGGAGAATCACAGGTGTCATTCCTTATCCTTCTAAGTTGACTTTCCTACCAACCCCATCCGATCCGCAAAATGTGGATCTCAGATCCTAAAAATCCGGAAAGTGCAGCCCAAGTGCATGCACCTGAAAAGCACCTCCCAAGCTACTTCTTACCTACCAAAAACTTGGGTTTTGGGCTGACCATGCTAGGGTCGCTTCCCAGAAACTTCCTAACTACTTTCCTATCTATTTCCTAGACTTCTTTGGAGAAGGTTCCTCTAACTTTGTTACCCCCTTCCTAGCTGGCTGTTTCCTATTGGTTGACGGTTTCCCACTCAAGGGCGGCTTCCCCTTAGACGGTGTTGAAGTTTTCCCTTTGAACTCTGCTGGTTAGATTTGCTCGAGATCCGATTCCTCTTCTGATCCGGTGTCCTCTTCCGAATCCTCTTCTGAATTCTCTTCTCTGGATCTCAACAGACTTTGCTCCTGCTCGGATTGGCTTGGAGATTCGTCCTCTACGGATTGTTGACTCCTTAGAGGCATTTCTCTTCCTCTGACGGAAGTAACCTTCTTCACAGTCTTCTTGGCGGTTGAGGGTTGAGAGCCTTTACTCTGTGGTGTGCCTAAGTCGGATTTCGACTTCCGAATTTGAGTCTTTGATCCGGATCCGTGCACTAATCCTTCTTTCCTCCCCTCCATACTCTTAGAGGTTGGTGTCAACTCCTCCTCCTGCCTTTCCCGCTTGGCTGGCATCTTTGTTGGAGTCTTTGTGGGCGCATCCTTCTTGGTTGGCTCCATCTCTTCATCCTTCCTCTTTATTCTGGATTCCGGAAACTGTTCTGCTTGGTGAAGAACATCTCGGACTTCAAACATGAACTTCTCCATCTCTTCGGAATACTCTGCCAAAACTAAGACAGCCTTACCTGCGGCTTCCGGTCCTGCCTCATAGATTCCTTCATCATAGAGTTTAGCTTTGTTTACAACATCCGCAGTGTTGGAAAAAAAGGCCCCAACTCTCCTAATGGCCCCCTTAAACTCTGAGGTAAGCCGTTCCACCTCTCTCTTCTTTTCCTCACCCTTTTCAATTTGCCGCAGGAGATCCGCATTCCTCTCAATCAACTCCTTGATGCGGGTCTCCCACTTCCGGTTTTCACTATCCCGGAGCAACCCTTCTACTTTCTCCGCAAGCTCTGACACGTTGATCCCTCCAAGCAGTCCACATACATTCCTCACTGCTCCTCTCTCCGTGTCAAGCTCCTCCCGGACTCTCCCTAAGTCCGAAATGATCCTCCCCAAAGTATCCTCTCCCAGAACTTCCGGTTCCGGCGAGGCTTTCCCCTTTCCTCTGGATCCCTTCTTAGAAGAGACTAAAACCCTCTCAGCCTCCGTTCTCCTTTCGGAAGGCTCCTTCCTTCTCTCTGAGGATTCCTTCTCAGATCCCTCATCTGGTCCCTCCTTTCTCTCTTCTTCCTCTTCCTCTCGGAGTGGAGTAAGATTAAGTTTCACTAGGGTGGCTGCGGCCTTGTACATGGTCTTCTCTGAAGTTTTCAGAGTACCTAAGGAGTCATACAAGTGAAAGAGGAATGGCCCAATGGGGGTGGCCTTTGCGTTTCCTAGGGCATTCACCATCTTCCCTACCAGATCTTTCACTATTCCTCCCCAAAACACTTTCCTTTCCCCACTCAACGCTCCGAAGATCGTATTGGCCCAAGTTACCGTGACCTGGTTTGGCCGTTCCGGATACAGGATCGGTACTACAAATTCTAACATCCTCCTCTCTCTTGCCACCTTACAATCTGCTACTGCGTAGCCATCCTTAGGGTGAGGAGGATTAGAGAATTTACCTTCCGCGAACTTGTGTACCCGCGAAGCCATCCCTTCTCCAGGTCGAGGAAAGTCGTAGACCCTCTTCCAGATGTCCTCAGTCCACTTTCCAGGTAGAGCTCGGACGGTCTTGATCCATTCGTTCGACTGCTCATTCATCAGCTCCCGGATCATTTCCTCGCTCTTCAAGCTCCATGGTCGGCAGAGGAATCTCGCACACTCGAGTTGGCCCAGATCTTCCTCCAGCTGCTTCCTCTCTCCGTCATCCTTCGGAATCATTGGACAGATGCTCTTGATCTTGAAAGGAGATGACTCACTTGCTTCCGCCTTCACCATGGTTGCAGAACTCTCCAAAACACTCACCACTCAAACCTCCTGTCTTTTCTTGCCACAGCTCCCGGTCAATCCTCTTCCTCTCCACGATAGGATCCGGAAAGTAAGATCACCCAATCCTCTCACACCTCTAAAGACAGACCTTGCTCTGAGAGCGCTCCCAACCCACAAAGACACAATGAGGTTTGAGGAACCAAACCCCCACGTATCCTTTCCTAGTAGTCACAGCCGTTGGGAAAGTAGTCGTTTCCACAATCATCGCGGAGGAATCTAGCCGTTAAACGGTCCTCCGTGATGTATGGGATTACCGTTAGATCTGGGATTTCCTCTTCCCGTTCCGATAATCTTCCGGTAGCGTGCGGATGCGTTTGCTTCCGGCCCCGGTATATTTTTCCGATCCCTGTTTGGTTCCTTGGATGCGGATCTGGTTCCGGATCTGGTTAGAAAAATAGAAAACTTACAATATCTTTCTTAACCAAATTATCTATCTACTACTAATCCAATAGTAAGGTAGAGTTAATATTGGTAATATAATTAGTTTATTATTTTGTAAATCAAGAAATTTTACCAATGTCAACTCTTTACTCCTAATTTCTATATAACCAATCTCATCCTCTCATTTTGGTCTACGACAAGCTTTCACCCGTTGTCCATACCTCCTTATTGATTTTAAAGGTCTCATAGTCATGATACTAAGTCGTCCTAACGCCCTGGCTTCTCCACCGGATTCTCTAAACGTTCTGACAAACAGGTCTGTGAGCCGGTCCTAGTTATTCCGGGTTGCGTCCGGAACATCTTGGTACCATTTCAGTGCCTCACCCTTTAGTAGTCCTTGGAATATCCGCTGTTTGGCTTCAAATTCCTCTTGGTTGGCCAAAACAAGGGAGTTAAACTCACACAGTCAGTCATCTACATCCTGACTACCGTCCCCTTTGAAACTACTATACTTTAGGCGAGTGGATCCTACCATAGTGTCACTTTTCGATTCCGAGTGGACTGATTCTACTTCCGCCTCAGACTTGATCGGAATCTCCTGAATCTGAACTGTGACCGGCTCAGGTTCAGGAACTTCAACAATTACTTCTAACGCTTCAACTTCTGCTGGTACGGTGTCCCCAGATACAGGGTGTAATCTTGGGTTCACGTTTACGCTAGGTTGTCGCAGCACAGAGTAAGCAATTTCCCTATTATACTCACAAAAATCACTCTAGAGCATAACAAAATGACCCTAAAGATCGAACCCACGAGATCCTATGAAGTAGCTAACTCTAACAAGGAGCTAAACCCAATTAACCCTTAAATTTTAGTTTCCGGTTTTACCTCTGAAATCCGGAACCTCCAAAACTAACCAGAAGACTACGATCAGATTTTATCCTCAATCCGGTTTCGCTAATTTTCCGGTTCATTGATAAACTTCCCAACTCAGGCTTCTACAATTTCCGATCCTAAATGTCCCTTTAGTCAGATTCGGTCCGGTCCACCCTTCTGTATCTGGTTTAGTTTTGCCTCTGTTTTACCATCAGAGGGTTCGCCGTTTGATTTTGAAAGTGGTAGGCCCACCACTCCTTCCGTGACTTATAGTGGCTGAAGACCCACTTTCCTATCCGCTAATCCCCTATCTAACCAGGATCCGGTTTGGTCCTTCACAGCAATCCGGATGGCAATCCGGATCACAGGTCACACAAAGACCCCCCCCGTACGATCCTCTCATACTACAACAACCTTGATGTTGAATCCGTTCTATACGAAGTTTGGTGGCTACAAGTGCATCCGTCCGTTCCAACCTCTACCAAACTCTTCCGTTTACCAACAATGGTGGCAAGACCTCACAAGAGTCAGGACACTCAACCGGATTTTTCACCCACTAGGAGTTCTAGCGCAGCTAAGGAATCCCTCCCTATCCGCCTAGCCTAATCAACGGCTTTCTTACCCGGAATGTAAAGCTTCTGTTGATGCTAAGGAACTGGAATCCACTCTTAACTCTTCATAACCTACTCACATGTACTTAGAACCGGAAACATACATCAAAGGGAGAACTCTACCAACCCCTCCGTACATACCCTCTTACTCCAAATCCGTGCACTCCTACCAACACTCGGGAAGAATTGTCGCAGTACAGAGTAAGCAATTTCCCTATAATACTCACAAAAATCACTCTAGAGCATAACAAAATGACCCTAAAGATCGAACCCACGAGATCCTGTGAAGTAGCTAGCTCTAACAAGGAGATAACCCCAATTAAACACTTCAATTCTACCTTCTGGTTCTACCTTTGACGACCGGAACGTCAAACACCACCCAGAAAACTACGACCGGACTGTATCCTACTTCCGGTTTTACTAGTTCCCCGGTCTCTGGACTGACTTCTCAATTCTAGACCCTGCAACTTCCGGTCCTATGTATCCTCCTGGGCAGATCCGATCCAGTCCACCCTTCCGTACCCGGTTTAGTTTTACCTCTGTTTTACCATCAGAGGGTTTGCTGCTTGCTTTTGAAAGTGGTAGGCCCACCACTCCTTCCGTGACTTATAGTGGCTGAAGACCCACTTTCCTATCCGCTGATCCCCTAACTAACACGAATCCGGTTTGGTCCTTCACAGCAATCCGGATAGCAATCCGAATCACAGGTCACACAAAGACCCCCCGTACGATCCTCTCATACTACAACGACCTTGACGCTGGTCCGGTCCGTACGAAGTTAAGTGGCTACAAGTGCATCTGTCCGTTCCAACACCTACAAAAGTTCTTCCATTTATCCACAACGGTGGCAAGACCTCACAAGGGTCAGGATACTCAACCGGATTTCCCACCCAAGAGTTCTAGCGCAGTTAAGGAATCCCTCCCTATCCACCTAGCCTGATCAACGGATTTCTTACCCGGAATGCTAAACTTCTGTAGCTACTGAGGCACTGGAATCCACTCCTAACTCTTCACAACCTGCTCGCATGTACTTAGAACCGGAAACATACATCAAAGGGAGAACTCTACCAACACCTCCGTACCCACCCTCTTACTCTAACTTCGTGCACTCTTGCCAACACTCGGGAAAATTACACAAAAAGTCAGGTCAAAGGAAAGTACACAAGGAAATGCCAAAAGAACTCTCCCAGTCTCCAGCTCAGAGACTGTTTTATATACAAAAAGGAAAAAGCAAAAAGTGAATACATGATTTCCGCCTCTGAAGGCGCTGACAATCCGGTCCTACCTTATCCTAACCGGATTCTATTCCGGTTCCTACCTATAATTCCTATTTTTACAATCCTTCCTATTCCGTCTCATACACTCGGGATCCAATGGTAGGGCTCTCATCAAGTCTCTCCAACTACTTGAACACCTCAGTTAGATTCCGGTTCCGTTCCCCATCCGTAGGTGAAGCCAGGTGATCTTCTTCAGTTTTCGGGGAGTCTAAATCGATCGGCTGCGGTCCGGTCGAGGGCGTCTTCTTTTGTGCCCTACTTAACTGGGGCGTCTTGTCCTTTCCCGGTTCATGAGCTACGTCTTCCGAAAACAAGTCCGGAAGAGAAATTTCAAAGAGCTGGACCGGAATCTCTGTCAACTTCTGGCTGCTCTCCACGATCCGGTCTGCTGACTCCTGTGCCTTGGATAGGAGCTTCTCCATCTGCTCCTCAAAATCGGTGAGGATGTGCACCACCCTTGTTCCGGATATCTTCTTGTCCTTGTGCACCTCCTCTTCGAACAGGCGCGCCTTGGTGACCGCGGCTCCGAGTTCTCTAAGTACGTCCTTCACCTTTGCGGCCAGCCTCTTCATTTCCTCCGCCATCTCCTTTGTCGCGGTGGCGTTCTCGAGCAAGGCATAAAGTTCGGCCTTGAGGGTGTCCACCTCATCGTGCTGCCGCTTGCTTTCCTCCTTCATCTTCCGGAGCTCATCCAGATTGATGACACTCTCAACTACCCGCTGTGACAACTGATTGTCCGGTTCCGCTCCAATTAATTCCACGATCTCCCCGAGCGTCCACTTCTTAACTTCCCAATCTGCCCGGATTCCGCAAAGGATCCCAACCAGATCGTCGAACGGATCTCCTGTTCCCGATCCGGATGCCACATCCAGTCCGGCTGGAGCATCCTCTTTGCGCGGCCGCGGGTGACCCGGAGGCGTTCCTCGATTCCGAGGCGGCGTGGTCTTCTGCCTTTTGGAGGGGACATACGGTTCCTCTTCTTCCTCTTCTTCTTCTTCCTCCTCCTCGGTTTCGTTTCCAGAATCCGCTTCTTGGTCGGACTCGGATTCACCGTACTTCATGGTCCGCTCCTGGGCCTTCCACACCTTCAGCTCCACTTCCGTCAGTAGTTCCTGTTGCTAGTAGAGGTGGTACACATAAGGGCTTAGTGGGGTAGCCCTACTTCTCCCCACTCTTGTAGTAAGCTAGGACACTAGATCAAAGAAGATTTGGCCCTAGTCTACTTTCCGGTTTCCGCTCAACGCTCCGAAGATCGTGTTAGCTAGGGCGATAGTCACCCTGGTGGACTTTTCCAGATGTAGAACCGGAACCAGGAACTGGAGCAGGCGACGCTCCTGGTCATCGAGGCAGTCTTCTACCGCGTAGCCGTCCTTTGGATTCACTACGCTTCCGAACTTGCCCTGGACGAAATCATCCTTCCGGTTGGCAAGCCCGAGTCCTCCTGACCGGAATCCGTATACGTCCCGCCACAAAGCCTCGGTCCATTGGACTGGATTCCCTCTCAGGGTGTTATCAAACTGATTCGATATGCCACTCAGGATTTCTCTAACCATCCTCTCATCTTTGAAACCCCAAGGTTTCAAAGCTAACCCCTGACAGCCCATCAATGATAAATCCTCTCTGAGTTCTCCTTGTTCCGGTTCCTTGGTCGGCATGACCGGAACCACTTTTCTAAGCTTTACTTCACTCGGGGGCGGGGTGGTAGAACCTCTCTTCCAGTTCAGCCGCGGCATGAGGGTAGCTCTACCCGGTTTCACTCTCTACGATCCTAACAAGGGAGCGCTGACACTCTGATATTCCGCTCCACATGCAAACCAGCCTCCTGGCGTGCTCACACTCTCAGTCTCTCACGATTCTGTATCCGCTCTCACTAAATGTCTCACCTACTCATGTCCAGAGGAGATCTCTCTGTCTCACACCCCTCACTTACTTCTGGGCCCTCTTGTACTTTCTCTCCATGCCGCGGTAAACGGAAAAACGTCAAGCGCTAAGTCAGGAAACGACAACACGTGGAAAACCAGAGACCTGAAAATGGGCAGGGTCAGGCTTTATATAGTCCTGACGCCCTGGACTGTCTTTATGACCGGTCGGATATCCGGTCTGGTTCTTGACATCCGGTTCTCTCCAATCCAGTCAACGAGATTCCAGTTGGAAATACTATCCGGTTGGAAATACTATCCGATCCGCTTCTACCTAAAACCAGATTAGTTCCGTAAGGTCCTTTTGTGACTATTTTTGGATTTATCTTTCTCTCTTTAGATGAATCCGGATACCTATTTCTAATTTCCGGTCCACTCAAAAAGTTAAACAAATAAAAATCAAAAATATGAGTTGTCACAAGAATACACAAAGCCAGGTCAATGGAAAGTACGCAAGGAAATGCCAAAACGAATTCTCTCAATCTCCAGCTCAGAGACTGTTTTATATACAAAAAGGAAAAAGGAAAAAGTGAATACATGCCTTCCACCTCTGAAGGCGCTGACAATCCGGTCCTACCTTATCCTAACCGGATTTCATTTCGATTCCTACTTTATAATTCCTATTTTTTCAACACTTCCTATTCCGTCTCATATACTCGAGATCCAATGGTAGGACTCTCATCAGGTCTCTCCAACTGCTCGAATACCTTAGTCAGATTCCAGTTCCGTTCCCCATCTGGAGGTGGAGCCGAGTGATCTTCCTCAGTTTCCAGGGAGTTTAAATCGATCGGTTGCAGTCTAGTCGAGGGCGTCTTCTTCTGTGCCCTACTTGACTGGGGCGTCTTGTCCTTTCCTGGTTCCTGAGCTGCCTCTTCCGGAAACAAGTCCGGAAGTGAAAGTTTAGAGAGCCGGACCGGAATCTCTGTCAACTTCTAGCTGCTCTCCACGATTCGGTCCGCTGACTCCTGTGCCTTGGATAGGAGCTTCTCCATCTGCTCCTCAAAATCGGTGAGGATGTGCACCACCCTTGTTCCGGATATCTTCTTGTCCTTGTGCACCTCCTCTTCGAACAGGTGCGCCTTGGTGACCGTGGCTCCAGGTCTTCCGAGCACGTCCTTCACCTCTGCGGCCAGCCTCTTCATTTCTTCCGCCATCTCCCTTGTCGCGGTGGCATTCTCGAGCAAGGCGAAAAGTTCGGCCTTGAGGGTATCCAACTCATCGTGCTGCCGCTTGCTTTCCGCCTTTATCTTCCGGAGCTCATCCGGATTGATGACACTCTCAGCTACCCGCTGCGGTAACTGACTGTCCGGTTCCGCTCCAATTAATTGCGCGATCTCCCCGAGCATCCGCTTCTTAACTTCCCAATCCGCCCGGATTCCGCAGAGTATCTCGACCAACTCGTCAAACGGATCTCCGGTTCACGATCCGGACGGCACATCCGGTCCGGCTGGAGCGTCCTCCTTGCGCGGCCGCGGGTGACTCGAAGGCATTCCTCGATTCCGAGTCAGCGTGGTCTTCTGCCTCTTGGAGGTGAACGATGGTTCCTCCTCTTCGTCTTCGTCTTCCTCTTCCTCTTCGTCTTCCTCTTCTTCTTCCTCTTCCTCGATTTCGTTTCCGGAATCCGCTTCTTGGTCGGACTCGGATTCACCATACTTCATAGTCCGCTCCTAGGCCTTCCATACCTTCAGCTCCACTTCCGTCAGCAGTTCCTGTTGCTGGTAGAGGTGGTACACATAAGGGCTTAGTGGGGTAGCCCTACTTCTCCCCACTCTTGTGGTAAGCTGGGACACCAGATCGAAAAAGATCCGGCCCCAGTCTACTCTCCGGTTTCCGCTCAACGCTCCGAAGATTGTATTACCTAGGGTGATGGTCAACCTGGTGGGCTTTTCCGGATGCAAAACCGAAACAAGGAACTGCAGCAGGCGGCGCTCCCGGTCATCGAGACAATCCTCCACCGCGTAGCCATCCTTCGGATTCACGACACTTCCGAACTTGCCCTGGATGAAATCATCCTTCCGGCCGGCAAGCCCAAGTCCCCCCGTCCGGAATCCGTATATGTCCCGCCACAACTCCTCGGTCCCTTGGACCGGATTCCCTCTCAAGGTGTTATCGATACGCCACTCAGGATTTCTCTAATCATCCCCTCATCTTTGAACCCCCAAGGTTTCAAGGCTAATCCCTGACAACCCATGGACGCTAAGTCCTCTCTGAGTTCTCCCTGTTCCGGTTCCTTGGTCGGCATGAGCGGAACTACCTTCTTCAGCTTTACTTCACTCGGGGGCGGGGTGCTAGAGCCTGGTCTCTTCCAGTTCAACCGCGGCATGAGGGCGGCTCTACCCGGTTTCACTCTCTACTAACCTAATAAGGGAGCACTCACACTTTTCCGCTCCACCTACAAACCACCCTCCTCGCGTGCTCACAATCTCAGTCTCTCACTGTTCCGTATCCGCTCGCGCTCAAGTCTCACCCTCTTGCGCCCGGAGGCGATCTCTCCGTCTCACACCTCTCACTCACTACCTGGCCCTCTTGTACTTTCCCTCCTAGCCACTGTAAACGGAAAAACGTTAGGCGCTAAGACAGGAAATGACAACACGTGAAAGCCAGACACTTGAAAATAAGCAGGGCCAGGCTTTATATAGTCCTGACGCCCTGGACTGGTCATTATGACGGGTCGGGTATCCGGTCCGGTTCTTGACATCCGGTTCTCTCCAATCCGGTCGAGGAGGATCCGGTCAAAAATCCATTTCGGTTGAGATTCTAATCCGATCCGTTTCTGCCTAAAACCGGATTAGTTCCGTAAGGTCCTTTTGTGACTATTTTTTATTTATTTCTCTCTTTTTAGATGGATCCGGATACCTATTTCTAGTTTCCGTTCTACTTAAAAAGGTAAACGAAGAAAATAAAAAATATGAGTTTGTCACATAGCTAGTGCATGAACAAGAACGTCTCTACGAATATTCCGGGAAGATCTTCTAGACGAAGTTCCTTCTCCTCCTTTTCTATTCATGGATAAGTTCTATGTTCTCTATTCAGCACTTCTCAGATATCCTCTGAACAGATTAACAAACTCAGATACTACACTCCCACAGAAGTTTATCTTTTTGTGACCGTCTCTCACAGAGACCGGATCGCTAATTCTAAGTCTTTTCGATCCCCGGCAGCGGCGCAACTTTTTCGTGTCGTAGCACAGGAAAGCAAAAATCCTTCTCTAAGGCTCAATATTTCTTAAAAGAGGCCCTAAAGTGACTCGAGTATTGTTCCCATGAAGATCGAATTTCCTAGGTTCACAATTACCGGAAAATGGTAGAAGGATGGTCACGAAACACACACAAACACAAAACCCCAAGCAAAACAATAGACCGAAACTTCCACTTGGCCTCCTTGTTTCCTTGGACAAACACGACCGGATCTCTCCGGTCCAACAATTACTACTACACTTTAGACCGGATCTTCCCGATCTAATAACACTGACCGGATTGATTCTGGTCTAACACCCACTAGTTTATCACACAGACTCTCTAATTGGTTAGTTTACTACCCCACGACTTTACACTACCCTATAACTCTCCCAACACTTCTATTCACATACCTTTGGTAGTTACATGTATTTACGTTTTTCAGACCGTAACCGGAATCCGCGTTTCCACAGATTTAACCTTAACCTCTAGTATTCACATCCGGTCTAGATCTCTAATTGTAGCCATGTGGATTTTAACCTCTCGATGAGGGATCTGCTTAATTGGGCTTTAGGAAAGAAGCTTAACTCCTACCCTTCCATTTTAAAGTGTTAGAAGTTTCACTATGTGATCAAACTTTCAAAAATAAACTTTCAAATCCTACAAATGAGAAAACAGACTGTCTTCACAACTGGAAAGGAAACGCAGTCGTGTCCAGTAGGTCACACAAGCCGGTCTAATCCCTCCTAACCAATGCTACAACGACAGCCTACTGAGTTAGTCCTAAATTCGGTCTGAACTAGTGGGGAAGAGAGGGGAAACAAGCGCTGCGGAGGCGTGCTAACCCTTACTCTTTCCGGAGAGTGGTCCTCAATCTGTACTCCCTTCCGAGTCCACTCCTAGTCCACACTAGAGATCCCTTTTGCCTCCATCCACACGCACTAATTCAATACTGGACCGGATAAACTCAGCATCTGGGTACACCTTGTATCCACTTACACTTACTTTCCACCCTGGACTTCCAAAGCATGGACAAGTGTCAAGTACACACAACTATGATTTGTTTCAATCACGCCAAGAGCGAACTCCCAGGTACCCATGATTATAAAAAGATAAGATAAAGATGCACACCGGGACCAAAGAAGTCCCAGATTTAAATACTAAACTACTCCTTCAAAATCCTAACCTAAAAGTAACGCTCCAACCAATCAGGGCTCAACACGTTTCATTCCCTTACTAATTTCTAGCCCTGTTGACTTTCACTCAAACTCCCACTACTTCCGCTAAAAGTGGATCTCAGATCCTATAATTACGGACCCGGTCACTTTCCAACTACTAGTGGCCGTGTCACTCAGAAAGTAATCTGCCTAATTATGTACAACTACCCCAAAACTTCAGATTTTCACTACCCTATCCTCAGAAATTTACCCTACGTAACTTTCTAAGTTTTTAACTTCTTCTTCTTCCTCCTCGTCATCGTCCTCTAGAATCGTCCTCTTCTTATGTATCATAATTGGAGGCTTCTTCTTCTGCATGGTTGGTGTGGGCGGAACATTGGCCCTAGCACTCTGAGGAGTGGTTTCCTCAATTGGTCTGCCCTTCCCGGATCCTTGCCCCTGTGATCCGGTCTTCCTTTCCTCCATTGACCCAGTTTCGTTTCCCAAAGCTAAGTTGAGTAGGGTGGAAGGAAATACCTTCTGTGTCTTTGCAGGAGGAGGCGGAGAGACTAGAGATAATTCACTGAGGTCGATAAATTTGGTGCTCAGCCCTGGTTTGGGCACGTTCTTCTTCTCGGATGGTTCCGGTCCAGATCTCGTCTTCTCTTCAGCTGCGGCCTTCACCTCTTCCGATGGTTCCCTCGCCTTGCTTGTTGTCTCCACTTCTCCGGTCTTCTCTTCCTCAACAGCTTCTACTGCTCGCACTGCATTAAGAGCAACGTCCGTTACTTCCCCCAGTAAGGAAGTCATTTCTCTTTTAGGCTCTGATCGGATGGAAGAGCTTGGCACATCCTCCATCTTGTCCTTCGCCTTACTTCTTCTTCGGTGACCGGAAGGGGTGCTGGTGCGAGTTCCGGTTCCGTTTCCGGTCCCTGCTCCCGCTCTCTTTGTTCTTCTACCTCCTTCATCACCTCGCGCAGTGGCTCCACTATTGCCTCCATCTTGCGGTGGTAGGACACTAACGCCATCATCAGGTTGGCTGGAATTTGTTTTCCGGTCTCCATCACCTTCTCGTCAAACAACATTGCTTTGTTGATGACTTCGCCCGGATTGCCGATGAACTCTTGGATCGCCTAAAGGTTCTTTGCGGCTGTCTTGGAGAATTTCCTTTGTTGGTCCATTTCTTCTCTCTTCTCCTCCAACTCCCTCGTTAGTTGGTCCACCTTACTCGCGGCTTCGCTCAGCTCTTTCTTCACCGCTTCCTTCATCTTCCGGTCCAATTGGGCAACGAGCTGCTACGGCTGACTGACCTTCAACAGCTGACATAGTTCTTGAATGGTCTCCTGGCTTTCCCGTACTAGACCCGGAACTCACTGAGTTTCCTCACAATTCAACCTAGGGGATCCTGGTTCCAGACCGGATCGACTCCACTACTACTCTCTCCTATCTCTGAGTCTTTCTCTTTCCGGTCCTGCCTCGTCCAGTAAGACTTAGCTTCCTCGACCGGTATAGTGTCTGTCTCTGAATCTTCCTCTTCTTGCCCGGCTTCCTCATCCGGGTCTTCTATATCGAATTCGGACATGGCTTTGGCCGTATCATATGAATCTATCTCTCTATTTGTAAGCCAGCCATGTGCTTGATACAAGTGGTAGAGAAAAGGGGTTATAGGGGAAGGCTTAGACTTCCCTATACTTCCTACCAATCTCTTGATCTGATCTCTCATCACTATGCCCCAATCTACTTTCCGGTCACCCGACAATGCACCGAAAATAGTGTTCGCCAGGGTGACCGTAATCCTGTTTGGTCTCTCTGGACTAAGGATGGCTGTTAGGTACTTCATTAAACGTTTTTCCCTACCATTTATGCACTCTGCCACAGGGAAACCATCCTTCTTCGTTGGGGGATTCTGGAACTTACCCACGTAGAAGCGATCCGTCCGAAAAGCCGGTCCCTTGTCCGTCTTCTTGAAATCGTACGTCTCCCTCCACAGCGTTGGAGTCTAGTCTTTAGGCCGGCTTCTCGACGTCCCCTTCCACTTCCTTAGCGGCGCGCCAATTACCTCCCTCACGATCTCCTTGTCTTTCAAATTCCATGGCCGGGCTAGAAATCCCTCACACCCCATCTGCCGGAGGTCTTCTTCTAGCTCCGCTTTCTCTCGTGGATCCACTGGTACCACCGGCTTCACCATGCGCAAGGATACAGCTACTTCTTCTCTCACCATCGTGGGCTGTTCTCTCAAACCCTCTCAAACCCTCTTAGTGACCGGAATCACTATTTGAAGTCTCACAATCACTTGCACTCTAGTCTCCTATTCTGCTCAAGGACCCTCCTCAAAAGTCGTCTCACCAGTACACTCCTGACTCCACACTCATACGTGAACTTCTAAGTGAACTCTCCTCTCAAGACCCGTCTGTCCTTAATCCGGTTCGTAAATTGAGCCCGTAACTTCTTCTTTTGGCTGTCATATAAGTACACCTCAAATGCTCCTCACCAATCTCTTCTCAAGATAGCTTCCCCGCAAAAGGAGGTCTGAGCCACCTGCCCCTCCTATTTCTAAGGCTGCACTCACCCGGGCCGTTACAAGTGACCGTTTTCCTCAAAATAGATCTGCTCTCAAGTATGGTCTAGAACTAGGTAGGCACCCATTACACCCGAATTGCCTGTCTTCCGTTTCCGGTCTCCGGTCTTCTATTTTATTCCAGTTTTCGGTTTCTAATGAAAATCACTCTAACCTACTCTTGACCTATCTATGCCGTTTCCGGACTTTCGGTTTCCGATTTCCGGTTATTTCTGTTAACACTATTATCTATTCTAAAGTAACCCTCTTCCGGTATCCGGTCCCTAACTACTTACGGTCTACTTTTCTAAAGAAAAACAAAAAAAATAGGGAGTAAAAAGAGCTCTATTCCCCTTATTTCCCTTCTAAACCTAAAGACTGGATTTCCGTGCTTCTACAACCAGCTAGCACCCAAGAAGAAGACATCTAAAGGTCATCAACGAGTATCAAACCGAGCTATTGTAAAGGTGAAGGAAGAACCGAAAGTGGAGTGAAAACGAGCGATTAGAGAAATCCAAGAGAGTTTGGCTACCATCAAAGTACAGTTGGCAGAAAGTGGCAAGCAACGACGGATTCTTCCGGTAGCAAGAGCGAATGTTTGGTGTACACGATGTGGACAAGCCGGACACTACCCCAATGAGTGTTTCCGACTACTACCTCGGAAGGTACAATTCATAGATGAGGAGGAAGCAATTTACTACACACTTCCGGAACTTGAGGGGGAAGAGGTGGAGGAAGTACCGGTGTACCAAGTCGCTCCAGCATACGGAAGGGATTGAGCTCCACAGCAGCTCTATCGAACTCCGTACCTTTCGAATTTGGAGTACACGGAACCAGACAGACATTATACCATCATGTAGCGACCAACAGGATCTTACATAGGGCCTTTCCTTCCGTCAAGACCACCGATCCCGATGGAAAAGCAGTATGGGGCATGCTTCAATTGTGGGGATCCGTCCCACTATTTGAATCAGTGCCCATACCCCAGATCTGGACAAGGCAAGCCTTTACCCTTGCCTTGCCAAAACTATCGGGAGTATGGACATCATGCCGAAGAATGTCCGGAACCGGCTCGCCCCCGGGTTACATTCAAACAAGTGGAGGTGCCACCTCGAGGGAAGACAACGTTGAACTACGGAAGCACCGAGGGCATCAAGAATCTAGATCGTTGACAGTGTCCGGTGGAGCTAACGGAAGAATGGACAATCCAAGTAACCCAAGTGAGCACCCGTAGCTCCACCCGTAAGCGTGCAGAAGAAAGAATAAAGTTCCGTCTTCTTCGCCGAACGACGGGGGCAAGCAGAACTCCGGACCCTTTGGACCATTCCGGAGAATCTCAGAGTGGAGGCGTAGCGCAAGCTGAGGAAGGGGTAGCAATCGCTCCCCAATTTCCGGACGTTAGCCACGAAGTTAGAGAGGAGATCGTTCGGACACAAGAACCAGACGAACCAATCCGGGAGGTGATTGTGCCAGAGACTATACTCAAATTGGATTCCCGAATCCGGGTGGATGAGTATGATATCCTTCAGGATATCAAGGCCCAAAAGGCCAATGTTACCATCGGTCAGTTGTTATATGATAATCCTAATTATCAAAAACAACTAAAGGAGTCTTTGATCCGATCACGTAGACGGGCAATCAAACTCCCACCTACTACGGTCAACTTCACGGAGCTAGAAGATTTTGGAGCTCCAGAATTGACGGTAGAGATTGACGGATGTTCCATCCGAAACGTTCCGGTGGACAGAGGATCCGGAGTGAACTTAATCCTCGAGAGTACGGTGTTTGATTTAGAATATACCTCCTTTGAGGATACACAGCAGACACTCCGGATGGCGAATCAATCACGGGTCATTCCGGTAGGGAAGCTCTCTGGATTGCCGACCCAAATTCATGGGAACACCTACGCACTCAACTATCTGGTGATTCAGGTAGGAGAAGACCGGCCGTTTCCTTTGCTTCTGGGTAGACCTTGGCTATACCTAGCCAAAGTCAAGGTCAATTGGGAGAAGAGGGCTTTCATTTTTGAAGACCCTCCGGTCATCTTACCCTGGCATCCGGAAGAACACCTGGGGGAAACCAGTACGCCGGAAGGATATACATCCAACTGGACCAAATCCGAGGATTTGGATTCCACTCCGGCATATTGAATTGAGCAATTCCGGGAGATGACGGGAGGAGACGTAGGATTTTCAACACCTGTTTCGGAAGAAGGGATTATTCTTTTTGAAGAAGACATTAAGGACACACCAATGGATCGATCCCTGGGACAGTCTGACGTTCAACTGTCAGAGGAATGCATCCGGAAGCAACCCGTAGATGGAACCCTTCTGCCTCGTCCGGACGGTCAATAGATGTCCTGGAGATAGTTGGTTGACCAGTTGGACAACCAAGAAGCTGAGGGCGTCAAACCCATAGCTTCACTAGATGACTATGAGTCCGTTTCCGTAGGAACAAACAAAACTTTCTATATAGGGAAGCGTTTATCTAAGCGAGAGTGGAAGGAGTACATGACACTGTTAGAGGAATACTCCGATGTTTTTGCCTGGTCGCCTACAAATCTCACCGGCATTCCTCCGGAGTTAGGAGAACATGCCATTAATCTGGTCGAGGGAGTCATACCTGTTTGGCAAAGGCAGTACCGACTTAATCCAAAATATTCAATGCTAGTGTGGGAATCCGGAATCCGGAAACGGATCAAGGATAAAAGAATTAGGTGAGAAAAATAGAGAAAAATCAAAAAAATTATAGTTAGAACGTGATTTTTGTGTGAGAAAATCCAAATTAGAAAATAAGCATTTCGGCTAAATCCGGAACCGGAACTTATCTTGATCCGGAATTCGGATTTACTCGGAACACAGGAACCTATCATATAGACCTCGTAGCTACGGGAGTAGGATACCGTTAGTACAACAGACTTGTAGCCGTTGTCTTGATTTCCGTAGGGAGACGGTTTAGTATTTAAGTTGTTTGCCGAGGGTTTCATCTTCACCTTTCTGTTTTGTTTTTCTGAGACTATCCGTGTGAGTAGTTGAGAGAAAGAATGGTGAATTAGCGACTGAATTAGGGTTTTTACTTAGGTCTTACTTAGGTCTTATGGCCTTTGGAGCGGTACGAAAGGTAGCGGTATCTGTTTGGATTATCTCTTCGGCTATTCCGGACAATCCGGAACTACACAAGTAGTTAGAGGAGGATTTGACTAAATTAGGATGTATTGGTTTATTACACCGACCATGGAACCTTAACAGTGAGGTTATGATCCAAGAACTACTTTACAGGGTTCCAAATCAATATGAGCTCACTTTGAGAGGACGACCGGTCACGTGGATGAAGGACACCTGGGCGGATGTGTATCAGTTTTAGAAGAGCGGAAACGGGTTAGCGTCAAGGACGGACCGTTTTGTAGCCGGGAAGTTCATAGGGTCTACAAACCCTAAGGACGGATTCGCTATTAGCGAATGCAAGGACAAGAGACATAGGCGAGTACTAGAGTTCCTCATTCCCATCTTGTATCCGGAAAAACCTACATGGATCACCATTACGGTGGCTAATACTATTTTGGGGGCTATGGAGAATCGGGCCGTGCACTGGAGTACAGTCATAGCCAGGTTAATTTCTAAATTAGCAGAGCATGTAACCCGCGCCAAGGTGAGTCCGGTTAGTACCTACTTGTTCCATTTGTACCACCAGCAGGAACTTTTGAGCACTGAAGAGATAATCTAGTATGACACTGGAAAGGCCATTCTGTCATACGGACTTTCTGAGGAGGAAGCGGAAGATCCGGTCGAGTAGGAACCAGAAGAACTCCCCGAGGAACACTTGACCGATCCGAGGAACAAGAAGAGGAAGTCAACAGATCCGGGTTCGCGATCCAAGCCACTAACGATGGAGAGGGGGGAGTCAAGCAAAGGACCAGAAGTGGAAACCGAATCAACATTTTTTAATGTTGGGTTCGAGTGGATACAAGAGGCCAAAGTACTCTACGACCGCCTAGCGGATCTGGTGCTAGATACGGCGGAAGTTTTGAAGGTGGAATCGGATCGGATTGTGGAAGTCGTCAAACGACTGCCCAAACCGGAAGATCTAAAGCAAGGGGAGGACCAGATTCAAGACCTGGAGGCGGAACGGAATCAACTCCAAGCCCGACTGAATTGGGCGGAAGGGAAGATGGCAGCTTCAAAGGAGAAAGAGAAAGAGGCTCTCTCTCTTGTCAAAAACCTATCCAAAGCAATCGACATCAAGGCCGACGTCATCACGAAAGCGGCTTTGTTTGATTCGAAGATGATATCGGAAGGCCACATCACCGGGACCAAGATAGTGACCATCCTCGTGGACTTCACTGCAAAGATAGAGCGGGTTTTAGGAGAGCTACGGCAGCTACTAGCGGCCATCGATCCGAATCAGGTGATGGATTTCTCAACCTTTCTGGAACTTTCTTTTGTTTCGGATACTCCAGGGAGACCGGTAGCAGATCGAGCAGCTCGAATGGAGGGACTGAGAAGGATACTGACACCAACTGAGCCTACCTCTAGCAAGATGCAAATGACGGAGTTAAATTTGAGGCCAACTTCGGAACCGAAACCTGAGTCCAGTGTGAAATCGGTACCACCCAAAGTCTCGACTCCGGAAATTCCCAGGGCGCAAATGGTACCAAACCTTTTGAGGGGGAAATTCAAAGTTCCAGGAGAGCAGGTTAGAGGAGATCTCATCAACCGGATCGGTGGAATGACCAATCCAGCCCGGACGAATCCGGAAGGGTTCTCGCATATGCAAGAGACTACACCAGAAAAGAGAAGCGAACCCGCAACACTGGAGGAGACACCGCCAGAAAAGGAGAAGGAAGTTCAAGTCATTGAAGATTCCGAAGAAGAGAGTGCACACTCCACTTCCGGAACTGAGGGGGACAACGATCCGTCTCCCGCAACGCGCCACATCCAGACTCGAACAACAACAAAAACGACTCTAGCTAGTAGTATGAAGGGGATGCCAACCAGTCAAGCAAGCAACCGCTTGAAGAAGGGTCGGAGTAGAATTCTTAGGAAGAGTAGTATCGGATCCGGAACTGGTTTCCGAGCGTGGGCCCAGGTTTCGAAATCATAGGCATGTAGTTCGGGAAGATCCGGCAATCTCGGGACAACAGTAACTAGCCTTTCCGGATATTTTGGGGACTCAGTGATTGGTGGATTGGATTTCCGATTTTTGCTTGTTAAGCTTTTAGGAGTTGACTTTGGATTTTCAGTTAGTATTTTAATGACAAGCAAGTTAGTTGTCTAGGATTCCATTTCAACTCCACTTTAGTACTTTCACGTATGTTATTTCAGTTTTCCTTCTTAATCTAAGTCAGTTGGGGTACTACTGGCTACTCTTTGCTTACATAGTTTTGGCTTGTATGTGTTTGTGTTGTACCTTTGGACTGGAGTAAGAGAGGGAAGGGAGAGGAGGAATCCGGATCTTGAGCTACGGATCTCTTGGGTGTTGAGCTCATCAGGAGAGGATGCAGGTTGAGTAAGGGAGTGAAAGCGTTACGTACCTTTAATTTGCCGGCACTACTAGAAATTTCAGCAATTTTAGTCGATTCAGTCGCGTTGATTTAGCCATTTTTTGACAGAAATTTGTTGAAATCAACAGATTTCTGTTGATTTCAGCAAATTTCTATCAAAAAATGGCCAAATCAACGTGACCGAATCGACTGAAATTGCTGAAATTTCTAGTAGTGCGGAACGGCGATCCGGGTAAGAGAGGTAGAGGTCCCTGCGAGTCCGAAATCAGGAGGGTTCTGTGCGGAGATAAGCGACCGCTAGAGGAAAGGAACTCCCACTACTCCGAAAGGTCTACCAACCTCCCCCTTGGTACGTGTCTTCTCCTTGAAAATCTACTCCCTTGAATTTATAAGTTTGGATCCGTCGTTGTAGTAAGAGAGGTGTGAGAAATTCTTTGTGTGACCTGTTTCCGGATTGGCCAATCCGGAAACTGTGAGAGAATATTCCTCCCTCCTCCTACAATTGCGTTGTCAAGGATGTGTTGTTTAGTAGATTTAGAGTACAAAGAGGTTGGTTACACAAGTGGTGAGTCCCCACCCCTTTTTAGACCAAGGGCGGACCCTTTGAGGGTAAAACAGAGGCAACAAAAACTAGTAACAGGAAGAAAGACGGAATTAGGTTCCGGAGGTGGTCCGGACCCGGATCGGATTCCGGAACGGATTCCAGAACGTACTAAGTTTCCGGAACGAGGTAAGGAAGTGAAACAAGGGGAATTAAGGGTGTAGACAAGATCCGGATACTTCTAATTCAAACGATATCATACTAGAGTTCCCTGGAACGATAATTCGTGTCATCTTGCAACAATTTATCGTTGTAAGGATACTTATGGCTAATTGCGCATACGATAGCTAGTCAAAGACGAACTCAACGAGTTGTTGAAGGCCGGATTCATCTATCCGGTGAATCACTCTGATTGAATGGATATCACCCATTGTGATTGTTCCGAAGAAGGTTGGAGCGGACGGAAAGGTAGAGATCCGGGTCTGCTAGGATTTCCGGAAATTGAATGCAGCCACCAAGAAAGATCATTTTCCGTTACCATTCATAGACATGGTATTGAATCATTTATCTAGAAAGCAATGCTTCAATTTTTTGGATGGATTTTTCGGATACAACCAGGTCTTAATCCGGAGCCAGGATCAGCTAAAAACGACGTTTACCATCGATTGGGGAACGTTTGCTTTTAGCCGGATGCCTTTTAGATTGTGCAATGCTCCCGGAACCTTCCAAAGACTTCTGATGGACATATTCCAAGACTTCCTTAAGCATTTCTTAGAAGTCTTCATAGATGACTTTGTTGTTTTCAACAAATGTAGCGACCACCTCACCTAGCTCTGGAAGACATTCCAGCAATGCCGAGAGACTAAGTTCAAGCTACACCTGGGTAAGTGTTTCTTTGGGTTAGCATTCGGATTGCTCTTGGGACATGTGGTCAGCTAGAGAGGAATTGAGGTGGACTTGGACAAAGTCCAGGTCATGATCAGACTTCTACCGCCCAAGAACTTCCGAGAGTTGCGTGGATTTCTTGGATGCGTGGGATACTACCGGAGATTCATTGAAGGGTACGCCCGACTAGCCAGTCCGTTGATTGAGTTATTCAAGAAACAAACAAATTATGAATGGACGGAAGCCAAGCAACATTCGTTTGAGGAGTTAAAGAAGAGGTTAGTCTCAGCTCTGATTCTATCTCCACCGGATTGGAACAAGGAATTCCATATTACATTAAACGCTTCCGGTTGGTGCCTAGGGGCAATTCTGTGGCAGTCGGACGAGAAGAATCAAGAACGGCCAATTTACTACGCCAACAGACAAATGAGTCCGGTTGAATGGAACTACACCGCAATGGAACGAGAAGCCCTTGCAGTCATATATGCCTGCAAAAAGTTCCGGCATTATTTGCTTGGATACAAGGTGACGTTCTACACCGACCACGATGCCAGGGTTACATGGACGTCCGGACGTTTGGACGTCCAGCGTCTACGTCCGCCGGTTCCCGAACGTCCGCCGACATAGGACGTTCTGATTGTCCAGCGGACGAGGCGGACGGGGAGGCAGATGGGGCGGACGGGGAGGGTGGACGGGGAGCCGGACGGGGAGGGCGGACAGGGAGCTGGACGGGGAGGGCGGACGGGGAGCTGGACGGGGAGCTGGACGGGAGGGCGGACGGGGAGCTGGACGAGAAGGCGGACGACAAGGGCGGACGGGAGGCGGATGGGAGGGCGGACGGGGAGGCGGACGGGAAGGCGGACGGGGCAGACGGGCCGGTGTGGGGTCGACCGATCGGGGCATCAGGTGGAAAATGGGATAAACTTCGGTGTAGGGATGAAACCATGGGTTTTTTTCCAATTTTTGGAGAATTGCTAAAGTGGCAATATATGACAAAATAATGTTACTAAATTTTTTAGTATTCATTTATATTTTGGATAGAACTATCTTTTCATCTACATATTTAGAATTTTAGATGAGTTACATTTGATGTGCGCAATTTCATCCAATTTTTTTTCTTTCAAATTCGAGCAATTTGGCATTATCATCCAATTTTTCTTCAAATTTAACCTATAGATTTGGTGCAATCCATTTTTTTTAGGCATTTGGGCCTTCAATTGGCCCAGAAAAACAATGGTTGATGGTTCAAACAAATTCAATCATCCAAATAACCATAGGATGTTGTAACCCCTACATGCCCAAGCCTTATTTTCAAATTTCAACTTCCTTTAATTTGCTCTAAATTGAACAAAGAACCCACATTTTGGTAAGATGTATCAATTTTTTTGGAATTGTAATCATACAAATTTAAACTAGATTTGTTAGAGATTGCATAGGAAAAGAAAGCACAACAATATCACTTGTAGAGTGAAAGATTATAACATTTGACTATGATGCTGTTAAAATCGCAAAAAAAAGTTGAAGCCTTTTTGGCAAGGCAAATCTAAAATGTTGGGGACCCAAAGAATATAAGGTTAATGGGCCAAACTTGCACTACCCCAATCAATTTACAGCTTTGCAAAATTTACTCTATAATTTTTTAATATGAATTTCCAATATGAATTTTCCTCTAAGATCTACTGTATTTGAGGCTCATTTCCAAAAGCTCTTAATACAAAAGAAAAGTCAAGATTGCACAAGGTACCCTTGCATAATATCTCTTTCAGAAAAATCATTATCCTTTAATTGCAAGATCGGACTTCTGGAGCCAAAAGTAGACTTCAAAAAGAATTTCCCAAAATTATTACCTCACTAAAATGATGAAAAATAGTTAGGTTTTACTGAACTTCTAAGTTTTGCAAACACCATATTTAATATTTTGGTACCTCGAGCATTTAGGGGGTAATTACTATTTTTTTTTAACATCTTAATGAAGCTCACAAACCCGTTGCATTCAAAAAATTAACAACACACCATTGATACCAAACAAAAAACCATGCTTCTAGAATCTAGAAGACAATTTACAATTATACATAATACATTGTCCAATTGAATATCTTCAACCATACATGGCAAATTGAAGAATTGGAAGACCATGCAATTTAAAACAAAAACTTGCCAATCTTGCAAATACCAACTTAAAAAATCACAATTTCCGTAATTGCAGGGTTTTAGACTTTTCTATGCAAAATTGCAAACCAACAATGACAAAAGATAGGGACAATTCACACATTTTAAAAATCATTATCAATTAAAATATCCTCGTCAATTACAAAGGCACATAAAAGTCCAACTACATTGGCATTCATTGGTCTTAAAAAATCAAAATGGTGCACATATGCTATGCAACTATGTAATTCGCATACATACTACTTGGCATCTATGCATACTACCAGCCTATATACTTATATGAACTATTCTTGAACTTCAATATGAACCATGGAAGTGTTCATCCGGAATAGGCTAGTTGAATGAATTACTAAAATGGAAAATGTTAGACTCTTATCCACCCAAAGAAAGGAGCCATTGGAGGTCAAACCACCAAGCTCTCCACTCTCTCTTGCATGCAAGGGGGAAGGCAAAAGTGAGAGCGGACAGTCTGTCCGCTTGTCTTATATGAGGCGGACGGCCTCATTCCAGTCCTAAAGCGGACGGAGGCCGTCCGATCGGGCGGACGAACTGGCCGTCTGCCTCTTCCTGGCCGTTCGATCGGACGGTCTAGGGTTGGCGGACGCCTCGTCCGGTCCGCACGGTCAAACAGAGGCCGTCCGATCGGGCGGATGGGGTGGCCGTCCGCCCCCTCTGGCCTGTCCGATCGGGTAGACAGGGTGGCCATGCGTCCCCTCTGGCCCGTCCAATCGGGCGGATGGACAGTCTGCGTGATCGGACGGTCCAGAGGGGGCGATTTTTAGATCGCCTGCTTCTTTTCTACCGTCTCATTTTTTGGGTGATTTTTCCCCCTTTTCATTCAATAAGCTTCATGTAGGTCTTCTTGTTTGGGAGGAATTGGGCATTTGGGCATTTCAATGCCTAATAATTAAAAAAATAGACCCAAGGCTTCTTCTCAACTTTCTTCAATTTCTTGAAATTTTTACTTCTGAAGAAATGTCAATATTTTCATTACATTTATCATTTTCTTGAAATTTCGAGTTTTTAACCGTACAAATTCAAACTAGACATGCTAGACATTATGGAAAAAAAGAAAGCACAACAATATCCCTTATGGAGTTAAAAATTATAATGTTTACCTATGAGGGTGTTCAAATTGCAAATAAGAGTTCAAATATTTCTTGCAAGTCAAACCTATTAACTTCGTGACACGGAAAATTGGAAGGCTTAATGTGTATAAGCCCAATTACATTAGGGCTAATCAAAATCCACAATACTATTATACAATTCTTCCAAATGAATTTGGATTCTAATTTATTCTCCAGAACTAATTGCATTTCAATCTCATTTCCAACTTCCAAGAGCAGGTACAGAATACAGAAAGTCAACATTGCATTCGGTACCCTTGCACTAAATCTAAAAAAGAAAAAACACTGTCAAGCATTTCCAAGAAGAGATTTTTGATACTACAACTAAACATGTTCAATAGATGTGCATGTTCAAAGTTTTAAATAGTGACATCATTGACCACTAATGGTCACAAAAGTGGTCACCAAAATACATTTAAACAATAATAGTAAATCCATAGCCTCCGAATAAGTCAAAAGACATCTTCTACTCTACCTTTAAATAGTTAAACTACATTATACTCTATTCTGAATCCGAACTACTATCGTCATTTCGACCTTCGGGTGTGGGACCGAAGCCACTAGATCGCCCATATCCGCCAGACCCTCCTCCTTGTCCGTAATCAGAGAAGTATGGACCCCCAAATGGTGGAGGTGGAGGAGGTGATGCATTTGCCTCGGACCCTCTTGTCCCTCGTTCGCTTGAGCCAGTGTAGTATGAACTTCCATGAGGCCCATATGAGTCCGGCCCTCCCGTCCCCGGATAGAATTGCAACCCACCATATTGAGATCCACCGTAGTCCATGAACCTTGAGCTTCCATGGCTTCCTCGTATGTTTTGGAAGTCATCGTGGGGGCCAGGGCTAAAATACAAACTTCCTCCTCCATATTGCGGGCAAAGCACATCACGATCATGACGAGGTGGTGACCGTTGTTGACGCGGGCGACCTTGATCCAAAATACTATTTCTTGTTGCCTCTCGCAATTGATTTTGGAAGTCCAAGTCTTCGCGCTCTTCTCGACGTACGTGCCTTTGTGGAAGTGGAGGTGGAGGTGGTAAGTCTTCTTCGTCATCATCATCATTGTCCTCTGCATCTGGCAATGGTTCCGGAGGAAATCCAAATTGACCCTGATTAGACCACTCCGGCATGCAATCGCTTGGGCCAACCCAATTGGTGTCTATCACCGCTTTGTCACAGCTCAATTTGGTCTTCTTGTCCTTTGCAGGCACCGTACGCCAATCCACATCTTTCTGGAGTACAATCTTCGCCCAAATCATTGCCATGGTGGAATAGTTCATGATATTTGGTTTGGAAGCACCTAGACCGCAAGATGCCCAAATCTCCTCGTATCTCTGCTTGAAATGTTCACTCTTGCAAGTGTTCATGGGACCTTCCCACCGTCTCACTTGTCTCTCTAATACAACCGTGTTATCTGCTGGCCAGAGTTTCACAATGTGTGACATTTTCACATACTCTCGGCACGTTGTGCAAGTCCATACTGCTTTGGGCTCGTATTGCCATCCCTCTTCAGCCACACAAAAGTGGTTGAAGTAGGCGTCCCAATCCATGTCTTGTGATTTTCCCTTTGTACTCTTCTTCAGCGGATTGGGAAATCCTTTTGGAGCCATGGTAATCCTTTTTTTCCGCACCGAATGCAATGTTTGAGTGAGAAGTTTACAATTTCTATAATTGAGAAGGTGATGAAGAGATTACAAAAAATTAAGTTAATTCATTCACAGTTGTTCACGCTCCAAGTCGGAAGGGCTTACAGATACCAATTGGCGCTGGATCTGCCCACTCCGCAAGGGAAACAACTGCGCGGAATGGGCCGTCCGCGCCCCTCTTTATACCGTCCGCCGATGCTGACATCACTGCCCAAATCCGACGGGCGGACGAGCGGACCGCCAAATCAGACGGGCAATATGCCCCGGCGCGTCCAATCGCACGGTCTCGACGAACTGCGAATGACTGCATCGGACGGAGCCCGCGAACGGACGCTCTGACCGCGCGGCGGACGGACAGCGGGCGGCGGACTGTCGGACGGATAGCGGACGGACAGCGGACAGACAGCAAATGGGAAGACGGACAGCGGACGGCAGACGGCGGACGGGTGGACGGGCCGTTCTTATACACATTGAAGTTCATCACTTGGAATACCCTATGCTCGAGTCAGATTCGTTAAAAATTAATTAAAAAATAAAATAAATATGGCATGTAGTGAAATTTTCAGAATTTATAACAAGACATAAGTTGAAATCTCAAAAAAAATTGATGAAAACAAATTGAAATCTCATAACAAATCCTAATTAAATGAATTAAAGCTTCCTAAATACTAAATAAGAAAGAAAATTATCTATGAGAATAGAGATTCTAAGTCTAATAATACTTAATCAAGTTGCTATTCTTAGTAGTTTATATATATATAAATAAGTCTATTCTAAATCTAACTTTAGCATCAAAAATCCAATTTTCAAAATGATTGATTATGATTTTCTTATTCAAGATTTTGTACAAGAGTTTCCATCACAAACTTGACTTTCATAGTGTTGAGGGCTTTTGGAAATGAGCCTCAAATACACTAAATCTTGGAGAAAAAACCACATTAAAGATTCATTTCAAAAATTGTAGAGTAGATTTTGAAATGCACGTTAGTCCCTTTATCTTCATATTTTTTTGGTGACTTGATTTCTTTCATATTTTTAAAATCTTTCTGTAATTAGTTATGAATTTTTTTAAGTTGAAAGGCAACGGTCATTAAAAGTGACCATGTCCTAAAATGTGCTAGTACATTTACTAAAGCAAAATGTACCTCTCCGTCATGATCACTCTTAGAGCACGGGTGTTCTTAGAGCAACTTCCTTATGGATTTACTTAATTTAATTTTAAAGGAAAATCATCTAAGTGACTACAATAAAGTACCTATGTTTTAGCATTAAACATGTTGATTACAAATGCATATTCTATATAAGAGGAAAACCAAAATATTAAATTTTTATTTTATTTTTAAGTAATAAATAAATAAATTTCTTTTTGTATTTTAGAAATAAAATGTATAGAAACAAAATGAAAAATGAAAAAAATGAAAAAAATCTTTGTTTTTAATTAAAAAAGAAATAAAAGATAAACATGCATATTTTTATTGACGTTTTTTAATTGAGCCTTGATAAAATTGAAGAGCACATGAATTGAAAATCCGGCCCAAGGGGTTTAGACTTTAGATTAAGTAGGGCCGGATGGAAAAAACTGGGGCCGGATTCAAGAATGGATCGAAGGCAAATCCGGCCGGACTTTCATCCGGCCTTAGGCACAATATAAACCCAGGCTTAGATAAAAGAAGAACTTATACATTATACAAATAGAAACTAAAATTTTTTTATTGCTTCACGTTGCAAATTCTCCAAGAAAAAAAAATATATATATATAACAAAACAAAACAAAAAACAAAAAAACACACACAAAAACATATCTTTTATGGCTTAGAAGATTATAATGCTTTTCACAATGAGTAAGGATTTTACAATTCTACTAATTTCAGAAATGTTGTGAAGTCTTACACTCTTTGTATATCCTTACTTTTAAAACAATCCTAATCAAAAAATGGCATTACAAAATACAGTACAAACATGGCGTTGCAGTGTGTGACATGCATAAGTTATATACATTTTTGGCTTCTCTATAAGTCCATATGTACAAAACACCTTGAAGTCAATGGAAATTGTCCATGAGGTTCAAAACTAGAACCAAAACCAAAACCCTTGAAGTAATTGTTGTAATTGTAGCACCATCTCAATTTGGTCAATTGTAAATTATAACGTTTCACTTCATCACTAATATTGATCATGTTCTTGTTTTTTTCTTTCCCTTTGAAATATCCTACATGATGAAAAAATAAATAAAAAAATAATATCCTTTATGTCTAGTTAAAATTTGTATGCATACAATTTCAAATGAATATTACAAATTTACAATTTGCTCAAAATAATGGCGTAATCTAAAATGTAGGAGACTAAGAGTTGAAGGTTCTAGGGTTCTAGGGTTCTAGGGTTTAGGGTCTCACTGTAAACTTCAAAGAACTCTAAATGATTATTTAAAATCTGATTATAACTAGTCTATTTCTTATTTTCTGGGTTAATGACAAAAGCATAGGATGTTGAAACTTTAATTGACCCAAAAAAATTGACAGTAAGTAAAGGCGGACGAGAAGAATCCTAGGTTTCATGCCAAATTGGAAAAAATTTGGACGCCTCGAAATAATAGGCGACGGGCTAGGCGGACGGGGCGGATGGGGCGGTCGGATGCAGTCAGGTGGTCCGCTTCGGCGGCGGACGGGGCAGCTTTGTCCGCCCGTTCGCCGAGCGGACCTGGACGCCGGCTGCTTCGTCGGCGAACAGGGCAGCTCCGTCCGCCCGTCCGTCGGCTCGGGCCACGTCCGCATGGTCCGGGATAGGTCTAGTCCCGGGCCTCTTTTAGGTCTGGGAGCGGACGGGTATATTGGCGGACGGCCAACACACATTTCCTCACTTTCATTCTTCCATTTGGGAATCACTGCCATGTCGGATGTGCTACTATTGCTTCACGCGCTAGTTGCTCCTATGTGGTGAAGAGTGGGGGTCATATTTTGATCATACTACATTGGATTTTGGTCCTTGGTTACTTACATACGTTTGGAGACAGTGAAGCACATTATATATTTTGAGAGAACGAGGATTATATATTGGAAATTTCCATTCTAAAATTTCAAGTGAGTACTCGACACTCAAGCAGTCATGGCGGGGGCAAGTAGTGCTGCAACTGAAGGCAAGAAGAAGTCAAAATCGAAGGGCGTTGGTCATGAGCTACGGTTTGACATTTTGGATGACGTCAACATCAAGGCTGAGACGGGTTGGGAAAAAGAGGATGTGGAGTATTGGACCTCTAAATTGAGCCGCAAATACGTGAAAATGTATCACATTGGGAAGTTGTGGCCTCGAGAGTGTCACCCTCTTCACACTCGTGAATATTGTTTTAAACCATTGAATTGCCTCAATGATCATTTTGTGCACCGTTCGATGGAGGTGTGGAAGGCCTTATTTCCGGAGAAGGCTATGAGCAAGGGCAAAATTAACTGCAGCTTGGCAGGCATGGTTTACGCTGAACTCATATTGGGCCGTCAAGTGGATTGGAGTACGTATCCTACGGTAGCGACATTGCCACTTGCGATTGGCAGACATCAGAAATATATCCCTGATATGTTTGTTCCGAAGGTGCAACTTCCTGAAGCAAGTGAAAAAAGAAAGCATTAGAGGACGGTGTGGAATCAATTCAGATCCCTCTTGAAATCCAAGTGCGTCGTACGAAAGTGCTGAATGGAAAGAAAATGCTGGTAGAACCGGCTTGTATGGGGGACCCCACAAAAGGAAGCACTTCTCTTGTGGACGATGTGGAGGGAGAGGTGTTTTTGATTCCATCGACGGATTTGAACCCTACACAAAACGTGTTAGAAGGGGTGCCAGAAAGCAACGTTGCAATAAAGCTCCCTCGGCCAACAGAACATGGATCTACATCGATGTCACAGAAGCACCAAGAAGAGGATCCTATAAAAGTCATTGAAGATAGAGAAGACACTTAAGACGTGAAGGAGGCTCACGCTTGTATTGAACGGTTTTTAGCAGACACAGCACAAGACATCATGTTCTATGTCCCTCCGTCTCCTAAATCAAGGAAAAAACCAAGCCTACTTTCCAGACCTGAAAATGCAATTCGGACTTCACCAAACCAAAATGAAGAGCATCCAACTCAACCGACAGATGTAAGGATGGACTCTCAAGACGAGGCTGCTGTAAACAACGACAAAGAGACCCCGATTATCCAAGATCATCCGTTGCTAGCTTTGTTGGGCCCAGAGGATCTCAAGACTCTACAAAAGATGCCTCCACTAGAAGAGATGGAGAACTTGTTGTAGTGTTCCCTCCGATGGAATCAATTTGAAATTCAGAGAGAAGCAACAAATGGCGGAAATGAAGGGAGCACTATAAACGAAGGTGGCCCTGAGCATGTAGGAGGAAATCCTAATGAAGGTGGCACTACAAATGAAGGACGCAGCTCTACTTCAAGCAATTCAACATTAGGATTTGGCGAGATATTTAGAACGGCGTATTCTCTATCATGTACAACTAGAGTTGTGGCTGTATTGACGCTTGCTCTTGTGCAAATAACTGATACATTTACGAAAATGACACCATCCGTTCTTCATGGTGCTTTGGCTTTCAGAAAGTTTGTCGAGTTTGCTGACAAACTACAAGACGAGAAGTTGGAAGACCTTAAGCATAAAAAAATTTTGGAACAACAGAATTTGGAGTTGAAGGAGGTGCGTTACTCCAAAGAAGATCATGATGACCTCAAGGCAAAGTATGAGATATTGGAGAGCAAATACAACACGTTGTATTGGAGGCCGACCCCAAACTTGAAGCCCTTGGGTAATGACTATGAGAGTGTCAAGAAAAATAACAAGACTTTGAAGCGAACGAATGACAATTTGAAGGCCATGAATGAGAATCTCAAGGCTATGAATGAGAAGTTGGTGTTGGAGTTGAAGACATGCAAAGAGATGTTAGAAGAGTATCGCAAAACATTGTGGACATTACAGAACGAGAAGGCAGGTCAACAATCGCCTAGCGGAATAGGGCTATTAGAGGCAAGTGAACCAACACAAGAAAGCAATCAACTATCTTTTCCTCTTGACGAGGGCAAAGCTGAGGATGGGACCGTGGAACTCTGACAGCGCATTCCGAGTCCAAAATCCATAGTTTTCCCCTCATTTGAAGATGCTTCCATGCAGTCACAAAATCCGGAAGTTGAAGAGTTAAGGCATCAATTGGACTTGGCAGTTCGAGGAAAGAATGAGGCCGAATCAACAATGAAACGAATGATGGAAGTAGGGGTACTAAGTGAAATCCTTCCAAAGGAAAATGCGGATTTACGGTGGATGGTGTGGGCGTGACAACTACAAGATCATTCCTCAGTATCATCCGGACTCATGAACGGGCTCTTGAGGTATGCATTGCAATCAGACACAACATACGAGAATGTCAAGAGTTCTTATGAGCATTTTGTGGAGAAGTTGGAGGAGGAAAGAAAGGACCCTGATTTAAAACTTACGGTTTTGGGGAACATGGATAGGATGTATGAGCAGCTAAACCACGGAAAGACCTATGATATGGAGAACATTGATTGGACTTTGGAAGCGGAGGAAGGATGGGTCCCTTATGGCACGTTGTCAGCTCACTTCCAGCAACATGAGAAGGAGCTTGTGCCAGGAAGTTTTCCAAATACTCCCATCTTGGAGGGTCATTGTTCTTTTTGCCAAGGTTGTTTTGGGCCCGAAGGAGCTATAGCATTGGGACAATGTCGCCATACATTCCATGTGTTTTGCATTCAAAGATCGGCGGAATTTCAACACCGTTGTCCCGAATGCCGTATTCCTCTGAGTCCAAGGCTGTATGAAATGCTAGGAATTTTGTACCGTATGCCTACGGGGCACGAATACAATCGATGGAACCTTCCACTTGACCAAGAGCCATACAAATTTCAGAACTATTTGCATTGCGGGAAACCAATGAAGTGGGATGCTCGATCACAAATATATGAGCTATGCGATGGCCCATTTCCCACCAAAGATAAATTCTTTTGGACGACGTCTGACATGGAGGTTGAGTTGCGTGCCTTTGAGATTAAGAACAGTGAGGCTCGAGAGTTGTTCTGTTGCAGCATGGGCGGACATTGGAGCACACAACACCAAAAGTTCTTTCGAATTCCCGAGAAGGAATGGAAGAGAGAGGGTCCAAATGACCTCTTGGTGGAGGTTGAGCATGATCCAAAAGTCATAAAGCAATTTGCGGGCTACAATACAGCTTTGATAGGGCGGGCCCTCATTTTGTCGAAGTTGGAAGAAGCAGCAAGAGTTCGTTCTGTGGTGGACCTAAACGGTAAATCATCTACAGAGCATAAGATGGAAGACGTTGCAAGGGCCTTTGACATGAATATGAAGGACATTATAACCAAGTGGAGGAAGTATCTAGGAGAGGGAGGCGAACAAGCTTGGATGATGAAAAGCGAGGATGAAATGATAAAATAACTGATGGATGACATAGATTGTGCTGTGAGGGCTTTGAGGGCCCACAAAGTGGAGCTGTCTCCGAAGAAGAAGAATAAACGGAAGATTGAAGAGGAGGATGACCACTCTCCGGAAACCAAACGACAATTTGAGAGGGTTGACATGCAGGTACAAGCTAGCCGCAGAGGGAGCAGCCATGGAAATAGTCTGCAACCGGTGCCTCGTCGAACAAGTAGAAGACTCATGGCAAGGGAGGGGACATCTCTTGATGCTGAAGAAGATAATAGTGTGTTGAAGTAATTGTGAAATGTTTAATTTCCTATGTAGTCGTATTTTAATGGCACTTAGGATATAATTATGTAGTGTGGGCTTCATTTTTTTATGACTAGTAGTATTGTACGTGGCCCACCATGTCCATCATGAATTTTTTGTATTGCATATATATGTAGTGAAGAAAAACATGTTGCAAGTAATTATTTATTTATTTGAATATATATATATATATATATATATATATATATATTATGTTTTTATCATAAAATTCATTTTCTTGGACTAAGTTTTATTGAAATGTACATGTTATGCCCAATTTTTAGTGAATTGTGTCTTTGATTGAGAATTTTGTTGTAGTACTTAACACTTGTTTTCTACTACTTTCGTAATCTAGTTATCGCTAGGATGGAATGCAACCAACTGAACCAAGAGCCCAGAAGTTCGAAGCAAAGAAGTAACTAAGTTAATATACCACCCTAAAAGGCTAAAACCGCCCTGTTCGCACGACCGCCCGTCTGACCCGTCCAACCATCTGACCCGCCCGCCCGTCTGCCCCATCCGACCCGTCCGACCCGCCCGCCAGCCCCGTCCGCCCACTCACCCGTCCGCCTCGTCCGCCCGCCCGCCAGCCCCGTCCTCCCCGTCCGCCCACTCACCCGTCCGCCTCGTCCGCCCGCCCATCCGCCTCTTCCGCCGGGTTTTATGACCGTTGGCAACGGTTACTTCTAAGGCATAGAACATTCAACAAGTTAGGAGTATAAGAGCAAGGAAGAAGGCATTTACAAGCACTTCTGAGAAACTGAACGCTAAGATTTCCAAGGACTAGGAGCTGCAATCTTTGTGTCCCTTGCTTGGTAATGCATAGTTCAGTGGACAGGGGGGCTTTGGTTTCCAAGGCTTTGCTTACAGACTATATTTGATACATGTGACATGGTGATTTGAACCTAAACATTTGGAACTGAAGACAAGATTGGAACTTGAACTTGGACTTGAACTTGAACGGAGCTTTCCACAATGAGTAAGGATTTTTCCGGTTGGTATGTTGTTCCATCAAGCGGTAAAGTATAGTGCAAGGCATGTGACTTGGTGTTTGCAAATCGGAAGTGTCGCATGTTGAGCCACCTTGGATATGAAGGCAAACACGGTGTTCGCGACAGGGGGGTAAGCATATGTCCAAAATTGACTTCGTCAATTCGAACTCTTTTTGCCGGTTGGAATGGGTTATTTCCACGAAGATCGGCCCTTGACAATGTAGATGGTGAAAACATAGGGAGGGTTGCAAGCAATGCCTCAAATGGAAGGGATTTTTCACGTTCAACACAAGAGGACTCGTGTGCAGCGCCGTCTGAAATTCATCGTGCGTCTTCAAGGGTACATCAAAGTGTGGAAACATCAAGTGAACAATGTCCAACTCCACCCTCTTCCATCAATCGGCCCCGAAGACAAAGTCGACTAGTAGATGGGTTTGAACAAGCTGATAGACGCAATTTGAATGCGCTGTGGGCCAATTTCTTCTATTCAACCAACATACTATTTGCGGTAGCTCGAAGTGAGGCCTTCAAAGAAGCAGTGAAGAAAACAACTGAGTTTGGTAAGCCATACAACCCACCATCGTACGACGCTCTACGAACCAAATTACTAGAAGAAGCGAAAGAAGATGTCAAGCTAAAGTTGCAGAAGAGGACCGAGGATAGTATCAGAAAGTTTGGAGCAACCTTGTCTATTGATGGATGGAGTTCGGTTACAAATCAGCCATTGATGAATTGCATGCTTGTATCTTCTACAGGGGAGCAATTTTTGGGATCGGTGGACACAAGTGGGTTCGTAAAAAACGCAGAGTACTTGGCCTCTATTTTGGACAAATTCATACAGGAGGTGGGTCCGCATAATGTGGTGCAAATAACAATGGACAATGCTCCTGTAAACCCTCGAGCATGTAGAATCATAAAAGACAAATATCCTCACATTTCTTTTCAAGGTTGTGTGGTGCACGCCTTGAATTTGTTGCTAAAAGATTGGGGGAAGGAAACATGGGTGGCGGATGTCGTGGCCAAAGCTCGTATCGTTCTTACATTTTTTAGAAAGCGGCACATCCTGCTTGCAATATTTCGTTCATACGAAAAAGAGCACAGCTTATTGATGCCAGGCGAAACAAGATTTGCTTCAAATTTCATTGCGCTTGAACACTTGTTGAAAGTGAAGGGAGCACTTCAATAGAGTGTGACAGATCCGCGTTGGGAACAATATGTGAGGATGTTGGACGACAAGAAAAAGAAGAACTGTACAAAGTCTCGGTGTACAAAGAAGATAATAAACAGTGAGCATTTCTGGAGGCGTTGCACGTAGCCTAAACCATGAAGCGAGTGGGACACAAGACAATGTATGTTCGCGTTTGATAGAATGTGGAAGTCCGAACTTGCTTCATAGTGGCCAAGGCACAAAGGAAAACATGACAAGTTTTGTACGTCCACCGCGTAGCATTCCTCCAATAGGTGCACGCTCACTATTTAATAGTGTAAGCACTACTTTGGTGGGTTCAGAAGTTCTCAACGTCCGACACGAGCTTCCATCATTTTGAAAGAAATAGAACGTACCGAAAATCGAAGATTGCAAATTTCTTCATTCACGGATGACGAGGAAGATGAGACGTTGGCCTCAATGTTAAAGAAGCAAGGAAACCGCCTACCAGCATCTTCAACAAGGCTAGCGGACCCGACACTGGAATCTTCAAATGCTATAGAGGCATTCACTAAAGAAGGGAGAAAGGCCGGGATGGCAATGATGATGAAAGAACCCTTTAAAGCAAAGAACAAACAAGTAATGGAGCTGTTTGCTATCTCTCCAACGAAGAAAGTGAATGCAGGAAAACCCCCCCTTGATAAGCGTCCGTCTATTCCAAAACTTCCGTTGAGAAAAGGAAAAGCGGTTGATCGCCTCCGTGAACGTGTAGGGAAAACCTTGATGAAAGCAAAGAACGAGCAAATGATGGGCAAGCCTAAGAAAGCTCGTGCATCTTCAACAGTACAAGAGAAAAGAGGGGAAACTCAAACACTTTCATCAGATGATGAAGAGAACACCATGAGTGATGAAGATGATGGATTCTAATAAAGAGAGTACAGTAGTGGGGTAGAGGTGAAAGGAGATAGTGATTACCACCCCTAGGCATTCAAATTTAGAAAGGATTTGAATGAAGAACATTTACAGAACTTGGTGCTCAAATGCTTACGATTCAGAGAGATGAATAGCTAAGATTTATTAGTTCTCGGAGCATTTCATAGTAGTACAAGGTTGCCAAATTATCTTGAAAAAATTAATGAAACTATCATTTTGGGGGGATTTTGTCCCAAGTGATATTGAAGAAATCTTCATTAATTTATTTTTTGTTCTCAATTTCAAGTGTGTAGCACGTAAAAAATTTTGAAGCGCCAAAACTCACAAATATGTAAGAAGAACCCTAAAACAAACTGAAAATCATGCAAAATTGCAAAATGCAAAGTTACAAACCCTCACTCTCTCAGTCGGTCACTCCCAGACTCCCAAATCCCTTGGCCCTTGAACCGTTCGCGCGTCCGACCGTCCGCCAATCCGTCCGCTCGCCCGTCCGCTCGACCGCCCATCCGCCCGTCCGCCAATAAAAACGGCCGTCCGTCCGACCGCCCGCAAGACGGCGATCGAGGATCGTCCGCTTGCGTCCGCACGGTCCGGACGTGCGGATGTCAGGACGTCCGATTTTGGACCCAATTTCGCCGCGAATGCACGTCCACGACAACCCTGCACGATGCGTTGAAGTACCTTGTCAATAAGCCAGACCTTTCCGATAGACTTGCGAGGTGGATCCTATTACTGCAGGAATTTGACTACAAGGTGGTAGTCAAATCCGGGAAAAGTAACTCCAATGCGGATTACCTTTCTAGGCAAAGAGGACGAGAGGAGCCACTAAGTCTAACGGATGAGTTTCCGGAATTACCGCTACCCGAATTAAAGAAAGGTATAGAACCCATCTCTGTGTTTCAAATAGAGAGAAGGGACAATCCAGATTTCCGGATGATTACGGATTATCTCCAAACTGGAGAATATCCGGAAGGGTTGAGCAGAGAAGAAAAGAGCGTGTTCTAGCATCGGGTAGCTCCTTATTCTATCATACAAGGGGTGTTGTTCAGACAAGGCGTAGATGATAAGTTAAGGAGATGCCTGGAGTCGGAATACAAAAGACCAGTCATCCGGAGTCTACATGAAGGACCGACTGGAGGCCACTTTGCATTAGTATCCACCATTGAGAGAATCCGGACAGCCGGATACTCGTGGCCGACCATGAATAAAGATGTTCGCATCTTTGTTCGGAGTTGCGATCCTTGTCAAGAGACTGGAAATCTAGTCTTTTGGAATCATTGGCTGCTTACTCCCATTGTCCCCTTGGCTCCATTTGAGAAGTGGAGGATAGAATTCATAGGACCTATCAATCTGATAGGTTCCCAACGAAATCGGTACATAATCTTAGCAACGGATTATGCAACCAAATAGGTAGAGGCGAGTCCAACCCAGAAGAATGATGCCCGGATAGCTACGGATTTTTTATACGATAAAATCCTATTGCGATATGGTTGTCCTCTAGAGATAGTTAGTGATAGGGGAACTCATTTTCTAAATGAAGTGGTTTCCGCACCAACTAGTGGGTATCGCATTAAGCACCGGAAGACGACGCCATACAACCCCAAGGCCAACGGACTCATTGAGAGGGCGAATGGGATTATCGGAGGCATCCTCAATAAGGTGGTGATTTTCCATAAGACGGATTGGGACCGGAAACTCAGCTCAACTATCTTTGCGTATAATACCACCCGAAAGAGTACTATTGGTAAGACTCCTTTTTTTCTAGTATTTGGGAGGGAAGTGTTACAAGGAGTAGAAACGGAAATTGAGACGTTCCGAATCTTGGCGGCTCGTTATGGGCAACGGTCAGAGGATCCTCAGTCACGCCTTGCAGAGATTGAAGTGTTGGAAGAAAGCAGAGGGGATGCTCTGGACCTTACTGTTCAGGTGCAGAGGCGTTAGAAACAAACTTTTGACCGGAAATTACCAAGGAAATCCGGCATCACAGAGGGATGTTTGGTTCTACTGTATAACTGCAGGTATAAAGATTTTCCAGGTAAGCTTCACACCAGATGGATCGGTCCATACAAAGTCGTAAAGATTTATCAAAATGGATCTTTACAACTTTCGGACTTAGATGGGAATCCTCTGGACACCCGAACAAATGGATCACGTATTAAATTCTACCTACTGGATTTATCCTCGTAGGAGTTCACAAGGACGTTCACAGGTGAGGAAGGGGTAATGTGGGAATGTGATCCCACATGCTAGGCCCAGAATACTAGCGTTTGACGAAAAATCTCGAAAATTGTTCCCTTAAAAAGGAAAGTTTTTGAGTTCTCATAGGAAATTAGAAAAACTCAGGAATACCGGATCTCCGGATCCAGAAAAATTCCATTAGGTATAAAAACCTAATTCCGGAACCCTAGGAAGTTCCGAAAATCGGATGACGGCGCCGGCCCTAAGAACCAGAAACCGGATCCGTACTAGGGTTAGGTTTTTGCCGCCAAAACCTATCCCGTACTTTCATCCGACCGTCCGTCCATCTGGCCAGTATAAGAAGAGAACTGTAGCCGGTGGAAGACACGAGTGCTTTTCTATTTCCTTACCTCTGAGTTTTTCCGCCTTCTCAGCTCTTAGAGATTTCCGGTAAACTGAGGGACTGTGCGATTTGCGATCGTGCAGGGAGAACCGGAGTGACATTTTGTGAGCAAGAGAGGTAGGGAGAGATTGTGTGAGGTTTTCTTGTGAGTGTGATGGCTTCCAAGGCAAGCCGGCGCAAGTTGAAGGATCTGTTAGAAGACTCAGACGAAGAGATGCCACCGCCATTGCCCTGGCCGAGGACGATTCCGGTGATGAAGGTGGTGCCGGAAATTCCAACTGAGGAGGATCGGCTAGAGCGCTTGTGACGAAACCTCACCAACATGGGATGTGAGGGTTTCTTGGAGGTTCCTTGGGGCATCCAAGAGGAGAGTTTAGTGTTTGACCTGCTTTGTCCAGAAAGCGGTATCTTGGATACCACCCTCCGGGCAAAGCCAGAACTGTGGACGATCAACGTCTGGAGAGCCGTCTACAAGCTTTGGATGGCACTGGACAAGGTTATGGAGAAGAACCAAGAGTGTATGAAGGGCGAATTCCGGGCGCCGGCCAATCCGAAGGAGGGTCACCAGGTTTCCGACCTACTAAATCCGGAGTATCAAGATGTGATAGCGTTTCTCAACCCTATCCTTCACCCGACCAAGCCAAGGCGAGTGGTAGCCAAGGTGGCTTCCACCATCCTGGGGAGTCTTCAAGGATTGGGCATCCGTCATCTACGAATTGATAGAAGACCTTTTGCGTTCCCTCCGGCAAGGGAAGAAAGGGGGGAGCCCTCTTCCGGCTTACATCTCCCACCTGTATTCCCAGCACTCCCTGCTTAAGGCGAACGAGGAAATTGCTTATCAGGAGCTAGTTCAGCTCCAACAGTACGGAGGAGAAGAACCTTCTCCCCGAGACGGACCGGATGATGAGGAGACGGATGATAAGGAACCACCCACTCCACTAGCAAAGAGGCCACGGCGGAATAGGACTCCACCGGCAAGGCCAACAAAGGATCCTCCCGCGCTGGAGCCACTAGAGGAGGAAGTTTCGGACCGGAAGGAAGAAACCGGACCTGCTCCGCAAGAAGTCCAACCTTCTCCACAAGAGGTTGGACCGGTGCAACCGCCAGTAGATCCCGCTCAGACCGAGGCCGGACCCTCCCGGATCAGACTTACGGAGGCAAAGGAGGGAGAGAGAAGTGAACTCCAATTAGGGGAATCGCCGATGGAAGATACTGCGGAAAAGGCCCAGCACATCGTATGGCGGGCGGACGATCTTATGAAGGTTCTCTACAACTATGAGGAGACCCTCAAACGGGTGTGCCGGAAGATGGCACTGACCGACCGGAACACCATCTTCTGGAAGACGGACGCGTTGGTGGCGGCGGAGAAGCAAAACGCCCTCTTAATAGAGGAGCAAAAGCAGTTAGTGACGGAGTTGGGTGCCTTACGAGTGGAGAAACAAACCTTGCTAGATCGAGTCCAGAAATCGGAATCCAAGTGCGTCAGATTGGAGAGCGATCTACTCACCGCCCAAGAGACGGCCAAAGTCATAAGAGAGGACCATCGCCGGCAGATAGCGACATTGTGCTAGGGTGTGGTCCGGCTCCGGAGTTTCTTGGAAGTGTTGGCAGACTGCATCAATAAAGCTCGGTTGTTCGAAGCTAACTTTGACGCAACCGCCATCTTGAACCGAGTACCCATTATCAGATGTTTACTAGAGCAGGCGAGACGGATGGACACCTCTCGGGCCGAGATGCGAGATGTGATGGAGTATTTGGCTCCCACAGAGTCAGATCCGATAACTCTTTCTTCCCCTTCTGCCTAGACCTTGGTGGTTTTGGAAGATAATGATCCGGAACCTATCATTACAAAAGTATCACCGGTGGTACCTGTTGGTCCGGAACTTTCACCACCACCAGGGAGACCAGAATGAGTGCATTGGGGTGCCGTGGTACCTCAAAGAAGTGAGAACCTCCTTCCGGTAATCCCACTCATTGACCTTACGGGTACTCCTTCGGAGACTCACGGGGCTAGTCGGTATAGTCTTCTTCCCATCACAAAAAGACCCAAAAGGATTCTTGGAGAAGTCCAGAAGTTCCGATAGTCGGAATTCGGAGTGTAGACAGGGACACCAACATTGTGGGGGTCCCGAGATGGGGAGCAAGGGGTCCGGATTTGTTTTCTCCAGTGAGTAGCAGGAAGCAGATCAATCTGAACTCGTTGAAGGACCTTGCTCCTCCCATGGATAAGGATCTAGAGGAATAGTAGGCAGTAGTATATATGTTAGCGACAATACCGGAGTCCGGCCGTCAAAAGCTGGAAAAATAGGATCTAGGAGATTACAGGAAATCTAGCGGTCCAGTAGGAATGTTTTGTGGGATTTTTAGGATGATGATTAGTTTTAGTATAAGTTAGGCTTTGATGGCCCTTTGTAGGCATTCACATCCGTCCCATTATTTTCAGCTTGTATCTTTTTGAGCCTAATTCAAGTATTTGGAGGTTTTTATTCTCTTACTTTTTGTATCCGGTACATGCTTGTGGGCTGTGTGGGTCCATTTGTGTTTTCCAAATGCTGAGAACTTATCTTAAGTAGCAAGAATCAACTTCGTGAGTGGTTTCTGGACGTCACTAACTTGATGGGGAGATCGGCTAGATTGTTCCGACTATAGTGTTAGTGTACCCTGGATGCCGATATAGCCTGAGGGTAGGATATGGCTTTAGGTGTAAGGGTATCTGAGAGGTTGCTAGCAACTTCCGTGTACGGAAGTTTGCAAGACGTGCCCGAATTCCGGATGCCGGAATTCCCCATAGACGGATTCAAAGCCCCGGCGCAACGCCCAAGAGAGTGCAAGGATATCCACCCGGTCGACGGGAGGCTTAGTGTCAGGGTAATGTTAGAATGTCGTTGTAGTCCTTGACCGTCCCTATGTGATTTGGTTCGTTAAGTATTCCAGATCTGTGAGGTGCCAGAACAATAGGACACTTTCGGTCCCTGAAGTGTTAGTTTAGCATCAGTATTAGAGGTTGAGAGAGAGAGAGAGATCGTATTTCCGGACACGGTAAGCATCCGGACGGTGGATTTGGCCACTCGTCACTTAAACCCAAGGATCCCAGAAGGGGCAACTAAACGGTTTCTGGATTTTTCCGGAACCCACCCGGCACTAGTGGCCGGACTGGACCTATATTCCGGGTTAGAAAGGAGAGAAAGTGAATGCTTAGGTCAAGTTAGCTTATGAATCTGTAAACCTCAAGTCCTCGTGGGAACAATTCCGAAGCGGTTTACTCTAAGTGGGCCTTTGGTGAGAATTAAGGGCAAATTGGAAGAATACTGGTCCAACTAATTACTACACTATCCGATTTTGTTATAATATAAACTACAATCTCTTCGGATATCTACACTAGTCCACTCCCTTTGCTTCCAGAGCGGCCATGTGCACCCAATATTAACCTTGTCTCAGCATCAGGTTCGTGGTGATGTTGTCCTTGTCCTTGGCCCCCACGAGGTTGTTTGATTATATGCTTTGGGGCGTACTCCTTGAGCCGTTGAAACATGTATCCAATTCTCTTTGCCATGGCAGTGGCATTTTTGCAAATCCATGGATTGAATTGTCGATGGAATTCTTCTGCCAACGCATCATGGTTCCCCTCATGCAAATCTCTAAGGAGATTATTGATGTTGAAGACACCCACATGGTTGTCCTCATGCATGACAATGGAGTGGGTGTGCTTTGGATCCACTCTTGACCGTTCACAAGTGTATAGAGTTATGACAATGTATTTCTCTTGATGTTGCTCTACAAATGAAACCTTCTCGTTGAGGTTCCAATTCATGTACATCCCTGAGTTTTGTAGTTTGTAGCGTAGGAAAACATAGTCTTTAGATCGGTTCATTCCGAAGGTCCACGAATCCAAAATGGACTTAAATTGCCAAAGCTCGCCCTATAGCTCTAGCATGTTGATTATGAAGGGCTCATCTCCTTCCCACTTGTTGAATGGTTTGAAGAATGGGGTAGTAGCCGAGTAGTCAGTCACTCACAGCAACCATTTTAAAAAAGATCTGCGTAGCATTTCATGTTTATGTTAGAAGTTGTTGTATTGGATTATTTTCGTCTCGAGGATGATGGTGAAAGTATGTTTATATTTTTCTATCTGGGACATATAAATGTTACATTCAGTAGTTCTATATGTGGTCATGGCTCATTTCAGGAGTATTGAGGTGTGCATTTAATTTTTTTGTGTATAATATTGTTAAGAGATGTTTATCCATGATTGATTAGTGGAGTCAAATATCCTCAAGCCGAGGATATCTCTTGCTAAAATTGGAGTCACTCATATATTGGTTTGAGTTTTTGATGATTGGTTAGTAATTTATGATTCGAGGACAATATTTTTATGGCTTGTTGAACATGTGATTGAATTTCTTTTTTTTATAATTTTAGTGAATTGTTTATCAGGAAGGAGTTTGTTGTGATAAGTTATCTTCGGGTCGAGGATAACTTTTCCTACAGAATTATGAATAACAATTTTAATTATCCTCGACTCAAAGATAATTATCCTTGAGTCGAAGATAATTATCTTCAAGTCAAAGATAATTATCTTCAAGTCGAGGATAAATAGTGATGTTTGACCACATACCAATACTAAAAATGACTAAAACCCTAATTTTAAATTCTATCACCTTGTGCAAGCAACAAAACCCATTCAAAGGAAAATAGACACTAAGAAGCAATACTATAACTTCTTACCAAGAACATCAGATACGCTCCTTCTATCACCTCCTTTAAGACTGCAACTATAAAGACTTGTCCACAACTTCAACATTGTAAGCAAAACTTTAACCAAACTTATAGCAATTGTTTTTTTTAATAAGAAACCTTAAACAAACCCTCTGCAAAGACTAAGCAATCATGAATAGACCCTGAGCAATTGAAGAGGAAGTAAATAACAATTGAAACTATTGAACCTGAAGCAGCAAATGAATCACCCTAAGCATTTAATTAAAAAAGTAAATAGGAATTGCTTGTTTGTAGCAAGCAACCCTCATTAACAATGTTAATGTAAGCAAGCAACAACTACGTGTATTCTGAAATTGGAGATTTTAATAAGTAACTTAGCAAATACAACAAGAGATTTCATTTAAAATCTGAAATCCTAAGTTGCCCAGAATGCTGAAATCATCACATGACAAAAAACCAAACAATCCTCACACAACTGACTAAAATCTGCAACAACACACACTCATAAGTAATAATAACACTCACACTCGCAGCAATTGACATGTACAAGCTCATACACTTACAACAACTCAAAACTCACAATTAACAAGAGCTCACAACTCACAATAACATGGGAAACACAACCAACCGCAAGAAAAGTACGTAGTATGAACCTTAGCAGATGTGTAGAGACGACATTGCAAACAGTTCTGGGGAGCGCAAGGCTGACAATCGATTTGTAAGAAGCGGTAAAGCAGGCGAAACTCACAACTTACAACTCACAACATTCGCCGTACAAAGGAAACGTGACCAACCCAAGTGCACTAACAACTCACAACACTCATAGCAACTCACAACTCACAACACTCATAGCAACTCACAGTTCACAACAACCAACATTCAAATTCCAAGAAAAGGCAAAAGAAACGAGACAATTATGAAAATTGTGGGAATCCGGAATCCGGAAACGGATCAATAATACAAGAAGTAGGTGCGAAAAATAAAAATAAATAAAAAAAATAATAGTTAGAGTGTGATTTTTGGACCAGATAGCTTGAATTAGAAAATAAGCGTTCTGGCACAACCCTAAACCGGAACTTATCCGGATCCGGAATCCGAACTCATCCGGAACACAGGAACCTACCGTATAGGTCTCGTAGCTACGGAAGTAGGATACCGTTGATACAACGGACCTGTAGCCGTTGTCCTTAAGACCGTAGAAAGACGTTTTAGTACTTAAGCTGTCTTCCTAGGGTTTCCTCTTCATTTTTTCTGTTCTGTGTTCCTGAGACTATTTGTGTAAGTAGTTGAGAGAAAGAGTGGTGAGTTAGCGACTGAGGTAGAACTACTTTTCCCTCGTTCTCACTTAGATCTTATGGCATCCGGACCAGTACGGAAGGTAGCGGTATCTGCCCGGGTTATCTCTCCGGCCATTCCGGATAGCCCGGAACTACACAAGCAGTTAGAGGAGGACTTGACTAGGTTAGGATGTGTCGGTCTACTACACCGACCATGGAACCTCAAGAGTGAAGAGATGATTCAAGAGCTACTTCACGGTGTCCCGAATCAGTATGAGCTCACTTTGAGAGGACGGCCAGTCGTGTGGACCGAGGACATCTGGGCGGACGTTTATTAGTTCCGGAAGAGTGGGAACGGTTTAGCATCGAGGACGGACCGTTTTGTAGCTGGGAAGTTCACTAGGTCTGCAAACCCTAAGGACGGATTCGCTATCAACGAGTGCAAGGACGAGAGACATAGGCGGATACTAGAGTTCCTGATTCCGATCTTGTATCCGGAAAAGCCAACGCGGGTTACCATTATGGTGGCCAATACTATCTTTGGGGCTATGGAGAACCGGGTAGTGCACTGGGGTAGGGTCATAGCCGAGATAGTGGCTAAATTAGCGGATCACGTGACCCGAGCGAAGGCGAGTCCAGTTAGCACCTATTTGTTTCATCTGTACCATCAACATGAACTTTTGAGTGCGGCGGAAATAATTCAATATGACACCGGAAAGACGCTCCTGTCATACGGACTTTCCGGGGAGAAAGCGGAAGATCCGGTCGAGTCTGAACCGGAGGAACTTCCTGAGGAACGTTTGACAGATCTGAGGACCAAGAAGAGGAAGTCAACCGATCCGGGGTCGAGAATCAAGCCACCGACAATGGAGAGGGGGGAGTCCAGCAAAGGACCTGAAATGGAAACAGAATCCACATTTTTCAATGCGGGGCTCGAGTGGATACGTGAAGCCAAGGTACTTCACGACGGGTTGTCAGATTTGGTGATAGATACCGCGGAAGTATTGAAGGTGGATCCGGATCAGATCGTGGAAGCTGTCAAGCGACTGCCCAAGCCGGAGGATCTGAAGAAGAGGGATGAGCGGATCCAGGAGTTGGAGGCGGAACGGAACCTACTCCAGACCCGGGTGAATTGGGCGGAAGGGGAAATAGTAGCTGCAAAGGAGAAAGAGAAAGAGGCTCTCGCTCTAGTCAAGAATCTAACCGGAGCAGTCAACATCAAAGCCGACATCATCACGAAAGCTGCCTTGTTTGACTCGAAGATGATATCGGAAGGCCACATTATCGGAATCAAGGTAGTTACCATCCTCGTAGACTTCACCGCGAGGATAGAGCGAGTTTTCAAGGAGATCCAGAAGTTGCTGGCGGCCATCAACCCAAACCATGCGATGGATTTCTCCACCTTTCCGGAACTTCCTTTTGTCGCAGGTACCCCAGGGAAACCAATGGCGGATCATGCAACCCGGATGGAGGGCCTAAGGGGGATACTCACACCAGCCGAGCCTTCCGCCAGTAAGATACAGATGACGGAGTTGAATTTGAGGCCAGCCTCGGAACCGGAACCGGAGTCTAGCGCGAAAACGGTTCCGGTGCCATCTAAGTTCTCAACTCCGGAAGTTTCCAAGGCACAAACAATGCCGAATTTGATGACCGGATCATTCAAGGTTCCGGGACAGTAGGTTAGGGGAGATTTCATCAACCGGATCGGTGGGATGACCAATCCGGCTTGGACTAATCCGAAAGGATTTGTGCACATGCAAGAGACCACGCCGGAGAAAGGAAGTGAACCCGCAACATTGGAGGATACAACACCAGAGAAGGAGAAGGAAGTTCAAGTCATTGAAGATTCTGACGAGGAGAGTGCCCACTCCACTTCCGGAACCGAAGACGACAGCGATCCGTCTCCCGCAACGCGCCATATCCAGACTCGGGCCACAGCAAAAACTACGCCAGCAAAGAATACGAAGGGGACGCCTACCAGCCAAGCAGGGAGCTGTTCAAAGAAAGGACGGAAGCCAAGACATTAGGGTTGGTAGGAAAAGAAGTATAGGATCCGGAATGGGGTTCTGAGCATGGATCCGGTTTCCGGAATCTTAGGCGGATAGTAAGGAAATCCGGTTATCTCGGACGGCAGTTAGCAATCTTTCCGGATATTTCGGGAGGTTCAGGGATTGGTGGCCTGGATTTCTGGGTTTCCTTTTCAGGCTTTTAGGAGTTGACTTTGGGTTTTTGTGTTAGTATTTTGAGGGCAGTCAAGTTAGTGTCTGCCATTCCATTCCATCCTACTCCACTGGATTTTAGTGCTTTCACGTATGTATTACAATTTTCTTTTTTTAATCTAAGTCAGCCAGGATACCTTTAGCTGCACTTTTGCTTAGACAGGGTCTTTTTGGCTGAGTGTATGCATGGGTGTGTGATTTGATACTGGAGAAAGAGAAGGGAGGGAGAGAAGGAATCCGGATCTTGAGCTACGGATCATCTGGGGGTGGAGCTAGTGAGAAGGAATGCAAAGCTGAGTAAGGGACTGTAAGTGTGACGTGCTTTTAAATTGCCAGAACGGCAATCCGGATAAGACAGTAGAGGTCCCTGTGAGTCCGGAACCAGGAGGGTTCTGTGCGGAGTTAAGCAACCGCCAAAGGAAAGGATCTCCCGCTACTTCGGAAAGTCTGCTAACCTCCCTCTTGGTAAATTGTCTTCTCCTTGAGATTCTATTCTTTTGGGTCTACAAGTTCTGATCTGTCGTTGTAGTAAGAGAGGTGTGAAAAGTGCTCTATGTGACCTGATTCCGGATCGGCCAATCCGAAAACTGTGAGAGAATACTCCTCCCTCCTCCTACAACTGTGTTGTCTTGGGTGTGTTGTTTAGTAGATGTAGAGTACAGAGAGGATAATTGTACAAGTGGTGAGTCCCTACCCCTTTCTAGACCAAGGGCGGACCCTCTGAGGGTAAAACAGAGGCAACAAAAACCAGTGACGGAAGAGAGACGGTACTCAGATCCGGGTGTGTCCGGATCCGGAACGGAATCCGGAATGTACTAAGTTTCCGGAACGAGATAGGGTAAGTGAAAGAAAAAGGATTAAGTGAGTAGTCACGATCCGGATACTTCTAACTCAATCGATATCTTATTAGAAGTTCCCTGGAACGATAATTCGTGTCATCTTGCAACCATTTGTCGTTGTAAGGATACTTACGGCTAACTATGCGTACGACAAAAATGAAAATACACGACGCCTGCAGGAGTAATAACCACCCAAATCGGCATCCAATCCGAAACCCAAACCGGATCCCAAACCAACCCGGATCTCAAACCTAATCAGATCTCAAACCAAACCAAATCCTAAACTGAACATAAACGAGGTTCCCAAACTCACCCTAAACCATAATTCAATTCAATTCAGTTCAATTCAGTTCATTTTTGTCCAATTCCGTTCAGTTTTATTCAATTCTGTTTAGTTCTGTTCAATTCCGTTCAATTTCGTCCAATTCCGTGCAATTCCGTTCAATTCTGTTCAATTCCATTCAGTTCTATGCAATTTTGTTCAATTCCGTTCGATTCCGTTTGATTCCGTCCAATTCCATGCAATTGCGTTCAATTCTGTTCAATTCCATTCAATTCCATACAATTCAATCCAATTCCGTTCAATTCCGTGCAATTCAATCCAATTCAATCCAATTCAATCCATTTCAGTCCATTTCAATCCAATTCAGTCCATTTAAATTCATTTAAATTTATTTTATTTAAATTCAGTTCATTTAGATTCATTAAAATTCATTTCATATATATAAGTTCAATTCATTCAAATTCATTTCAATTCAAGTTCAATTTTAATTCAATTAATTCAAATTCATTCAAATTAAATTTATTCAAATTCATTTCATTTCAATTCAATTCAATTCATACACTTATTAAATTCAATTCATTCAAATTCATACATTTAAATGAATTTAAATTCATTCATTATGAAGAAACCGTGAGAAGAAAACTGATCACCTACGAAAGTGATGCGAATTTGTGAATGAAGAAGCTACTGAGTGAATTAGGAAGCTCCACACATTTGATTGGGGGAGATAAGAGAGATGAAGCTAGTTACTACTTTCACACTAGGGAATGCAAGAAAAAAAGGTCAAAAAGGTCCAACTTGGCTTTCCATGTGGATTAGGAGGCTAGTACGGGTAGCACATGGCTTTTCACGTGGCATGGCGTGTATCTTCTTCGCAAATTCATACCAGCAAGGCACTTGCTTGTGCTAAGAGGTCCATAAAGCGCAAAAGCGCTTGCCTCTTGAAATATACACCATTTGTACAATTTGTTTTCTCATTGCACCAACACTGTTGAAATAGTTTATATTTTAGGAGGTGAACAATTTTATTGACTAGTGCATTTCAACTTCAAAAATTCATAAGTTATTCCACAAAAATATGAAATGACTTGGAATAAGGTAGTATGTTTTGTAACCATAGGTCTCCAAAATCCGTCCACTTGCAACTTGTAAGGAGATGTGAGCAAATGAAAGGCAATAATTGGCTCTTGCAATAGAAAAACTATTCACTCCATATTTAAAATAAGGTTATAGTTATTCAACTTCAAACTTCATCAAAAGGTTTATTTTAAAGATTTTTTCAAAATTTTAAAGTGGTAGAAACTACAATTCAGAAGCTTCATTTTATTAATTTTTTCTTAGAACCAAAAGAAATCATTTTGGAAGTCAAAATCAAGTTTTAAGAGCACAAATCTCAAAGTAATGAAATACATTGGATATTGCAACATTTTTTTATAAATGATCCTAATATTAAATCAAAAATCAACTAAAATGTCTTGAATCCAACTTTATGATGTAGATACAACATCAATAAAGTTGCATACAAAATAGTAAATGAATATCATGCATTGTTCAAAATGTACAAAATCAAGTTGACCATCTAGTAGGTACAAAATGTCCTCAATGTCTAAGGCATTAGCAACCTTTAAAATATCAATTACAAAAATTGCTATAGCCACTACAAAGAAAAAATTGTCCACAATGACTACAAAATGATTGTTTTGCAATCATTGTAGACAAGAAATGACTATTATAGTCATGAGGCATCTTTTTACAAGACCTCGAAAAAAATGATTCATACTAAAAGGTTTTTTTCTATTTATAAATTTGATTAAATTCTTAAAGAACTATAAACTATTTTTAAAACAATTTCAATCATTTTATACCAGTGAGATATTTGTATGTGCAACATGTTTAAAATTTGATGAAAAAATCTAATTGCTCAATTAATTATGAAAATTTTTGAAGTCTATGAATACTTATGAGAGTTGTATGAAGATGATTACTTATTTCCAACCACTTAAGCAAGTTAGCCAATTTGTGGCATGGGAAAAGTTGAGGAAAAAAACTTTCCATGTAGAAAAATAGATTTAAGAAGGATTCCATATTTTTAATATTTTTTCCCTCAAAAATAAGATTACCATGAATTATAGGCAAATCTATTTCCAACCATAGGGAAGTTACAAAACCAATATACCTAATTATTGTCATTTTCAATGTACATATTGTGATCATTGCATACTTTCAATCTACACCTCCTACACATTTTTGCTACTCTTATTGTCACCTATATTAGTAAAATATAATTGTATATGCAATGAAAAAAAAAGATTCTACAAAAATATAAAAACATGGCAGAAGCCAACCTTTAGAACATTAAAATCTGAATTATTGAATACATAATCTGAAGTTACGGTTGAAGAGCAATAGAATTTGAACTCATGAACCCTAAACCCTAAACCCTAAATCCTAAACCCTAGATAATTTTAACTTGTTTTTTTATTTATTTAAATATAAAGGTAGTAGGCTTGGCACTATCCCTAAATAGGATTCCCACCTGCCTTAGTGATGGCATCTTTTTTAAGTTGAATGTATAGACAAGTAGGAAGAATTAGAAATCCAAAAAAGGCAATCCTCCAATTGCTTGAAGGAAAATTTTTCATTTCACGATGAAAAAGTGCATCCAAGAATGCTTTCTCTAATACTATTTTTATAAAATAAAAATTTAGAAATGCCAAATCTGCCACTATTGTAAAGAGCTCCTTATCGTGCAAGAAAAAGCGGATGCAAAAAGCACCTGGCAAATACCTTCTCCCTATTATTTCTAAAAAGGTTTGCAAAATGTAAGATCCAAAATCATTTAATGATAAGGTATTTCTTATTACAGGCTGCTATCTTGTCAACAACGATGGGAATGTCAATGCACCCTAAAATCAAGTTGTAGAAGTCCTACATTCCCTAAATAGTTTTTATCCGTTCAAATTCCATTCTCTTTCCCGCCGATTTTGTCCCGCCTTTTCTCCTTTGTCTTTCTCCCTATGAGACTCTCATCTCATCACTCCAACTTTCTGTGTTCATTTTCCTTCATCACTTGCATTGAACATTGCTCCAGTGCCAACTTTAAACTTTTGTTTCTTGTATTCATTCGGTAGGTGTGAAGTTAGTCGTATTAGACGGCATCATTACCGCTTGGATTCTTGTAAGTTTATTTCGCTTCAGTTAGCTCATCTTAGATTTCAAATTTATGATTTGGTTGATTTTGAATGCATGTAGACTTTGTCCGAGGTATTAAAGATGCATTGTCTGTTGTGCTCGATGTTTGTTGATTCAAACATATTGTATATGGCTATTGTTATTTAGGACGGCCCAATGCAATTTGTCTTCAAGTTTTGTCCTCCAGTACAGGCATAGCAATAAATGCTCCATGAATTCCAAACATTTTCTTTGAAAGAACTTTGGGGAAGCTACAGATTATCTTCAGTTTGAAGATAATATGCCCTCAAAAAGTAGCCATATTTATCCTTGGTTTGAGAATAATGTACTGTGAACCACCATATTGGTTCACACTGATGATAATTGAAAATATAAAAATTAGGTGATAGTTTTTAAATTCAAAGTGTTAGTATCTTAAAAATAAACTACAACCATTAGTTTGAAGACTTTTAGTTCATAGAAAAAATTAACCTAGATCAAATTATTAACTAAAAAAATATAAAAAGTAAAAATACAAAACATCAAGTGGAAACCAAGTCTAGAATTAGGAAATGAATCTAATGTTAATGGAAAACTATGAATAAAGAAGAAACATAAAAAACCAAGGAAGTTATTAAATTAAAAACTATTAGGAAAATACTTACATTGTCATAGGAGCACTAAATTAGACAAAATAGTAATTTAAAGGCATTTTTTAGTAAATGAAGGATGGATGAAGGTAAGTAGGAGTTAGTAACATGGGAAAATGGGGAAAAAGTCGAATTAGGGTTTGGAGCTCGCTTCTTTTCTTGCTCTTTATTCTCTTGTTTTTTTTATGTGTTTTTTTTTGGGGGGGGGGAACAATGAGTGCAAGGAATCGAATTAGGATCATAGGCAATTAGTTGAGTAGGTTTTCACTAAATTGAAGTGACAATTGGATGAAAAATGGAGGTGGTTGAGGTCAAATGGAAGGTTGAATGAGAAAACATGAAGAGAGGTTAGGTTTTAAGAATTGCCATTAGAATTGCCAACTTGAGGAGTGATTACAGGCGGACAATGTAAGGGATGAAGCTGATTTTTAGAAAATGAGTGCGCCTTGAAGTTACCTTTCCAAAAAGGTATGGATCAGCTCATTTGGAGCTAAAATGAAGAATTGGTAGTCGTTTTTGTGCAAGGTGGTTTGTTGCCGCGGCAAATCAAGGTTACCAACTTTGGCAAGTCATCACAGAGGGATGGAAGGTCTATTGAGGTTGAATTTTGGGGAGAAGCTACATCATCAAGTGGGATTTCTATAAAGACCAAGATCGCCCAATTTGGAATAACAATGAAAAAATGGTGTCTATTTTTGTGGAGGGAGGTTAGCTACAGCCTTCAAATGGAGCTACAACTTTGAGGAGCAATTGCAAAAGATTGGCAAGGTTTATTGAAGTGAAATTTGGAGGGAGAATGGATTGTGAAGTTAGCTTTCCAAAGTGCTAAATCTTGTTGGATTTGAAGTAAGGAAAGAGAAATGGCAGCCATTTTGGTGGAGAGAGTCCAGCTGCCTCATGGGTGGCAATTCGAGTTGTTCTCCTCCTTGTTTTGTGACTTCTACTAAGTTTAAATGTAATTTTGATTACAATCTATGTTGAGTGTTGCATTTTTGAGTACATATCTATGGTCTTCCACAATTTGGATGCTTAAAACTCTTGCATGATTGGTGAAAGGTCCATGGGTGAGTCCATGGTTGAATATAGGGATTTGGCTTGAGGGAAGCGTGCTGTCATGGTTTTTTGAGTCCCATTTAGCTCATTTAGGGTCCAAATTGGGCATTTCTAGTGAGATTTTGGTACAATAAAAGACCCTAACTTCCCTAAGCTTGAATTAGGATGGTGTAGGGATTTTGAGACATGTATGGAGATCATATAGAAGGGTCGTCCCTCTTTCACTAAAAGTTAGTTGAATGCAATCTACTAAAAAAAAACACCATTGTATAAGTCCATTGCTTGGAAGGCATTTAGACTAGGGTCCCTCTACTCCTCTTCTGGCCCAATTTTGTGAATGAATTTTACCTTAAGGTGAAATTCACTCACATGTACCCCCGAAGTTATTCTTTTTATCTTTGAGTCAAAGATACATGTGTTTCGAACACTAGACACTAGAAGAAAACCGTGTCAAAATTGACGTATTTTTTTGGACATCATGTTATATTGGACGTCACTATTGATATAAAAACTTAGGTTATGACATCCAATATAACATGATGTCCAAAAAAATGTCAATTTTGACACGGGTTTCTTCTAATAGGAACTTTACAAATAGAAGAGAAATTTTTATATGAAGTACTCTTCATTACTAGAAATGGGTTTATTAAATTATGTTCAAGTCAAGGATAATATATTGATCCTACAAATGCCATAATTGCACAAATTAGCGCAATTATTATATTAAAGTTTCTTTGACGCGATTATAAAGTACTTTCATTAATGTTTCTATCCAAGTAGCTTCTCTAGGAAGTACTTCTTAGTTTCTTTGTTGGTGATGAAAATTAGTACCAGTATTTATCTTCTAGTCGAGGATTAATTTATCCACTTAATTGTTTAAGTGAATTATAGTTTGTTTTAGAATTCTTGGAGGTTTTATCTGATTTATAACAAATTAATATTTTTGAGTTTTGAGATTTATCTTCGAGTCAAAGATATGTGTTAGTAGAATCTACTAACACAAGTTTGGTGACATGTTGTTCATTTGGTCTTCATATCAGGCTTTATTTGCACTCAATTATTTTAAGAGTGCATATCTTTTTATCTACCTCACTTATCTTCGACTCGAGGATATATGTTCTGATTGCAATTACATAGTATTTGGTTACAAAATTGTTTATTGAAAATTTACATTTTTTAGAAATTTGTTGACTTTAATAATGAATTTTGATCATGGTCTAAGTTTTAATTTTGTTGGCATCAATTACATGCATCCTATTTTATATTAGATTTATCCTCTAGGTGAAATACATGTGTAGAAAATTCACAAAGAATACTAATACATTATCCTTGCTTCAAGGATATTGTACATTGTTATTAACTAATGTCCATGTTTATATGTGGAGAATGGATTCTCGTCATGCCAACAAGTTCATGGTTTCGGTGCCAACTTTGCCACCGAGGGTCGCACCTTGTGAAGGAATCCCTTTTGCTTCTTGATATACTAAGTGTGTTACACTCAAAAGTAAAGCGAGGATTGAGGTAGCCAAAAGAATTTGCCATAGCATTGATGTAGACCTTGTCATTGACATAGATGGGCAACTGCTTGGTGATGATAGGGTCACAATTCACATTGCTGAGTCGCTTTATGAGGTTGAAGTTTCGTTAGAGTGGATGTAGTCAATGCACTCTTGGCACATATCGAGGATATTCTTCAATGGTGCTAGTTTGTATGATCATGAGCAAACCCATCTCTTCAACACAATAATGAATGGGTCTCAAAGGCGTATTCAAACTGGAGTACATTCCTACAAGAGCTCGCAAGAGAAGAAAGAGCCTCACAATTTGTCCACGAAAGATGTTCTCCTTACCCTACAGTCCATTCTTGAGGTGTCTAATAAAGATTGTTGTTCCAAAAATTGTGTTCAACCATTTTTGCATGGGTAGATTGAAGCTTTATGATCCGTAATTCATGTTGATGGTGGAGTATACGATGAAGTTGCGCTTGCTTAAGGTGCATAGTCAAATCCACAAGGATGAAAATGGAAGGAATATGATCACCTTGGCAAAGTATGAAGTTTGTTCCACAACTTGGTGCCACATTCCTTGAGTATCCAAGGCTATCTTTTATAGGTACAAGGAGAAAGCAAAGCGACATGAAAAGCCAAAGCATCATGGCAACCTAGGTATGAAGAAGCCTTAGACACATACTTTGCAAGCAATTGCTACTCTTCGGTTCTTGGTGGAAAACAAAGTTGATGCAATGCCGCATAAGGCAAGGATCCTTGAGTCTAGAGACAAAGTCCCTTCTATGGTCCTACCTTCTAGATTTCATTGGAAGGACAAGTTGCCTAAGATCAACAACATGAATTCAGCATTCCAATTGCAACATATTTTGGCTAGTGGCTTGAGTAACATCCAACGTCAATCTTTTCCAAAGTATGCTTCAAAGGCTCAAGGGGACAGTTTTGCACTTTGTGGATATTACAATAGGCTGAAAAAAATAAAGTGTACTTGCACTTCTTGTTCACGAGCTCAACAAGTTTGGGCCAACAAATTGAAGGTGCACCTAGATGGACAGAAGGCGCATAGGGATTTGTATTATGAAAATCATGGAATGTTTGAGATGTATCTTGACAAGGTTTTGACTATAATCCATAACAAGATGGATCACTCAAAAACTACTTCTCCCCATTTCTCCTACAAGAATAAGGGAAGTGATTCTTTTATGAAGATGCCTATCGTTGTTAATGTCGTATACGCAATGCAGGTGTAAGTACCTTTACTATTCAAAACATGGCAAAACGACACGGTATATCGTCCTAGGGAATTCCAAGTGTTGTCTCAAATTTAGTTTTCTGGAAAACAACCAAATTCTCTAGAATTTAACTATTCAGAGGATGGCCCGTCATCCAAAATCCCTTCTTTTTTCGGAATCTAATTTGGTTCCGGTTTAGTCTGGTTTCTGGATACTCAACTCAATGGTTTTTGATAACCCTTTTTACCCTCAGGGGGTCTTCACTAGCTTTGTTTGAGAAGTGAGGGACTTCACCACTCTCAATTTCCACACTCAAACTTCTACTTTTCATCAACGAGACAAAAACTTAAACGGAACCCATTGAGCAAAGGGGGTGGCACCCTTACAACTTCTGAGTGGCCATCTGGAAAGTAGGTCACACAAGGCCGCGTTAAATCCACTTTACTACAACGACAAATCTAGATCTTTCCGGAACTAGGATGAGGTCGTTGTCTAGTCTTCAGCTACGTTCTAAGGTTGGTAGACCTTCCGGTGGGTGGATATCTTCCTTTGGCGGTCATTGATCTCCGCACGGAACCGTCTTCCAGATTCCGGACTCGCATCCCGGCCACTTTTGGGCCTCCATTGGATTACCATTCCAGCAAATTAAAGGCACCACGCACGGCTCCTTGTCTGTAGAATTGAATTCCTCTGCAAAACACTCATGTATACAGCCTAATCTAGTTACCAACAAATCCGGACTCCTCCTTGTACACCTGCACTTACATACCAGCATTCAAGTAATTATAAATGCAATACACAGGAAAATGATCTGCTAGGTGTTCTCCTGGATGCTTTGATTGAATGACAAGAACAGAATGGGAAGGCAACAATCCTACCCACCTTTAAAAACCAACAAAAAGCGGCCAAATGGCCAAACTCCAAATCAAGCCAAAGGCCAACAAAAACCTGGCTAATAGTCCTACTGAACGTTCCGGAAAACCGGGAAGCCGTTAACACCCTAAAATTTTGGAACTACAAGTCCCTCAACTAGACAACCCAAATTGGATTATCTTCTAACTAGTCAAAATCCTAGCTAACAATACTATTGACCGTACTAGTCATTTACCCCTTTGAAGCTTCTTTGTAGCACCCGAACCCTTGGCTGCCGGATTAGCTGACCTTCAGACATATTTCTTGAGTGGAATGCTCTTTGTTGCAGAATGAGTCCTTGGTGGGGGTGGATCTGACTTGCTTTTTGATTCAGTCTGAGTACGTTCCTCAATCGACTCGATCTCAGCCTCTTCCTCCTCTTCTGAGTCCAAGATCTATCCCACCTTCCAGATGGTCGTCTTCTTTTTCTTCATTAGGTCCACAAGTTCGGCTTGGGGCGGAATGGGGCCAGGAGGCATAGGTTGCATCATATGACTAAATCGTGCCGGGTCAGTCTGAGCTAGGTTCTACACATTCTCTAAAGGTTGGAACGACTCAAGAGGAGGAAAGAGATTTACTGTAGTTGGTCGTCTGGTCGACACTGTTGAAAATGTCTTCCGATTCAGTGTTGACTTTGGTGTGAATTCTGGATTTGGTTCAGGACTCAGCATCTTGTTTGTTTCCGGATTCTTCTTCTTTGTTGAAGAGGGTTCGGCTTACTGTGCCGGTTGAGTAGATGGTTGTGGAGTCGGATGAAGTTGAGTTGGGGCGTCGAGAAAAATTCCTTCGGGAAGATCTGTAAACATTGTCTGGTCTAACCCTAGAAGCGGATCGAAGTTTCCTAACAACTGGCGCATTTCCTTCATCCCTGTCTCGATCTGGGCTTCGAAGTTCACTAAGATGGTGACGACCTTGGATCCGGAAATGTGTCCCTCCTTTGTCATCTGGGAATTCCAATGGGTGGCCCGTGTCATCATGTCAATCAGTTGGTCGACCACCTCCTTGAGCTTTCAAACCAGGTCCATCGCCTTTGCTGCCCTTTTATTAGCGGCGTTCATCTTCCTTTCCGCCCAATGAGCATGCTTCTGGAAATTATTTCACTCTTGTCCTAAACTCCGGATCTGATCTTCCATCCGTTGCACTTCTTATGGTTCCGGTCTTTGGTCAAGGGCGTCCATCACTTGGGCTTCATCCTTCACTCCCAACTTCTTGCACACATTTTGGATCAAAATCGCCATCCTCTCGTGCGACCCATTTATAATTCTCAACCAGTTGATGGTGGTTTCGAATGGATCCAGTTCCGGAATGAGGTCCTTGCTTGGTCCTACTTTGCTGGTTTTTTGTCTTCTCGATCTTGGATCTATAGACTTCCGGCGTGTTCCGGGATGCTCCGATGTCCCATGCCTCAATTTTAGATCTTCGTCTTCTTTCGAATCCGGATGATTCGATTTGTCTTCTAGAGAAAGTTCGTATTTCAAGAAGTGCTCTCCTTATCAATACATGATGCCTTCCTACTCGCTCAACATCTCTTGAAAATGATAAAGGTAGAAAAGGAACAGGCTAATTGGGCTGGATTTTCTACCTATAAGATTAGCCGCCAACTTATCTACAATGGAGTGGATAAGTGTTCCCCAATTGACAGGTCTAGGAGCCGGACTCCCTCTCTCTCCTAACGCTCTAAAGATGGTATTTGCCATCGTAATTGTGACTCGAGTGGGTTTCTCCAAATAGAGAATCGGAATCAGAAACTCTAACAATTGCTGATCCCTAAGGTTCCAACAATTACTTTTGGCATATCCATCCTTCGAATCTGCTTGATTTTGGAATCTATCCATGGCGTGTTTTTCCGTGCGGCCAGCCCATTCGACTCCTCTATTCGCTGTGAAATAGACGTTGGCCTACATTTCTACAACCCACGTCTTTGGGCAACCTCTCACCGTTAATTGGATTGATTGGCAACTCCGTAAATGAGTTCGTCAATCATTTCCTCACTTTAGATGTTCCACGATCTTTGTAGAAATCCGAGACAATCCATGGCTGTCAGATCTTCCTCTAACCTCTATAGGTGACTCGGATTCGAAGGAATGCCCAGACTAATCATTTGGGCCACCACTATTCCCTTCCCAATCTGACTAGGTCTGGCCATATCATCCAGCTAAGTACCGACTACTCCTTACTCAATCCTAATCTTGCTACTCTTTCACTCACTAAACGGCCGCACATTTGAATTGTAAAAAAAAGAGAAGAAATGAGGGTGGCGGTAGGGTTTAAAAAACCTATTGGGTACTCTACGTTTCCAATCGGACTCTATTCTTGTAAGTTCCCTAGCTGGAACCTAGACGATGGGTCCCTCAAGTTCCGAAACTTTTTTATTTCCGTTGGCTGGTTTCGGGTTATTCCAAAACCCTAATTAGGATTTTGACTATTCTAGAGCAGGGTTGTCTCGGACGCACGTCCATCTTAAAATCGCGTCTAAAATCCGGATGTTCGGACCTAATGACGCGACCGGACTATGGTCGGTCGGCGTCTAGCGGTTGGTCGGATGGGCGTGGGAGCGGTCGGGCGACGGCCGTTGGAGCGATCGGGTGGACCGACGTCGGAGCGGTCGGGCGGACCGCCAGTCCACAGGTTCAGCATCGGACGGACCGTCCGATCAAACACGGTCCGCCGGTTTGGGGTAGGTTTGCGTCGTCCGGATTAGATTCAATTCGGGAAGGATAGTTTTAGGTCTGGGAGCGGACGGCTAAATGACGAGACGGCTATATGAGCGAGATAACAGTTTCTAGTGGCCAAACTTACAAGGAAATGAAGTGATTGAACGTGATAGGTCTCCATCCATACCATTAGGCCAACCTAGAGAAAAACAAATTACATGCTTGGGAGAAAATGAATGTGGACAAAACAAGCTTGGAATTTGGAGAAAAATTAGCTGACAAGAGCATCGAGGGACCAAGCTCCCTAAGCCTTAAACTGCTAGAGGTACTAGACAAGGCGGATTCAAGTTTGAAGGAGTGCTAAAGTCCGAATATGGTCCACAATGGCCAAGGCAAAAATGACAACGTCCAAAGTTCACAACATCCACCTCATACCAATCCTCCACCTGCTCCACGCTCATTGTTGAACGGTGGAAGTGGTAGTACTACTTTGGGAGGTTCAAGGAGTTCTCAATCTAAATTGCAAACTTCCAACATTCAAAAAGAAACTGTGAAGCGGAAATTCACTAGTTTATGGTGTACTACTGATGGGAAAGATGAGACATTGGAATCAATGTTGAAGAGCATAGTAGGTCGCCCACTACAATGTTTTGAAAGACCAACAGCCATGAAACAACAATCTCTGAGTGAAATAACAGTGGTCGCTTACCAACGGAGGCAACAGACAGATGAAGCAATGGTAGAAGAATCCGCTAAACCTAAGAAGAAACGAGTGATGGAGCCGTTTGCTATCTCCTAAAGGAAGAAAGTACATGGAGGAAGACCCTCCTTGGATACACGACTATCCCTTCTAGTTCTTCCCACAAGGAAAGGACGATCGGCCGTTGATCTTCAAGAACGCATACTCAGTAATAACTTGTTACAAAGGAAGTATGATCCAAATGCAGGTAAGGAGAAGAAAGATTCTACATCTAGGGAAATCAGAGAAAAAGCAAAAAAAATTTGATTATCTTCATCAGATGATGAAGACAACACTTTCGACAATGAAGATGACGGATGGATATCAAGAGACTATAGTAGTAGAGCAGAGATAAAAGGAGATAGTGATTATCACCCTTAGGAATTGAATCTTATATTCTTAAAACGGTTTAGATTAGAGTACATTACATGGACAGTTGTTCAAATCTTTATAATTTGAATTTAGAAGAGCTTATGAACTTAGGAGAAATGAGGTTTGGCATTTGACACGCATTGTTCTATAATATGAATTTGTGTGTTTATTTTGAAAAATGTAATAAACCTTTTATATTCATTGTTTTTAGTTGAATGGTTGAATAGGAAATTAAAGAAGTCTTTATTGTGTGTATTTTGGTTATGAATTCTCCATGTACAAAACAAATAAATCAGATAATTTCTTGGGAAGCGTTAGAACTTAGAAATAATGAATCTCAGAAAGAAAGCTTGCATCAGAACTGAAATCTGTAAATACAAAATTATAGAATTTGTGGTTCTTTTGTTGCCGACCGGCCGCAACCGCAGCGGACTCTCCGACCACATGGTAGGCCGCGGATGGGCCGGCCGCAGGTCCGCATTGGATTTTGCAACCGTACAGATGGGCCAACCGCAGGTCCGCAACGGATTGTCCAACTACTAGGAAGGCCGCGGATGGGCTGACCGCAACGGACGGGTCCGACCGCATAAAGGTGACACGAATGATTAAAAGCTCATCTGCCATTCGGGAAAGTGGGTTTTTTGAATCTCATTACTATGATAATTTTCCATAATGATACTTAGAAGATTGTGGTTCTGATCTTGAGGTCCGACATTCGATCACTTGCGGTCATGATTTGGGGGGGGGAGAATGATTGGATGAAGGAGTTGGTCCTCTTGCTTAAGTAGATGTTCCTGTAAGGTTAGAAGAGGTAAAAGTTGAATTCCATTTAGAGATTTTCATAACACTATTGTGATTCAGAAATCTCCGACCAGAAGTCAAAAATTATCCCTTCCAGCCTTCAAGGAACATCAATACCATATGACCATGACATTTTGGGAAGGGGGAATTTTGGTTTTACAAATTGTACAAATTATACAAAATTTGGGAATGAACAATAACAAAGTTGAAGCCCTTGCCAACAAATCTTGAATGAAACCTACCACTAGAAAATCCAAAGCCTCACAAGGTTATAAGTACTCGTTTGTACTTAGTTTGCAGTAAAAATCTAAAATATTTTGATTTAGCAACTTACAGTTGAAGTAACTCCAAGAGAAGTGTTGACATGAAACGGTGAAATGATTTGCAAGAGTTAATTACTTAAATATTTTTTGATTTGAAAGCTATAGTGTTGCATGGCCATGTCACCATGTTGCAATCTTTAGAGATTACAATGCATTTGTTTATATGGTCAAACTATAAATGGAAACGGTTTTAAATGAAAACAAGGTTTTATGTAGCAAAGGGGAAAGCTCTATATGGCATCCCTACATTTGTATTCTTTGTAATTTGAAACTTCCAAGCATATTGTAAAGCAAAATATTTAATTCAAATTTCATTTATTTTCATAAGCATTGATTTGAAGGTGAACTAAATTGATGAAAATTTCAGAAGAATTGAATTCCAAGTGAATGTGAAATTGAAGTCAATTAGGATTTAGATTCATTTTCAATTTGGATTAAACATTGTACTTGCATTTGACATAATTGGCAACTACATATTTTATTCGATTGCAAATTGAAGTAAAATATAGTTTCATTGGGGATCATACCTCAATCTAAAAAACTATATTGAAAATTGAATTACTGATTTGTACTTTACATTAATAAAATTGGAGAAAATTAGAATTTGATATGGCTTTCATGTTTACTACAATACATTTATAAGAAAGGTTGGAAAACTCAAATGATCAAATTAGAATTCCAACAAAATTGGAATTGAAATTCTAACTGTAGTGCGCTAGTGCATTGTTTTTATTACAATTCCAAATGAATGTGTTTGAGAAATCAATTGAAGTTCTATATTAGAAGGTTATTAAAATCAAAACTTCAAGTGTAATTTGAATTACTTGAGTTGCATTCAAATTCAAATTCAAATTCAAATTTGTTACTATTTTTCTCCTACATTCCATTTCAATTTGAATGCACATTCCATTTCAAATTGCATTTGCATGTCATGTTCAATTTTAGTTTGAAAGGCAATTTCAATTTGGAAAAATGGAAGTCAAATTCAATTGCAATGACAGTATGACACCCACTTTAAAATTCACATTGGAATATTGACTTTAAATCTACATTGATTTCAATCAATTTAAATGAAAATAGAGACTTCTGCATTGAACCTGTTGAATTCACAATTCAACATCATAATAAATAAATTTTTGGAGAGGGTTTATATTGTATAAGTGAGCTTGAAACAACCTTCACTCATTTTAACTTTCTAACTTTCAAGACTTCAAGTCCATAAATTGAAGAATTCATGAAGTTGAACAAATTGCTAGTGTTTCTAAGAGAATATAACAATCATTATAGATTATTAGATTAATGAAAACAACATTAAATTCCTAATGCCTTACATTTGTAATTGACTTATGAATTATGACTTATTTGTTCAATATTGTCACTGTAGTATTCCAAATTATTTCCCGTATGTGACATGCAAAAGTTTACATTTCACAAATAATCATAATTTTATGATTATAGAAAATGACTGAAGATTTCTCTTTTCTTCAATTATATATTTTTTAATATCACCATAAAAATTCTCTCTTTCTCCCTCTATATATATTTATAGTTTGTACACAAAGTACTCATAAGATGTAACAATGAGTCAATTACAAACATATTTGATGAAGAAAAATATCAAAATTCTAAAAAGGAGTAGAATTCATAATTACGGGTAGGATTTATGGCTTTTAGGGTTTAGGGTATGGAGTTGTTTTTTGAGTTTCAGATTGAAGGAGCAGAATTCTTGTCTTCAGTTTTTGAAGTTCTGATGTCTTCACCTGAAGATAGTGAGGAACTGACAATCTACCACCTCACTTCTTTGGATTCTCTACTTGCAAATAATTGAGTTCGGAGAATCCAAATTCGTTTGCCCGTTCGCTCGACGGACGGTGCACCGACCAAGCAGTTAGTGAAACCGTCGGCTTGTCCACTGAGCGGACAGACCAACGGCCGATCGGTCGGGGCGGAAGAAGTCCGGCCATCTGCCCATCCACCCGTCCGCCGAGCGGACAGCCCGTCAGCAAGGCGGTCGGTGTGTCCGTCCAACTCGTCCGTCCGTACATCATTCTCGACCATGTGATGGAAGGTGCGGACTCGCGGTGTCCATCCAATCTTGTCGTCCGACCCTCAGGCCAACAGCGATGTCCGCCCCAACGGTCGATATAAAGAGTGCATGGGACAGCTCAATCCACACAATTGTTTCCCTTGTGGAGTGGGTGATTCAGCGGCAATTGGTCTCAACGCGCCCCTTCCGACTTGGTGTCTGAACAATTCTAAATGAATAGATTACATTCATTCATTATTATAATCTAAAATCGCCACGCGGTCGACCATGTGGCGCGTCCGACCGACTAAGCGGACAGAGATTTTCGTTTAGCCATCGGATTTAGGGCTGCATTGGACAGCCTTCGCGATCCGATTCCCCCAGCCGTCCGATCAGGGGCACAACGGACTCCGCCTCCGTCCGCTAGGTCGGAGCCGTTCACCCAGTCCATGAAGTCGGCCTCGTTTGCTATTGCTATGATCGCCCTGTCGGTGTAGTCGGCGCCGTCCACTCCGTCGTCATTGCGGTCGGACCCGTCCACCCAGTCGTCCGCTCAATCGGCTCTTCCGTTCGCCCGGCCACCCGTACACTAGACGTATGGGAGTCGCACAGGTCTATATCGCTGGACGCTCGAAAACCCGCGGACGCGGACGTTGGACGTCCGAGCATCCTAGCATCCGTGCAATCCTGTCCTAGAGACACGCTATTTCCTATTTCTAAGTTTTAGTTCTAATTTTCTTATTCTTACATCAAAAAAATTGAAAAACTCCCTAGTTTATTTATATTTCTTAGTCTAAGTGTGAGTTTTGGATGTTGTGTACTTCCACAATTATGGGTATGATTGCTCATGTTTATGGAGATATATGATATGTGCATTGTGGCTTGGACATTTTTCCTACAAATTCCAACCATATCGTTGGATCCATTGCAAAATTGTTGCAAGATTTGGAATCACAGCCCAAGCATTCATTTCGCCACCTATTTACAAGAGGCAACCATTCTGAATTGACGGAGACTTTGTTATCAAGCTTAGAGATTTGTACAAACTTCCTTGGGTTGCCTCCTAAAGAGTTGGTTGAAGCTAAACCTCTACCTCCAACATTGACCCTTCAACTTGATAATGCTCTGGTGACAACAAAAACCGATGGGCTTTTGCATTTTGCTCTCTTCTTGTCTATAGAGCTATTTTCCAAGAAATATACATCAATTTCTTCATTTTTGAACATACTCATGAGGACATTGATGCTCTATTTGGTCGTTGGAGCACCAAATTGAAAATGAATGACTACCCCACATTGCCAAGGTTGGTGAGGTCTTTTATGGATTGTGAAATGCAACTTGTAATTCTTCATCTTATTGAGGAAGTCCCTAATTTCAAGCAATTTGTTGAAAGATACTTGCATACGGGTGATGATTCTTTGCAAGGCCATTCTCAAGTGCAACAATTCAAATTCTATAAGGATTCCAATGGGTGGTCCTTGATACAATATAAGATCCTTTGTATCGATGTGGAGTGGTTGCCAAAAGAGGATGGAGGGATTTGCTTTTGGAAAGAGACAACAAATGGAGGCCCTAAAGTACCAAGGGATAGTCCTTCTCCTTTGGCACCGCAATAAATGTGTTGCTTCAATGAAATTTGTAAGGGTTTGAATAGATACATTGCATTGTAGGGTACAATGGCAAACCAAGATTTGTCAAGAGATTTTTGGAGGAAAAATGAGCCAGTGCAGTTATATTGGAAACGTGTGAGAAGTACTTTCAATGCACCACTTATAGTACATGAGACATAGCAAGATGGATTTTGGCTAAATTCTCAAATCCTTGAGCAAGTGAAAGACCAATACCTAGACGATGGTCAAATGCATGAGGAGTTTGCAGAGGATGCAACATTTATTGGGCGTAGGCGTGACTATCCAGCTCCTTCATTCTGCATGGCCATGATGTATATGAGGTTTACCTTATAGTAGTGCGACCTACAGATGGTGACCTCCATCCTTTTTGGCTTGCTCGTGCACTTACAACTTCTAATCTAGATCCAATGCATGTTGATTCCATTCAGCAACAATATTGGATGACTCATATATAGGATGGGACACAAAACAAGGGAATTCATGGTGTGAGGACAAAGCTATCTCCTTGAGTTGGACGTATATAAACTATATCATGATTGCTTGAAAGCCACGTGTGAGAGTAGGAACTTTTGATCCAAAAATCAAAATTTCCAAATATCAAATTGCTATCATCAAAGCATCAGTGGATGCTTATACGTGTGGTGAATGCAACACAATATCTTCATAGTAAAGATGAATAGTTACTTTGTAAGCATAGGAGTTTTAGGAATTCCTATGTTAATTTTGTAAACCTTGCATTTATTTTTTTTAAATAAAAAACTTTGAAAGGAATTGTAGTAATGGATAGTTTTTTCAAAAAAATTTCAAGAAAAAATAGATAAAAAATAATAGATTGGGAGGAAGAAATACATTTATTTTGCAAATTATTTTCGTTCTTTATTTTAGTCTTTTGGATATTATGGATATTGTAAAATATAATATGTTGTTGTTTATATTTTATGTATTGTATTATGTATCTTGCATCTTCTTTATTCTATTTCTATTCTCCATTATATTTGTTTTGTAAACCTGGGTACTCTAATATGTTCTATATTGAATTATTTTGAACTTTTGTATCTAAACTTTTACAAAATCGTTTACCTCAACGTTCTTGTTAAGTACTTATGATTGTATGGTCCCATTTTAAATCTTCAATCATTCAATTGAGTATTTCGTACTACAAAAGTGTCAAGCAATTCCCTTCTAAAGCAAAAATTTACAATTGTGCTAGCATATTATATTCTCAATGTATTGAATTGTCTCAATTTAATGAACACTTTTGTATACTATATTTAGGATCATGAATAAAACGAGAATCCATTTTGTCTTGTTCTAATGAATATGACCTTAACATTCAAAAACGATAGAAGTTGGGTTGTAGGAAGTGCGACTTTAAGTGATGGCCAAAGTGATGATTTGCAAATGTCTACATCTTGGAGAACCACGTAAAATAGAAGAGCTAAGCCTAATCCTACAAATAATTCCTAGGAGGAGTACTTTGGAGGCAATTTCAAATCTTGCAACAACTTTGTTAACGATCCCACCAAGTAGTTTGAGTCGTGAAGGAAAATATCAAGACTTTTAATGCGCATACAACATATCACCATGTCCATGAGCAATCATAGTCGTCATTGAAGGTGACAACTTCATGAGTCTGTCAAGTTGCTTGCTTTTGTGCAAGAAGACAGAAGAAACCATTTTTGCATGAATCATTTTGTTGTGTAAGATTGTCAAGCATTTGTGAGGGTAGGCACTTGACATGTACCAATTTGCATAATATTGGTCTTGGTGCGCCCAAGTAGCAGCCAAACGTAAGCCAACAACAACATTCTTTTTTAAAGTCTACAATCTATCACATTTAGAGCAACGTACAAAATTATCTCCAGGCTTTTTGGCACTATATTCAGAGAAGTTAAGTTTCCTAATCTTATTGATATTAGAAGCTGAGACTTCTTTAAATCTAAACACATCATTCGCTATATTGACCTTGGAAATAGTCTCCTTTCATTTGAAGGTAATTGATAGAACTATAGATACCACCTTCTCTCCAAAAGGAAGAAAGTAAGTGTAATGTGGCATATAATTCGCCGACTTTTTAAGTATGCACTTCAACGTCGTGGTGGCTTGCAACGTATGCTTTTGAGGCTTTTGTATCCCCAAATTTTTGTGAGGTTGAGCTTAATTACCTTTAGCAACATATACAAGGTCAATATATGGTTCCGGAATTCAAATGTTGATTTGCGGTACATACGTTTACAGAATGCCAGAATATTCTCCTTTGAAAACAGTTGAACACAATTGCTGGAGCAACAACTTTTGTTCAATACAGAATTAATAGAGTCTTGAATGAACAAGTCTTTAGCCTTCACACAGGATTCACAAGGAGGATTTTTGATTAAGCTTGTATACAAACTTCCATGCAAAGTAGACGGCCATGACAGGTTGGCTTGCCGTTGGTTGTATTTGTCACGAAGCTCATGATTGCGGAGGCTTGTCCCATTCAAATACACTTGATGAACGGGCCATGCTCTTAGAGAGTACCTCCATTTGTCCAAAATGTCTACAACACAAAGGGACTTTGAAATTTGGACAGCAATAAGAGAATCTCCAAAAGGACCATCACAACATAGGATAAAGTCTAAGTTGATGCTTTGTCAAATTCCCTTGGTTACAAGCACACCATCCAAATTGTAGAAAAGGACAACCTTTGTCATCCAAAGATGACGTGGAATACCTTCTCAATCAAAAATGTAGACAATCTCTTTTAGAACATTTTCAATCTTGTTGTCATTAGAAGAATACTCTTGTAACAGTTTTCCTGTGTGCTCCATGCTGCCTACACATTGATCACAATATGATCAAGGTGGGACAAATATTCATCTAATCAATTTCAAATCTTAGTACAAAGGAATACACCTATTTTAACTCAAGTTGAATTAAAATTGAAGAGAAGATGTATGAGTACAATTTAGTAGATGCTTCTAATTCGAATTGACCAAGGACTAAGCTAATAACTAACAAAAAGAAATTGAACTGCACAATCCATGTCTTTATGAGAATGCAAAAACCATATTCTTGTATTCCTCCATTGTAATTGCATAAATGTGTTCTTTCATCTAAATGTTCTAAGGGTCTATTGATTTCATGAATAATCAAAAGTAGACACAATGAAATGATTCCACATATTCTGAATTTGTTTTCAAACTTTCAAACTTTTTAAACTTCTAGATATATTCAAAATTTACACAAGCAAAAGTTCAAAATTTACATAAATGAATAGTATTATAAACCAGAGATGAAAAGACAGTTTAACTTGCATCAAGTTGATGCGTATGACATGATAATCACATACAAAGCTCGCAATTAATGTAGTTTCAACTTGCCACAAGTTGAATCATGTGACAAAGCTTGTGAAATCCGATGCCTCAATATCTACACTTCAAGTCAGTGCAAGTTACAATGCTTGAGTTGGTTTTCGAGATTCAAGAATGTAAAGAATACAATTCAACTTAAATCAACTTGATTCTTGTGATCCCTATTACTATAATAATGATTTGTAATTCATTGTTTACACACATTCCATCAATATCGGGACAATTCTCAAGTTCACATTTACTTGTACATAGCCAAGTCAGCGGCAAGGTGATTGACATTGTATCAATTAACACGCATGTGACAATATTTGAATTAAACCATGTCACATACACGCACTTGTTTCATCTCTACTACAATAGAAACAATATATACAAAGCATTCACAAACATCCAAATGGCGTGGAAAACATATTGATGGTAATCTGCAATTCATGAGAAAATACGGAAGTATGCCACATTGGAAATGGGCAACTGTTTTGGTTGAACACAAACTTCTTGTCAAGAACAAGAACTTGATTGCCAATGATCGACGAGAAAACACAAAAATGAAACAGTCCACGTAAACGTAAATATAATGTCAACACCAAACAACATAAATACGAGAAACCACCAAAGATGAGCGAATAAGATAGAATCCCCCCAAATGGAAAGGAGGATGCTTTTCTCGAGAGGTCATAGTGCAGTGCATGTCCTTAGGATAACCTAGGCGGGAAAGAGTAGGTGGGACTTTCAAACAACTACAAAAAGAAATCAAAGGGTATTTCTATGCATGAATCTCTATTTCCTCATAAAAGTCACATTCGCTATTTAAGAAAGAGAATTTTTGACACTATAAGTGTTTGCTTTCTTCATTTTTGGGCCTTACCTAAGTAGCATTTGGCAACACTTGACCTACGTTCAATGTATTTTGGATTTGCATTTTCCCAAGTTCATCACATGTATCCCATGACTTTCGACAGAATACTAAGCTGCTTTTTAGAAATAATTAAGAATAACTCTGAAAAGGATAAATACCTCCATGTACAAGTTGGTTAGGGCTGGAACATACCATTTATAAAGTACAATGGACATCTTACCATTTGAGGAACAAGAGTGTCATAAGCTTAAATTACACCTCACTACAATAGTGAGCCCTATGCCGTTGCAAGACCCAATTAAAATAAAATACTTGAATTCACAAAAATGTCAAGATTTCACAACTTCTACACTGTACCTCCAACCACTAGAAAATGAAGGCTTTAGGGTTTTAGGGTTAAAGATTTAGGGTTTAGGTGCCCTATGCCTTTGTCACAATACATAGTCAAACAAAAAAAAATTCCCTAAATAAAAAGAACTTAATTTAAAAAAATTTGGATTTTGGGTCTAGGATTCAAGGTCTACTATATAGGGTTTCTAGGGTGTAGGATTTGTCAAATTTAAAGACGTAAAAGGCTAGTTCAACTAACTTTAGAAAGAATCTACTTCTCTGAATTAGTTTCACCTTCTTTTCCTTAAAGGACAGACTAACAAAGTATCTAAGATAATATCTGTAATAAATTTCTACACAAAAGTATGAAAAAAAGAAGCAGAAAACTAAATTGTAGACCTTATAACTATTTTGAAGATGTAGGACTTATACATATTTTGTAATTTGTGCCCTTGTAATGATAATTAAGAACATATAGGAAAAAATGTGCCATATCCTATACCTTGATGAACCTGCACTACAAACATGATAAAATTGGTAGAATAATGTAGTGGAGAAAAAAACATAGAAGTTGGAACTACTAGAAATATGATTGTAGGATTCATGCTTATTTCAAAATTGTACTATTCTATTTTGAAATGACAATGTCAATTAAAAAGGAAAAAAATCCCTTGTACTTTAAAAAAAAGCCACATCACACAAGTCATAAAATTGGTAGAGGAAAGTGGTTAAAAAAATGTAGAAGTTGGAAGTACTTGAAAGATGTTGAATGCATGCTAATTTTAGACTTGCTCAATTCTTTTATTAATGTACAAAAAAAAACAAGAGTCATGCATGTCTTATAAGTTATGGAAATTATGTACATTGATGAAATTAATTCAAGAATTTTTAGCATCTTTAATTCATGGATTTCTTTTTATTGACTATGTAAAGTCCTTAAAAAATGGACTAGGTATTGTACTTTACCAGAGGTGGAATTTCAAAAGTCCTCAACATTGTTGAAAATGGCACAAAAAAAAAATTTAATTCACTCTTTATTATCCAATTAATTTATATACGAAATTTGGAAGCACTTAGAGTATATGTAATTGATCTAAAAGTTTGTGTAATATTACTAGATAGTTGATCAATTTGAGGATTAATAGGATTGTCTACAATAAGGCATTTAATTTCAGAATTTGTATTATTAATGACCAAATTTTGCCAATCATTTAGTGGTTCACTTTCAAGTGCTATGGTCCATTCCATCTTTGTGACCAATCATAACATCACAAAGTTTAAACCTTACAGTTTGTCAATAGTCATCATGTGGTTATCATTGTTTCATGGGTTCGCACATTAATTACAAATTATTACATCATTACGATGCATTACTTTGCATCGTGATGTACCATTCATGATGGGAGAAACCACTTACAATAGAGTGAAAGGGCAATGGGCCATTCCATATTTGTGCCAAATCATTAGCATTCATTATATTTTATGGTACCAACGTGCAAGCCATCATTGTTTTCAAGTGCTCCATTTGTTGAAATGGAAGGCAATTATGCTTGCAATGATTTTTTCTATTGGGATGCCTTTAAATCTCTCTTGAGGGTGTAACTTCAATTGCAGATTACATCTACCAATCACTTATAATGTTGTACTTAAGATAACCAAAATTATAGTAGTCATGGAATAGTATGTTAATTGCTAAAAGAAGTGACAAGTTCCAAATGCGTCAAGTAAAAATGAATTGATTTACTCTTATGTTTTTTTTCCTCTAAAAGTTAAACAGAACTTGAATTACATAAAAAATGAACCACTACTTTTGCTATGGTTAATGGAACATAAATTTTAGAAGTAGTGGACACAATGTACTTTTACATTTAAAAAAAATAGAAGGTTGAAATTTTGTTGAAGATAAAATGTACAACTTTTTCCACTTTTATAGTTTAAAATACTATTCATGAAGGATTTATTTTTTTGTTATGTCAAACCCAACAGAGATTTTATTGACTTGGAAACATTTATCATAGGTGTGAAGGGAGTTATAATTCGACCTCATTGTTAGACGGTTCTACGAGAATTATTGAAGATCACTAACCTTTCAATCTGGAGCTCTATGAAGAGGTCCAAGGTTGTGCAAATATGCAACTACCTATTTAAAGACCTAGAATCCCCATTGCATATCTTTGGGTAGAAGCAATGCGATGTCTTGAAGTACAAATTCAAAAATGGACGGATAGGAAACTACAAGGTCAAGCGGACAAATGAAGACTTGCTCCTAAAACCATTGGAGAAGTTGTTTCAGATGAGAAATTTCGTGTTCTTGGCTGAAAATATAATAATAGTCAACGACAATCCTACGAAGCATATAATGAACCATCCAAAGAATGTGATCTTCTTTGAGACGTGGTCATACCAAAGAGACAAAGTGACAGATGGGATCCTTATTGATCATCTCCTCCCTTATATTCGTCGCTTGCACTTGGACAGGCCTCGGGAACTATATCCTTTTGGAGAGACAATATTTTTGGGCATTTGCACCTAATTTAGGAAGAGGACTTATTCAAGTTCAAGGTGCTTATGGAGGCAGTAGAAATCTCTAATAGTATTTTCCTTGAAGAAGGAGAAGGCTATCCTATGCATACGTTGTTGTTCAAGAAATCTTAAAGACTCCAACACTGCCTTATTAATGTAGAGGATATTGATATCTTATTCTCTAACGTGTCAGAATCACGATGATGGGAGTTCCAAAGTATTGGATTGACTTTGGTTGGATGGCAATTCTTTTGTATATTATATAAGCGGTTGTAGTCATGGCATGTACGTATTGTTCAACTTGTCTTGGATATCAAGTGTATGACTGTGGGAGTCCTAAATAGGGCCTTAGAAGTTTTTAGGAGAAATTAAGGACATAGTGGGTTCATCTAGATAAATTTTTTTGTCTTTTTGCTATAAAAATAGAGCAAGAAGAGAGAAGAACCGGAACCGGAAAATCAAAAAACCTTAACTCCATAATAGAGTTAATGGGTACTCCTGAAATCCGGAACCGGAAAATTAATAATCGGGAATGGGATTGATTTCAGTCAGTATTCCAAAAGATATGGCTTAGTAGAAACCGGAAACCGGAAGTTAACAGTCATCCTCGGATAATGATGAGCAAAGTAGTGGACTGGAGGATTTCACGGCGACATTCCAACAGCCATTTTAACGGTCCAGTGACTGGAAACGTCAAAACCAACGATGGGAAACGGGAAGTAGGAAGAATTCAATGTCAGACCTTTTTCCAGTTTCTTCGGCAAGTTATAACTTGGGAATTGTTTCCATTAGGGTTCATAGTTGGTTGGAGAGTTTTCGGTTTTTGTTAACAATTTAATTTCCGAGTGAGCCAGTGCTACAGTACGAGCGACTGTTGCGAGGGTTAGTCGGAGAAGAGAAGGGAGAGCACTGCAACCATGTCTGGGAGTGAGGTTGAGGAAGAGACCCCCACCACAAAGATATCGCTTAGAAACATTGTTCCGGTTATTCCGGAAGATGTGGGAGAGAGAGCCGACCTGGTGGAGGATCTTAGTCAGATGGGCTGTGCAGGGCTGATAGAAAGGCCCTGGAGTTTCAAAGACGAAGTGATGGTGTGGGAGATATTGCATCTGCAATCGAACGAATGGAGGAAGACCGTGAGGGCGCTTCCGGACAAGTGGACCGTAGGAGTATGGTAGGGGGTTTACGGTTTTGCTCGGGGCGGAGAAGGGATAGCCTCCCGGACAGACAAGACCATGGTGGGTAAGTTCTGGAACGCCCCTCATACAAAGGATGGATACACGATGAGTGACTGCAAGGATGAGCGAGAAAAGAGGGTGCTAGAATTTCTAGTTCCGATTCTCAGTCCGGATAGAAGAAACTGGATGACCATCACTTTGAAAAATACAATCTTTGGTGCACTGTCCGGAGATAGGAAGGTAGATTGGGGATTAGTCTTGAGAGATAATGTTTCCAAACTATGCAAGGGAGTGGGAAAGACTAAACCATCTAGCCTTTCCCCATTTTTTTTTCATTTGTATTATGCCCAAGATTGTATGAGGGCGCAAGAAAGGTAGGAATACACAGTTCAGGAGGTCAAATTGGCCCATGGGATGAAACCTGACTCCGATGATGAGATGGAAGAGAGAGAGGTTAAGAAAGAGGCTTCTGGTTCGTCGGGAAATTCGGAACTAAAAAAGAGGAAAGGAAAAGAGGTCCAGATAGAGGAAGAAAAGGATCCAATCTGGAACAGCAATCCCTTAGGGTTGATTATAGGGGAGCTCAAGAAAGTCCGGGAAGAACATGAGAAAGAGAGAAGTACCTTGAAAAAGGTATGTAAGATGTTGGGAGATATTCCTAGGACAGAGTGTGTAGAGCAAATCCACAACTTGATAGAGGATGTTGAGGGAAAATCTGGAAAGGCGAAGTATCAGAATTTAGCGGATGAATTGTTGTCCCTGAAAGAAGAACTGAGTAGACAGAAATGGGAGAGTGAGCGTAACCGGAAGTATTCAGTTCAAACTGAGGATACGATTGACCGGATTAGGGAGTTCATCACCCTTCCGGCAGAAACATTGAACAAGGCTAGGTTATTTGATGAGAAAGTTTTGGAGGGGGTAGGAAAGCTAGGGGACAAAGTCATTCATGTCCTAGTATCCTTCAACTCTAAGATGGAACAGCTACTTGTTCAATTGAGAGAAGTCATGGGGAAGGTCAGTCCACCTCCCCAACCGGAATCAAAACCGGAAATGGTTGGTACAACAGAGGCAACTCCATCCAAGCCACCGTAGTCGGAGACCAAGCAAACATCCCCAATGACACAGGAAAAATCCAGACATTCATCCGAAGGCGTGATAATAGTCACTCTTGCTAAGGAGACTGTTATCCCGGAAACCGGAACTGCACATACACCAACACCCGGATCAGTCTTACGAGGAAAAGTGAAAGTGGAAGAAGTAGATTTAGGAACGCCGCAGAGCAAGATTTCGAAGGCCTCTCCCACCCCTAGCCAAGCAAAGATGAAGACTCCAAGACCTCCATCAGCAAGGAAATCAACCTGGGCAAAGTTAAAGGAAGAAGAAAAAGAAGATGAGGATTCGGAAGAAGAGGAGGAGGAAGAGGATTCCAGTTCTGAATCCGGAAAGGAGTCCGAACCATACTCTGATCCGGATCAGGAACTGGCCACACCGAAGAAGAAGAGAGCCAAAACCAAGGCTCAGTCCTCCAAGGCCAAGAAACAGAAGACAATTTCCGGTTCCGTCCGGAAGCAACCAACGTGGAAGGGCACCCCGAAACCAAGTGCAACACCGGGAAAGCGGTAGAAAAGTTAGAGTAGGACAAATAAGTAGGTTAGAATCTCGGCTGAAAACCCAAGTTTTTGGAAGAAAGTATTTTGTAAATCACTTTTAGCAGGAAAGGTAGAATTGACTTCTTGGATCCGGATTTATCGGAACGGGAATATTAACAGCTAGTTCCAGGATTATAGTAGTCAACGTCATTTTTGTAGATGAGGAGGAGGGCACGTGTTGATTCAAGAAAGGTAGATTTTGATTCCCATGGACTGAAGAGTCCTATGGGTTGTTTAGTATTTAGTTAGCCGGTTATTGTTAATCCGGTATGCATTTCCATACTTTGTTTTTCTAGCATTGTGCAATCCAAATCAGCTTTCTAATTCACAATTTGAGGTGGCGGCGTGTGCTTTGGTGGTGGATAACCATTGATGTATGTTTTGTAGAGATTCCAGGAATAGGTAAGGAGGGAGTGTGCCCGGATATTAAGATTGTCCGGATTCTTGAAGAGAGACTGCGAGCGAGGATGTTTTCCGGACCCAAGTGTGACCGGTTCGTGTTTCTGGTTAAGTTTTAATAGTCCTGGATGTGTGCGGAGTATAACTGTTGATTGTTCCAGAGCAGCTCCCGTTTTCCCGGTCGATAGATTCAGACTTAACCGGAATCCCGAAGGGGAGGTAACAACTCCCTAACTCAGCCATCCCGGTTTTTACCAGGAATCCAAATTAACTAATAGGCCATCGTTGTAGTCCAAGTTAGTATTCTAGCCAACTATACCTTGCGTGACCTACTGACCCCGATAGCTATCCGGTTCAGCTGTGAAGGAGAGTTTGACCAGAATTAGGCCTTATTGTGTTGTCTTTTTCTTCTTCTTTTTATAGTGGATTTCTTGTCACTCTAAAACTTAGAGGGTAGGTTTTAAGCTTCCTGCCTCAAGCCCAATACGCGGATCCCTCTTGATTCAAAGGTTAAACTCGATTCCGGTTACCAAGAACGGGAAAGTCGGACTAGCTACCCCCCTTTTCAGTTCCAGTCTGATTGTAAATAGATTGTAGATAATGTGTGAATAGGAGAAGTTAAAGGGTGAGTATGGTAATAGAATAGAATAGTTAGACTTAACTGGATTAGAATAGATGTTCGTGGGTTTGTTGTGACAAGGCAAATCCCTCTCTTCCAGATAAACAAGGATTCCTCCAACTAAATCTCTGTGGGAACGATAAACGGATCACTTTAGGATCATTTCTGGTCCAAGAGAAGCAACCTGACTTTCCTGTGCTACGACAATGACTTCTGACTTTGTTGCCTATTCAAAATTGTAGAACTACTTTTTGTCTTTTGACATTGATTTTTATATTTATCTACAGGCTTTGCATGCAACTCGAGTTCCTGAAGTTGCCTTAAATTTAACAACAAATGTGCTACCTCTATTGATTTTTTCTTTGACTATGGACAATTTTCCATATCGCAAAGTGGATTGGGGCACATTATGTATTCGGCGGCCATTGCACAATCCATAATAGATTTATCGTTGATGCTCATGGAAGATGGGGTTGTAAATAGTCCTCCAAATGGAGGAAAGCATCCTCCCTCTATAAGCTCTTCTTCTCCACTCAAATGCTATCCTTGGTCAACTTCGCCCCACGATTGCCAAGAGATGAATGTTGTGACTCAAAGAAAACTCTATTGTGAAAAAATGGTTGTATTGACCATCATTGAGGTACGAGGCTGTGAGGTACTTTTTCACTAACTTTTATTTTTTGTCAAGTACCAGTAGTATAGGGGTTCATCCGTAGATAAGCCAACATAGTCTATCGTTGGTGCGTCTAATGTCACTTTTAAAGTAGATTTAGAGTATGTGTAACTAACTTAGTGAAGCATACTTGGAATCTTTATTCTTATATTTCTATTCTTTTTCTTTCTTTCTTTCTTTCTTTCTTTCTTTCTTTTCCCTTATTCCCAGGTTCTCTCAATTTGGTGGCTAGTTTATTACCACTAATGCAGACACAATGTTCTAAGAGTCCCGGTCCTATATAGTATTCTAGAGTAGGCAACACATCGTGGGCAACACGTCAGGTTGGGCAATACGTCTTATACATGGATGCAACCTATGACTTAATCATATATATACAAGATAATACTTTTAAAGTATACAAATAATTCGTTAATTAATACATTTTTATGTGTTGGGGCAACAGGGCCAGTAATTGTTCTTTATGAGCTTTTCAAATCTATGTGCAAAATGACTACACGTGGCAGTCTCAGTAGGCAATACGTCTAGTATGCAAAGTATGAAATGTTTAGGACAAAGTACCAGATTCTTGGCCTTTGAGCTTTCTCCTTTCTTTTAAGATGGGGCAACAAGTCTCCGGGCAACAAGTCCAAAACCACGGGTAAGTTGTTCCTAAAACATACAAAAATATTTATCGATCACAAGGAATCATCCAAATTCAAATCAAAAATAAAATTTATTTTATAGGTTATGGGACCTATAGCCACTCACAATCCCATGACCATGAGTAACAGGCCATATAACCGTGCAATCAGCCCTAAAACCATGGAAATTAACTTAATATGCAAAAAACAAGCTCTAAAAACGCTGAAATTTGCAATTTAAGGCCAAATGATCAATTATCGTGGATTTTAGACTCTATGGCCGTGCTGCCGCACCCTATAACTGTGTGTACATCAGACTGTGCCAAATCCCTAATTTTGACCCTGCGACTGCCGTAGCTTCCGATCCGATTACAATTTCAAAAATCCGAGCAATTCTTCTAATTTCAATGAAATTTGATGATGATCCTCACTCAATTGATCAATTCGATCTACACAATCCTATCGGCGAACAAATTTCGTCAATCATTTAACATTTTAATGTTCAGTGGAGAAGCCAGACCGAACGTCGCTGCGCCACCCACCAATTTTCAATTTCGACTGCAAATTTTGGGACAATTTGTTCCACACTTACTAAAATTTTGCATTGTATGTCATTCTTGCAATGAGATCAAGCAAATCTGAATTCACGGCATCAAACTTGACCAATTCATTCAAAATTTTGGGATCAGGAGGCTGCGAGGTTGGATTTCTTTGCTCCAACTTTGATCTTTGCTGCTCCAGTGCTCCTCTGATCGCGCTCTAAATTCGAGATGAGGATTCAACAAGGGGGAGAATTACGACTGGGATTCTTTCCTTTCAGAACCCGGCTGCAACCAACGCTGATCACCACTCACAAAAGTGAATTTCAAATTTATAAAATTTCAACAACTTGCACATGTTGCAAGTTGTCGATTCTTTGCTATCGTGTGAATTTCAGGTTGCATGGATCCTTGTTTCCAATCTTCACAACTAGGTTTTACCACTCTAGAATTCTCCACCTCCAAAACGCTCATGCACTGATGTTTAAGTTTTAATTTTCGAATTTGATCCGCTCCACCAAATCGTCTCGAATTGCAAAGCCCAACTCACCGAGAAATCACACAGAACGCACAGACAGAGCACACAAAATAAAATAGATTTGCACAATTGCAAATATAGACATGTGCTTCTTCCCGAATGCACAGTCGAAGAAGGGAGGAAAATTTTATTTTATTTTTATGTCTTTAAAAGTCAGAAAGAAGGTTCACGCCCCTTCCAATCATTTTTTTCTCGTTTTTCATCCAATTTGATGCCTTGTTCATCCATGTCTGCAGCCCATTCATCCTTTTGGCACCTTTTGGAATTTTCCATCCATCTATGCAGTTTTCATCCATTCGGTACTTCATCCATCCAAACTGCCCCATTTGCACTACATAAAGTTTGAAAACTGCTTTTTGGATTATTTTTAGCTACTTTATGCTTTTTAGTGTTTTTAGCCTACTTTTAAGCTATTTTTCCTACTTTTTAGACTACTTTCTACATACTTTTCCAATAAAAACTAAAAAAATAACCTAAAAACCGAAATCTTTATTCTACAGAGGCTTCATTATTTTTGCAGCATTTCAAATTTTTTCACAAATGTTTTCCAAGTGATTCTAAATTTTTGTTTGATGTTATATTTCGTTTTTTGGTACAAGGTGATGACATATTGAATAAGTCTATTGCCATCCGTGCTTGTTGTCCACAAGAATCCATACCTTCGAGTAGCAATCATCATAAACAACCCAGGACATCTAACATCCTACAACCTCCTGTCAAGCCTCTTGTACCTCAATGCAATTCACTAGGGGTTGCGAGATGCCAATGCAAGATGCATGACGAGCAAGTTCAGATTCCTTCTAGTTGTCGTACATGGGGTGCTTGGGAGCGGAGGTCTTTGAAGATGCAAGTGCAGGAGATTGTAAGCCAAAGGTCCTCTTTATATACTAGATATAGTCGAGGGCCACACGTACTCAAGGCTCAGGAGAAGTTGAAGAGTAGGTTGCATTTGTAGTTCATGCATTTTAAATGAAAGGGTAGATCTCTATCTCTCTATTATAGTGGAAGTGGAGAAATCAAATATTATATAGTGACTAAAACTTTGGATTCTTGATAAGTCACTAATAAGATTGCGACAATTTATGATTCCATTTATTTCTAGAAGCCTTTATAATATACTATGTAGATCTAATTTGTATGTATTCCATGATGGAAGTGTAGATTCTAAATATGAAATATTCTATGTTTTTAGTGTATACGTCCAATACATGTACATTTGATGAATACTTTCTATAAGGTTCAAGGTATTTTGGAATTATTGCTTAGCATTATCAAATGTTCCATTTCTATATGTGCTTTACATTGTTTAGTTGGTATTTATTGTTGGAGAATTCTATTGGATTTATGATTTATGATTGTTTTAAAAACTCCCATTTTCCTAGAAAACTCCCCAAATAATGAATATAATGTTACAATGATGATTACTGGTTTATGTTGTTGATCAAATTGACTACATTATGTAATAAATTTTTAGATTGAATAGCTAACGATCTCATCTAATTCATAGTACCAAACTATAGAAATTGTGTGAAGTTGGTTACTTAGTAATTTGCAAAATTTGTATGCATCAATTGCTATGGATGAGGGAATAATATGAAAGTAGATTATTCCACTTAATAATTTGTATGAAATTAGCATGGGATCTTGTTTGTGCAAGTGAGCTAGTAATTTGCCAAAAACAATTGGATACAAATGATAGGAGTTAAAAGCTGTTATAGTAGGGATTGAAGCAACTAATTGGTTTCAAATGAACTTACTATGAAATTTTTGAATTGATAACAATTGGTATTTATAAAATTGGAGTATAATTAATCAAATGTGATCACAACCACTTAGCAATTATTATTGGTTCAATATACTTGTGCATTTGTATAGATGGTATATTTTATAGCAAGAAATTAAGGTTTGTAATTTTGGTCAAATTAATTTAAGATATAGATGGAACCCATAGTTAATGTAATCTACAATAATTTATCATCAAGCTATTTACTTTCTATGAACTGTACTTAAATCAATTGTTGTAAAACCTAAGTCCATGAGGAATAGTTGCACCTAAGTCTAAGTGTATGTACACAATTATGAAAATTCTTACCTGGAATATTAAATGGAAATATAATTGACCAATTTCTTGAACGTGATGTAGTTTTAATTTTGTGAGACTTGATAGATTATACAAGGATAGAAATTGGTTGCACAAAATGGTTGTAGAAAGTTAGGATGGAAAATGGATAGACATATAATTGAGGTTGCAGTAGACAATGAATTAGGTTGTATTCATATAAGGTACTTTTTCACTTAACTTTACTTTTTCCACAAAGCACCTTTAGTATAGGGGTTCATCCAAGGATAAGCCAACGTAGTCTATCGTATATGTGTCTAATGTCACTTTTTTAAGTAGATGTAAATAATATGTAAACTAATTTCAAACAACATACCAAAAAACATATTTTTGTTCTTTTTCTCTTTCTTTCTCGACCCTTATTCCCAGATTCTCTCAATTTGGTTGGCAGTTTATTACTTATGTATGCAGATACAATGGTATGACCGTCATAGTTCTATATATTGTTTTAAGGGAATGTCAACACTTTTGGGCGACAAGTCAAGTTGGTCAACGAGTCTTATATTTATACATGCTCTATGACTTAATCATATATACAAGATAATACTTTTAAAATAGTACAAATGATTCGTTAATTAAACCTTTTTATGTTAGAGTCAACACGTCCAGTAATTGTTCTTCATAAGCTTTTCGATCCTTTATGAAAAATGCTTAAACAAGTCTGCCACAGTGGTCAACAAGTCCAGTATGTAAAAGTATGTAAAAGTATGTAAAAGTTTAGGACTAGTACCAAATTTTGGTCCTTAGCTTTCTCCTTCTTTAAGATTTGGACAACAAGTCTTAGGACCACAAGTCCAAAAAGTCACTTACAGCCCAATGACCGCGTGACTAGTCCTATAACCGTGGAAAGAAGTGCCTATATCCGTAGACTGGACCTATGACCGTAAACAGTACCCTTGACCGTGGGCAATAAGTCTTCACCGAAGTCGAGCAATAATTCTGGGATTTCAAATCCCTAATTTGATTTCAGAGGGAATTGTCACTACTACGACGCCGATCGGAGCTTCCAATTTCCAATTTTTGATTTTCTTTCCTCACACCTGGAATCGCAAATCTCCGCAGACTATCACGCCTCTTGCGTCTGCTTCTCGGGCCACAATTTGGACTGATTTCAATGCAATTACTAAAATTTCTTGCAATTCTTGCTCGCTCAATCTCTTATTGACTGTCTTCAATCTGTACAGATCCGTCCGCACATTCGACGTCATTGACACCAGCCAAGCGAGAGCCTCCTGCTAAAAATCTCATAATTGAAAATTTTTTATCAACGGATCAAACCTAGAGACAGAAATCCAAAATGCAGACACCTCGGCAACAACAAATTTGACCACAGATCCAAAAAAACAAACTCAAATGGAAATCGTCCTCGTCTCTTGACCGATTCTCTCAAACTTCAAATTCACTGATTCTCGCAACAGGCTCTCTGATTCCGATCTTGTCGATCTTGAGCAAAAATTCACACCAGTGGCGCACCTTCTCCTTCGAAGTGCTCCGATCACGCAGCACCGAGTTTAGGATTTTTAAAATTGAATTTTGGATATCGTCATCGAAACTTGAATTCAAAATTTGACTATCTCACAGATTCTGCAATATAAGAAAACCATTCACAATATTTGCAAAGCCAAACACACACAGATACAAATTTGGACGATTTACACACAGCAATTTGCAGAAAATGTTTGAATTACAATTGCGAGAAATCTACACACGAAAACAAGTGATTCTACTCGAAAACACTAAATTTTTTTTAAATTTTTCCTTGTTTTGAAGCTAGGACGATGGTGCTCGCGCCCCATTCATCCATTTTTCAATTTTTCATCCTGAATTTCTGTCCCCTTCATCCACTCCACACCCCTTTCATCTTTTTTAAAATTTTTCATTTGAATTTGCACCCCATTCATCCTTTTACCCTATTCACACTATAAAAGTTTAAACTGCTTTTATTTTTACTTTTTCTCTACTTTTTATTTTAAAGTGTTTTTTATACTATTTTCTACTACTTTTTCCTACTTTTCTATTATTTTTCTATAACTTTTTTGCAAAAAAGTTAAAAACAAACCTAAAAAATAAATTTTGCTATACTACAATTCATAAAAATGTGTTGTCACGACCCTTGTTACAATCTCTCATGGATAAATGCATTGATGGATGAAAGAACTTTTGATGATTGTATCACCACTCTTGTCACAATCTTTGATGGATGAATGCATTGATGGGTGGACTAATTTATGATGAACTATGTACTAGTGGATAAGCAGAAATTGTTTAAAGATAGATATCTTCAGATGATGGATTTGTGCAACGAAGTTGTCTAACTCCAATTAAATGACAAGAGCACTGGAGGACTTCGAGACAGATATCTCCAAGTGATGGATTTATGTAGTGGAGTTAGACAACTCTACTTGGATGACTAGTGCACTAGAAGATATAGAGAAAAGTATTAGAACTTGGAGTTAGATAACTCCAAGTAGAAGATGATGATTTTGATAGGATATAGTTGGAGAAGTGGAACTAGGACTTTTACTTTAGTGGATGGTTTTAGAGAGAACCAAGATAGAAAGATAAAGATAGAAAAGTAGTCCTAGTCTATCTTAAGGACTAATAGTCTTTATGGATAGTCTCCATTATATAAGATAGAACTCGAAGGTGAGGAAGCTTTCTCTCTGGAGATTGATCTCTCTCAATCTATAGTTGGGTGGTTTGAGCTCTTTATGAAATATTCTTGTTGATAAATATATTTTTATGTTTGTATATAGAGTTCATTGTAATTGGAAGTTACAGGCCATGGGAGGTTTGTAACATGTGTTAACTAATTGCTATTAGAATATAATTAGCTAATTGCAAAGCTAATTGGCAATGGACACTCACAATTGTCAACGAATGATCATCAAAAATACTAAATATATGATGTCAAGACAGAAAAGAAGGTGAAGCTTATCGACAAAGGCTTATCAAGTAGCGGTAGTGGTTATAGCCTCAATTAAGAAATTGTTGTTGATGGACAAACAAAAATACAAAATACACAAGGATATCCCCTCACCTTTGTATGTCTTGTACACTAGGACTATTTGCTAATACAAAGTTGTAAATTGTGTATTTTGCATTAATTGGCGATTAGACTAGCTAACTAACTTATTAGATAATTTGCTAAAGAAAGTAATCAAATAAAAAAGATAAAATATTATATATATAATTAAGCTATAATATTGGTCCTAGATCATGCATTTTGACCAATTGTTCAACCTTAAGAATTTGCATGAATATTTACCTACCCTTAACTAAGTACTAGGCAAGATTAGGACAACAACATTGTATCCATAAGCATTGGTAATGGAAAATGTAGAAGGAAAATGGGAATAATTACCGATTTGCCAAACAAATATGTTGTGATTCATATTCTACTAGAAAAGTGACCTTAGACACCAAAACAATAAACTAATTAACCTTTTCTTATAAGTACCTCTATACTAGTATCTTTAGGTTTTGTCCTAGCCTAGGAAAAATTCAACTTACAATAAGTATCTTCTAAAAGAATTTGTAAAAATTAGATGGAAAAAATTCTATCCTCCGAAGTATTACAAAATCATTCAATGTAAATAGAACATCTATTGCGTGTAGCCTCATAGTCACTAAGTATCTAATAGATAACTTCATCTAAGATTGTAAGATAAAAATAAATTATATTTTCATTTGTTGGAAGTTGCTTTAATACATTATTAGTGAATAATATTGCAAATTCCCTCATTATGGTATTATTGACTTTTCTAAAGATCAAGATGCTTAATTTACGGATCACTCTTGTAGTCTTGTAGTGTATTTTGACTATAAATAAAGTATTTTTTGAATTTGAGTCTAATTAATGAAATGAAGGAAATCAAGTTTAGTATCTATTCTAATTAGAAATTTTGAAAAATTTATAAATTTCAATATTTTATAGCAGTATGAACCTTGGACCTATAACCATGGTTTTTTTATTTCCTATTTTAAAGTGGCAAAGTTCCTTTGGTTTATACCATGATGTTATACACTATAATAAATATTAATGGTAAAAATTCAAATTTTTTCAGTACATTTTGTATTAGATATAAGTTATTCTTTGTTGTTTTCTTAAAAAATCACAATAATTTCAAATTTTCTCCAAAAAAACCATATTTTTTCATATAATTTAAAGCTAAAATTTGGATTCTTTTAGAATCAACTATAGATTGAATATTTGTGATTTTCAAAAGAAATATTTTCCTTTAAGTTCAAATTGTTAATTTCTAATTATAGTAATTTTAAAAGATTTATATTTTAGGATTTTATTCAAGTTGTTTTCAAAGGGTCCTTTCTTAAATGAAAATTTTATTTTTTAGAAAAAACCTACTAGTATCCTTTGAATTATAGAATATTTGTAAAGCAAATTTTTCAAAATTTACACTATACAAATGTTAATGAACTAACATAAGAATTTACAAAAATTTATAGATGAAAAAACATATTTTGGTGTGCTTGGGATGTGTTTGTATTCATCTATTACTTAAAATTAAAACATTGGGACTAATCTTTAAAAGACTTTATAATATATAATTGCTTTCTTGAAAATAAAAAAATAAAAAATTGTTTGAACCCAGAACATATCAAGGAAGAGAATGGAGATGACAATGACAATGAGCTGAAAAGTGGTCAGCAACCTTATGCTTGCCCAAAAATAAGGACCATGGGTATTTTTAGGAAAAAATTTAAAAAAAACCCCACAAATTATTGGTTTGATTTAATCCTTAAATATCAAGGTGAAAATTTTGTGTGTGATGGATGACAAAGAATCTTTTAGTGTAGGATAGAAATACAACTATTCATCTTTGGAATTTTCTGTGAAAATGGGAGATCTTCTATAGTACTTTGACTTCCAATAAGTTTGGAGTTTTTAGACCAATAATTCCCATAGTATCAAAATGGATGATTTCCATGGATTTCCAGTCACCAGTTGTTGAACGTGCTTCGTCAATTGTGGTGGAAAAAAATGGGGCATCAAGAGCAGCCGTCGGTGTAGCGCCGTAGACAAAAAAATAAATAGACCATTGATCTGGAGCGCTGTGGATTTGAAAAAAGATAGGATTGGCACTCTGAGATTTCAGGTGTCTTTTAGCCGCGTACAAATCTAGATGTTGGAGGTGCAAAATTTGTTGGAGCTTGTTGGATGCTAGAGTTCTGTGGGAGCGCCAAAGATTCTGAGTGTTGAGGTACGTCGAAGATTTCTACGCGGTTGGAAACGGTGGAAACCCGGTAGTGTTAAGAAAGTAGCAAACGCGGAATTTCCTATTTGTAGTTTTATTAGCCTTTTTTTGAGTTGTGTAGTTCTCGTCTGTTGTTCTTGAAAAATAAACCACCGTGAAATGATGGCAACTCACAATGTACTGATAATCTTCTAATAGTCTCGAATCGATTTGAATTGTGCTAAACCATGAATTTTGTTCGTCGTGATCTCTTGTCAAGTACATGTGAGCGTCGCTTGAAGTTTGGAAAGATTCTTATTCGAATTGTAGCCTCAAGTTAGTGGCTGCATTTCTTTGAATGTCAACTTGCACTATTTGTGTCTAAGCTACATGTACAAGCGGTATTTGAAGATTTGGTAGTAGAATGAGCACAATTCTCCTTATAGAAGTGGACCGACTGCAATGCTTCTCATGTTTGGAGTGACGCAAGGAGGTTTATATTGCTCCTCTTTAGTAGTTTTGATTTCCTATTACTCTCTTCAAAGACAATGCAGATGACATTGGTAGTGGTCGTAATCATATATGAATGTGAATGCTGACCAGGGTTAGGGTTTCAGAATTTTACTGGTTGTACATATATAATATAATATAGTAGAAAAAGTTAAACCCGCTTCTGTTATCTTCATAGGAAGTTTGGTGCGAGTGTGGAGCCGGATGCAATGAAGCAATTCCTCAATTTTGACGAAGCGCTGAATGTGTACAAACAATTAGAGGCGGACCCAATCGTCCATCTAGGTTTGAACTCTCATTCAGAGCATTGAACACTTGTGACTTTTAAACTAAAATTCTCAATCAACAATGGTTGGTTTTAAAATTCGTGGCTCAGTTTGTTTGAATAAAAAAGTTGCAATTATTTTGGAAAAAAAAAAGACTACCTCACCTCTTGGAGAATTTGTTTAAAGTATAGCAACCCATGGGAAAGTGACACGTGTACACTCTTGTGTTTCATGAGTGTAATACATGAAAAGTGACACTTTGTCACAATATTACCCAGAAAACCCAAGTGGCAAGACACTGCCATATTCTACCCCCCCAAAACGGGATTGGGACGTTTCCAGAAATTCATAGTCCAACTCTTAAATCGAAGCCATAATTCTGGTTAACTAAACAGTGCAACAATGGCACGATGCTCAAGCGGTGCTATAAAACCTTGCCTGCGATCACGACAGCACAGACAAAACCTAATAAAAACAACTGTCAAACTTCTACAGGTATTGGAGAAGATGATATCGGGTTTGATCCAGAATGCGTCACTTCTCTCAGCTCCATGTTTGTGACTTCTTGACCGTCACAGTGAAGAATCTCAGCCTCCCTTGCAATGTGAAGATTGGACGGCCATAACCAGGACAACAATGATTTTACACAGAACCGCGGCAACAACGCCAGTGTTACAGTCAACAGCAATGTCAACCAAAATCTACTCGACCCGCTCATATGAAAAACAACCCTGCACACAAGAGAGTACAGAAATAAGGAATTGGGGAGAGAATCAACCACGTACACGCATTCCACAACCATGAAACTGAAGGCTTACAATGAAAACTGGAAATCTATCACTGCAGAGGATAGATCAGAACATGCCAAGCCGATGCCAAGAAACAAGTTAAAAGCGGTCAGCTATTCATCACCATATCTGAATAAGGAATATGACTAGAACAAACATGCATCGACACATGCACACAGATACTAATACACAATAAAACAGAATAAAATAAACAATTCACTTCGGTACCAATGATTCGGGAGAAGGTCCGGAGCAGATAAAATGGTGTCCATGACTAGCTGGCATAGGTATGCCACTAGAGTTGAAGCCCAAATCGCCAGATGCGCTATCCATGTCCATTGCTTGATATCCATCGCCAGATGCACGTTGACCAGGATGACGACTGCCATTGTCCACACTAATCCCAAGCCGTAGAGGTCGACATCCGTTACCTCATAGTTGAAGTATGGGACATAGAAGAGAACTACACTCTGCCAGAGAGTGTCCAACATGGTAACCCAAAAAAGACATTGGTTGTAACCCTCCTCTCGCTGACCAGATCCATAGAGGGGTGGGAATTCGTAGAGCGTCTTCTGGCTCACGTCCTGGTCTAGTATGCCAACCACTATCGTTGGAACAGAGGTATAGAGAAGAGAAAAGAACACTAGATTCCAGTCAGTGACAGCTGACTGTGCTGAAAATGCTGCGTAAAATACAAACCTGGTAATGCACAAGACGTGGAATTAGACTTGGGTCATGTAGAGACTCGACACATTCATGCTCGAGTCGCAAGTCTTGGTGTGTAAGTCCACTATCAATTCACCTTGATGTCAGATGTAAAGTTGCCTTTCAGGACACACTTAATCTAGCGTAAAGTATTAGGAAGGTAAGTGTTTACCAAAAAAGCATGAGGACAAAAACAGCGTTGCGATAGAAGTTATAGAGAACCATATAGCCCAGGCGCTCATAATTCCAATGACCATGAACAAGGAGCAATTTCTTGAGAAATCGAAATTGTCCTATTGCATAGTCAGAGGCCATCACAGCCTGCCTCCCTTCCTGGCCACTGATGCCCACTCCAACATCTGCCATTTGTATCATTGATACGTCGTTTGCACCTGTCATGATACAATCACATTGGTGACTTGCACTCCGACAACATGATTTAAAGACCTTAAATGCTGCAACCATCGATTCAGCGTACTTGTGGACGTTAGCCATTGCTTAAGAAATTCACCTACCATGCAAAAAATCAAGCTAGCAATAATAAATTTCAAGAAGAGAATCAAACACACCATCACCCACTGCCAAAGTCATCTGTCCAGAACTCCGTTTGACAAGGGAAACAACGCCTGCCTTCTGCAATGGTGCAACTCGGCAACAGACCACCACTTCACACGCCGTTGCTAACTCATAAAGCTGTTGAAAAACAAGCGTGCTAGAGTGAAAAGCAAAATCTGAAAACAGCCATGTGCGCTTCAGCAAAGAAATCCCTAGAACTCTACAAGAAAGTAATTGATTTAGATATTTCGAGAAGATGAAATTGTTTTTGGTTTCCACGATTTATCCAGTCGGTTTGCAAGTAACAATCTCCGTAATTTTACAGAAAATGGTTATGAAGCACTTACGTCTTTCTCCAGTGCGGGTTGTAAGGCATGTACCAAACTGTTACCATCAATGATGAGCGCTAGAGATTGGACAAATCTGCCATATCCTTCTGCCAAACCCCCAGTTGCCCTACTGGAAAGGGTTCTTCCATCGTGTTCAATATTAGCAGCATCTACGCAATTTTGACGTTTCCATGAAAACCATTTTTTTTTGGGTGTCGGTTTTATGCCAAATCTAGCTTTTGCTTCTACAATCTTGGAGCGGCAACCCTCGAATGTACTTTCATTGATGATAATTTGTTGCATATCGCGAGTAAGAAGCAGACACGAGAACCCTATGGAGATGGCCGTCTCTTGCTTATCACCTGTCAGGACCCATATTTTGACTCCTGCCTCCCTAAGCGACTGTATAACTTCAGAAACTCCACCCTGTCACAACAAAATTCAAGTGTCAAATTAACGTTGGCTGGTTAACTAACTTATCTAGTCTGCTTGAAAGGCGAGTCATGGCTGACACATATCAGGATACACTAGCGCAGCGGCATATTTCCCAATTCCTCTACCATGAACACGATATTCACATTTGTGTATCTTTCATCACCGCAAATGGCTATGGCGCAGCTGAAATGTGCACCCAAGCAACTAATTCAACATAAATATCACGATTCAACCCTAACTAAGAACAGAAGTTAAAAGTAATACGGTATATAAATACAACAAGATCAATTATCGCGTGCCTGAAGTTTGTCTTCAATTCCAGTGGCACCTAGAAGCTTAAGATTGTTCTCCACCAGTTCTGCTGCATTGCGCAGCATGCCAATTCTATCATTCAGAGCACTACTTGCTTTCACGTAATGAAAATGCCAATCTTCAACCTGTTACCAGCCACGACCCTCGATTATAACTACCCACTGTTAAACTTCAATGAACGTTCCTATCTGGTTATAAATCATGTCAGCATAATCGCAACAACAAATGCTAAAGAAAAACATTATTTACTATCTACTTATGGAATAAATATTGTCAAAGCCAGTTGTCGGTCCGATTGCAATTAGCATTCTAGAATTGAAGAAACATTCAATCGAGATCAGATTGTCCACCTCTACCTATTGGATCTCCACACGTGCATACTTGTGCTCACTTCTGATTGAACATAAACTAACTACCTGACACCTTATTATATGGTATACCTCCTTCTGCGAGAGGTTCTTTGATGCTATCACAAGCGTCCGTAAACCATCACGTGCATAGTAATCCAGATGCTCTAAGGTTGCACTCAATTTCCCAGCGTACGGTTGTACTTCACCCACTTCACTTTTCAAATTCCGATCACATTGATCAACGATATTCAATACTGAAGAATCAGCACCCTTCATTAAGAGTTTGATGGATTTGTCAGGGCACTCCACCAAAATTGACATGCGTTTACGTACACTATCAAACTCGTGGACCCCCAATACTGTATACCTGCAAGAAAGACACAGTATAATAGTGCCCCTCGTCATCAAAATGCAGAAGGGTTTACACAAGAGAAAATCAATATCCATGTAAAAAAGCACCGAACCAAAAATAAAAAGGAAACGCGATAACTAGGGCCACACATCAAATTCAAATGTTACTTGCCTCCGCCGATCACCACGAACATCAAGGACAATGCCTGCAGAAGACCTCTCCACAAGTGTAAATCCATAGGTCGCAGCTGCCTCGACTAGAGCGAGCTCATCAGGAGATTCCCCCTGATACTCCAGAGAACCTGTAATTTCTTCATTACTATTCACTGCCTCCATGTCCAACTGACCTGAGACGGATTTCTTCACCCTAGTAGGCACAACGGTATTACATGCGGCTAAAACAAGAAAATAATCCCATATTAATTCTAGGGTCGCTGAAGGAGCTGAACTTGCCAAGAGACTAACCAATTCCGGATTAGCTTTACCACGTTCCACAGCCTGAGTATCCTCAAGTCTATCGGAGAAGTCAGGAGGAACTGCCACTGGATCGATACTAATCTTCGTGTTACTGTAATCTACACCATAAATGCATGCCGAGCTAAATTCCATCTTATTCTCCGTTAATGTCCCCGTTTTGTCCGAGAAAAGATATTTCACTTGGCCCAAGTCTTCATTGATGTTCAACGCTCGACATTGAAATTTTGAGTTCGAATCTTCATGATACATTTCGGAGTCGCGCGTCATAAAATAAGATTGACCAAGTCGCACTAACTCCATTGAGATATACAATGACAAAGGGATCATTATCTGGAACCTAATTATACAACTCAAGAAACCAATCACTCCCTCACCCCAGATGCCATAAAATCGGTAGTCCTGTCCACTCAGATTTTCCCTTCTATAATAGGGTAGAGATGGTAAGATATCAAAATTTGAGTCTATCCAAATCCCCATTCCCAACCCACCCACAAAACAAATGACAATCAGGAACACTCCAAGCCAACCCGTTTCTCTGTTCATATAACGCTCTAGTCGACTTCTTTTTGACTGAGCTCCAGCACTATTCAGCATAGCTTTCGTCTCTCTGCCGGCATAGACAACAACACCAACCAACCAGGAGGTATTCTTCAGTTCACAACCCCGCAGTATGATATTGTTAGCGGCCAATGGAGCGATGGGGCCGGATCCCAAGTCCATGTACGCTTGAAACTCGTAAATATTCCTGTTGGGCTGCTCACACACTATGGTCCCTTTCAGAGGCCTTCCCTCGGGATGCTCACTGGTGGATTCGATCCTCGCATACCTGCTCTTCAAGTTCGACTCCCCATCAAGATTTAAAGTTTCCACATAACAAACTCCAGATGGATCACTTGTGGCAAGCAAGACTACATCACACGGAACAGTTTCATTGGCCAGAATTTTAACCAGTTCCCCTACTCGAATCGTCTTCCACTTCTTCTCCTGATACTTCCCCTCATGAAACACCAAAGATGTTCGATTATTCTCTCTTGTATCCGACTGACGTCGACCGAAATCTTCATAACCATCCTTGACAGCTGTGACTACGAGCACTAGCACGAGAGGAAAAAGAGAAGCAGTTCTTCCGAAAACTGCAAGCTGTGGAATTTGATTTAAAATGACAATAAAGAGAAAATATATATATGCAAAGCGATGGAACTGCTCGAAAAGATTCTTCGGTATGAAAGATAAAAGAGTGTATTTGCTCGTGCGCACTATGTTCCCCGCCATATTGAAACTCTTATTAGTTCGGTCTGGGTTATTGATGTAAACAACCCTTTGTGACGTGTCATATCTTTGACTGGGTCTTCGTGTACCAGATACCCTGTTGCTTAAGTTGTCCATGTCCGTCCAGTCCTCACTCAGACACTCATGCATCAGGTATAATCCCAGAGACTAATTCGAGGCTGGATACGGGCGCATCAATGATCATCCAGAGACGGTTTCGAAAAAAATATCTGGATCCCACTCCGATCGCACCCTCCAATTCTGTTGCTCTTTGAGAACCTACATTTTAAAACACATGACATGTAAGTAAGCACTTAATTTCTACGAAAATTTTCAGCAAATATTCCCAAATCATGAATAAGTCCAAAGAAGGCAAGATAACATCACTTATTCTCAGTTCTGGCCCAATGTGTTAAGTGTAACTAACCAAATTATTCAGTAAAATGGAAGGACATTCTGTCATAAGTGCATAGCTTCTGCAAGTTGAATACCTCTACAACAGAGAGGAAAAGCATATCCTGGAGTGGTCAAATATTCTCAGGCACAGTGAAACTTCTGGAGAATACACAATCTGGTGGATCTGCCATACGCCCAATTGCAACGCCAAAAAATATTCAGCGCTCGCGCAAAGGCATACTGTCAGTGGCCTTCAAACCTAAGAAAAGCGAATCCTAGTACTACACAATGGGACAATACAGTGAGGTATAATAAATACTGCACAACACACGTGATCACATCTGTACAGATAAGACGAATTAAAAGGAGCGGACACACAGCATGGAAGCGCATCGTTGCAGTGATGAGATTCGATGGCAGAAACACACCTGGCAACTCCACTACAGAATAAATCACCAACTGCCCTAGACCCATCGATCCCACCTATCATACGACTGTCAGAATCGAAAATTTTCATTCTCACGCTAGCAATAACTGTTTTGAAAGAGCCTTCGAATTAAGCCTCCCAAAGCAAGCATACAACGAAAAATCTTGCGCTATCAACAAGACCTAGCACTAGAGATTTCATGTGGCAGGTGAAGCTCATCAAAACCAACTATACAACTCAAGCATCAGATTATGCAAAATGTATTTCCACACGAATCTTTATAATGAAAACCCTTCGAGCAAAAAATCACAAACCATTTCGAAAAAACTACGAAAACAGCAAATCAAAGGAGGTGGTGCGTGGATCTCTAGAACCTGCAAAACAAAACAAAACCCCATCTGTTAACGCCCAAAAAAATTCCATAAAGCACAGTTCGTTATAAAATGAGCAGAAATGCGCATTTTAAGTTGTAAAATTATCATTCAACGGAACAGATAGGGGTGCCAAAATACGTTACTCAACTCTTGACATCATATGTCGAGTTCTTGCGCCACAAACGAGTCATTCGAAATCAAACTCAATTTCAAGACTGGTAGACAAAAGTATGCATTTTATCCGCTCGTAGAAATCGCGAGTCGAGATTTCTGTTCATCCACGTCACACATAAACCACGGGATCATCTACAGATCCAAAATCGCAGAGCCTCGAATCAACCATTCATCACCATCCCATGTGATGTAACCCACTGAAAAATGTCCACCACAACACTGAGAGAAAAATAAAGCTAAGAGCGTCTCCAGCGGGGCACTTCAAAAGGGACGCGCCATGTCTCGATTGCCGTGTCAGCTGCGAGGACGTGTTCCCGTTCCCCCACCAATGGCCTCACTCACATGCACTTAAGTGCCGGTTTATACTTGAATTGAGGGCCGGCCGGAACTCTTCAAGTTTAAACCTCATCCCTACATGTCGCCTTAGGTGGCATGGTTTTGGCGCCAAACCATCCGGCCCAAGGGAAGCAATCGGGTTGAGGTTTTTGGTGGCCCAAACTCCCATCTAGGGGGATTGGGGCCAAATTGGGCTCCTCCGTTGGATTGTACAAATCTCCACCGTTTACAAATGTGAAGTCTTTTGTTTTCTATTTTGGTATGTGCTTATTAATTGTGAGCAGAAACTTCCACTAATATGCATTGCTAAATTTTTAGAACTTGATCTGTTGCCAATATTTCAATTTGACATTAGGAGTAGTGGGTTGGGAGCTCTGGAATGGAAGTGTACACAATTTATAATACATTATATAAACTTGTTATAATATAATATATAAATTCATTATAATACATTATATAAACTTGTTGTAATATAATATAGAAACTCATAATAATATAATATATAAACTTATTATAATATAATATATGCAATCTTGTTTGTTTGATAAAATGTTCTATAAAATTATTCTTAACTGAATATGAGATTTTTAAGCATGTTTGGTTCAATCATTTTTAACTGACTCAACATAAGATGTTTATTTTTATTTGGAATTTGGTCCTTGTTTATTTGATAGAGTTGTTCTTAATTTCTAAATACCCAAGGTACCAAATTTTGGTGTAAACAATACTTTGAAGTTTAATAAAACTTAACCAAGTTGCTATTCTTAGTAGTTTATATAAAATTTAAAGTCTTTTTTAAATCTAGTTTTAGCATCAAAAATACAATTTTCAAAATCATTGATTATGATTTTTTTTATTCAAGATTTTGTACAAGAGTGTCCATCACAATCTTGACTTTCATAGTGTTGAGGGCTTTTGGAAATGAGCCTCAAATACACTAGATCTTGAAGAAAAAATCACATTAAAGATTCATTTAAAAAATTATAGAATAGATTTTGAAAAGCCATAAATTGATTGGGATTATGCATATTAGGCCCTTTATCCTCATATTTTTTTGGTTACTTGATTTGTTTCATATTTTTTAGATTTTTGTGTAATTAGTTATGAATTTTTTAAAGTTGAAAGGCAACAGGCACTAAAAGTGACCATGTCCTAAAATGTGCTAGTACATTCAATAAAGCAAAATGTACCTCTCCGTCATAATCACTCTTAGAGCATGGATGTTTTTAGAGCAAACTCCCTTATGTATTTATTTTTTTAATTTTAAAGGAAAATCATCATTTAAGTGACTACAATGAAGTACCTATGTTTTAGCATTAAACATGTTGATTACAAATGCATGTTCTATATAAGAGGAAAACCAAAACATTAAATTTCTTTTTTATTTTTAAGTAAATAAATAAATAAACTATATAGGAACAAAAAAGAAAAAGAAAAAAATCTTTGTTTTTAATTTTTTTAAAAAGAAGAGAAAGATAAATATGCATGTTTTTATATATTTTTAAAATTGAGCATTGAGAAAATCCAAGAATACATGAATTGAAAATTTGGCCCTAAAATCCGGCCCAAGGAGTTTACATTAACTGGGGCCAAATGGAAAAACTTGGGCCGGATTGAAGGCCGGATTGAAGGCAAATCTGATCGGCCTTCCATCCAGCCTTCCTTTGATCCGGCCTTAGGCACAATATAAACCCACCTTAAATGTGACGTGTGCCCACGGTGCTCGGCCTAGCGGGCCGGTGGTTTAAGCATTGGCGGACTTGACCACTGCTGCAGGGCGATTTTTTCATGCACAGGATGAAAAAGCAACAATTCAGGGTAGTGGGTGGATAAACTGGGAGGCGATGCAGAATTTTATTAGGAGCGAAGTTCAATAATCAATATTGAATTGTTTTGTTCACTATGTCTGTTAGTGGCCCTGAAAGAGCCACCCATCACCAGCACCCCATGAACAGTCAGTAGAATGGCAGTCAATAGCAATGTTCTTAAAACTAGCCAAATTGCACCAGAAATCTACCAAAATATTGGGGAGCTAATTGTCTATAATGAAAAAAAATTGAAAATGTATATTTGAGCTAGAATTTAGACGATGTCTAGAGTGCGTTCGTAGAAGTTTAAAATGGACGAAAAATGTTTAGTTTCCATCTGCTCCTCGGTGGACTCCATCATTGAGTTGGCACGATGTGTACCATTGAAGGAAGCTAGGTGGCGTCATGAGAGTCGTTCGTTTGCAAAGACTGTCTCTCTCCTTCTCCTCCTTGTATCGAGGCATTGTTGTAGACTTCTTCATATTTGCGTTTAGCCTTTGAAGATTTGATTCTAGAGGTCTATACTTAGTTTAACAATTAACAATGTCATTAGCATTTTAAGTGTGTTTAGTGTTTACTTAAACTTGTCTTCAATGCTTGTCACCATCATTGCAATTCCCCGCCTCTAGAATTTATTCGGTTTTGAAACCTACATGGCGACATCTTCCATTGTCTCAGATTTTGAATGTGTGAGATATTGACATTTGTAACGTCCAAATTCCAATGCACCACTTCTAGGCTGTTGTGAAGTTGTTGGAGGCGTGCATTGTCTCCCTAGAATTCATTGCAACTGGGAATTGTTTTTTTGGAAAATGTGGATCATTGCCACAATTGCAAAATTTAATCTTCCCCCCTCGATTTGTTCTCACTTCTCAACCTTTCACCTTTGTTGGCTTTTTGTTGCTCTTGCGCTTCCTTCACTTTGATTGCCTTGCATCGCTCTTGCGCTTCACTCATTTTACTATTGGATTGGTTTGGTCTTTGTACTTGTGTTGCTTTTCGGTGATCTAGACAAGTTTGTTTTGAAGACACTACTCATGTGGTTGTTGCTTGTGTAGATTTCATGGCATCTCGACTAAAGCTTCTAGAAAAAACTTTAGGATACGGTGTTTTGGTTTTAGTCAGAACACCACCAATTTAAGTAAGTATCTCTTGCCAAATGCTTGTATGCAACTAATGGAGATTGACATCATCATGCATGTAACAGAGATGCAACTCTCACAATTGATTTGCCATGCAGTTGTGCATAATTTGCCTTCCGCAACACTATAGTATTCCTGGTGGTTACTGATCTAATGCTTGAAAGTGATGGCGATCAATGTGTGATGGGGAAGTGGAAAAGGTGAAGCTTGATTCTAGTGCATGAAAAAGAAAGAAGCCTGAGCACCATTACTCATGCAGTGGTGGCAAGAGATATAGGCATGTAAATTTGCTTGGATGGAGGGCATGTTCGATGGTTTAGGAAATCTAATTGAAGTGATTTACCGAAATTACATGACTATTATGGAAAGGGAGAAGGTGATGGTACCAAAGCTTGATAATTTGAAGAAATACAAAGTCAAGCATACTTGTAGAGAGGATGGTATGCCATTGCCACATTTGAAGAAGGGTGATACTTTTTTCAAACTTGACTACAAGCACACCAAGCATTACAAGTTGTAGGCAAGCAGTAAGCTAGGGTGCAATGTAGCAAATCAATTGACTATTGATATAGAGGGTGAGTTTAGGAAGAAAGAAGTACAATTTTCCACCCTATTTTCCCATCTTATTCATGGTCGTCCAATGTACAATCTTAAAAGGAAGTAGTACTTAAGCATTTGAAATTGAAAAATTTGCCTAGGAAGCATTGGTCAGAATCTACTAGTTGAAAAATGAGCGAACACATTCACACATGCATTCTAACAAAACTAAAGTGTCTTATGTATTAATCTAATGTTATTTCCTTAAGTGCCAATGAGATTATTACGGTAGATAATTCTTCCTGGGTTGTTGTTCATGTCTACATTGTTGACAACTGAGAACAAGTGCCTAACCTTTTGTACTTGTCTTGCGTGTTTGAAAGTAGTACCACAAACTACCTTATTGATGTGATAATGCATGCTTTGATCAATGAGGGTGGTCTTAGTTTCGAGGAGTTCGCTGGGAAACTTGTTTGTTTTAGTGTTGATAGTGTTAATATTTTTTAGGGTACCAAATCCAATGTGATTGCCCAAATTTGGGACAAGTAGGTTCCTTTCATGTTGGAAGCCAACTGTGTTAGTCATCGCATGAACTTGATTGTGGAGACTTTGTCAAAGTATCCATTGTTTTTCCAGACTTAAGGGCCTTTTCTAATCGATATACTCTTATTTTTGTTGTAGTAATAGAAGACACATTGAGCTGCAGAAGCTCGTGAACCTCATGGAAATTAAGGGATCAAAAATGGTTTGCAATGTAGAGACAAGGTGGATCTCCATGTAGAGTCCAACGTAACAAATTTTGCAAGAGTATACAATACTTCTTATAAAAATGGGAGTTGACATGACAACAAAACCTGGGCACAAATCTGTGGCCAAGGTTGGTGACAATTTCGACCTTTTATTTGATATTGAAGTGTTTTTGTCTCTATATTGCTTCATTCCACTTGTGAATGTAGTTCACTGCTTGATGAAGCTCTCACAAACACACAACTTATTTATTTGTGACTTTCTCTAAGCCGTGAAAGTGTGCCAACATGAGTTGGTTCCTACACTACACTGATTTGGTGTCATGGAAATGTAAAAAACTTCTCCTATAGTGGAAAAAGCTCTTTGGAGACAATGGCATCTATCACTTGTATTTCAGTTTGAAAGTGACTACGGTCTATGCTCGATGCCATGACTACCAAACTTGTGAATACATTTTTGTTATCCAACAGGACTTCAACCGTGTCCAAGATTTTGATGAGTGTCAATTTTTAGTTATGTTTTGTCTTACCTTCTTCCATTTTTTTGTTTTCTCTGCCTCAAGTGGGTGGCGTATTTTGTTTCCCATTTTTTTTGCTTTTAGATCTTTCCAGTTTCTCCTTTCTATATGCTTAAATTGCAGGATGAAGTTGAAGCTCAAGGTGACAAACTATTGAACTATTGGCTTGGGTTTAGAGTTTGATTTTTTACTAAATGCTTTTTGTAATTGATGTTCTTTGTGGTGGTAAGTGACTTTTGTCTTGTGGGTTATTTGTAGATAATATATCTCTAGTATTGGATGCAAGAAGAGGCCAATGCAAGCTTTGTACACCACCTATCTATGCTCAAAAGCTTTTACAATAATGGGAAATCAATGAATAGGGGCTAGCCTTATATGAGGGCGATAAGCCTCACATCGCCCTCGAATTGCTCTTAGCATCTAATCTAAGGACATATTTGTTAAAATGAGACATTTTGTAGTCTCATATTATCTTTGACTTTACGTGTAGATAATAGTAAAGGTTTGATATTGAAATTTTTTGGTAAGTTGAGACTTCAATATGTTCATACATTCACAAAACTTTCATTATATAAAGATTGAAATGTTTATAAAGATTGAAATGTTTATAAAGTTTTGATTTGTTAAAAATAAAGGTCTCAAATAGTAGGCTTGAAGTTTCAAAATGTCCATTTTATCTCAATTTAACTAATATGGCCATATCTCGATTTGTAACAAGTCCTTTTCAAGATAACCATGCAAGCCAACGACAAGACAACTTGTGGCCCGCCATTGAATGTGAATCTAATGATTAAATTGTGTCATAGATTTGTACAATCGTGCCACCTCTGTAAGCTCATTTCTGAATACTTTAAAGTTGTTGAAATTGGATGTGACCAAGTCCTAGGCACTATAGAAGATGAGAGATGTTTTTCATCTTTGAAATTCCTTAAATCCTACTATAGAAATAGATTGGATAAGCACTTGCCCTTTTTTTGCGAATGCTTGGCTAGCAGTTATTTTTTTTCTAGAGATTTTTCCTTACAAAGAAGCTATAAATTCTTACAAATCTACTGTCAAGATCGGCAGGCAAGGGGATCTCTAAGGTCTCTAGTATCCTTTTTTTAGTTTCCATTATTTGCCATTATTTGTGTTTCCTTAGTTTCCATGAGGTTTGGTCTTCAAGAAGACCAATTAGAAATCCTACAAAATGTTGTTATCTTTACGAGACAACAAGAGTTGGAATAAGCTACATAAGATTGGTCTTCTTGAAGACCAGTTGGAGATGTGGGATTGCCACGTTCTCACTTTGTTTGGGATCATTCTAACCATTGCAATTTTAAAACTAATGTTGCTTGTATGTTTGTGTGCAAAACATCATCACTGCATTTTGGACTGTCTTATATTGGCAAAAAGGGTTCAACTCCCTTGATAGTGATATAGTTTGTCATTGTAATCTTCTAAAGACATAAATTTGAAAAATTCATTTAAGAACTCTCCATTGCACCAAATTCTAATTTGAATACAGTTGACAATACTTTTACAGAAGTTGCCAATTTGTGATACTTTTATATATCACTTAATAATTACCATTAATCCAAAACACACAAATTAGCCACTATTGCACTTCCAACTTTTCTACACAATAGCAAGTTCTACAATAGTAGAAAAAAATGTAGTAAAAATGTCATGTTTTTCCATTACTTGTATATCCCAATTTTGAAAAAAAAAAAAAAAGGTCGCAGAAATAGCTCCCACTAGTAGGAGTCCGTATTTAAGTTGATGGATTTTGTTCCACATCCAATGTAACAACCTTGTTTTTATGTCAACAATGATGACTAATAAAATACAAACATGTTAAATTAGACACATCTAATGTAAAATGTTCATGCTCTATTGGTTTTCATTGTTGACATAAAAACAAGGTTGTTACATTAAATGTGGAACAAAATCCATCAACTTAAACACGGGCTCCTACTAGTGTCCCTTTCCACACAAAAAAAGCCTTTGGGCTAATTCCCCTATATCCATTCTAGAAATGCTAGTCAATATGATGGCAAAAATGCAAGAGAAATTGGGACTAATTCCAAATATGAGTTCTTGATTTTTGACCATCAATTCCTCTATTCTTTTCATGATACATCTACTTAGTTTGGAGTGCCAAAGTGAACAAAAAGTAGTCTCTTGAATGAGTGGTTTTGGAATAGTCTACACATTGAATACAAGTTCAAACCAACACTAGAAGAAAACTATATTGATTTTAACAAATTTCTGTCAGATTTTGACCGGATCAACGCGACCAAAACAATAGAAGAACTAAATTTTCTAATAGTAGTTGGAGTGCAAAATTTTGCATTGGAATGCAGAATGTTATGTTGAAAACAACATTCCAACACAAAATTTTAGTGTTGGAAACGCAGTTCTCAACAAAATCCATATGATATGGTTTGCTCTTTCCCAACACAGTTTAAACGCACGGGCAACATAGTTTTTTTCTAGTGCAACTTTTGCCTTCCAAAATTCATACTAATTTCAATTCAAACAATAAAATTATCAAATTTTGGCAATCCCCCACATTTCTATCTCTACACCTATATGAATATTTTCTTTGCCTAACTATACTCTACATCATATCTACAATTGTTTTTTCCATAGGTGATCACACCTTAAATATTATAAAACAATTTTTTGTAAATTTTCATAGAAAATAAAAAGGAATTGACATCTAATCCAAGTCATGTCATGTTTTCAGACCTTTTTGAAATTAGTTGCAATTCAACAATGCTAGCGTGCGAGTGAGAGCAAGGAGCTTGTGAGCTTGGAGCGTGGAGCTTATGAGCCTGTAGCCCTCAAACTAAAAAAAATTGGAAATTCGTACTTCCAAATTTTTTTTTCAAATTTTGTTGGGAAAAAAGAGGAAAAAAGTCTAATTTGTGATCTAATACCGTGTAACCTATAACCATGGATTGTGCAATTTAATTATTGCATAGGTTGTTAGGGTGAGATGATTATTTTGAATCATAGTGGCTAGCATGTCATTCACATTTTTAAGTGTCTTCCTTCATTTGATTTTTGATTTTTCATAACAACATATGAGTTTCATTTTTTGGGTTTAGGATAACGCACTGGCCAATTTTGATATTCTGTAAACCTTTCAAGAAATAAAAGAAATGGATTGTAAAAGATGGTATGGATTTCAGAAGAAAGCAAAATAAAGGTTTAGGGTAAAGGAGGACTGCAATCAAGAAGACGAGAACCTAGCAAAAAAATGGAAAGTATTACAAAGAGAAGCGTGTATGACATGGACACTAGAGTGGAAATGGAAACGGAAATCAAATGAAAAAAAATCATTTCAATTGTTATATAGAAAATGGGTGTACACTACTAGAAAATTTCATTTTTTTGTTGTTTTGGTCGCGTTGATCCAGTCAAAATCTGACAGAAATCTGTTGATTCGTTGTTCGGTAGTAGGTGCATTTGCAATCCTTCAAATTGCTCTGATATTCCTCACTGTTGGGTACATGTTCGAGTTCTTTGATAAGGGGTGGTCATACAAAACAGGGCTGAAAATCTTTGACATGTTGAACAACCGACGTGGTGACAAGATTGGTCGTTCCTGTAGGCAAAATCCTACATGTTGTAGCAACTATGTCTCCTCTTGATTTAAATTAGTTCCAGACAAGACAGGCCAAACCTCTAGCACCTCTGGCCAATCAAGGACCCACTTCCGCTTTGTCTCTTTCACGCATCATTCAATGTCATCCCAACAAAATCAGAAATCAGCCACCACCTCTCGCTTACTCCCGTACTCTTCTTTTCGACCGCAGTAAGTAGGAGCTGGAGTATCCGTCTTCTCTTTTGCAATCTTGCTCGTGCATTTGATGTTTGATCTATGTTGTTGAGCTGGCATCTTGTGTTGGATTTGTGGCTGATTTTAGCAATGTGCCATTTTGATGTATCGCAATCGCTTTCAAATGCTACCGTAACATGTCGAGAAGTATTTGGCTAAGGTTGTTTCCCCTTGTCTTGAGAAGATTGAGAGACACTCGTGGTGGACCTCGTTCTTACGTGGGGTTGAGAAAATGTGATCTTGTCCGGTCTATGTGAGTCTCCTACATCACCAATGGGCACGTCCAATTTCCTTTTTGTGCTTCCAAATGTTTCCTCTCCTTCTAGGTGTGGTATTCTGGTTCCCACACCCTCTGCCCCAAGCAATGTCTTCAGCACCTTTGCAATCTTCTTGGGATCTCCACTTCTTCTAGTAGCTCTCAACCTTAGCTCCCCCTTTGACGGCCTTGATCCCGATGCATATTCTTTCAAGTATGCTCAGTAGTTTGTCATTTGCATCCAAGCACGGATACTATCATCACATGTGACGTCAAACAGGTTGTTTCCTCGCTTTCCAGACATTTATAGCCACTTGTTATGTACCGTTTCGAATAAATTGCATGATGGCAGGTCCAACATCTCTTCTAAGTTTAATTTCTAGACATTCCAGGCAAGATATTATAAATAGTTAGTAATTCATATATACAACCATGGGAACTTGCAAAATTCTTAACAGTGTATCTTGATTGGCTATGTAGTTCCAGAAGGTGACAAACTTGTAATCACTCCTATTTGTAGGAATATATTCCTACCGAAATAATTAACATACTTCTAGTTTACTTTCTTATTAAAAACAGAACAAAGATTTAGCATTTGCTATTACCAGAATTCAATTTTTCATTTCATTTAACAAAAATGAGGGAGTCATGCTAACACCTCCAAAACATTAGTCGGATCCGAGGCATGTTAGTATAGTGCTTGGAGGACCCTTCGGTTTTGTTAGTGTGGAGGAAAAATTCCAAGATTTTAATAAAAATGAAAGACAAATTTAAAATCTTGTCAAGTATGTGGAGCTTCCTATTACAAAATGAGCTTAAAAACCTTCAGCCCTTATACAAATTCAAATTTGCGATTCACTTACCATGTCCATAAAGCCTCCCCATTGACGGTATCAGAAATGCCAAAAAGCTAGCCAATGGTCTAGGTGAGGTAGAGTTTCTTTGACGACAGCTCCAGACGACAACCACCAAGACCGTATTGCGAGGTAACGGACCTCGGCTTGGTCCATGTTTCTCGAATCTTTGTATTGTTTGCACAAAGTAATATGTTGCTGTTGAAATGCTTCCTTGATGTACTTCTATGTATGCTTGTACAAAGAGGTACTCTAATGCAGCAAACATGTCCTTTCGCAATTCTCCATTTCGACATTGGCAAAACCACTGCTATACACAATGCGAACTGCATTCCAGTTGGCCATGGCACTATCTACCATAAATCCCTTGAAGTTAGGGTTTGCCACTCCATGGTGATGCATGACAGTGTTCAAGCTCCACCAAAACTATACTTGAACTTTTGTGTCTTCGGATTGCATATCGCACATTGCAATAGTCATCACTTTCTTGTACTCCGTATCGTATACGTGGCAGGCCATTGTGGTCCACTCCTTCACAGGCTTTACGTGGTCAAACATCAACCACGCATTTTGCAAGTCCTCTGTCGGTTGCATCCGCCTTACGAGGTCCACTCCACTTACAGGTCCTTCTGTAAGCATCTTGAAAATGTATACCTTTTCCTTGCCTTGACCTAGGAAGACGCCGTTATGTATGAACTCGAACTTCAACTCCCTCTTCATAGTCATAATGTTGTCGATTATCCCTCCTTGGTTGTTAGAACAAAAAAGGAGATTACATTGCGAATACTTGGACTACTCAAATATTGGAAGCGATCTATGACCTCTTCCATTTCCTCTGCTTTTAACATCTTCCCCTCTCTCCATTGTGAAATAGGTAGCTTCCGAGGAAGTCTTTACTAGTAGAGAGAGTGATTGCAGAGTTTGTGGCTGTAGGTGTTTTGGCCACTTGCTCCGCAATGAGTCCACAAATCATTTTAGTAGAATCTCTATATATACCTCTAGCAACAAGGTGGCCAATTTCTCCAAGGTGAATAGCAGCCCGAGTCATTTCTGGGTTATCAGTGTATGCAAAGTATATCCTAGCCTTGCATGCGTCAAGACACGTCAGTGGCATCTTGCAGACCTTGCAAACTAGAGTGGAGTCTTTTGGGGGACACCCACCAACAATGAAAGGAAACATAGTGTAGCCACTCCAATCAATTTCATTTTGCTTTAAGGCTCTTTTCAAATACTCACAGTTGGCATTTTTACAAACAAAATGGCCAACACAGTAGGACTTAAGGAATTTGAGGTTGTCAGAGTTGTGGATGTTCGTGGTCACGAGCTTGCACCACGGATGTCTATCATAGCGCTTGTCCATTCCTTCCAAGTTCTTAGCCCCTGATGAAGATGAAGATGATCCACAAGGAGGCAATTCAAAGTTGACATCCTCATTAAATACAGGTGAAAGAAATGGAACCCTTTGGTGCTTCATAGTGCTCAAATTCATTGTGGATAATTCGTTCCGAGAGCGATGCATAGTCGCAAGTCTCTTGAGGCACTCCATGATGCTTGCTTTCGCTAGTACATGTGTTTGTACTGGATGTAGTGACAGTGAGGAATTAGGGAGACTTCTTGACAGAGTTCTAGATAATGATTTCACAATGTCCGTCTCTGTAGATGCAATCCGGACACAACAACTTTGCTTTTGAGCATTGATATTAGGAGACTCTCCTTCAAATTTGGTAGACAATTCTATAATTGGATAGAATCTCTCTACTTTCACGAGAGGAAGTATTGCAGGCATTTGTGGAGCTCGTAGAGCTTCTGTAGGTGGACTGGGTGACAGGGCACGAGGACTACATGGCATATCAACTGTAGAATTATCTGATTGGCGACTCTGGATTTTTGTAGATGCACCTAGCATGGAGAGTGGAAGTCCATATGCTTTGTAGTTCCCAGGAGCAAGATACCAACAATACATTCCATCCTTCGCCGACTTCACTACTGGGATAGACTGAATTACTTCACCTGATTCTGACCTTTTTTCCTCTTCGACATAGATGGAGGATTCTACAAATCTGAATCGGGCGTGCAGAAGGTGACAAGGAACTCTAGCGCGTCCACCATCACCAACTGGGAATACAAGAGGAATGTCATAACCATCAACTCTCATCGAAGCCATTGCTGGAACTTTCAAAGACACTCCACCTAAATGGGAAATTGCATCCACTGCAAGAGATGAGGTAAAGAAGAGCCCAACTATGGATCATTTAAAAGTCCAAGAGTTCTTTAGGTTCAATTTGGCAATTCATATGTATTCAATGTGCAGCCAATATTATATATCGTATTACTTTAGATTAGGTATTTATTGCAAGAATCCTACATTTGATATTCAAACAATAATATCTTCATTAAAAGCTGACATGGCCTCCAATGTCAGTGCGTCGTTTTCAAATTTGATTTTGACGACGCACCTACGATCTTGCCAATCGTAGCTTTAATGACAACCTAATTGCATGTTTGGCGTTACTTGGAAATTTAATGTGTCGTCTCTTCTTCGACTTCCTTTTCCAAGCATAAAAAGGGTGGCTTGCATTCATCATCTTCATTCTCTTGGCTGAGGGTTTCCTTTACATGTTGTAGTTGATAGCATCAAGGTTTAGGTGCTTTGTTCTCACTTCATGCTTATAGATAGCAGAGTTGTTGATTTGATTAGTTTGAAGTCAAGAAGAAAAGAGAAGAGACGTGGCTTGTTCTTTTTCTCATCAACGAAGGGATTGAGACGATCTAGGATGACGACAACAGGGAGAGTGGCGCCGAAGAGTGCCAAGCCAACATCCACAGATCTCCGGAGAGTTCTTTGTTATGAAGGTGGGAGTTCTGCTCGTGAGGAGGATGTGCACGCACTACAAGAAAACCTGTCCAAATTGACAGAAACTGGTCCGAAATGACAGAAATCAGCCCCTCTTAATTTACAAAAAATTGACAATTTTTTGTCAATTCGAACAATTTTCTGTCCTAATTGACTGAAACTTGTCAAATTTTTGTAGATTAGGAGGGGCTGATTTCTGTCATTTCGGACCAATTTCTCTTGTAGTGACGCTGCCGTTGTTGAGGCAACTCCAAAGGTGTCCCTAGAACACACAAGTTCCCAATACGGCAGAAGGGCAGCCAACGTCTCCATGGTAAGAATCTTTGAGACTGTTCATGCAACATTCCTTTTTTCCATTGTCTTTGTTGTTTAGGAAAGGGCAAGAACATAGAGGATTTATGTACAAAGTTCAGTGCCTCATCGTGACTCTGTTGGTGTATGAGTAGTACAAACATGTGGATTGTAAGAAACACCCATCCAAAACCCCTTGTGCTCTTCAGAATTGTCTTAGTTCGAATGTAAGAGAAATCTCATACTTGGAGTACATATAGAACACGTAGAGACTGATCATTTACAAAGTTTTTTTGAAGAGGAATTTCTAGGAGAAAACTAACATTTCTAGAAATAGTGGTTCCAGTCAGTCCTGTCATATTCTTAATAAAGGAAAATGTTCTTGAAGCTTGAACACTTCCTTTCTTTGTGAGTAGGGATCCCTTCTAAAAATCTTAGGTAAACCCTAATTGCCTCAGTGAGTCAATATGGTTGATTTAAAATTTCAAACTCAGTTTGATATGGGCAGTTAAATTCTTTTGTTCTTTTTAAAAAAATTTATTAGTAGTTTTGAAGGTTAAGTACTGGAACTATTCATTTTCTCACTAGAAAATGTGAATAATAAATATGTAGGAGGTCTTCATACATAGACATGTACCATTGGTGAAGAGTAGAGCTCGTAGATTTTACCTCATTTTCTAGCTTAGATCAAAGTTGACTAATTAACTTCATTTGTAATTTAGAAAATTATACAAATCCATTTGCTTCTGAAGTGGTCCCAATAGAATAAATAAGTGATTTCTTCATTTTCACCATTAAAAAATTAAATATTGAGGTGTTTATCTAGAGTTCTTGCCTTGTCTATTTATTAGAAAATTGCATTCCAATAGTTGCAAGATGGATAGTATAATGAATTTGATAGCTTTTTATGTGAAATTAATTTGTTGGAAAATGCATAAACCCATACTTTTTTTTCTAGGAAAGACATCCTTGGAGTGCCTTAGGCATTTAGGGGTAATTAAAATATATATCTCTTTTACATAGACAAAAGGGGCTATTAATGATTCTAATTACTTATAAAACTCTAGAATTGTCAAATTGCTTAGGATATATAAAACATCTTTTAGTGAGATTCTCTAAGACTTCAACACATCTTCAAAGGCCACGTGGCAAGATCTGAGACTATGTCACCTCTCCACTATCCACACTTCATTTGGACTGTAGATTCCAAAGAGTAATCCACGGTTCTACGTGTGAACCTTATCTAATTTCCGAAGATGTTGGAGAGAAATGGGACTCTTCATTCTTTCTAAATGCTCGTAGTTGACTTGGATGATACAATCCCAAATGTGCTCTCTGCATAATTTTCGTCAGTTTTCGATGACCTCAGCGTTTGAAAGTCATCCAGGGGGGCTCAGTTGGATGAACATTCAGTAATTTGAAATTTGCTTTGTTATCTTGATCTTCCGCAATTTGAAGATTTATATGTAACAACCTCGTCCTAGAATGGCTAATTTTTTTTAAATTATAAACTCAGTCAGAGGTGGTCAATCACCAGCCGCCCGACGTACTGAAGCATTCCAAATCAGTTTGCACTTGCCTTATCCTAAGCCGCTTGAGATTTTCAAAAGCTACAATTTTTCTAAACTTAGAATTGGGGTGCTATATTTGCGGTCGATCGGCAACATGGCACGCCACACTATCTCCCTGATTCTAGTTTGTAGGTTCATGAATCTCCTGCGATCCGCGGCTTCAGAGGTCATCCCGAGCTGCATCCCTCCGTGCATTTCTAGATTGTCTCACTTCAGTTTGTTGCTCACGTTTGTAGCAGCAGCGAGAGATGACAATTACCACTCGTAGTCGTGCGACCGAAGGTCCACATGAAGTCGTTTTTCCTTCGTTGCAAACTGGAATCACCAAGGTATTGAAGCTACACCCAACTCGCTTTGGCGGTTGCTTGCAATTTGTGAATGAATTTGTCAACTGCCGCACTTTTTGTGAATAAATTCATGAATGAATTTGGCTTTGGTGGTTGCCTCCAATTCATGAAAGAATTTGTGAGCTGTTGAAATTTTTGAATACGGTGTTCTCCTTCTCTAATCTCGTCCACCGATGGCGTCTTCCCGTAATCAAAAAGGTCCTCGATTGAGTTCAAATGCAGGGGTCCTCGTGAGTGGCTCAACTATACCCTCGGATTCGAGGCACCTCCCTCTCTACTCACAAGGACCCCCTGGATTTGTGAAAGAATTTGTGAGCTGCCAAAATTTTTGAATATGGTGTTCTCCTTCTCTAATCTTGTCCACCGATGGCGTCTTCCCGTAATCAAGAAGGTCCTTGATTGAGTTCAAATGCAGGGGTCCTCGTGAGTGGCTCAACTGTACCCTCAGATCCGAAGCACCTCCCTCTCTACTCATAAGGACCCCCTGGATTTGTGAAAGAATTTGTGAGCTGCCGAAATTTTTGAATACGATGTTTTCCTTCTTTGATCTTGTCCACTGATGGCGTCTTCCCGTAATCAAGAAGGTCCTTGATTGAGTTCAAATGCAGGGGTCCTTATAAGTGGCTCAACTATACCCTCAGATCCAAGGCACCCCCCTCTCCACTCATGAAGACCCCTTGGATTCGTGAAAGAATTTGTAAACTGCCAAAATTTTTTAATACGGTGTTCTCTTACTTTGGTGTTCTTCTGCTTTGGTGATCCTAGTGATGGTCACGGAGTCTTCAAAGCTTCTGAATTGTTGAGGTATTAGGTGATCCCGTTGGTTCTTAGTGTGTTTAGTGATCCTACGTATTCTTATATTGTTTGCTGATCCTAGTGTTTTTTGTTATTTTCTTGATGCCAATAGTGTTAGATGATCTTATTCATTCTTACAATGTTTGGTGACCTTGGTGATTTTTTCAGTGTATGATGATCACGTTGATCTTTATAGAGTCTGGTGATACTGCTAATTCTTCTAGTGCTTGGTGATCCTGTTGATCCTTATAGTGTTTGGTGATCTTGTTGATCCTTTTAGTGTTTGGTGACTTTGTTGATTTTTACAGTATTTGGCGATTCTGTAAGTTCATGTTTACTTTTGATGGTGCTTAGCTTTGGAACATGCCTTAGGATTCTTCTTTTTCTAGCAATACATTGATTTCCTGATGGATGTGGTAGTATTTGTTGATCTTAGTGATGGTCACAGTGTATTAAGATCTTTTGGATTATTGAGGAGTTTGGTGGTCCCGCTAATTCTTAGTGTGTTTAGTGATTCTGATGATTCTTACATTGTTTGATGATCAGGATAATTTATACAGTGTTTGGTGATCTTCATGATTCCTATAGTGTGTGGTGATCTTGATGATTCTTACAATGTTTGATGATCCTCATGATTGTCTGGAATGGATAAAAAGATTGATAGGAACGATTAGATTAGACCTTCTATGTCCTTCTAGATCTTTACATGCATTGGTCAATTTTCTTTATTTGATTTGGACTTGCAAAATTTAATTTTACAGCCAAATGTAGTCAAGCACTATGTGGTGTTACATGATTTTGCTTATGGATTTCTAACTTTGAAAATGTTGCATTCCAAAGAAGGTCAGACGTGGGCAGAATGTCTTTTCACCAACTACGGCACCTCCTCATGTTCTAAACACTCCTAAGGCAGGACCATCTCAGGCTCTTACACCACTGAAGGAAACTATGGAGGATTCCATTGATTCTGATGAAGAGAAAGACATTGAGGAGGAAGAAGTTCATGAAGAGGACTTGGTAAGTTTCAATGATGTCATGGAGGCAGCTCATCACGCCTTTGATGCATTTGAGAGTTCTATACTCAATCGAGTGAGTGACACCCGACCATTGAGGCGTGCCAGTCAACTTACATCCGCACAAAAATGTAGACGTCTGGAAGTTATCCTCGAGAAGGCCAAAAACAACCCGGTAAAGTGTATGTCTGCCCAGAGTTTGGACATTGAGTATTCCTCAGACACACAGGTGTCCATTACCATTAACGGGCCACCAATGGAGGAGACCTGCGATTTTGCACATAGCTCGTTTCATGGTTTAGGAGAACCCATTTTCATTCATCTCAGCTCTGACTCAGAGGAAGATGTAGAGATAGACTAATCCAATTATATTGGATGTCCTTTAAAGACATACCACTTTAGAGTGTTTTATGTGCAATGCATGTCCTATGATCCTAATCCATCTGACTCAACTTTTTGATTTCTCATGAAATCATTTGATTATTGAATCTCAGTATGGTTTTCGTTGTATGGGAATTCAGATCTGTTGATGAGAGTCCATGCATGTTGCTTAATTTCATGGATGAACCTCGCAGATGGATGGGACTCCTACAAACACTTGGCACGAGGACACTATTCTTGAAACGCCAAACACTAATGATTTAGTGCAACCACCCATTGCAGGTGAAGGTGAAGGTGAAGATGAGGGAGACGCAATGGAGGAGGACGTTCTTGATGACCTATTGAGGGCTGATGACAAAGACTTGTTGGAAGACAATCTCCGACAATATTACAAGGTGGACTCTGTCAATACCATTGCTTCATTGAGGATGAAGCCGACTCACCTCTTCCGACTCCAAATTCCGCTTTGTTGAATGGTTCCTATACCCATGGTGAGGCCGACCCTGTCATGTGATCTTGATTTTCTGGAGCATGAGTTTAGCAAGGGATACCAAGATGGAGCGGCAGTTTTCTATATCACTACAACGGATGAGGCCGGAGAGAGCTCACAATTCACAGAAGAGGAGATAGAGAAGTGGGATCCGTTGTGGAAGGCAAAGAATGACATCTTCAATGCCAATGTCAACTCCAAACCCAAGCTGAGGTTTCTAAATAACCTAAAGTTGTATGTTTGTGATGGTAATCACCGACTCATCTCGTAGATGAACTACATTACCAAAAAACACTCCAAAGACGAGGAGTGGCATTACGCGGTGGACTCCATTGTATTGGATACAAAGGGCAAGACCGAGTTGGTCATGCATGTTATGCATGACATTAACAAGTAAGTCTCTTCTCTACCTCATTGGATCTTTAATGTTTGACTTGTTTTCATTGATTTGGAAATCTTGCAATTTCTGGGTACAATAGTAATTGAAATTGCTTCTATATGCATCAAGTCTACAGAAGACTCGCACGTGAAGACCAATTTGGTGCACACGTTATATAGGGTTCAAAAATATGGTCTCCTTCCTATTGAGCGGTTTAAAGAGATGCTGAGGCCATCGGAGCTCCGACTATGTGGGGCTTATAAAGCTAAGAAGACTTGGTATTCTATGCCACTATAAGTCTTCACGTCATTTGTTTTCAAGGTAAGAATCTTTGTGAATGTTTCTCCCTTCATATCTATTATATTTGTTTGTACCTTCTTATTATACAATTGTAAATGTGTAATTCTTTTCTGTCACACCTATGCAGTAAGAAATTGCCTAGTCTGCAGATGCAGCAGTGTAGAGGTACAATGAGATGACACCGGAGGATGACAAAAGTCTTGAGGAATTGGCACATGCTATGAGATTCGGAGCTCATGAGAAGACCAACAAACTCAATGTCAAAATGTCTACGTTGGTTGCTGTGGCGATTCCAGCTAACAAGCAAGGTTTTCTAGATGAGGTGATCTCATGAATATTACGTTTAAACTGAATCCATTGATGTCATTGAGACTTCAAAATGTAACAGTCTTTGTTTTCCTTTTGTTGACCAAATTGAGAAACATTGGAGTTCCAATGAGGTTCTGGAGATGACTCTAGAAAAGCTCCAAATGGTAGCCACTTGCAATACCATCATTACCATGGCAAATCACAAGATCAAATTCCTGAAGTGGTAGAACTCCTCTACACCATTACGTGATGCCAGACGTTTTCCGCCTAGGCTAGTGTCAGAGACCTTACTTGGTCCTTTCTTGAACCGTTGTGTTTGGTACACAGGGGTAAATGATTATCTATTCATGGAATTCATATGGAAAACCATCACAATTCAAATTTACTGAGATTTTGAAAAATTTGAATTTTTGTAAGGCACTACACATCATATGTGTGCTAATATTTTTTCTCCATCCACAGATTGAAGATGCAGTCGTACAATACTTCGAGGAAGTTGTCAAGCAGGACAACATCATCATCAACATGAAGGTTTCGCTTCAGCGAGAAACCTTACTAGAATACTTGGAAGGTTGGAGGAGGAAAATCTGGGATCACGGGTTCTTGGCTCATCTCAGAGGAGCTAGGTACTTCAAAAAAAGCGACAAATTCAACACTTATGAGGGGTCCCAACAGGTAGTTAAGAGGGTCCTTTATCGGTATGTCTTCAACTGCATAAAGAAATATTCATTTGGAAGTGATTGTTTGAAGTAAGAGTCTCTTTTAATTTGCTAAAAATACATTGTTGAACAAGAAAACCTGTTAGAGATAAAGGAAGGAAAAAAATAGGGGGTCCTTTGACTACCTGTAGAATATGCCTCGGATCCGAAGCATCCTTTAGAAGTAGTCGGGGGACCCCCATTTCTGTCCTATCAAAGTTCCAGAATTTAATTTTCTGACCTTCTTTTTTTTGAGACATAAGAAATGTTGCTTTGAAGTACATGTACGCGAGATTGAAATTCTTCTTTTGTCTAATTCAATTATTACAATTCTTCCTTACTATTTATGGTTTGTCATGATGTAGATATTTCAAGTTCGAACTGGAAGGAAAAGGAGCCATCCAATTCTACTACTAGAAAATTTTGTATTTCTGTTGTTTTGGTCGCATTGATCCGGTCAAAATCTGACAGAAATTTGTTGAAATTAACAGATTTCTGTCAGATTTTGATCGGATCAATGCGACCAAAACAACAGAAATACAAAATTTTCTAGTAGTGCAAAGGGCAGACCTTCCTCCATCCCTTTCGGTCTTTTTAGATCGCAGTTCCGTAAGTTGTATGTATACGACGAATCAACTAAAAACATTTACTACGGCTCATGTAAGCGGCGGTGGATGGTACATTGATTGCCCGATATCGTACACGCATCCATCGAAGGTACAACTCCGGGATTCCTTGAAGGACATTGAAGCGGTGGACATGGATGTCGATGAGTTTGCGGACCTCACCAAAGATCAGAGGAGCAAGGCAATTGAAAGGAGAAACAACTTTGACAAGAAGAAAGCGGATCATCTACAAATTTCTTTGGATAACAAGCAAAAGAGGGAGGCAAAGCGTTTGGCAAAGATGGAAGAGAAGGAGAAAGAAAAGCAAAAGGAGAAGGAGGAGAAAGCAAAGGCAAAGGGGAAGAAAAAAGATGATGGTGATATCGTCGTTCCTACATCATCAACGGGTGATCAGAGCTCATAGTTGGTGGAGGGGAGTCAAAGTGGAATGAAGAGGAAGGCTATGCTTGCCAAGTGGATGGAGGATATGGTGACACAAGGCACACAGGTCGTTAGACTAGATGATGATGATGTGAAATCGAAGGAGCTCATCTTGAACGTATCTATTGTTGATATCATAGACAATTTGAAGAGCTCACCACCAAATTTTTATGTTGAGGTCATGGACTTCATTCGAAAGGTATGTGGCACCATGAAGTTTAGTTTGTAACTTCAATGGATTTTTTAATGAGAAAATTGTTTCATTTCAAACTTTCTAATAACATGAACAATTACTCCATTGCAGGCAAATGCAGGAAAACCTCGCTCACTGAACGGTAGGGTGACCCAGGAGCCTTTGGTGGATCTTATTATTTTTGATTGCCAAGAGAACCTACCCGTACCACTCATCTCTAAGAAGCATGTTCCGACATGGAACTCGGACCCAACGTATGCAGGAATGCAAAATGCATTTCACTTTGCCGAGGAGAGTTTACAAGACAATGGCTGTATAATAGTATTTCACTCCTAAAACCTTCAATCGCGGCGTCTGTTTGCAGGATTGAAGAATGTCTTCAAGAAGTTGGTGATGAAGAAGGAGTGTTTGGCATTCAACCAATTGGACCTAGCGTCAAGTATTACACCTGGTCAGACGGTAAGTTTTTCTAAATGTAAGACGTGCATGTCAATTGTCTTGGCAACATTCTTCTTTGCACTGAACATTCATTCCATTTTTGCATATTGTGAAGTTTGGAGTCACCCTTTTTGTGAAGGATCTGGGTGAGAAAAGGAAATCAACCTTCACATTCAGGAGGGCCAAAGTCATATGCCAAATTCAAAGGTGTTGCCTATAGTGTACCAAGACCTAGAGATGTCAAATGAAAAGACATCCTCCCTTCTAAAAAGGATCATTGAGTTGGAAAGAGAAAATGAAGAACTTCGTCAAGAGTGGGAAGTTTTTAGGTGGGAGATACAAAACTTGAAAGAAACCTATGAAAAGAAGGTTCAAGACCTTGAGCACGCCTTGAGCCAGTTTAATGTGGACTGATATCACTGACATGATCAATTGCTCATAGTTGTCTTGATCATAGCAAGGAAGATTTTGAAGACATATATGTAGAAGTCCAATTTGTTGTATTACACTTTGTATATTTGGATTACATCGTTGCAGAAATTCTCATTCATGTCATTGTAAATACACTTTTATGTTCTCTATGAAGTGATCATAATGTTGTGATGCCCAAATAGCTTTTACATGCACTTTTGCCCTTTACTTAAAACGGATAGCATGTTTGTAATTTGGTGGCCCTCTGTTTATGCACCCTTAAAATAAAATTAGAAATTTTGGAGTATATGATTTGGTGGCCCTTTGCTCTTGTACCTTTAAGAAACAATAAAAAATAGTCGAATGCATGAAAGGGTGGCCCTTTGCTCATGTACACTTAAAATGAAATAAAAAATTGTGGAGTACATGATTCGGTAGCCCTTAGCTCATGTAGCCTTCAAATAAAATAAAAAATAGTGGAATGCATGAATGGATGGCTCTTTGCTCATGTACACTTAAAATGAAATAAAAAAAATGTGGGGTGCATGATTCGGTGGCCCTTTGCTAATGTAGCCCTCAAATAAAATAAAAAATAGTAGAATGTATGAATGGGTGGCTCTTTGCTCATGTACACTTAAAATGAAATAAAATATTGTGGGGTGCATGATTCGGTGGCCCTTTGCTAATGTAGCCTTCAAATAAAATAAAAAATTGTGGAGTGTATGATTTGGAGGCCCTCTTTTCTAACACCCTTCAAATTTAAAAAAAATAGGGAAGTCATTACAAAGCATACTTTCATCTCATACAAATGAATATTCAGAAATCCATACATATAAAGCTTAGGAAGGGCAACAAACAAACTCATTGGGAATTGGACATTCATGCTTAGAATTACTAGTTTAGGGACTGTCCTTGAAGGATTAATGATAGAGGTGGCCCCCCATAATTGCCATGAACATGGTTTGGTAAGCCCTCTTTAGGACGTTTCAAAAAACAAGATTTATAGTTGAAGCTACAAGCAAGTCGCCCAACCCTGGAAGTGTTGGTTCAGTGAAATGGGCAGGACGGAGACGTTGGGGAACGAATGCAAAGACCAGGCACGGATGCTGAGGGTAGGCGTGAAAGTATTGTCTAGACATGGACGCTTGGGCAAAGACATATTGTCAGGGCGAGGATGTCAGAGTGAGGACGCTGGACCACAAGCCAGCCTCCTGGGCAGAGATGCTGGGGCACGGACCTCCAAAGAAGTCAACAGTGCATTGGTTGTGATTTTTTTCCAGTTTTCAAGGCAACAAAGTTTACAACTTCCACCTACTTGCTAACAGGTGGTGGTTGTATAGCTCATAAAACCTTGAGACATGACGAATTTGGAGTGTCTTTCATAAAGCACTTCATCTCCTTTGATGTTTTGGTGCATTGTAAGGAAAATTATGCTACGTTCAAAGCCTAAGTTGCAACTTAAGTTCCCACATTTTCCATGAAAATTGTCATTTTCCATCTATTTGCCAAAAGGTAAGAATGGAAAATAATGACTGTCATCCTGTTTTCCAACGATGTTGTTCAAACACATGGAGCAAAAATTGTTTTGAAGGAATAGACAATGTCGAAGCCTAAGGGACTAAAGAAAAGAAAGACAACAGTAATTGTCTGACCTATTTCCCTGGTATACATGCCAAAGAAAAGCCAATCCTTTAGATAATAGGCCTTAAAATTTGTAACCTTGCAAGCGTGGACGGGCCACAAACGGAATTCTAACGTACACATTGAATTACCTTAGAATACAATTGAAGATAAGAAATTTCTTGAAATTTTTTCAAAACACAAATGCAACTTCAACATCAAATATAAAAATATTGCACAATTAAAACCATTTATTCTTTAATTCATTCACTTGCTTCAATACTCGTGGAATTAACCTCAAAATGACCTTGGGGACAGAATTTGTCCTCAAACATTTTAAGATGCCAAATAAAACCTACCCAAATCATTTGTATAGTTTTAACATTCCCATGATTTAACATTATGATCTTCCAATCCACAATTGATATTTATGTATTTTCTTTTCCTATATACTCCCTAATATGTCTAGTTTTAATTTATACGGTTATAATTTAAAAAATGGTACAACTTATCAAAATGTTGGCATTTTATTCAATGTAGAATAAACTTCTTGAAGCTAAAGAAATCTTGAGGTCATTCTAAGGTTCAACAAAAAATCGTGCTTGTAGAAATCACTCCTTTTAATTTAAGGTATACAACTATACACCTAAGTTAAGTCCCACATTTCATGTGGGAATATTTTTTTTCATTATTGTATTTTGGAGAACCTGTATTTTCACATGAAAAAGTTTTGCAGGCATATTTTTCATATCCTATGGTTTTCCATGAAGTCGATCAAGCAATCTTTATAGTTGAGCCATCTTGGATATAAAACTTATGTCTTTGATTTTGCCATGCACCTATACATTCTAAACCATGAAATCAATGGCCTATATTGAAACTAATTTTTTTGATATATATGCTAGTAGTACCATGTTACAATTCCAGCTGATAATAAATAAAGATGTGCAATCTTGGCATCTTATAAATTCTATGCCAAGTATTCTATTCAACCAAGAAAGGAAAAAACAACACCATAGAAGTACAAAACACGGTCATCATGTTGAAATTGTAAAAAAATCCAACACTAGTAATATGAAATGAACAAAATAAAAAATGACATTAAAAAAACGCTACAAATCCACATGAGAATATGACCTTTAGCATAGCATGGAGTCACGGAGAGCATACATTATATCTAGATGTGATTGTGTATGCGTTGGCAATGGTTTACACTCTAGGATCAGAAAATAAAACAATGCTTATAGTATTCTAGTATGGAAAATTGATTCTTACAATTTACAAATATCGGTACAAACAACATGATAACTTCTTCATAGTAATTGATATGCATAATTGTTCAATTGGAAAATAAAGGATTATTGAGGAGATGTTTTACAACTTATTCCGAGAAATCCTTCTTTGTGAAAGTACCTTCAGTTGAAGATTTGTTACTCCACAATGCTTTGTCCATTTTCTTTAAAAAAATACAATATAGTTACCATGTAAACTAATATTAATTACATTATACACGTTACACTACCTTCATTCCAAGTGTTATAGGTAATAATAATTTCTCTTCAAAACTTTCCATTTTTGAAAATGGAATGAGGGAAAAAATAACTATGTGAGGCACTTGATTTAGGTACCTCCAAAAAAGCAAAATTCCTAAGTACACTTCTTACTTTACAAGGTTCTACGATTTCAGGTTTGGAGTTTAGGGTATAGGGTTTCTACGGTTCAAGAATGAAGGTTTCTATTTTGCAATGGGTTGTGCCGTTCAAGACTTGCCTCCCTCTCTTATGCAGTTCTGGAGCACATGTTCAAAAATTGATGCTGGGGCGTAGACACTGAAGGGTGGGGATGTTAGTCACAAGGCGAGGACGTCTGAGCGGAGACGCTACTAGAGGGAGGAAAGGGCTAGAAGTTTGGAGCTTCTTCCAAGCCCTCAGAATTAGAGAAGTGGTGCAAGTAGCAATTGCTTTGAATCTCGCATACCTGTGACAAAATTAATTCTAAAATCACGTGCATTTATGGTGTTAAGACATTGAACAGTAGGAGCACGAACATAGAATTTATTGCTAAAGTCAAATGGATTTTGGGAATCAAGACACGGAGCACACTTCAGAACACAGTACTATGGGGGAGTTGGGGACTCCCACTGCTTTGCTATTCGAGAGTGCAGGTCGTGGACGTTGAGGCGCAGACTATAGGTTGCGCATGCAGGGGCATGGATGTTGGGAGTTAGAAGCTAGTGCTTTGCTTTTCGGAACGTCCGAGTGTGGACGCTGGGCGCGAATGGTGGAGTTGAGAAGTGGGATTCCCCATTGATTTTGTTTTCGGGAGTGCAAGGCGCGGACGTTGGAGTTCAGACGCGAGATGCCCACTGCTTGTATTTTGTTGAAGACACTGAAAACCAAGTGCAAGTTAACCCTTACATATCCATGCATCTAAACTGTGGATGCAACCTTAATTGCAACTTTTGAAATATTGACTTTTCGAATTTATTTTAAACTAAGAAAATAAAACTTCATAAGTTCTACTTGTACTGTAATTTGAAATTTTGAAATATGTCAAAAATTGAGAGAATTATTTCAAGGGTAGGTTCCATGTGTTAAAATCCAAATAACACCATGTAAAGTGTTTCTATTCATATTTGATTTTAATTTTAATTTAATTTATAAATAATTTACATGTTTGTATTTCTCATCCCTATTTTTATTTATGGTAAAAATTATAGGTCATTTTAATATACATTTTAATTGATATAAACTTTTTAATAATTCTAGCTTTAAAAAATCACTATAATTTGATTTTTCCACAAAAGATATTGAAAAAAAACAGAAAAAATAGAAAATACATTCATCTACTAGCAAAAACTATCAAAGCTCTTTCTACTTATTAAATAAAAGGATAAATTTGCTTTAACAATTGAATTGGAATTCAAGATCTTTGTTGTTATTTTTTGGGTATAAAAAACAAGACATTTAATTGAAATTTTTTCATACTAATCTCTCTTTCTCCTTGTAGTTCTTGGAAAAATTTTAAGATATTTAGATTGTTTTTTCTATTTTTATTTATTTATGTTAATTTTTTACATAAAACATTATAACAATTTCAATTCTCCATGAAACAAATTGGAATTTCTTACAATAATATGGAATTCATAGGTTGAACTATTTAAAATATAATTTTTTTTCTACGGTTCAATTTAAAAAGATGGATTTAGCTTAGACTATAAGTTTGACTATTTTAGAATGGATCAAGACAATCCTTTAAGGGTTCAAATGAACATGGAGCTAGGGATGCTAGGGTGAAGAGAAATTGTACTTTGAGGAAGTGACAAATATTGAAATACGTAACCAAATATGAAATTGACAAATAAAACTTATACAAAATGGAAGTAGTACAACAGTACAATATCTGATAATAGTTGTATGTATTTCATGTACTTCATAAAAAACAAAATTGAAAAATTGCACAACATAGCATTTTTATGATAGTCTCAATGTGCTGTGCTGAACACAAGGGCATACATGATAAATATTAAAAAAGCTATAAGCCTCTACATTTGTTAGTAGTTCTATCTATTTTTTTTTCTATTATGCCTCAACTATCCAGAATTAGGCTTCGTCCACATCCATAGGACTACTAGCAGTGCCACTTGGACCAACTTCATTGTCATGTATGTTGCATTGGAGAATGTGGTCTTCATCTAAGCCCAAGCAAAGCCTCCGGACTACAAACCAGGTTCGCCTAGCTAGCCCATCCTCCTCTAATATGGCCCTCAAAACTTGGGATTGTTGGAGCTCTTCAAGTGCTTGACGCGTTTGAGGACTATGTTAGTCCAACAAAAAATGACCGCATCAAGTTTGAACTGTTTCTCCACTCGGATTCCAACATCATGACTATTTTCCGTGGACCAGGCATGTCATATCCGTTGTCGTTGTCGCTCTCAATATCCACCACCTCGTGCTCGTTAATATGCACTCCATCTTTATCCCAAAGCCAGTTCCGAAGGTGGGGCCCAATTGGGAATTTCTTCTCATTTTCATCCCAATGCCCGTTGAAGCATTGGAAGAAGAAATTCCTCTTTCCTTGGCTTGCTTCCGATGTGCCTTTAATCAAGTTGTGGCACACTCTGACAACTGCACCTAGATCATTTTTCCAATCCCATTGATCACAGAGTTGGGACTTCTCCAATGAGTGGTACTTGTACCGCCAATTCCAAACAAGGTCTTCTCCCCATTTGCTGGGATGGTCAGGTGCATTGTTGGCATCAAATTCCCAATTTGGTGGCATGAATTCGACCAAGCAAAGTAACTCATATGAACGCTCGTGGAAAGGAGCCTTGCACACTACACACTGTCTACGGTTGACCATTAAGCTAATCAAGCAAATTGGATGATACAAGTGCCCAAATGCATTCCACCTTCCGGGCCAAAGTTATTTAAACAAATTATACACTGAGTTCCGTCTTCAACAAAGGCAGACGGTTTTGGCCATAATAATTTACTAGGGGTGGTCACATGGGCAGACATGGCATTTTGAAAATCCCAACCACTTTGAGCCCAATCAATGACAGTCTGATTTCCGGAGATGATTTTGATTGCCATTTTCTCAGGTTGGAAGAGGTCGTCCATAGAGGCCCAAAAAGTTAAGCTGAAGACACATTCTTGATTGTGTTCAAAATATGTGTTGAAAATTTTAGTGAATTTGGCAGCCATTTGCCGGTTCCTATCCACGGTGAACACGCATGCCAACTTCCACTGATAATTCTGCGAGACCAATGCATCCAAACGCTTTGGGAGCTCCACATTCCGTGCAAGAAGGGATGGAAGGTCTTCGTCCTTTGCTATGACGTCTGCTGTAGGAATATCTTGAGGTTCTACGACTGTGGAACGAACCTCATCAGTTATCGTGGTTGTTTTAAGAGCACGTTGCAAGCGACCAATTTCTTGGGATTGTCGAGTGATGGTATTCTTCTTGTCTTCCAACTCCACCCTCAATCTGTGACTATTTTTATATAGTCCTTGAAGTTCGCTAATTTTGTCATTCAACTCCTTCAAATTCTCAACCGTGTCCACTTGCACAACTATTTCCTCTTCCATTGGCATAAAAGGTTCTTCTTCACTTGCTTTAGGATTTGGTTCATTTGGTGCTTCAATGACCAATTCATCAGGAACTGTTGGTAGAACACCTTTTTCATGCTCATCCATTCGTAAGGCCTTCTGTCTTCTGATGCATTGCTGACTCCGAGTAGTTGGTGGTTGTGGAGGCATACGTGTGCCATTGGAATCATTATTTGTAGAGGAATCTTTGGTCACATAATTGTCGTGAGGCGCTTCCACTATTGTTCTGAAATAGCCTAGTCCACCCTCTGGATACCTTCGCGCATTCATCGGGATTAATTCGTTTGTGGGATTGTAGCACTTTGATTTTGTTGCCTCTTTCCACCACAATAGACTAGTCCACCCTCTTTCTAAGTTTGACTTTTGCATGTATGCCTCGCACAATGAAAAAATGAACCTCATTGCGTTCCACAGTGGATCGCTCATACAACACTTGGTACACATCAATGCATCGGTTCTTGAATGCATCATCTGTGCAATACTTCAAATTTGCTTTATTGAATCAGTGGTGATGATTATGTCGATCTTTTGAGAAGGATTTGCCAATGTGGCCCCACTCAATGTAGGAGGCGCAAGTTTCCATGGTCCATGAATTAGGTATGTCTTGCCAACCTCTGAATGCAAGTTTCGTGGGATTTTGTAAAACTTTTATACGCTTGCATTGTTTTTGGCCTTATCGTTTGCAGGTTTTGTCTCATTTCATCTTCGTCATCCTTGGTGGCGTGTCCATGGTAATGATGACCTACAAAAAAATTGAGTGAATATGGTACTGTAGAAGATCCCACAACCGCCTAGGCAACCAGCTCAACAAAAGTGGAGGAAGGAGGAAAGGTGTGAGGTACAATGAACGGGGCAGATACACCTTATATAGGGACAAGGGCGCAGGCGGTGGGCGGGGACGCAGGTGGTCAGGCGGGGACATCCTCGATGGATGAACGGAGATGTAGGGACTAGGGTGGAGACGTTGTTGATGGGGGTGAGAACGCCTAGTCTATGCATAGATGTTGGGGCATGGACGCAGTGCTTGTATGTGGATGTTTGGGCGGGAACGCAAGCAATGTGGAGGTGGAGACGTACGTCTAGGGCGGGAATGTAGGTGTCCATTGACATTCCCGACATATAAGATGAGCCTCCCTATGGGAATGTGATCCCACATGCTAGACCCAAAACACTAACATTTGACGGGAAATCTCGAAAATTGTCCCCTTAAAAAGGAAAGTTTTTGAGTTCTCATAGGAAATTAAGAAAACTTAGGAATACCGGATCTCCGGATCCGGAAAAATTCCATTAGGTATAAAAACCTAATTCCGGAACCCTAGAAAGTTCCAGAAATCGGATTCGTACTAGGATTAGGGTTTTGCCGCCAAAATCTGTCTCGTACATTCATCCGACCGACCGTTCGTCTGGCCAGTATAAGAGGAGAACTGTAGTCAGTGGAAGACACAAGTACTTCCTTATTTTCCTTACATTTGTGTTTTCCGTCTTCCTAGCTTTTTGAGAATTCCGGTAGATTGAGGGACTGTGTGAGTTGTGATCGTGCAGGGGTTACCAGAGTGAATCTTTGTGAGTAGGAGAGGTAAGAAGAGATTGTGTGAGGTTTTCCTATGAGCACGATGTCTTCCAGGGCGAGTTGGCACAAGCTGAAAGATCTGCCCAAAGACTCAAATGAAGAACTTTCGCCACCGCCGCCCCAGCTGAAGACGATTCCGGTGATGAAGGTGGTGCCAGAAGTTCGCACCGAGGAGGACCAGCTGGAGCGCCTGCGACGGAACCTCACCAATATGGGGTGTGAGGGTCTCATGGAGGTTCCTTGGGGCATCAGAGAGGAGAGTTAAGTGTTTGATCTACTTCGTTCGAAAAGCGGTATCTTGGATACCACCCTCCAGGCGAAGCCAGAACTGTGGTCGATTGACGTGTGGAGAACCATCTACAAGTTCTGGGAGGCGATAAACAAGGTCATGGAGAAGAATCAGGAGGTTATGGAGGGCGAATTCCGAGCACCAGCCAATCCGAAGGAGGGTCACCAGGTATCCGACCTGGTGAATCCGGAGTATCGAGATGTGATAGCGTTTCTTAACCCTATTCTTCACCCGACCAAGCTAAGGCGAGTGGTAGCAAAGGTGGCTTCCGCCATCCTGGGGAGTCTTAAAGATAAAATAATGATGGATTGGGCAACCGTCATCCACAAGTTAATAGGAGACCTTGTGCGTTCCCTTCGGTTGGGGAAGAAGGGTCAGAACCCTCTTCCGACGTACCTCTCCCACTTGTATGCCCAACACTCCCTGCTTAAGGCAAACAAGGAGATTGCCTACTAGGAGCTAGTTTAGCTCCAACAGTACGGAGGAGAAGAACCTTCTCCCCGAGATGGACCGGACGGTGAGGAGACGGAGGACGAGGAGCTGGCCACTCCTCTAACGAAGAGGCGACGGCAGAATAGTACTCCACCGGTAAAGCCAACAGAGGATCCTCCCGCGCCGGAGCCACTGGAGGAAGAAATTCCGGACCGGAAGATGGAAACCAGACCGGCTCCGCAAGAAGTCCGACCTTCTTCACAAGAGGTTGGACCGGTGCAGCAGCAAGTTGGTCGCGCTTAGACTGAGGCCGGTCCATCCCGGACCAGACTTATGGAGGTAGAGGAGGGAGATAGAACCCAAATGCAACTAGGGGGAACGCCGATGGAGGATATCGCGGAAATGGCACAGCACATTGTATGGCGGGCGGATGATCTCATGAAGTTTCTCGATAATTACGAGGAGACCCTCAAGCGGGTGTGCCGGAAGATGGCACTCATTGACCGGAATGCCATCTTACGGAGGAACGGATGCGTTGGTGACGGAGTTGAGGGCTTTACGGGTGGAGAAACGTACATTGTTGGATCAAATCCAGGAATCAGAATCCAAGTGCGTTAGATTGGAGAGCGATTTGCGCACAGCCCAAGAGACGGCTAGAGTCATAGGAGAGGACCACCGCCGGTAAGTAGCGGCACTGTGCGAAGGTGTGGTCCGGCTCTGGAATTCCTTGGAAGTACCGGCGGACTGCATCAACAAAACCCGGCTGTTCAAGGCCAACTTCGACACAGTCGCCAGCCTGAGCCGGATACCCATCATCAAATATTTGCTGGAGCAAGCGAGAAGGATGGACGCCTCCCGGGCAGATATGTGGGATATGATGGAGTATCTGGCTCCCGCTAAGTCAGATCCGATAACTCTTTCTTCCCCTTCCACTCAAACTTTGGTGGTTCCGGTAGGTAATGATCCGGAACCCATCGTTACAATAGTATCACCAGTGGTATCGGCTGGTTTGGAACTTTCACCACCACCCGGAAGGCCAGAAGGAGTGGATTGGGGTGCCGTGGTACCCCAAGGAAGCGAAGACCTCCTTCCGGTGACCCCAATCATTGACCTTACGAGTACTCCTCCGGAGATTCACGGGGCCCGGGCGATACAGTCTTCTCCCCATCATAAGAAGACCCAGAAGGATTCTCGGGGAAGTCCGGAAGTTCCGATAGTTGGAACCCGGAGTATAGATAGGGACACCAACATCGTGGAAGTCCCGAGATGGGGAGCAAGGCGTCCAGATGTATTTTTTCTAGGGAGTAGCCGGAAGCAGATCAATCTAGACTCGTTGAAGGACCTTGCTCCTCCCACAGATAAGGATCCCGAGGATTAGTGTGCAGTAGTGTAGAATAGCTGTGGCACTGTAGTTAGAAAGAAGGATTACTTTATGACGAAAATAGAGTAAGGGGACCCATTACTAGTATATTTTTTTGGTTAGGATAAATTATTCAGCCTTTAAAATGCTAGATTTAGACTTAAGGACCTTTGGAATTCCTTAATATGATAAAGTAGTTAAAAAGGAAGATAGTTCATCCAAAATCGGAAACCGGATTATAGTCCTTTTTCAGGAAATTCAATTAAGACCAGAATTAGGAGTAACGGCAAAATAGACTTACGGGCTAATCCTATTAGAAGCCTATGATTAACTTTAATTTCCTAGCTGGAATGATGGGTTACCAGGGAAATCCTATCCGTTAGAAAAGTACCAACGATAGGAACCTTAACGGATACAGGGACCGAAATTCGAGGAAAGGGAAAAAGGGAAATTCTTTTCCGTTCTGGATCATTCTGGATTGTCAACTTTCCGTGATTCCGAGGTGAGCTCTGAGCAAGAGAGAGGGAATTCTATTCCGGATTCTCGAGAGAGAGAAGTGAGGTGATTTACTCGTCTTGTCCGGAATAGAGTTGTATGTTTTTGGAGCAGTTGGAGGAATCGTTAGTCACCATGAGCGATAGGGAGAGCTCTGAGGATGTGAGTAGTGAGGAAGGAGTACTGTTAGCACTCCAGACGGTAGTTCCTATCATTCCGGAAGATGAGACCGAGAAGGCGCAATTGGAGGAGGATCTTACTCGCATCGACTGCTTAGGACTACTCAAGGTGCCTTGGAACCTGCGGGATGAAGCGATGGTGCAGGAGCTACTCGAGGAGACAACTGAGGAGATGACAAGCACAATCCGGGGGCAGCCAGGAAGGTGGACGGCGGAGCACTGGGAGAAGGCGTTGTCGTAGCACAGAGTAAACAATTTCCCTATTATACTTACAAAAATCACTCTAGAGCATAACAAAATGACCCTAAAGATCGAACCCACGAGATCCTGTGAAGTAGCTAACTCTAACAAGGAGCTAAATCCAACTAACCCTTAGATTCTAACTTTCGGTTCTTCCTCTGAAACCGGAACATCCAAAAACCCACCGGAAAACTACGACCAGCATTTATACTAATTCCGTTTTCATTAGTTTTCCGGTTCATTGACTAACTTCCCAACTCAGGACTTTACAACTTCCGGTCCTAAGTGTCCTCCTGGGCGGATCCGTTCCGGTCCACCCTTCCGTACCCGGTTTCGTTTTGCCTCTGTTTTACCATCAGAGGGTTCGCCGCTTGCTTTTGAAAGTGGTAGGCCCACCACTTCTTCCGTGACTTATAGTGGCTGAAGACCCACTCTCCTATCCGCTAATCCCCTAACTAACTCGAATCCGGTTTGGTCCTTCACAACAATCCGAATGGCAATCCAGATCACAGGTCACACAAAGACCCCCCCGTACGATTCTCTCATACTACAACGACCTTGATGCTGAATTGGTTCTGTACGAAGTTAGGTGGCTACAAGTGCACCCTTCTGTTCCAACCTCTACCAAGCTCTTCCGTTTACCAACAACGGTGGTAAGACCTCACAAGAGTCAGGATACTCAACCGGATTTTCCACCCAGGAGTTCTAGCGCAGCTAAGGAATCCCTCCCTATCCGCCTAGCCTAATCAACGGCTTCCTTACCCGGAATGCAAAGCTTCTGCAGATGCTGAGGATCTGAAATCCACTCCTAACTCTTCATAACCTACTCACATGTACTTGGAACCGAAAAGACACATCAAAAGGGAGAACTCTACCGACACCCCCGTACATACCTCCTTACTCCAACACCGTGTACTTCTACCAATACTCGGGAAAAACACACAAATCCGGATCAATGGAAGGTACACAAAGAAATGCCAAAAGAACTCTCTCAGTCTCCAGCTCAAAGACTGTTTTATATACAAAAAGCAAAAAGCAAAAAGTGAATACACGATTTCTGCCTCTAAAGGCGTTGACAATCCGGTCCTACCTTATCCTAACCGGATTCTATTCCGGTTCATACTCTATAAATCCGGTTCCTTCTTATAACTCCTACTTTTACAACACTTCCTATTCTGCTTCATATACTCGAGATCCAATGGTAGGACTCTCATCAAGTCTCTCCAACTACTCGAATACCTTAGTCAGATTCCGGTTCCGTTCCCCATCCGGAAATGGAGCCGGGCAATCTTCATCAGTTTCCGAGGAGATTAAGTCGATCGGCTGCGGTCTAGTCGAGGGCGTCTTTTTCTGTGCCCTGCTTGACTGGGGCGTCTTGTCCTTTCCCAGTTTCTGAGCTGCCTCTTCCGGAAACAAGTCCGGAAGTAAAAGTTTAGAGAGCCGGACCGGAATCTCTGTCAACTTCTGGCTGCTCTCCACGATCCGGTCCGTTGACTCCCGTGCCTTGGACAGGAGCTTCTCCATCTGCTCCTCAAAATTGGTGAGGATGTGCACCACTCTTGTTCCGGATATCTTTTTTTCCTTGTGCACCTCCTCTTCGAACAGGCGTGCCTTGGTGATTGCAGCTCCGGGTCCTCCGAGCACATCCTTCACCTCCGCGGTCAGCTTCTTCATTTCCTCCGCCATCTTCTTTGTCGCGGTGGCATTCTCGACCAAGGCGAAAAGCTCGGCTTTGAGGGTGTCAACCGCATCGTGCTGCCGCTTGCTTTCCGCCTTCATCTTCCGGAGCTCATCCGGATTGATGACACTCTCAACTACCCACTGTGGCAGCTGACTGTCCGGTTCCGCTCCAATCAATTCCGCGATCTCCCCGATCGTCCGCTTCTTGATTTCCCAATCCGCCCGGATTCCGCAAAGTATCCCAACCAACTCGTCGAACGGATCTCCGGTTCCCGATCCGGATGGCACATCCGGTCCGGCTGAAGTCTCCTTTTTGCGCGGCTGTGGGTGAACTGGAGGCGTTCTTCGATTCCGAGTCGGCGTGGTCTTCTGCCTTTTGGAGGTGAACTACGGTTCCTCCTCTTCTTCTTCCTCTTCTTCTTCCTCCTCCTCGGTTTCGTTTCCGGAATCCGCTTCTTGGTCGGACTCGGATTCACCATACTTCATGGTCCGCTCCTGGGCCTTCCAAACCTTCAGCTCCCCTTCCGTCAACAGCTCCTGTTGTTGGTAGAGGTGGTACACGTAAGGACACAGTGGAGTAGCCCTACTTCTTCCTACTCTTGTAGTAAGTTGGTATACCAGATCGAAAAAGATCCGGCCCGAGTCTACTCTCTGGTTTCCGCTCAGTGCTCCGAAGATTGTGTTACCCAGGGTGATGGTCAACCTGGTGGGCTTTTCCGGATGCAAAACCGGAACAAAGAACTGCAGCAGGCGACGCTCCCGGTCATCGATACAGTCCTCTACCGCGTAGCCATCTTTCGGATTCACGACACTTCCGAACTTGCCCTGGATGAAATCATTCTTCCGGCCGGCAAGCCCAAGTCCTCCCGTCCAGAATCCGTATACGTCTCGCTACAAATCCTCGGTCCATTGGACCGGATTTCCTCTCAAGGTGTTATCGAATTGGTTCGATACGCCACTCAGGATTTCCCTAATCATCCCCTCATCTTTGAACCCCCAAGGTTTCAAGGCTAATCCCTGACAACCCATGGACGCTAAGTCCTCCCTGAGTTCTCCCTGTTCCGGTTCCTTGGTCGGCATGACCGGAACTACCTTCCTCAGCTTTACTTCACTCGGGGGCGGGGTGCTAGAGCCTGGTCTCTTCCGGTTCAACCGTGGCATGAGGGCGGCTCTACCCAGTTTCACTCTCTACTGACCTAACAAGGGAGCGCTCACACTTTTCCGCTCCACCTGCAAACCACCCTCCTCGCGTGCTCACAATCTCAGTCTCTCACTGTTCCGTATCCACTCGCGCTCAAGTCTCACTCACTCGCGCCCGGAGGCGATCTCTCCGTCTCACACCTTCTCACTCACTAATGGGCCCTCTTGTACTTTCCCTCCTCGCCGCCGTAGACGGAAAAGCTTCAAGCGCTAAGACAGGAAACGACAACACGTGAAAGCCAGAGACCTGAAAATAGGCAGGGCCAGGCTTTATATAGTCCTGACGCCCTGGATTGGTCATTATGACCGGTCGGATATCCGGTTCGGTTCTTGACATCCGGTTCTTTCCAATCCGGTCAAGGAGAATCCGGTTAAAAATCTATTCCGGTTGAAAATCTAATCCGATCCGCTTCTACCTAAAACCGGATTAGTTCCATAAGGTCCTCTTGTGACTATTTTTGATTTATCTCTCTCCTTTTAGATGGATCTGGATACCTATTTCTAATTTCCATTCCACTTAAAAAGGTAAACGAAGAAAATAAAAAATATGAGTTGTCACAGACGTATGGCTTCACCGCATCCAGAGAGGGTTTGAACATGCAACGGGACAAGTACAAGGGTAAGTATACTCGAACCATTCACGCAAAGAATGGGTATATGATCGCGCATTGTGGGGATGAGCATGAGCGGAGAGTCTTAGAATTTCTGGCTCCGATTATCAATCCGGACAAGCCGACTTGGCTTACAGTCACCTTGTCCAACTACATCTTTGATGCACTAACTGGAGCGAGAGAGATAAGGTGGGGGTTAGTGATCAAGGAGATAGTGAGGAAGATGGTCGCTGCTATAGGGAAAACTAAACCCTCCGGTTTAACATCCTTCCACTACCACCTCTATGATTCTTTAGGATTCCTGAGTGAGAAGGAATATGAGACTTACCAATCTACTGTAGTGATGTTAGGGTTTGATATTGAAGACGACAAATGTGACAACTCATATTTTTTATTTTTTTTTGTTTACCTTTTTGAGTGAACCAGAAATTAGAAATAGGTATCCGGATTCATCTAAAGAGAAAGATAAATCCAAAAATAGTCACAAAAGGACCTTACGGAACTAATCCGGTTTTAGGTAGAAGCAAAACGGATTAGATTTACAATCGGATAGTATTTCCAACCGGAATCTTGTTGACCAGATGGGAGAGAATCGGATGTCAAGAACCGGACCAGATATCCGACCGGTCATAAAGACAGTCCAAGGCGCCAAGACTATATAAAGCCTGACCCTGCCCATTTTCAGGTCTCTGGATTTCCACGTGTTGTCGTGTCCTGATTTAGCGCCTGACGTTTTTATCGTTGACCACGACAAGGAAGAGAAAGTACAAGAGGGTCCGGAAGTGAGTAAGGGGTGTGAGATGAAGAGATCTCCTCTGGACATGAGTGGGTGAGACCTTGAGTGCGAGCGGATACGTGAGAGACTGAGAGTGTGAGCACGCCAGTAGGTTAGTTTACAGGCGGAGCGGAACATCTGAGTGTCGGCGCTCCCTTGTTAGGACCATAGAGAGTGAAAACCAGGTAGAGCTACCCTCATGCCGCGGCTGAACCGGAAGAGAGGTTCTAACACCCTGCCCCCGAGTGAGGTAAAGCTTAGAAAAGTGGTTCCGGTCATGCCGACCAAGGAACCGGAACAAGGAGAGCTCAGAGAGGATTTATCGTTGATGGGTTGTCAAGGGTTAGCTTTGAAGCCTTGGGGTTTCAAAGATGAAAGGATGGTTAGAGAAATCATGAGTAGCGTATCGAATCAGTTCGATAACACCCTGAGAGGGAATCCGGTCCAATGGACCGAGGCTTTGTAGCGGAACGTATACGGATTTCGGCCAAGAGGACTCGGGCTTGCCAACCGGAAGGATGATTTCGTCCAGGGCAAGTTCGGAAGCGTAGTAAACCCGAAGGACGGCTACGCGGTCGAAGACTACCTCGATGACCGGGAGCGACGCCTGCTCCAATTCCTGGTTTCGGTTCTACATCCGGAAAAGCCCACCAGGGTGACTATCACCTTGGCTAACACGATTTTCGGAGCGCTGAGCGAAACCCGAAAAGTAGACTGGGGCCGAATCTTCTTTGATCTGGTGTCCCAGCTTACTACAAGAGTGGAGAGAAGTAGGGCTACCCCACTGTGCCCTTATGTATACCACCTCTACCAGCAACAAGAACTGCTGACGGAAGTGGAGCTGAAGGTGTGGAAGGCCCAGGAACGGACCATGAAGTACGGAGAATCCGAGTCCGACCAAGAAGCGGATTCCGGAAACGAAACCGAGGAGGAGGAAGAAGAAGAAGAAGAAGAGGAGGAACCGTATGTCCCCGCCAAGAGGCAGAAGACCATGCCGACTCGGAATCGAGGAACGCCCCTGGGACATCTGCGACCGTGCAGAGGTGAGACTCCAACCGGACCGGATGTGGCATCCGGATCAGGAACCGCAGATCCATTCGACGAGTTGGTTGGGATCCTCTGCGGAATCTGGGCGAATTGGGAAGTTAAGAAGTGGACGCTTGGGGAGATCGCGGAATTAATCGGAGCGGAACCGGACAGTCAGTTGCCGCGGAAGGTAGCTGAGAGTGTTATCAATCCGGATGAGCTCCGGAAGATGAAGGAGGATAGCAAGCGGCAGCACGATGAGGTGGACACCCTCAAGGCCGAACTTTTCGCGTTGCTCGAGAACGCCACTGCGACAAAGGAGATGGCGGAGGAAATGAAGAAGTTGGCCGCAGAAGTGAAGGATGTGCTTGGAGGACCCGGAGCCGCGGTCACCAAGGCGCGCCTGTTCGAAGAGGAGGTGCACAAGGACAAGAAGATATCCGGAACCAGGGTGGTGCACATCCTCACCGATTTTGAGGAGCAGATGGAGAAGCTCCTATCCAAGGCACGGGAGTCAGCGGACCGGATCGTGGAGAACAGCTAGAAGTTGACAGAAGTTCCGGTCCGGCTCTCTGAAATTTCTCTTCCGGACTTGTTTCCGGAAGACGTAGCTCAGGAACTGGGAAAGGACAAGACGCCCCAGTCAAGTAGGGCAAAGAAAGAGACGCCCTCGACCGGACATCAGCCGATAAATTTAGACTCCCCGGAAACTGAGGAAGATCACCCGGCTCTACCTACGGATGGGGAACGGAACCGGAATCTAAATGAGGTCTTCGAGCAGTTGGAGAGACCTGATGAGAGCCCCACCATTGGATCCCGAGTGTATGAGACGGAACAGGAAGGATTGTAAAAATAGGACTTATAGATAGGAACCGGAATAGAATCCGGTTAGGATAAGGTAGGACCGGATTGTCAGCGCCTTCAGAGGCGGAAATCATGTATTCACTTTTTGCTTTTTGCTTTTTGTATATAAAACAGTCTCTGAGCTGGAGACGAGGGAGAGAGTTCTTTTGGCATTTCCTTGTGTACTTTCCTTTAAACTAACTTTTGTGTATTTTTCCCGAGTATTGGCAAGAGTGTACGGAGTCAGAATAGGAAGGTGAGTACGGAGGTGTTGGTAGAGTTTCTCCCCTTGATGTATGTTTCCGGTTCTAGGTACATGCGAGTAGGTTATGAAGAGTTAGGAGTGGATTCCAGTGCCTCAGCAACTACAGAAGTTTAGCATTCCGGGTAAGAGATCCGTTGATTAGGCTAGGAGGATAAGGAGGGATTCCTTAGCTGCGCTAGAACTCCTGGGTGGGAAATCCGGTCGAGTATCCTAACTCCTGTGAGGTCTTGCCACCGTTGTGAATGGAAGAACTTTCGTAGATGTTGGAACGGACGGATGCACTTGTAGCCACCCAACTTCGTACGGAACGGATCAGTGTCAAGGTCGTTGTAGTATGAGAGGATCGTACGGGGGGTCTTTGTGTGACCTGTGATTCGGGTTGCTATCCGGATTACTGTAAAGGACCAAACCGGATCCGTGTTAGTTAGGGGATCAGTGGATAGGAAAGTGGGTCTTCAACCACTATAATTCACGGAAGGAGTGGTGGGCCTACCACTTTCAAAAGCAAGCGGCGAACCCTCTGATGGTAAAACAGAGGTAAAACTAAACCAGGTACGAAAGGGTGGACCGGATCGGATCCGCCCAGGAGGGTACATAGGACCGGAAGTTGCAAGGTCCAGAATTGAGAAGTCAGTCCAGAAACCGGGGAACTAGTAAAACCGGAAGTAGGATACAGTCCGGTCGTAGTCTTCCGGTTGTTGTTTGACATTCCGGTCGTCAGAGGTAGAACCGAAAAAGTAGAATTAAAGGGTTTAATTGGGTTTATCTCCTTGTTAGAGTTAGCTACTTCACAGGATCTCGTGGGTTCGATCTTTAGGGTCATTTTGTTATGCTCTAGAGTGATTTTT